>CM045769.1:143216555-143816555 GCA_025200525.1 Camellia lanceoleosa | reverse complement strand
AAAAAAAAAAAAAAAAATTTCCATTCCCGCTCCCGCTTCCCCTCTTTTCCATTCCTGCTTGGGTACCACCCACCCCAAACCCAAAATCCCTAATCTCAAAAATCCCTAATCTCTTCCCCCTCTCCTCCCTCCCCTCCTTTTTTCCATTCCCGCTCGAGTTCCCCCCCACCCCAAACCCAAAATCCCTAATCTCTTGAACCAAAATCCCCAATCTCAAAAATCCCTAATCTCTTCTTACGTCTCTCTCTCTCTCTCTCTCTCTCTCTCCCATGAGCGGTAGACCTTCAAGTTCTCATTTCTTCTCTCTCCTTGTGGGTTGTTCGAATGAGCCGAAATGCGGAGATGGTTGAGGTATGAATTTACATTTTCGCTCATCTATGAAATATATATATATATATATGGGTTTAGGGTTTATCGAGATTTTAATTTTCTAGATAATGTTATTTGGACGCCGCTGGAAGAATCTTTGATGGCATGGCCATGCAAGCTCATCGAGAGGAGGTGCATCCGCGCTTTCATTTTTCCAGATGCTTGTTTTCTTCCTAGTAAAGGAGAGAGGTACGATATTTAGCATAGATAAGCTTCGGATGTTCTGCTTTTTGGGTAGTGGGTGTCTTTTTTATCATATTGTTCGAGCACGCACACTACATGCACTCTTAAATTTCTTTGGGAATTTACATTTTATGAAGATCTTACCTTTACGTGATACCGTAAGTTCTGCGATGTGCTTCTGATGATTTAGTGCATAAGTTTCTACCTTGAAACTTAATGTTGAGCATGGTATGATGGAGCTTTCTACCACCATGATAGTGGAATGGCTCAGTTTATTTCCCATAGGCATTGCAAGCTAGAATCCTTTCTTAAAAATGGGTAACAATGAAATATAAATTTAAAACATGCAAACCATGACATAAAAAGGACAAGGAAAGAAATTTCTGTAGAATACATATGTCTATTCATTTGTATTGTAATAATTAATAATATAAGAGGATATTTCAAAACCATATTAATTATTATCTAACAAAATTATTAATTATGCACCAAGGAATGAAGTTAGTTTCTTAAAAGACTCTTGACTAATAGAGATTGTTATGTTATAGAATATTAATTATATAAGAGGCTCAATAATACATGGACTTGTGTCAATGCTATCAAAAAAAATTTCTTTTCTAATTTATATGCATTTATCATTACATGTTACATGAATTAGATTGTAATTCAATACATCTCTTATATATTTGTAAACTAGGTCACGTCATGTGGTTAAAAAAACTAAATTCAAATGGCCACTAAAATATAGCACTGCAATCAAGTTTTCCAAGAATGTTACATGGGTTCAAGAGATAAATAAATTAAAATTAAAAAGAAACACAAATGGTGTCATAGTAAACTGTCAAACCCATACTATAATAGGACATTGCTCAATGTGGTGAAAGCTTGGGTTGACAAGCAGGATAAATGTGGGTTTGGAATCCAAAGGCTACAACTTTATGCCCAAAAGTTTTGCCAAAAAAAATAAAACAGAGTTTGCACCTATATGCAATTAAGATGAATCAAAGGGAAAATCACTAGTTATAGTGGCATTCTTTATGTAAATGTGAGTGAGTGAGTGAGTGGATAATTTGAAAGATATGCCTAATATTTCATGACTAACAAGATGAAGGATCATAATGATATTTGTAATGAAGGCTCAGGAGGGTGATATTGATGTTTATTTCTTTATTATTATTTTTTGCTTAAATTATTCAAACACTTCAAAATGTCTTTCTGACAAGGAAACAATAATGAAAGTTTTTAAAATACACAAACCAACTTTATCAAAAGACACTAATACCGAAATGATTTACATTTTGGAATCTGTATTATGAAATATAGTACACTTTTGTTCCAAAACAGTGAATTTAGTTATTCAAAGCAATCTTAACATGTTTTTTTTTTTTAGGAGAAAAAAATAAAATGTAAAAAAGTATGCCCAGTTGAATGGGTAATGGATCGGGAGGGGTAGATTGGAACAAACCTAACCTTTTGCATTATTTGCACTAAGTGGCCAAGTTTGAACCCCTGCCCCCCTAAAATAAATCAAATGTAATAAATTAAAATCCTGAGAGTGGAGTTTTAATGGGATAAATTTAAGAAAATGGATTGTAATCGTACTAGAATTATGTTTTTGCCTAATTAATTTGAATAATAAAAGAGTACATTTTGTTGGATGCCTAACTGTAAAGAAAAAATTGCTCTCATGCTTAGATATACTTAAATTTTAGTACATGTGGAATACCATGGTCATTTTCGTATTTATCATGAATGAATGATTTGTGTAGCAGGTAACATTGGTATGGAGATATGGTATTCATGAACAAGGTTGATCATGTTATTCTTGAAGTTGAGCTTGTTGCTTCATCTAATGAGTATTTTGGGTCACTTATGGTCATTGGCTTTAGGAAACTCCCATAATTTAACATTTAGGTTGTGTTTGGATCTTTGATTTGTGGGGTAAAAGAAAAGGAAAGGGAAGCTGATTTTCCACCCTTTTTTTAGCTGGGAAATGAGAATAACATGAACAGATATTTGTCAAAACATCACTATTTTGTTTAGTTTGAGCTTCTCCAATGGTATGACGAAAGGCTTGTTCTCAAAAAATAGCATGGAACTCAAATTTGAGGTCTCCAATGGCTATCTAAACCATGTGCTATCATTGCTAAACTTTGTGCAAATTTGGTGTGAGGTTTAGCTATAGCTAAAATTTGACAACCCCTAGGTTCCGTTTGGATAGATCTGGATTTCAAATCATGGGATTTGACCTTAATCATCGAAGGACAATAACTCAAATTTAGATATGATAGTTTATTTGTGAATTTCAAGATTGAGTTAGCTTTATCACGATGGTTTTGAAATAATTATATAAAACTAGTTATTTATGCTAAGAATTTTCTTTTTAGCTACAAGGATCCTACTATAATATATATATATATATCTTATATTTCAACTTATCTTCTTCCATTGTTTTTTTGATTTGAAATACATAAGGTAGTTTGTTTTGTGTACGTTTGTTGTTTGGTTGCAGCTAGAGGCGGCTCACGATAGGGAGAAGGAACTACTTCAGGAAATAACTGATTTGCAATGGAGGTTTTTATAATCATAAACACGCGACATTATACATCACAATGTTATAAAAAATCTCATAGCTTTTGAACATTGTTTTTCTTTCAAAATTTTCTTTTAATTTTTTATGCAGGCTAATATGTGCCCAAGAGGAGCTTCAGAAATATAAAACTGACAATGCTCATGTTGATTTCTTACCCTATTCTTGTTTCATATAAATTATGGCATATTTGTTTTGTTTTTTGTTTTTTGGTTTTAATTTTTGCTGAACAGATTATAGATTACTATTATATCTCTGTTTCAGGTATGATCTTATTCCCCAACTGGCATTGAAGAAAAATATAGTCGATTCACTACACTGACTAAAATGGAAAAAATAAAAGAAAAGAAAACAGTAAGGTGATTTCAATGACCAACATACTTTATTAAACATTTAGCGGTTCAGTATGTTGTGTAGGAATGTTTCAAGCTTGCTGCATAGCTCCAATACGTGCAAACCCTTGGTAAAATTATTCTTGTACATGATTTTATTATTATCTTCTCACTTTGCTTGTACTATATTATTATCATTGGACCTTTTGTATTTAGCGTTCTGTCAAGTATATAGCAAGGACCCGTTTCTTTTAGTTTGTAAATAGATAAGTATATATTTTCTTTTTCGTTCTTGATTCGCCCTAGTATTCATTTTAATATATTCCAACATTTCATGTGTTAATGCTATTGAAGGCGGCTATAATGTTTTGTATACGAGTTCTCAGAACTATGGGAGTAGCTTGCAGTCAACTTCTCATACTATTTTGTTAGGATATGAGTTAAAATTTTAAACCGTGTGTCAACGTGTATTACTTGAAGCTTCCAGAGATTACCGTGCCTAACCTATCCTGTTAAATTATTTGTGCTTGTTCGACAACCATTGTGTATTAATCAGTAATGCAGCGTTGAATTAGAAAAGGGAGCCCTTATAGAGATCCTCATTTTATGGAGCTGAAAGATACACCAACAATCTGAGATCAATCTGGGCTTTTGATAATTTTTTTCACTACCTAGCTTTTTGATTTGATGTCGTCGATATGGGTTAGTGGTGGTGGTTGTGGGGTTGGCTTGAAATGATTTAGCATTCCACTTTCAGCTAAAAACCATTCATAGTAACATATTATATACTGCTATTGATTAGAATGAAGAAAACTATATTTCATTGTGCCTATAAATAGAAACCTTCACTTAACTAACTACTCCAACAAACTAAAAATAGTTAATTTTTTATATTTTTCTATAATTAAAATATTAACACCATTATATTGTCATTAATTATTTTTATTTTTTTATTTTCAGATATTTTCTGAGTAGCAGTTTGCTTCTTGTGGAATACGGGCGTATTAAGATTATGACCAATTTTTGTTTTTGTAACCCACAGAAGAATCACGACGAAATTTTTTGGTTTTGATTTACGTTATTTAGATTTGTAAACAACATTATGTATGTATTATGCGACATTATTGTAACATGCCCGGGGGGTACCCGTGCGCGTTAAACAGTTCGGACTCCCGAGATCTCTTTGATCTCAAGTTTCACGAGTGCAATGTGAAACATAGATGAGAGTCCAGATTTGGCAACTTTTATTGAAAATCCATTTTATTGCAATTTTGTCAAAAATGGACTGCGTCATCAGATCTCAAAGTCGCCACCTAATATTTTGGGAAATTAGGAAACCCATGACTCAGTGCCAGGGCCACTGTTCGTCGTAACCAATGATACTTGGCTCGAAACCTTAGGTATGAGAGGGGAAGGTCAATAATGAGCACCCCCGCTCACCCGATCAAAAGATCGGCCTCTACTAAACCATGATATGACTTTTTATTTTCTTTATATGTTCATGTTCTGATTATTGAATAAATCCTAAAATTTACTATGTGAAGCATACAAGTATAGACTAGTTTGCTCAAATTGGAACAATTCAATTTCATGTTTGTTTTTCGAAAAGGGTTTGAATCTGCCACTTGACAAAGTGGGCTTAAAGTTTGTGAATTTGCCACTGCAAAGTGGGCTTAAAACGTACATTTATTGAATTATTCCAATCTAAACAACAAGCCTTCATCCACAGGCATTCATACAGTTATATCAAGTAAGCAAGTAGCCTCATGGTAGAATACTAACACATAGTAAGAAAATTATGTACAAGCGAGATGCTAAAGCATAAAAACTCACATATTTACCGACGTCCCTCGAACAACTACAAAACAAAGTTAGTAAAATATGCATGATCTTATATACAGAATCCTAATGCAATTCACTCATGAGATGCACTAAAGATTCGGCTTCTAAAATATGGCATGTAAATCATCTCAATAACATGAGGTAGCGCATAGAATCACATAAGAATTGATTAAATCCACACATGTAAATTTAGCCGAATCTTAATGCATAAGACATGAATGTAAAGCATGGATATGCATGGCATGTCAGATATATACATATGTACAGTTAGGGAAAGCGATTAAAGAATGTGATAGAGAGAAGCGGGGTGGGGGATTATTACAACACCTGAAATATTACAGATTCGAATGAAGGAGGAGGGAGAAATAATAAAATAAAATAAAATCTCACAAAACACTCAAAATAAAGATAAAATAAAGAACTTCATTGCTAGCACCAAGATCCATATGTCTTCAATCTCTTAGGCTCACGACCTCAAATTTCATGTCAATTCATCTTCAATGGAGGTCCTGCCACTTCATCTCTATTTAATCACATGGGCCCAGCCCAAAATAACTTAGCTTGCAAGCCCAAAGAAGTGAGTTCGCTTTGATCTACTAAACATCTATTAAGAACATAGCAGAATTGGCCCAATTCCACAACAACCCAGAAGGCCATGGGCCCAACATAAACAGATTTTCTATCTAGAAGCCATGTGAACCCAACATAAACATTTATAACAATCCTATGTGAACCTAACATAAACATTTTTTTTTTTGTTTAAAAACAAACATTTTTATTACCCACAACCCACACCCATGAACACCCACTTATCTTTCTACTTCACATTCTCTTTCCTCTCTGCTTTCACTCTCTCTAAAATAATTCACTCATCTCCCATGAACCACACCTCCCTCACCACCTTTTCTCTCTCTAGACACCTTTTTTTGTTTTACACCCATGAACCATCCTCAAAACCAAACACCCACACATGCTCACCACATTTTCTCTCTCTAAGCCGAGAGAGAGAGAGAGTGCATGGTTCCTTGGTCTATGTCCAGCTGTGTGTGTGTGTCTGTGAATGATCAATGCATGGGGTTACAGTGCACCATGGAGAGAGAGAGAGAGCAAGAGCCCGGTTGAGTGGGTGCTAGGTCTCCTCTTTTAGAGAGAGAGGCTGTGTATGCATGGGTGGTGTGTGTATAGGGTATGGGTGTGTGTTCTCTCCTCTCTCTCTCTCTCTACCCGTGTGTGCATCTGTGTGTGTGAGTGATCAGTGGTCTCCTCTTTCTCTCTACCCGTGTGTGTTCATTTTAGAGAGAGAGGGAGAGAGAGAGAGAGAGAGAGAGAGAGAGAGTTGGGTTTGTGTTTTTGGCCGAGAGGGAGAGGTGTTGTAGAGAAAGAGAGGTTGATGCCGTGTACAGTGTTCTCTCTCCCTCGTGCCTGTGTTAATGGTGTCCCCCTATCAGTCCCGGCCCTGTGTGTGATATATGTGTTGAGTGGGTGAGTGTGTATTAGCCGTGAGTGTGTGGGTGTCTTGCTGGTGTATGGGTGTGTCAGTTGTGGTTGTGTGTGTGCATGGTGTGTTGTGTGTATGTGTATGGTGGTGATGGGTGTGCTGGGTTTGTGAAGCTGAGTGTGTGTATTGAATGGGTGTATGGGTGTGTGTATCAGTGAAGCTACGTGTGTGTGTGAGTGTGTGTATGGTGGTGATGGGTGTCGGATGAGAAGATGAAGTTGGTGTTGTGTGTATGGTGTGTGTCAATGGTGTGTGTGCAACTGCCGTGTATGTCTTGTGTGCATGCGATGTCTTTGTGGTGAAGAAGCTCTATGTGTGTTCCCCTCCCTAGTGTGTGTAGCTTCTCCTTTTCACATGCCCGCCGAGAGAGAGAGCCTAGTGTCTCCTTCTCCTTGCTGCCGTGTGTGTCTCACTGTGTGTGTGGGTGAGTTTGTGAGTATAAGAAGCTGTCTGTTGATGTATCCCCCCTCCCCCTTTAACACTCAAACCCGAGAGAGCATCATCCAGCTGTAACAAGCCCGCGAGGGACCCCGCTACAGTTCGAACTCAATTTGTGTCGCGGTTCTAAATCTGAACCAAAGAGTCCAAATCCGGCAAATCGTTTGAGAAAACAGATTTTTGAAAAAGTAGTGCCAAACATGGACTGCTTTGCCAGATTACAGAGTCGCCACCTAAATATTTAAAAATGGGAAATTTAGGAAACCCTGACTCGGTACCGAAGGCCACGCGTCCGTCATCACCAAAGTGGTCTTGGCTCGGGAGCTTGGGTACGATCGAGGAAGGTCAGCTATGAGCACCCCCTTTCGCCCGGTCCGAAGACCAGCCTCTACTAACCGTGATATCTGATTTTGAAAACTTTATGCGTTCTTATTCCAATTATTAGCCTAGAATTACTATGTTATGCGCACAGCAAACAAGTATAGACTAGATTGCCTAATTTGGAAACAAACATTGCATATCCGTTTGTTTTGAAAATAGTGTTGGTTTTTGCTACTCGCAAGTAGGCTAAAATACGGATTTCAATGAGTTGTCCAACTCAAGCAATCCAACCTCCACCCACAGGCATTCAAACAGTTTATCTCACATAAACACTTAGCCGCATGGTAAGCATACTGTCATGTTAACATTCACACGCATGCGATATGCTAAAGCGTGAAATACTTACATCGTACTCCGTGCCAAAATAACAAACTAGTTAGCAAACATGCATGACCTAGTTCATGTTAAGTGGCTAATGCAACACAGGCATAAATGCAATCTAGAGTAGGCTCGGCTAACCCTAAACATGGCATGTGAAATGCGCGAGTAGCATGTATTCAATTTGGAATTGAAAATTGCTATGCAGTTTGTATGATGTACCGAGCCCGGTGTATGTAAACAAATGCATGAATGCACGCATGCATTGCATAAGGTATGCTAAAATAAGTATGCCCTAATCTACCATTGAAAGCGGGTAAATAAAAGGGATAGAAAGAAATGGGGGTTTGGAAGACATACACCCACTCACACACACTTATTACAAATGCGCCCTCGCTCGGAGGGACCGAAAGAATATACAAAACCGAATAACTAATTAACTACGCAAGCTAATTAATTATTACAAATCAACTAAATTAATTAAATAAAATAATTAATCTAATTAAACAGTAAATCTCTCGGGAAGAGGACAAGATGCATCACGCGCCCGGAACTCGCTCGGAATCGCACTGCCATGCATGATTGCCTCTGTTTCCTCTGCTGTCCTCCTCAGAAAATTACCAAAACTTCAGGAACACTTCCTTGGGCACCGGGGATCACCACCGGCTGGGGTAGAACACCACCGGCTGAAGGATGTGGCCACCGGCACTAAATTCATCCATCGGCTGCCAGTAGACTGCCGGTCGGCACTAAACAGTGCCGGTTGGCACAAAATGCCTGCAGAACCTGCAACTCACAGCAGCAGAGGACACAACTTGCATGGCAATGTAATTCAAAGCATGTATGCACCAAACACACTCCTTATCATATTTTTGACTCAAAGGAAGAGGTGCCTCGGTTCTTGGACCACCAATCACGCATTTCGATGCATGATGGCCCAAAGAACCAAGAGTGCAATTTTGATTTCAAATGCATGTAATGCAAACAAACAAACAAGGGTGCTAAACCTCTATCACACTCACTTCAATAGGCTTAGCATGCGTGTCAATGCAATGAAGCCCTAAGCATTTTACCTAGGCATGCAACATGGCAATGCAATGCAAGGATGCTAGCATGAAGACACACATACAAAACAAGCATGCAAACTAATCAATGGGGTGGGCTTAAACATGGATTAGCCAGCTCCAAATAGGCCTAAAACCAATGGCCAAGATGCTAAGTCATGAGGGCCAAACACACATGCACACATGTACAAGTTAAGGCACCAACACTTGAGCATAATAAACAACCCTTAAGCACACTTAAAGGGGTACAACAATGGACTACTAGCATGCACATAAAACTCTGAAAATCATGTTAAACATGGTGCCAAACCAAGCAACAAAGCACACAAAGCATGCACACATAGGTCCAATATTCAAAGCAAGTCAATGGGGCATTGAACTATACTTACACAAAACAAATATGGCATGCATTAAACAACTAAAAACAGGTTTTTAGTATGTCAAAACAAAGCTAAAAGGCTACTTAGATGGCATCTAAGAGGCTCGAAATCAAAGGCATGCAAAATGGCCAAAACATGAGGGCATTCAACACATGCTTTTAAAGCACTAAAGGAGCAACCAAGGCAAGCATACAAGCATACCAAAGGGTCTGAAATGACATGACAAATGGTTCCAAACCATTGAAAAGATGAGATCAATGCATACTACACATGCACCTACTTGAAGCATACAAGCTATAATGCAAAGGGGCTATATTAGGCATGCTAAGATTGACCCAAACGACTATGGACAGAGCTAAATCATGGCAAAATAAGCACCAAATCTTCACAAATGCAAGCCTAAAACATGCTAGAAACTAAGGCACATAACCTAAGCATGTTAAGGCATCAAAAGGGCATTACAAGGCAACTATGCTAAACATGCATAAGAGACCAAAACCAACTTAAGATCATGTTATAACATGGCAATATAAGGATGAAAAATAAGTCAAACATGTTCAACACACAACCAAACATGGTGCTCCTTTGGAGGCCAAATCTTGCCCTTTTCAAGGACATCAAGGAGAGGGGGTGGCCCTCTCCTCTTGGAGACTTCAAGACACCATCTCCATCACTGAAATCCCTCAAGATTTCAGTGGTGGAGAGGCCCAAGCACCAAAGTCTCGGAACTCTCACAAAATGGCCTAAAATGGGCCCTTTTCAAGGCCTAAAGGGGGTCAAACCTCCCCAAAGTGCAAAACACTCTTGATAAACAATAAAGAGGGTTAAAAAAACAGAACTTTTATGTGTTATAGACCAAGCACAAAAACTGTTTTAAACTAGGCAAAAATGGAATGCAAAAATGGTGTAAATAAAGCAAGTTTCTTACCCTTGAAGCTTTCCTTCACAAATATTGAAGTTGTTGGTTCCTTGAGCTCCAAACCAGTCAAGAACACTAAGAACAAGCCCTTGGACCCTCAAAAACCAAAGGAAGGTGAAACACTAGGTGCTTGTGTGCAATAATATGAACTAAAGCACCTAGTGTACAAAATAAGCAAGGAAAAGATAGAAAGGATAGATATAGGATTTCTAACCTAAAACTAGAGCTTCTTCTCTGTTTAAAATGTCTAACCCTCTAACTTTTCTAACCCTTGAGCCAAGAGAAGAGCCCTCTCTTGTATAGGCAACCAAAAGCTTACAAGTTAAGGCATCCAAGGGCTCATCCCTCTATACACGTGTATGGAGGGGAAACAAAAGGCATACAGCTGTCTGAAAATATCTCAGAAAGCAGCTGTAAAGTGGTCGGCAGGGCAAAATGGTAATTTTGCCAAAAAGAGTGCCGACCGGCACTAAATAGTGCCGGTGGCAACACCAGCCAGCCGGTGGCCTCTAGCCACAGCCGGTGGTATGTGGGGATGCCTCAGAAGGCATTCCCTGCCCCTCAAAGGCAAAGCACAAGTGTTTGGTGCAAAACCAAACACAAAACAGTCAAGTTCAGAGGTCCTGAGGCAAGGCGTGTAGCCGAGAACTCCGAGAACTCCAAACGAACGCAAACATGGATAATCACCGAGTGTTCAAGCGGTGACGTCCAAGTCTTGAGGACGGTCAAAAATGGGGTGTCTACACCAGCCTAACCCGTCTCTTCTTTTTTCTTTTTCTCTTGTGTATCTGTTTCTTTACCTTTTAAAACCCCACAAACTCTAGAGAGAGAGAGAGCCCTTTCTTTCTCTCTTGTCCCCACCTCCCCCCATGACCAATTTTGTATCATTATATTCTCCACTCCAGCACAATTCATGATTCCATCACCACCATTTCTTTCTTTCTGTAATGCCACCGCCCCATTTCTTTTCTTCATTTTTTTTTATGTTATCATCATCCCACCCACCACACAAACATTCTGATCATATCTCCCCTCTTTTTTTTTTTCATTTATTATTTTTCTATTTTTTTGTTTTTATAATTTTTTACTTATAAAATATCACATGCCAATTTATATAAACACACCTAAAAATTTGTACAAACACACAAAATTATGTAAAAGTATACAAAATTATAAATTCAAATAAAACTATTTTAATTTGACCAAAATGGGTGAGTTTTGAGATTAAAATTTTAATTTGATTTTTCTGGTGAGGGTGGTCAAAATAAAGTACCCAAGTCTTAGGGATGGTCAAAATGGAGTGTCTATAGTTACCCCTCTTTGACAGAGCTCGAAGTCATGAAATGACGTTAGTGAATGTCAAAGCCCGAAGACGACCCTTTTGACAAGGCCGTAAGACTTGGGCAAACAAATCAGATGTACTGCAAGTGGTTGAACCCGAAGGTTGCCTACGTATCCCTTTGCAAGGAATCAAACTAGCGTAGTTCAGGGGCAAGATGCAATTGATATGCAAGAAGATTTTGCTAATTAGACTTACACGCTACGCGAGGCCGGTTTGAAAATTGGACTTATACGCTTACGCGATGCCGATTGTAATTGGACTTATACGCTTACGCGAAACCAGTTGTCATTGGACTTATACGCTAATGCGAAGCCGGTTGTAATTGGACTTATACGCTTACGCGAAGCCGGTTTGAAAATTGGACTTATACGCTATGCGAAGCCGGTTGTAATTGGACTTATACGCTTACGTGAAGCCGGTTTGAAAATTGGACTTATATGCTGACGCGAAGCCGGTTGTAATTGGACTTATACGCTTACGCGAAGCCGGTTGTAATTGGACTTATATGCTTACGCGAAGCTGGTTTGAAAATTGGACTTATACGCTTACGCGAAGCCGGTTTGAAAATTGGACTTATATGCCGGTTGTAGTGGACTTATACGCCACGCCGGTTGTAGTGGACTTATATGCTATGCTGGCCGGTTTGAAAATTGGACTTATACGCTATGCGGTTTGGTTTGAATTGGACTTATACGCCACTGTGGCCGGTTGTAATTGGACTTATACGCTTACGCGAAGCCGGTTGTAATTGGACATATACGCTTACGCGAAGCCGGTTTGAAAATTGGACTTATACGTTGACGCGAAGCCGGTTGTAATTGGACTTATACGCTTACGCGAAGCCGGTTTGAAAATTGGACTTATACGCTTACGCGAAGCCGGTTATAATTGGACTTATACGCTTACGCGAAGCCGGTTTGAAAATTGGACTTACACACTACGCGAAGCCGGTTTGTAATTGGACTTATACACTATGTGATGCCGGTTTGAAAATTGGACTTACACGCTATGCGAAGCCGGTTTGTAATTGGACTTATACGCTTACGCGAAGCCTGTTGTAATTGGACTTATACACTTACGCGAAGCCGGTTGTAATTGGACTTATACGCTTACGCGAAGCCGGTTTGAAAATTGGACTTATACGCTTACGCGAAGCTGGTTGTAATTGGACTTATACGCTTACGCGAAGCCGGTTTGAAAATTGGACTTATACGCTTGCGCGAAGCCGGTTGTAATTGGACTTATACGCTTACACGAAGCCGGTTTGAAAATTGGACTTACACGCTACGCGAAGCCGGTTTGTAATTGGACTTATACACTATGTGATGCTGGTTTGAAAATTGGACTTACACACTATGCGAAGCCGGTTTGTAATTGGACTTATACGCTTACGCGAAGCCGGTTGTAATTGGACTTATACGCTTACGCGAAGCCTGTTGTAATTGGACTTACACGCTTACGCGAAGCCGGTTTGAAAATTGGACTTATACGCTTACGGGAAGCCGGTTGTAATTGGACTTATACGCCACGCCGTCGGTTTGAAAATTGACTTATACGCGCCTTCTGCCGGTTGTAATTGGACTTATACACTTACGCGAAGCCGGTTTGAAGATTGGACTTATACGCTTACGCGAAGCCGGTTTGAAGATTGGACTTATACGCTTACGTGAAGCCGGTTGTAATTGGACTTATACGCTTACGCGAAGCCGGTTTGAAAATTGGACTTATACGCTATGCGAAGCCAGTTTGAAATTGGACTTATACGCTATGCGAAGCCGGTTTGAAAATTGGACTTATACGCTTACGCGAAGCCAGTTGTAATTGGACTTATACGCTATGCGAAGCTGGTTTGAAAATTGGACTTACACGCTACGCGAAGCCGGTTTGTAATTGGACTTATACACTATGTGATGCCGGTTTGAAAATTGGATTTATGCAATGCAATACAATGTCATGGAGTGATGGCTATGTTTGCAACTTTCCCTATTCTCCAACAGGGTGGCAGACTAGGTTGGTTCAGTATCCATAGTTGTATTGCATTGCATAAATCCAATTTTCAAACCGGCATCACATAGTGTATAAGCGCATACAAGCTATCTCAACCTATGGGACTGCCATACAGATTTCAAGCCGGGGATACACCCCTAGGTATTTAAACCAGACTTTAGTCTCGAAAATCCCAAACCTTTTGCGTTCTAGGCATCACCATTCGAACTCTAGTTTCCACCGTCTCAGTTGATCTCCTAGGAACTCATTACAAACATAGTCAAGTGACTATACCAGACCGATTGAAGTCGTTCGGGCACGACAAACACCAAAGGAATTGCACCTTTAGAGGACTTAAGGTCTCCTAGACCATGAAAGTCGTTTGGGCACGACAAACACCAAAGGACTTGCACCTTCAGAGGATTTAAGGTCGCCTAGACCCTGAAAGTCGTTTGGGCACGACAAACACCAAAGGACTTGCACCTTCAAAGGATTTAAGGTCTCCTAGACCCGAAAAAGAACAACAAGCACACTTGTTGTTTTTAACCGATTGAATAGCTACGGATGCCGCTTTACTTCCTGATCACATTCACAACTTTCCCTATTCTCCAACGGGATGACAGACTAGCTTGGTTCAGTATCCAGAATTGAGGCGCATACACGCTACCTCAACCTATGGGGCTGCCATACAGATTTCAAGCCGGGGATACACCCCTAGGTATTTAAACCAAACTTTAGTTTCGGAAATCCCAAACCTTTTGCGTTCTAGGCATCGCCATTCGAACTCTAGTTTCCACCGTCTCAGTTGATCTCCAAGGAACTCATTACAAACATAGTCAGGTGACTATACCAGACCGATTGAAGTTGTTCGGGCACGACAAACACCAAAGGAATTGCACCTCTAAAGGATTTAAGGTCTCCTAGACCATGAAAGTCGTTTAGGCATGACAAACACCAAAGGACTTGCACCTTTAGAGGATTTAAGGTCTCCTAGACCCGAAAAAGAACAACAAGCACACTTGTTGTTTTTAACCGATTGAATGGCTACGGATGCCGCTTTACTTCCTGATCATATTCACAACTTTCCCTACTCTCCAACGGGGTGACAAACTAGGTTGGTTCAGTATCCAGAATTGAGGCGCATACACGCTACCTCAACCTATGGGGCTGCCATACAGATTTCAAGCCGGGGATACACCCCTGGGTATTTAAACCAGACTTCAGTCTCAGAAATCCCAAACCTTTTGCGTTCTAGGCCTCGGCCATTTGAACTTTAGTTTTCACCGTCGCAGTTGGTCTCCTAGGAACTCATTACAAACATAGTCAAGTGACTATACCAGACCGATTGAAGTCGTTCAGGCACGACAAACACCAAAGGAATTGCACCTTTAGAAGATTTAAGGTCTCCTAGACCATGAAAGTCATTTGGGCACGACAAACACCAAAGGACTTGCACCTTCAGAGGATTTAAGGTCTCCTAGACCCTGAAAGTCGTTTGGGCACGACAAAAACCAAAGGACTTGCACCTTCAGAGGATTTAAGGTCTCCTAGACCCGAAAAAGAACAACAAGCACACTTATTGTTTTTAACCGACTGAATGGCTACGGATGCCGCTTTACTTCCTGGTCATATTCACAACTTTCCCTATTCTCCAACGGGGTGACAGACTAGGTTGGTTCAGTATCCAGAATTGAGGCGCATACACGCTACCTCAACCTATGGGGCTGTCATACAGATTTCAAGCCAGGGATACACCCCTGGGTATTTAAACCAGACTTTAGTCTCGGAAATCCCGAACCTTTTGCGTTCTAGGCCTCGGCCATTCGAACTCTAGTTTTCACCGTTGCAGTTGGTCTCCTAGGAACTCATTGCAAACACAACCAAGATAATACACAAATATTTACATATAAATACACACATATATGTACATATGGTATACACATGTATATATAGACAACATACAAACAGATATATGCAAATATATACACAGACATATACAGTATATATACAGGTATATACGACACAGACATATACAGACCTATACACAAACATATACGGATATATACACGGATGGGGAATATTCTGTTTGCAACCGTCAGCGGGAAGATGCCATTACTGAGAAGGCATATTCCGTTTGCTGACGTCAACACACGTACGCAAAACACGCAAAAAGAAAGGAAAAAAAACACAAAATGCATGGACATGGGATACGAGGTGTCGAACCCCTGACCTCAAACTCGGCCTCCGAGTCCTTAACCACTGAGCCATGTCACTCTTGTGACAAAATATACAAACAAATATATATATACTATACAAGACATATATATATACATAAAACCAAAATAAATCAAAAGAAACACTCAATGTGGGGTTCGAACCCCTGATCTCAGGCTCAGCCTCTCACTCTTCAACCACTGGGCCTAACCATTGAACCCAAGCCACTCGTGTGACAGAAACAATTCAAACAAATATATATATATATATATATAGGTGGACAAAACATCTATACATCAAAACCAAAACAAAAACAAAACAAAGAAACACTTGATGTGGGGTTCGAACCCACGACCTCGCTCAAATTTTTCACCTTCAACCATTGAGCCATACCACTGAACCCAAGACACACCTGTGACCCAAATGTTCAAACAAATATCTATATTACATAGCTATACAATATATATACATATATGCATACACAACTCTCCCGCGTCTCTCCCTATTTTTCGATAGCCACGCCTGACACGCGGCCTGCTTTTGCATCACTGGCCGACAAAAGCAGACCGCCTCGATGTAAGCTTGCCTCGGCTCTCACCCTCTCTTTGTCTTTCTCTCTCGTCTTCTTCTTCTCTTCAGTATCTTCCCTCTTCTTCTTAACTGTTCTCTTCTTCTTCTTCTTCTTCTTCTTCTCCATTACTCTTCCATCTTCCTTCTCTTTCTTCTTTTCCTCTTCTATTTTCTGCCATTCTTCTGTGACTCCCTTCTTTTTTGCCATTTCTTTCTTCTCTTCTCTTATACATGGCTTCGTCTCGCCCTCTCTCTCTTTTTCCGAATCTTAATGGTCCATCGAGCTCCTCTGGGCCAAGTGCCCCTGCTCTTACTCAACCTAGTCTTCCCACACTATCAGTTGAGCAAGTGATGGCTGCTCAAAATGATATCGAGGCCAACCACTACACGTTGAGGTCCTGCATGGAGACAGTGGCAGCGGTCACTAATCTGTCTCACCGTCTGCAAAACAAGACGTGTGAGGTACACCATGCCAACGCCCAACTCTCCCTACTCCAATGCATGTACAGAGATGCACGGGCTGAGATTTGTACATTGAAGGCTGAAAACAAGGAGCTGAATGACAAATCACCTCCATGGCCCGATTTGGGGCACTCTCTCATGAAACTCTTGTGGTAGTTCTTGGCGGAAGTACTGGAGAAGGGCCTTCGAAAGGTTGACGACAAAAAGAACGCCAAAAAGCGGAAGAGCTCGGCGACGGAAAAGCCGAGTAAGTGAAGTTGGTTCGTGGCCGTCACCAGAGAAGAAAGAAAAAAGATCCTTTTTTTTTTTCTTTTATTTTTCTTGTTTTTTTGTATTTCTAGTTTTCTTCTTTTTTCTGTATTTTCTATTGTTTTTTTTATTCATTTTTTTTTTTCGTTTTTTTTTCTTATTTTTGGAGTCTTTGTATTTTCTAGTTTTTTTTTTTTTTTTTTTGGAGTCTCTGTAATCAGGGATGTCCTCCCCTGACTGTATAAAAAGTTTCAGTTTTGTATCTCAATGGTGTGACTGGCATATCACTTTGAGCTTGAAAATACTTTTGTTTGATCGAATTTGAGATTGATTGAAATTGGAACTCTGAATTGGACATTGATCCATACTGACCTGAATAAAAATAAAACTGACTCAACGTAAGAAAAACGAAGCCAAAATAATCCAAACATACTTATATACACTAACTGGTATAAATACCCTAACTGGTATAAATACACTAACTGGTATGAATACACACTGACATACACTGACTGGTATGAATACCCTGACTGGTATAAATACACTGACTGGTACGAATACACACTCATATATACTGACGAGTTGACTCGAGCGGGGGAGAAAATAGAATCACTGACTCAACTATGCCCCTAATTCATTGCCTTGATTTATTTTTTATTTTTTTATTTTTGATTTTTTTTTGTAAAAAAAAAATGTTTTGATCAACATGAGGGTTGGATTAGCATACTTATTCCATTTTCTGTTTTGAAATCATGTAAGCTAAATTGTGAGCACTGAAAATTTTCCCTTTTCAAATCCAAAGAATAGTCCAAGTTTTGAAAAAAAATGGAACAATTTTCGAGAAAAATTAGCCAACTTCATTCAAATTAATCAAAACCTATTTTTGCAAATGGCCACTACTCAACTAACATGGAATCAACTATTGGGGTGCATAGTCCCAAGCTAGATAATCAATGGTGATATTCGAACCAAGCCAATCCGAACCGAATGAAGCTGAGCAGAACTGAACCAAATCGAACCGTCGAACCAAACCGAACCGAACCAAGTTGAATCGAAACCAACTTGAACTGAGCATAACCAAGATACACCAATCAAACACGGATAGGACAACCAAGTCGACTAAAGATACACCAATCAAACATGGACAAAATGAATAAGTTAACAAAAATTATTGCGGCCGAACTTCAAGATGAAGCTACCTACGTATCCTCAAGATAGAAATCAGGCCATCGTAGTTCTGGCAGAGGGTCACTCGAGTATTGACACTCTCCTTTTATGCTCTAACTTTTGCCAAAACCGCCGTTTCGGGTTTTCAACCTTGCGAGTTTTTCATTTTTCTTTTTATTTTTCTTTCCTTTTTTGTGCTCTAACTTTTGCCTGGGTCGCCCTTCTGGGTTTTCGGCCCAGCGAGCCTCTCAAGGGTGGTACTTTTGGTTTTAACTTCTCCATGTTGATTGATTGTGAAATTTGGCCATCTATGAACGACTGTTACACTTGACCAGTAGATATGATGATGTAGGGACTAGGCTAATTAGGTCTGAATTTGCCCCTAGTGTTGCCCCTAGTGTAGTGGATAGGAACTCGACTGTCCTTCAATAATAAAATTCATTCTCTCAAATTCTGGGTTTTGCCTTTCTAGGCGGTCTTCATTGAGAAACGATTCAATTTTAACTCTTTGATCACATCCAACCTTTTGCCCCTAGTTCAAGGGCTGCTTCAAATCTAAATCACATCTAACCTTCTTGCCCCTAGTTCAGGGGCTGTTTCCAATCTGAATCATAGGCCCTATATAGTTTTGGCTAAGGTTCACTCGGGTATTGACACTCTCCTTTTACGCTCTAACTTTTGCCAAAGCCGCCCTTTCGGGTTTTCAACCTTGCGAGCTTTTCATTTTTCTTTTTATTTTTCTTTTTTTTTTTTTTTTTTGTGCTATAACTTTTGTTTGGGTCGCCCTTCCGGATTTTCAACCCAACGAGCCTCTCAAGGGTAGTACCTTATTGCCCCTAGTTCAAGGGCTGCCTCCATTTTGGCTATGCAAGCCTCACACTTTTGCCCCTAGTTCAAGGGCTGTTTCAAATTGAAATCACATTCTCTGCCCTGAGTTCAAGGTCTGTTTCCAATCTGGATCACATCATTGCCCCTAGTTTAAGGGCTATTTCCAATCTAAATCATATTCGACCTTATTGCCCCTAGTTGAAGGGCTGCCTCCATTTGAATCACATCATGGCCCCTAGTTCAAGGGCTATTTCCAATTTGGCTATGCAAACTTTACACTTTGATTGATCATTGAAATACTTCGAATCAAGGTTTGAAAGCTAAGGAGCTAAGGAGGTCGGATCTCAAGTCAAGAGGGATCCTATGCTGTATAATCAATTCCAGGCATGTCTTCATAGGACTACGCAAAAACAGCTTTTGAAATCTTTTCACAAAGTGACTAATCACTCATACTCTTACGAAGAAAAGATAGAACCAATTTGGACCAAGCCAGGATCCTTCTCAGTACCCACATTTAAAAAAATGATCTCATTCATCAAGGGTTTAGCACACCTCTCTTCTTCTCAGTTGATCAAAATTTACAAATCCCGAGGAAATTCTTCCTCTTCTTTTTTATTAGAGTTTTGGAAAAAGTTTTGAAAAACTTTGGTCAATGCGATGAATTAAGGCACAGAGAAGTAGGCAGACTCTATGGCATTTTTGTTTTTTGTTTTTCTGTTTATTGAAAAGAGACTATGACTCAGCAATGACAACAGATTTTTGACAACATACTCAAAAGAAAATGACAAAGAGGACCTAGACAAGACAGAAATGTCTAGGTTAGCACTATCAAAATCAACAGACTCTGACTCATTAGGCTGACTTGAGCCTGACTCTAACTCTACAAATTTGGTGGAATCAAACTTAGACTCAATATTCAATTTAGAACTCAGAATAAAACCATTCTCAAATTGCCAGTCAACGTATGGGCCATTCGTAATATTCAAAATAAAACTCGTCCAATCAACAGGTGGCCACTCCCCAATCACAGAGATGGTCGGATACCCTACAAGTTCTATTTATTTACAAATGTCGACTTTGTGAGAAATTTTTTTTTTTTAAGTTTTTTTTTTTTTGATTTTATGTTTTTGTTATTTTTTTTGTTTTTTGTTTTTGAAGTAATGATGCTAAACTGAACAACCTGAATCACTCATTCGAATTTGAGAACCCCTGTATAGATCCAATACATTGTACATAACACATAGCAGGAAAGAGAACAAACACCCCTATGGAGGGTAGGGTTATCCTGTCCTAGCTTGAAATGATCTAGGGTTTCACTATTCAGACAAGTGGTATCACACATCCTAAAAATAGGAGAGCATCCTGTCCTAAGTTTGAAAGGTACTATAGCTCACTATATGTACAAGGTTGACTCTACTCTAAGGGTTGAAGTCAAGGTGACGTTACTAAAGAGTCCTTTGGGTCATAACCAATAAAGATCCCAGGAAATCAGAAGAGTCAAATAGTCTCTCTTCGGAGTCTGAGAACCTTAGATAGCAGAGCTAGATAGCAAAGCTACCCTTTTGACAAATCTCAAAAGGTTACAACACAAGGCCTCTAAAGTAACGTAGAGATAGGTGTAGTGTCACAAAAAGTATGCCTGTGTTCCCACCAGCATCTGGGCAACACAAGGACTTTAAGTGCACCAATGCATGCAATGCAATAAACATATAATTGAAAATAAAAGTCATATCATGGAGTTCGAGTCAAGGTTTCATAAAATCCCCAATGAGTTGCTGCGAATGTAACATGCCCGGGGTACCAGCGTTAAACAGTTCGGACTCCCGAGATCTCTTTGATCTCAAGTTTCACGAGTGCAATGTGAAACATAGATGAGAGTCCAGATTTGGCAACTTTTATTGAAAATCCATTTTATTGCAATTTTGTCAAAAATGGACTACGTCATCAGATCTCAGAGTCGCCACCTAATATTTTGGGAAATTAGGAAACCCATGACTCGGTGCCAAGGCCATTGTTCGTCGTAACCAAGGATACTTGGCTCGGAACCTTAGGTATGAGAGGGGAAGGTCAATAATGAGCACCCCCGCTCACCCGATCAAAAGATCGGCCTCTACTAAACCATGATATGACTTTTTATTTTATTTATATGTTCATGTTCTGATTATTGAATAAATCCTAAAATTTACTATGTAAAGCATACAAGTATAGATTAGTTTGCTCAAATTGGAACAATTTAATTTCATGTTTGTTTTTCAAAAAGGGTTTGAATCTGCCACTTGACAAAGTGAGCTTAAAGTTTGTGAATTTGCCACTGCAAAGTGGGCTTAAAACGTACATTTATTGAATTATTCCAATCTAAACAACAAGCCTTCATCCATAGGCATTCATACAGTTATATCAAGTAAGCAAGTAGCCTCATGGTAGAATACTAACACATAGTAAGAAAATTATGTACAAGCGGGATGCTAAAGCATAAAAACTCACATATTTACCGACGTCCCTCGAACAACTACAAAACAAAGTTAGTAAAATATGCATGATCTTATATACAGAATCCTAATGCAATTCACTCATGAGATGCACTAAAGATTCGGCTTCTAAAATATGGCATGTAAATCATCTCAATAACATGAGGTAGCACATAGAATCATAGAAGAATTGATTAAATCCACACATGTAAATTTAGCCGAATCTTAATGCATGAGACATGAATGTAAGGCATGGATATGCATGGCATGTCAGATATATACATATGTATAGTTAGGGAAAGCGATTAAAGAATGGGATAGAGAGAAGCGGGGTGGGGGATTATTATAGCACCTTAAATATTACATATCCGAATGAAGGAGGAGGGAGAAATAATAAAATAAAATAAAATCTCACAAAACACTCAAAATAAAGATAAAATAAAGAACTTCATTGCTAGCACCAAGATCCATATGTCTTCAATCTCTTAGGCCTGCGCACCTCAGCCCATGTCAATTCATCTTCAATGGAGGTCCTGCCACTTCATCTCCATTTAATCACATGGGCCCAGCCCAAAATAACTTAGCTTGCAAGCCCAAAAAAGTGAGTTCGCTTTGATCTACTAAACATCTATTAAGAACAAAGCAGAATTGGCCCAATTCCACAACAACCCAGAAGGTCATTGGCCCAACATAAACAGATTTTCTATCTAGAAGCCATGTGAACCCAACATAAACATTTATAACAATCCTATGTGAACCCAACATAAACATTTTTTTTTTTTGTTTAAAAACAAACATTTTTATTACCCACAACCCACACCCATGAACACCCACTTATCTTTCTACTTCACCTTCTCTTTCCTCTCTGCTTTCACTCTCTCTAAAATAATTCACTCATCTCCCATGAACCACACCTCCCTCACCACCTTTTCTCTCTCTAGACACCTTTTTTTGTTTTACACCCATGAACCATCCTCAAAACCAAACACCCACACATGCTCACCCGCTTACCACATTTTCTCTCTCTAAGCCGAGAGAGAGAGAGAGTGCATGGTTCCTTGGTCTATGTCCAGCTGTGTGTGTGTGTCTGTGAATGATCAATGCATGGGGTTACAGTGCACCATGGAGAGAGAGAGAGCAAGAGCCCGGTTGAGTGGGTGCTGGGTCTCCTCTTTTAGAGAGAGAGGCTGTGTATGCATGGGTGGTGTGTGTGTATAGTGTATGGGTGTGTGTTCTCTCCTCTCTCTCTCTACTCGTGTGTGCATCTGTGTGTGTGAGTGATCAGTGGTCTCCTCTCTCTCTCTACCCGTGTGTGTTCATTTTAGAGAGAGAGGGAGAGAGAGAGAGAGAGAGAGAGAGTTGGGTTTGTGTTTTTGGCCGAGAGAGAGAGAGGTGTTGTAGAGAAAGAGAGGTTGATGCCGTGTACAGTGTTCTCTCTCCCTCGTGCCTGTGTTAATGGTGTCCCCCTATCAGTCCCGGCCGTGTGTGTGATATATGTGTTGAGTGGGTGAGTGTGTATTAACCGTGAGTGTGTGGGTGTCTTGATGGTGTATGGGTGTGTCAGTTGTGGTTGTGTGTGTGCATGGTGTGTTGTGTGTGTGTGTGTATGGTGGTGATGGGTGTGTTCCGTTTGTGAAGCTGAGTGTGTATGTGTATTGAATGGGTGTATGGGTGTGTGTATCAGTGAAGCTACGTGTGTGTGTGAGTGTGTGTATGGTGGTGATGGGTGTGCTGGGTTTGTGAAGCTGAGTGTGTGTGAGTGTGTGTATGGTGGTGATGGGTGTGCTGGGTTTGTGAAGCTGAGTGTGTGTGTGTGTATTGAATGGGTGTATGGGTGTGTGTATCAGTGAAGCTACGTGTGTGTGTGAGTGTGTGTATGGTGGTGATGGGTGTCGGATGAGAAGATGAAGTTGGTGTTGTGTGTATGGTGTGTGTCAATGGTGTGTATGCAACTGCCGTGTGTGTCCTGTGTGCATGCCGATGTCTTTGTGGTGAAGAAGCTCTATGTGTGTTCCCCCCCCTAGTGTGTGTAGCTTCTCCTCTTCACATGCCCGCCGAGAGAGAGAGCCTAGTGTCTCCTTCTCCTTGCTGTCGTGTGTGTCTCACTGTGTGTGTGGGTGAGTCTGTGAGTGTAAGAAGCTGTCTGTTGATGTATCCCCCCTCCCCCTTTAACACTCAAACCCGAGAGAGCATCATCCAGCCTAACCCATCTCTTCTTTTTCTTTTTCTCTTGTGTATCTGTTTCTTTACCTTTTAAAACCCCACAAACTCTAGAGAGAGAGAGAACCCTTTCTTCCTGTCTTGTCCCCACCTCCCCCCATGACCAATTTTGTATCATTATATTCTCTACTCCAGCACAATTCATGATTCCACCACTACCATTTCTTTCTTTCTGTAAAGCCACCGCCCCATTTCTTTTCTTCATTTTTTTTTTTTGTTATCATCATCCCACCCACCACACAAACATTCTGATCATATCTCCCCTCTTTTTTTTCATTTTCTATTTTTCTATTTTTTTATTTTTATCATTTTTTATTTATAAAATATCACATGCCAATTTATATAAACACACCTAAAAATTTGTACAAACACACAAAATTATGTAAAAGTATACAAAATTATAAATTCAAATAAAACTATTTTAATTTGACCAAAATGGGTGAGATTTGGGATTAAAATTTCAATTTGATTTTTCTGGTGAGGGTGATGAAAATAAAGTACCCAAGTCTTAGGGCTGGTCAAAATGGGGTGTCTACAATTATCTAGTGGGAGAATTTTTATTGTTATGAATTTTTATTTATGTAATGTTATGAATGGAATAACATTATGAATTTTCATTATGTGCCAACTTTTGTTTATGTATGTATTTATATTATTATTTAATTATCGGTTTTTTTTTAGTTATTTTTCATTTAATACAGGTTATTTTCAGATTTTTAATAATTTTAATACTTTTTTTTTTTTTTTTTTTGAGACGGCAGCACACACCGTCTCAAAAAAAAATTTGAACTAGGGTTTTTTGCGACGGCACCTTTACTGTCGCAAAAGATAGAGAATTTGTTGAAATGTAAAGCCTTTAGCGGCGATGTTATTGTCGTCGCCAATAGTCCTTTAGCGACGGCTCAGGAGCTCTCTCAAATAAACCTTTAGCGACGGTATTTTTTGCCGTCGCAAAAGACCTTTTTAGCGACGGCAAAACAGTGCCGTCTCAAAAAACTCAGATATTTACGCATTAATTGCGACAGAATTTTTCCGTCGCAAAAAAGGCATTTTGTCGTAAAAAAAAAGGCGACGGCATTATGCCGTCGCTAAAACCCTTTTGCAACCCCCTTTGTTGTGACCCCCTACTTGCCGTCGCAAAAAGCCACTTATCGTCGCAAAAAACCTTTTGAGACGGCGTTTGGGGTATTTGCGACGGCGTTTTACTGTCGCAAAAAATCATTTTTTTTGTAGTGAAAGTATAGAATAAGTAATGAATTTTTAGTATGTTATTAATCTTATTTGAGGAATTCAAAATTTATTGCATCCCAACCCAACTAAATTTTTTTATCTCGTGGATTTGTTCTAATTTCGCCCGCCTTCCCCCACCTCTACATTCCTGGCTCCACCCCTAGAAGCTGCATATCTACTTTTGTGTGTGTATGTATGTATGTGTCAATATGTGTGTGTTTGTGTTTGCATTTTTTGTTGATGTGTTGCGGTTGCATTGGATAATTTCAACAGATAGAAAACAAGTTTGTGAAATTTTAAACAGACAGATCAAACCTTTGTATTTTTTTTAAACAAATAGAGAAGTGGATAATTCCAACAGATATAAAACAAGTTTGTGAAATTTTAAACAGATAGATTAGACCTTTGTATTTTTTTAAATATATAGAGAAAGATATCCACATATTTTAAATAGATAGAGAAAGAAACCTACAGACAGATATTAAACAGATGGAGAGAGAAACTCACGTATTTTAAATAGAAGAGAGAGAAATCCACAAATTTTGAACAGATAGGGAAAAAAATTCAATAGATAGATATAAATTTGAACAGATAGATACAAATTTAAACAGGTAGTCAAAAAAAAGTAAACAGATAAAAAAAAGTCAATAGATAAATTGAGGGGTAAAATTGAAAACAAAATGCCCTTCAAAATCAACAAAAGGAGTTCTCATCAAACTATTTCACAAAACGTGAATTTCTTACTAATAAAAAATATCCATTGAACCTAATGCCTTATACCGATTGGACTTTTCAACATTACAGGTCCTTTAACCAAAGTGTTAAATCGATTGTTAGTAGAAAAGTCATCAGAAGGAATGGGTTTAAGGCCTTTAGTGTAAAGTGTTACCAAAATAGAAACCCAACTTAGTTAACTGGAGATCCCAAGATCTAGGTTCAATGAGACAACCTAATTGCGTGTAACGGTGGCATGTCATTGAGAAGGTTAAACCTCTAGCCATTTGTAACGCCCCGAGAATTCATAATATTACATAAGCATAACGACTAGCATCCATTATAAGAAAACTGGAATTCGCAACCCTTACATTCATTGAATCATTAAGGCTTGTACAAAATAGTTCCACATGCAATTATACATTTAACGATATTAAATATATGAATCTACAGCATATAGAACATCAAGTTCAAAGTAAATAAAATGCCCTCATAGGGTTACAATTTCGAAGGCTTAAGACCGGTTACACAAAAATGGCCTCTTGGACTCAAACAATTAGAGCCCTTAGCTAGTAAAAATACAATCACAACAAAAAGAGCCTTATGCCCTTAATACACACTTTTACGCCCTAGTTTGGTGGGTTCCCACATCTTTTCCTACACCGAAATCCCATAGGGGTGAGCATAAAGCCCAGTAGAGAAATCTTAACAAAGTATATACATTTATGCAAGGATTCCCAATATGAAATGCACATGCCATGCTATGCCTTTAAATAAAGATTTCGTTTACATCTCTTTGAAAACCACCATGCACAATGACAACTTGAAATTCTCTACAATTTAGAAATTTACAATTTAGTTCATTGGGGCGGTAAATACGACTCAGGTAATCCCTAAGTTGGTGTCGCCAAATAAGCATAACTAGCACTACCAAAAACCCATTTTACCGGTTGCTAACCAGAAGGGAAGTTGTACCTCCTCCACGCGTGTTTTCGGTTTTTCACCCCGGACACTCAAGCCAACTTAAACAACTTCATTTACACCTCCTATCTAGACTTACCAACATATTTACCCCAAAATATTTCAATCATTCACATTTCACAATTTTTCATTCTCAATAAAAGTTCCAAATCCCAATTCATTATTCATGACATGCAAGGTTTTTGAAAAGCTAATGCAACAATTATCTATACTACATAATGTTTCTCCACTTTCATAATAACTCCAACAAATGTTCCATAATGATCAAAATTCGCATCTCTCCTTTCAATACCATTCCAATAAATAGCCAAAAGTTCACTACCATTTATCTATATATATATATCAATATTTCCACAATTCATACATTTCCATCATTTAATCATTCCAAAACTATAGCAATAACTTGACAAGAAATTCAAATCTAAAAAATTCT
Source organism: Camellia lanceoleosa (assembly GCA_025200525.1). Taxonomy (NCBI): domain Eukaryota; kingdom Viridiplantae; phylum Streptophyta; class Magnoliopsida; order Ericales; family Theaceae; genus Camellia; species Camellia lanceoleosa. The sequence goes on along the minus strand of CM045769.1, from coordinate 143,789,377 downwards.
CATATGTTTAGAAACCCACCATCAATATATGCGTTTGTGTAAAATCAAGAAATTTCCCATTTTCTTTACTCATCTTGGCTCATAACAATGTATATATATTAATAATATCAACCATGTACCCTCATCTTATTTCTTTTAAGGAAATCCCCAAATTTCTAGGTTTCTTCTTTACAACAATACACACACACACCAAATACTTGAAAGAAAAGCCTAGCCAAAAGAAGACATCATTTCCTTGCCCAAAGTGATTCAACCCTCAAGATTAATTAAAGAAACAAGATTAAACCCACTTCTTAAGAAAATTTTCATAAAATTCTTGAAACAAAACCAAAACTTTCATATTATAATCAAGAAGCTCCAATTTTAACATCAACCTAGCAAAAACATCTATATTGTTAGGTCCCTTTATTGTCAAATCTGGGTACACAACTTTGAGTTGTTAAAGTTGTAATTTTTCTTGTTTTTTTGGCTTTCCCGCTCGAGCGGGATCATTGGCGCTCGAGCGGAGTTTTGGATCTCTCAGTATTTTGTCAAGTCTGTAAAAGTACTGGAGTGTATGATTTTGCGCTCGAGCGGGCTCTCAAGCGCTCGAGCGGACCACTGCTTTGTCACACGCATATTTTGTTGAAGCCACTCGAGCGGGCTGTTGGGCGCTCGAGCGAAGATCGTGGACTCAATTGCTTATTTATATCTGTTTAGGATGTTTTTAGGATTACTTCTCCTAGATCTTGTTTAAGGTTTTCTAAGGTTTTGTTTGAGGTTTTCTTCTGAAGATTTTTGAGAGTTTTCCTTGATGTTTTGAGAGAGTTCTTCACTCATGATCTAAGATTCATACATCAAGGAGTTTGTTACTTCATAATCCAAGAGAGTTCTCTTCGGTGGATTCCGAAGATTCAAACGTAGAGTTTCAAAAGGCGTTTGATTCTGTACGTAGTCGTTAATTCGACAAGCGAAGTTGTGGATTCAACTTCAGGTGGATCAATTCCGAGACGAAGGCGTGGTGAAAGAGTTAGAGAAGATTCAAGGGCAAATTCACTGAGTTGGGTAATTTGTGTAGTATCTTTGTAATATTTCTTTCTTCAGTAGTGGATTGATTAGTGGCGTTTCGCCCGTGGTTTTTTATTACAATTGAAGGTTCTTCAATTGTGGTTTTTTTCACGTAAAAATCGTTTGTGTCGATTTATTGTTTATTCCGAAAAACAAACAGTCTAAATCACTTTCGTAAGTGCTTGTTGATTTAGATTGTGTGTTTTGGATTATTGGGATTTGGAATATTTTATTCTTGATCTAATCATGAATCACTTAGGATTTTTAATTGATACCAGAGCAGGTCACTCTTTGTTTTATCAAAACTATAGGAGTGTGATTTTGTGTGACAAGTATTATGGAATCTATTCGTGAAGGTAACTCGACTCATAGACCTCCTTTACTCGACGGTACAAACTATTCTTATTGGAAAGCTCGTATGAGAGCGTTTTTAAAATCCATCGATGAGAAAGTTTGGCACTGCGTGATCTATGGGTGGAGTGAACCTATTGTCACCATTGATGGTGTAGATATTCCTAAACCCCTTGATAAATGGGACATAACTGATTACCAAAACTCGAGTTGGAACAGTAAGGCTCTCAATTCCCTGTTTTGCTCTATCACACCTGAAGAATTTCGTCGTATCTGCACGTGTCAAGTAGCAAAAGAGGCTTGGGACATTCTTGAAATGATTCACGAAGGTACTACCTCTGTCAAAAGGTCAAAACTTCAACGTCTCACCTCCGTCTTTGAAACCCTTTTTATGCGGGATGATGAGACGTCTGATGATTTCTATGCAAAACTTAGTGATATCGTTAATCCCTGTTTCACACTCGGTGAAAAAATCCTAGAAGCTAAAGTGGTTGGAAAAATTTTGAGGTCCTTACCCGAGAGGTTCCAATCAAAAGTGACAACCACTGAGGAGGCTCAGAATGTGGATACCCTCAAGCTTGATCAATTGGTTGGAAACTTGTAGACTTATGAAGCCCACCAGATTTCAAAGAAAAAACAAAAAGAAAGTGTGGCCTTCACTAGTGCTCATGAGACTGCAAAAACTCCGGAGACTGAATTTGATTTAGAGTCTGAGATGACGGCTATGCTTACAAAACAGTTTAAAAAAATTTTGAAGAAAAAGAAACCTAATTTCAGAGACCCTATTTCAAAAGACAAGAGTAATGAAAAACCCAAAACTTTTCCACAAAAATTTGCTCCTAAAACTGAAAAGAAGATCGTAAAGGGGCAAGGGGTGAAGTGCTATGAATGTCAAGGGTTTGGTCATATTGCCCTTGAATGCCCTTCGAAAAAGAACCGAAAGAAGGTCTACACTGTGACTTGGGATGATGAAAGCGGGTCGGAACAAGAACCCGAAGAACCTAAATCCGGTGAAGACGGGGATAGTGCTTTCATGGCATTTTGGTCCAGTTTTACTCAACCTCTTCCAAAGCCATCGGAATTAGCTCGTGGTCAGAACCCGCATCATGCTCCCACCTTTGATGGGACTAACTACCTGTATTGGAAAATCAGAATAAGGGCTTTTCTAAGAGCTTTCGAACCAGAAAGTTGGGAAGCCATTGAAGAAGATACAGAAAGGACAGAAAATTTGGGCAATCAGAGAGCCTTGATTACTATTCGTGGAGCAATTTCCTATGAAGAATAGCAACGAGTTGTTCACTGCACAAAGGCTAAAGATGCATGGGAAATTCTGAGCCAATTTCATGAAAGAGGAGATTCACCTTCACCATCATCCAGCAACTTCCCTGCCTTGGTTGCTAGATTGGATGAGGTCAAGGAGAATGAAGAGCAAAAAGAGGATGATGAAACATCTGAAGACAATGATGAGATCAATGGCGATGAACTACAACAAGCTTACGAAAAGTTGTACGAGGAATCTCTGAATTTGTCCAAAATCAACGACAAACTCTCTCTCAAGCTCAAAACATATGAGAGTGAGAATGTCAGGCTGAAATGAGAACTTTTAGCAGCAAAGTAGAATATCATCAAGATCTCGAGTGACAGGCAAGACTTATGTGGAAAACTACTATCCTGTGAAACTGAAAGGAATGAACTTCTGAAGGTGTACTCCACATATGAAGAAAAGCTTGAAAGTCTTGAGATGTCACAAGCTACATTGGAAGAGATAGTCTGTCAGAAAGATGAAGAACTCCGTGTTGCCAGAACCACTACTGCCATGTGGAACAAAGGTTCCAAATCTTTAGAAGACATCCTGGGGTCTCAACAAATGAGTTCTGATAAAAGTGGGCTAGGCTATGGTGCGACAGCTCACAAGGGACAGGCCTCTATCTCACATAACCTAAAGACTCAGGCAAAGGGAAAATTGAAGGTAGACCAGGATGATTCCTCTCTTCATCTACCAAAAGCAGGTAAGATCAACAAAAAGGAGGTAAAACTTGTTTTTATTTGTCATCACTGTGGTAGGTATGGCCATATTCGTCCTTACTATTTTGAACTATTTGGTAAGATGTCTCAAAAGGGTAGAAATTCGAATACTTCTTGGGTTAGGTGACAACCTTACATGTCTAGACGGAATACCAAGATTCATGAGGGTGTTCACAATGCCAAGACATTGACCAAGACCAAAAGGATTTGGGTGAGGAAAGATGATTTGACTTGTTTAGCTGTTCACACTGCCTTAAAAGCACGTGACTCACACGTGTGGTATCTTGATAGTGGCTGCTCTCGTCACATGTCCGGTAACAAATCCTACTTCACCTATCTTGAAAAATATGAAGGAGGAATTGTTACCTTTGGAGATGGCGACACTTCTAGAGTCATTGGTAAGGGCTCTATAAGTGTTGCTGGTCTTCCCAAGCTAGATAATGCTCTACTTGTTGATGGTCTTAAAGCAAATCTTTTGAGCATTAGTCAAATGTGTGATTTCCATCATGAAGTATTGTTTTCTAAAAATAAATGTGAAATTTTGGATAAAAAAGGAAATACTGTCTTACATGGGGTTCGCACATCTGATAACTGCTATGGGATTGTTACCACTAATGATCTCACTTGTCACTCTGCCATCATAAGTAACATTGATTTGTGGCATCAAAGATTAGGTCACATGAATTTCAAAGACCTAACTAAGATAGCCAACAAAGAGCTTGTGGGAGGAGTACCTAAACTGGGTAAGAATTTGAGCCATGTGTGTGGACCATGTCAACTTGGAAAGCAAACCCGTGCCCCTCATAAAAAGGTGAACAGCTTTACAACCAAACGTCCTCTTGAATTGGTTCACATGGATTTAATGGGTCCTACTCGCACTGAAAGCATTGGAGGTAAAAGATACATTTTTCTAACTGTTGATGATTTTACTCGGTTTTCATGAGTAAATTTTTTAAGAAAAAAATATGATACGTTTGATGCTTTCTAGGCTTTAGTCCTTAAAATCCAAAATGAACAGGGTGTTTCCATTGGGCGTATCATAAGAATCCGGACTGATCATGGTCGTGAATTTGAAAATAGTTCGTTTTCGGATTTTTGTGATATGCATGGAATTAAGCATGAATTTTCTGCACCTATTACTCCACAACAAAATGGAGTGGTTGAGAGGAAGAATAGAGTTGTTTAAGAAATGGCTAGGGTCATGCTCCTTAGTAAGAAACTTCCTCCAAAGTTTTGGACTGAAGCCCTAAATACTGCGGTTTATGTCATAAATCGCGTGTATTTAAGGCCCGACACTTTACAAACTCCATATGAATTGTGGAAGGGATTGAAACCTAATGTAAAATACCTCTAAACTTTTGGGAGTAAGTGTTATATATTCAAAGATAGGGAGCCCCTGGGCAAATTTGACTCCCGAAGTGATGAAGGTATTTTTCTAGGGTATTCAACCAACAGTAGGGCTTTTCGAGTCTATAACCTGCGAACTTCATCTTTAATGGAATCTATCAATGTGGTTATGGATGACACAGGTGCACCTACTCCAGCAACAAATGAGGATGACATTGGTGAGTCTCCAATCTTGGATACTGAACCACAAAAACAAGGAGAAGCTGCGGTCCAATCACAAGAAATTGTTACATCACCATCCTCACAGGTAAGTTCAAGTCCAAAGAGTGCTCAAAGGGACATCACTCATGTTACTTCTGTCACCACAAGTCCTGAGCTTAAACCATCAGCAAGGGTGAAACTGAATCATCTAGCTCAACAGGTGATTGGAAGTGTCTCGAATCGAATGAAAACCCGAAGACAGATTCGGGATGGGGTAACACATATGTGTTATGTTTCGTTAATTGAACCTAAGAATTTTAAAGAGGCCTTGCTAGATGATAGTTGGGTTAATGCTATGCATGAAGAATTAGGTCAATTTGAACGTAACAAAGTTTGGACTCTAGTTCCCAGACCTGGAGACATGAATGTGATAGGTACCAAGTGGATCTTTAAAAATAAATCTAATGAGAATGGTACTGTTGTTAGGAATAAAGCTAGGTTGGTTGCTCAAGGTTACACACAAGTAGAGGGTGTTAACTATGATGAGACGTTTGCCCCAGTTGCACGTCTCGAATCTATTCGTATTTTGATTGGTGTTGCATGTTTTCTTGGTTTTAAATTATTCCAAATGGATGTGAAAAGTGCCTTTCTAAATGGGTACTTGAAAGATGAGGCATACGTTGAGCAACCAAAAGGGTTTGAGGACCCTAAATGTCCTAATCATGTCTACAAGTTAGACAAGGCTTTGTATGGGTTGAAACAAGCTCCTCGGGCTTGGTATGATAGACTTACTACCTTTCTTCTTGATAATGATTTTCAAATGGGTAGTGTTGATAAGACTTTATTTGTGAAACATACTAAGTCTCACATTCTTGTTGCTCAGATATATGTTGATGATATTGTGTTTGGTTCCACTGCTGATCATCTTGTGAAATATTTTTCAGATTGCATGACACATGAGTTTGAGATGAGCATGATGGGAGAGTTGTCTTATTTCTTGGGTCTTCAAATTAAACAGTCTCCTTCGGGTATGTTTGTTTCTCAGTCTAAGTATGCTAAAAATCTTGTGTCAAAGTTTGGTCTTGAGTTTGCCAAACATGCACGCATTCCCATGAGCACCAGTCTTCACCTCTCCAAAGATTCCTCTGGTATTGATGTTGATCCTACCCTTTAAAGGAGTATGATAGGAAGTCTTTTGTATCTGACAGCCAATCGTCCTGATATTTCTTTTAGTGTCGGTGTTTGTGCCCGTTACCAAGCCAGTCCTAAAGAGTCTCACCTTCTTGCGGTCAAACGCATAATCAAATATGTTAATGGGACCTTGGGGTATGGGGTTTGGTTTTCCACTAATACTATTGCTGAAATTACTGATTTTTCTGATGCCGACTGGGCAGGGTGTGCTGATGATAGGAAAAGTACATCCGGGGGGTGTTTTTACCTTGGGAATAATCTGGTTTCCTGGCATAGTAAAAAGCAAAATGCCATCTCTCTTTCGACTGCTGAGGCTGAGTACATTGCTGTAGGGAGTTGTTGTGCACAAATGTTGTGGATGAAGCAAATGCTTCATGATTATGGGATAGAACAAAACACTCTCACTCTTTTTTGTGATAACACAAGTGCCATAAACATTTCAAAAAATCATGTCCAACACTCTCGCACCAAACATATTGACATTCGTCATCATTTTATTCAAGAGTTAGTGGAAGAGGGCCTTGTTGTTCTTGAACATATACCCACTGAGCATCAAAAAGCTGATATTTTTACAAAACCCCTTGATCTTCTTCGGTTTGAGTTCCTTAGAAAGACCTTGGGTGTCATGCTCGATCACTAGAGTATTACTTGTTCCTTGAGTAGGTGTAAGTGTTTTGCCTTATTTGTGCTTGGATGCCATAATCTCATTATCATTGATATTTGTTTTTCTTGCATCCAACTTTTTTATGTACACTACTCATGCTGCTTACAAGATCTCATTGTTCATTGTTCATAGCTCATTTTGAATGCCCATGCTCATTAACATCATGATCTCATTCTGTACACATCCTTGAGAAAAATTGTTGCAGGGGTTTCTGCACAAGTGATCAAAGTTCTCTATGGACCACTAACAGTGTTTCTTGTACTTTTACAGTGGAATTGACCGATACTAGTATATCATGGGTGATGTTGAGTCTCTTAACCATCTACCATCTGTTTTCACTTCCACGGTTTCTCCCTTAGTTCCTTGAAGTCCGGGCATTAGGAAAAGGCTACCTCAGAGGCACCAACCAAGCCATCCTTTATGATTTCATTCTTCTCTGGTTTGGTTTCCATACTCTTGAGCGTGAATGCCACCAGTGAGTGCCCACAAGAAAGAAAAAGTCAAAAAATAAAAAAAAAATAAAAATAATAAAAAGGACTCATTGATTGAGGGGGAGCCTCCGCTTTTACTCAACAAATACTCCGTGATTCCTAGTGGTTTGACTTTTCTCTGTGATGTTCAGTTACTCTTGCCGGAGGTCCAGCCATCCGATCACTACTAGGATTAACTCTAGCTCAGTGGACTCTCATGGATTGCACACACACACACTTTATTTTGTGAGCACTCATGTTGGATTTTGAGTTGTACATTCTCATGTAGATTATGATCACTGATTAAATTTTATCTGCTTTACTCATGATTTCCAGTGTCATTGTTTTTTACACATTGCAAGTTTACAGAATTCATGAATTGCGGATTATTTCATCTTAAGTATCCTTTTGGCCAAATGTGATCATCTGCTTTTGTTCCAGGTCTCTCTTCTAGATATTGAGTATTTTGTTTATTTAAAAATAAATAAATAAAACTCTCTGCTCGAGCGGATTTTTTCACGCTCGAGCGTATTTTTTGGACCTGCAGCACTTTGTTCTTGGTTTTACAGTTCTGGGAGGGGTGAATTTGCGCTCGAGCGTCCTTGTTTGAGCTCAAGCTGGTCTCTACGTGTTTTGACTCCCGCTCGAGCGGTAAACTTTACGCTCGAGCGGACCAATTTTGTATAAAACTCCCTCCCTCAACTCTTCAGGTCATTTTTTTTTCCTCTTTTCAAATTCTCCGACCTAGGGTTTGGCATGTGCAACGTGTTGTGCTCGATTCCTCCTTCCTTCTTCCTTTTCATTGCCGATTTCACCTCTGGTAAGTTTTTCCCTCTCGTCTTCTCTGTTTTTTTTCTGTAATTTCGGTACATTTGGGGGTTGTATTTCGGGTTTTTGGGTGTTTTGTGTTTCATTTTTTTTCCCCCTTTCTCTCACACACTTTCACTAAGTCGTACTGTCTTTCTCATGATGCATTTCATGTTTGTGGTTATAGAGTTTGTGCTGTCCATTCGACCTCGTGTTGTGCGTCCCACATGCTTTAGGAATTTTGTTTGTGATGCATATTTTGAGCAATTATTTTGCCCAACAGATGGAGGTTTGTTGAAATTGGAGTCCTCTTGGTTCTTATATCATTGATTTCTTGTCATCTTTAGGTCATTGATATTCTGCCCTTACCTTTGTACATATTTATGCATTTTGCATTTCATTGATATTAGTTCACCATGTTTTTCTATCATTGATATTTGTCCTCTATGTTTCTGCTTTATGCATTTCATTCTTGTCCCTCTCACTTGCTACTAATGTTACTCATGTTTTCTGTGTTGTGACTGTTTTGCTCTTTGGGTTTGGTTTGGTTTTTGGCTTTGTTGGGTGTTTTGGGTTTTAGTTGTGTCTCACATCATCATGTCTGCTCCTAAGCGCCGAAAGGCCACAGTGTCTCGTCCTGCGTTTAATACTGATAGGTTTCAGACTGCTAAACAAGCCAAATTGTTCCGTAAATCTTTTGAGGGTCGCACTGTTCACCTAGAACGGAATGTCCAGTCTAACACTTTCGAGACCATACACATCGGTCCATTGTTTGACCCCCTCGGTGGTGACTTGGTGTTATCCTTTTCTGGTCGTCAAAATCTCGACTGGGTTCGAGAATTTTACTACAACATTGAGCAAGTTAGTGACATTGACCCTTCATTCACCACTTGGGTTCGGTCTAAATCCGTTTCTGTCACACCTGATCTCATTCACCATCTTCTTCAGATTGAGAGAGTCTCTCCTGTGCACTATCATTTTCCAGTTCCAGGCCGTCCTACCTGTGATTTTACTCATGTGACTGAGGTGTTATGTGGTGCTTCCCGTCCTTGGCCTACAGGTGCCTTGATTAAACAGTTTGAACTCCTTCCAGAGTTTAGACTGCTTAATCTTATTGTTTGTGCCAACATACTTGCGACCACTCACTCATCTGAAATTAATCAAGACCAAGGATTTTGTTTTGTTTTGTCTCACCCGTCACATGTCCATAGATCTCGCCACCCTGATTATTAAAAAGATGATAGGTATTTTTGGAAATAAACAGTTAGGCCTTCCTTATGGTTGTCTGATCAACCGTCTTTTGTCTTCTCTTGAGGTTCCGGTATTTGAGGATGATGAGTTTGCCTTTCCCTCCAGACCATTCACTAAAAAAACCGTATCTCAAAGTCGGGCTCATGTTAAGGGGGAGTCCTCTTGAGCAAGTACTTCTGCAGGTGTAGCCTCTGGACTAGCTGAGGAGGCCGAGTTTGATGCTGCCGCTGTAGATGGTGAGGAGGCTGCTGTTCCACCTCGAGCTCTTCATGATCAGCTTTAGCATTTCGAGGAGGCTATGACACGGCGGTTAGACTTTCTAGATGCACGCTTCGATGCGTTTGATGGCCGTCTTGGTCAATTGGAGCAGACTGCCTTCCAGACTACCACTCAGCTCGCACACATCATTTCCCTACTTCAACTTCAGCAGCCACCACCTCCTCCTGATGCATGATCTTTGTGTTTTCTTGTTGCTTCCCGGCCAAAAAGGGGGAGAGTTAGATACAAAAACTTTGGATTGGACATTGGACATTTTTGGTCATTGATGGTATATCTTTTTGACATTTTGATATTTTGGATATTTTGTTGATGGTTGGGTATTTTGGATATTTGGATAGCATGATACATTCCAGTTGTTTTGTTTTTATTGTGGATATCCTTTTATATTTTTATCACTTCTTATGCTATTCCACAGTTTTGTTTTGTTTTGGTGTGTTGGTTATTTTTACACAGGTGAATCTTGGATGAAGTGGGATGGGTGGATTGTTCATGACAAGATTGTTTAATTTTAGAGTTGTTTAGAGTTTTTTTTTCCTTGTTTTTAATCTTGTCTAGTGCGTGTGTGTAAGGAAAATTGTTTAGAAAGGTTTTGTCCGGGAATTGACAAAGGGGGAGATTGTTAGGTCCCTTTATTGTCAAATCCGAGTACAAAACTTTGAGTTGTTAAAGTTGTAATTTTTTTCTCTTTTTTTTGGCTTTCCCGCTCGAGCGGGATCATTGGCGCTCGAGCGGAGTTTTGGATCTCTCAGTATTTTGTCAAGTCTGTAAAAGTACTGGAGTGTGTGATTTTGCGCTCGAGCGGACCACTGCTTTGTCACACGCATATTTTGCTGAAGCCGCTCAAGCGAGCTGTTGGGCGCTTGAGCGGAGATCGCGGACTCAGTTGCCTATTTATATCTGTTTAGGATGTTTTTAGGATTACTTCTCCTAGATCTTGTTTAAGGTTTTCTAAGGTTTTGTTTGAGGTTTTCTTCTGGAGATTTTTGAGAGTTTTCCTTGATGTTTTGAGAGAGTTCTTCACTCATGATCTAAGATTCATACATCAAGGAGTTTGTTACTTCATAATTCAAGAGAGTTCTCTTCGGTGGATTCCGAAGATTCAAACGTAGAGTTTCAAAAGGCGTTTGATTCTGTACGTAGTCGTTAATTCGACAAGCGAAGTTGTGGATTCAACTTCAGGTGGATCAATTCCGAGACGAAGGCGTGGTGAAGGAGTTATAGAAGATTCAAAGGCAAATTGACTGAGTTGGGTAATTTGTGTAGTATCTTTGTAATCTTTCTTTCTTCAGTAGTGGATTGATTAGTGGCGTTTCGCCCGTGGTTTTTGATTACAATTGAAGGTTCTTCAATTGTGGTTTTTTCGACATAAAAATCGTTTGTGTCGATTTATTGTTTATTCCGAAAAACAAACAGTTTAAATCACTTTCGTAAGTGCTTGTTGATTTAGATTGTATGTTTTGGATTATTGGGATTTGGAATATTTTAATCTTGATGTAATCACGAATCACTTAGGATTTTCATATATAACTCAAAGAAGTCCCTATCTCAAGTTCTTAGAGAGAAAAGAGATGAAACCCCCCAAAATCAACGGTAACGAATCCTGATCTTCACTGCACACAATGTAGCTCTAGAGGAGCTCTTCAACTTTGATGAAGAAGCTTGGGTTAGAAATGCAATAAATTCAAAGAGATCAAGAGTTCTAAGTGTTTTGGTGTGGGAAATGTAGAGAGATGGAGGAGAAAAGGGTTTTTAGAGAGAGAGAGATGTGTATAATGATATACACTCAGCCCAAGGAAAGAAAAGAAGAATATTTTCAGACTGCACAGAGGCCCGCACGTGCGATGCCCACTCCCGCACGTGCGGAGTGTCTTCCCGCACGTGCGGCCTTCATCTCCGCACTTGTGGTGAACCCTCCCTGCACCTCACTCTACACCTGCATTTTATGCAGTGTGCAAGCTGAAAAAAAAAGCCACACTTCCCCGCACGTATGGCCCTCTCTCGCACGTGCGGCCCTAGTCTTCTAGCTCACAATTTTTTTGGTTCAATTCCAGACACTTCGGACTTGATCATGCACCCTCCGAAACAAGTGACACTCAAACCCGGAATAAACAAGGACCGGAATTTGAGAAAAAGCTTTCGAACACAACAAACCCGAAGAGGAGAATAAGTGAAGTGACGTATAACGAAACCGGTCATCACACCATTCCTTTTATCAGTGATACCTGCAAGTGTAAAGGTTAAGCCAAGCTTTTAATGACTCTAGTGTGCTGAGCTGAGTACAACAGAATACTCAAGTAGAGTCACCTACGTAAGTGTGAAGTGGGGCCGCTTCTATAATAATTGATAAGGCCGAATTCTTTAAACCACTCACTGAACCAAACTAGTGTTCCAAGGCCAAACCAGACACAACAGTGAGAACAAAACGATGGAGTAATACCTATGTGAGGTCTGTTGTTTAGGTTTACATAAATGGCAGAATAGTTCAAGACTTCGTGTTCACTAAGCAGATAGTAAATCTGATAGACTTTACTAGGAGGGGTTCAAAGCCAAAAACTACCTTTTCTAATACAGGGGTTATTCCGTTGCACTCTCTCTCCGAGTCTTTGTTGCTAAGCGTTATTTGTTTATTATTATTCGGTCAATTTTTATTTATATGAGAGATTATTGGAAAATAATGATTTTTCGGTGACTTTAATGCGATATTAAAGTGGGTACCAATCCTCTTTTGAGATGGATTAAAGTGGGTTTATATTCTTTGTAATGAGATCTTTACACCACAAAAAGAATGACGAAAAACCATTAAGATTTGAATGAGAAATTGACTCATTAAGTTGGCCTCATGAAAGAGGTGTTGGGAATGTGTGTAACCATCTATCCCACATTGATTGTTGATGAGAGCATTAATGGGTATTTAAATCTTATTTTTTGCCTAAGGGTGTGCCCTTTGGGGCATCCAAATTTTTCGAAAGAAAGGAGTTATGGATGCTTCAAGAATGGACTTGGGCTAAGACTATAGATTAAGATGGTTATGCAAAATTGACATACGCACGTGCCGCTCGCTCACTCTGACCGGATCGGGCCTAGTCCTAGTCTGGGTTCGTGATCCGTGGGTCGTGGATCTTGGATCTTAGGACTTGGGCTTGAGGCTTGAGGCTTGCTGGAATGGTTAGGTTTGGGCTAGGCCAAGTTGGTGGTCCACCAACCTAATCTTTTTGGGCCAAGCCAAGTTGGTGGCTGCAGATATACCTACATGTGTATATATGAAGGGTGTAACTCACACACTTAAAGTCCAATCAGTTTTGCTGCATTTGTTGGGAAATTTTGTAGAGATTTATTTGTGCATTTGTGTATAAAAGGAAACCCCTCTCATTTAGTTTTCTACCAGAAAAATTCTTTGTGTTCCAAAGTTTCTCCAGTTTATATTCTTCCTAGTGTGAGAGAGTGCTGCCTTAGTTTTGTTCGTCGAAGCTACTCACTCGGCGCCCCACTATAACTGGTCCAATTATCGTATCTTGGAAGACAGAGGTCGAACAACCTCCAACACCTAACCGGTGAGGCAATGAATCTATTTTCAGGAAACTGTCAAGTGCAAGCTTCGGTTTGCTTTCTTTTGCTATTTTATTCGATTATGTATTTCTATTCAATCTACTTGTATTTGTTAGCATGTTCCTTGTTCTGAAATTGAAATCCTTGGATATGAATCTATTTGGTTTTATTCAATCATACATTTTTTACAACAAATATCTGCGTGAATTCTTTTACTCACCCCTACTAATGAATTTCAGAATCCTTCATGAGCTGCAAAGGTTATATTGTTTTAGTAATAATCTAGGAGAAGGAGATAGTGAGGGAAACAAATTGATGAATTTTGTCACTACTTTAAGGGTTGGATTCATGGTTTTAAATCGCAGTATCGGGTAACATAACAGTATTGATCGCGGAGTATCGGTATCGGTAGTATCGTCTAAGCCGGTACGTATTGAGAATCGGGTGTCACGACTATGAAATTTTAAAAATCATTTTATAGGTTTTTTAGCATTTTGTTTTTAGTACTGGTCTGAACCATTGAGTATTAGCTCGTTGTGTCCTATGTAATAGCTTGTGTAACGGTTATAGACCATTACGTAGTGGGAACCAGCCAATTCGCCAGTGATTTTCATTCTCAACACAATGCCGGTGTGTATCTGTAATGGTGCCTCATTTTTTTGATACAAACTGTTTTTTTAGAACTATGGTCGGATTTGGCTTTAATGGTTTCAAAGGTTTCTTGGTCCATTCCATTTCAAATCTCTTCACCAACATCACATCATTCGTTATAGACGACAACTATTTATCGGGGAAGCATACCTCTTGGGATTGGGAACCTTGTAAATTTGCACACTCGTGCTTCAGAACAACATGCTCATATGTAGTATTCCTAATTCCGTGGGAAAAACTCTCCAATTTAGGAAAGTTGTTGATTGACATGAATAACGTCTCTGGAGAGATTCCTTTATCTATTAGAAACCTTACTCAGTTTATTATTCTTTTTGCATTAGATAATAAGATAGAGGGAAGCGTACCTATTTCTTTGGGAAATTGTTCCAATCTACTTGGAATTAACCTTGGATACAATCACCTCATTGGAACTCTACCTCAACAAATTTTTCGTATTTCTTCCTTCGTGGTTATCTTCTTAATAAATCAAAATTACTTAGGTCCACTACCAGTACAAGTAGGTAACTTGAGAAATCTAGGGAAACTAAATGTATTACAAAACTCTCGGTAGTTGTCAAGCTTTAGAATTACTCTACATGAAGGGTAACCTTTTCGAACAACTAAAACGTCTTCAAATCCTAGATGTTTCTCGCAATAACTTGTTTGGATAGATTCCAAGGTTTCTAGCCAAGTTACCTTTCCTTCAAAATCTCAATTGGTCCTTCAACATGTTTGACAGTGAAGTTCTAGATGGAGGAGTTTTTAGTGCTTTCTCAATTGTTGGAAATAACAAACTTTGTGGAGGAATTAAAGCATTGGAATTGCTAGCATGTCCAACAAAAGTCTTCAAGGAAAGGAAACGAACGTTCACCACTAGAGTAATAGCTCTAGTAGCCACTCTTAGTGTTGTTTTATTATTGCTATGCTTTTAGCTAATATTTATCAAACAATAAGGTCTAGACAACAAGCTACTTCAACTTTGGCCTTTCAAAACCAATATTTACAACTCGCTTATGGGGGAACTTCTTCAAGCAACCAATGAGTTCTCTACAGTTAAGTTAATAGGCGAGGAAGGACATGGTTCTGTTTATAAAGGGTTTCTCAACTCTGGTGAACAAATTGTGGCTGTGAAAGTACTCAACCTTCATGAGCATGGAGCAAATAAGAGTTTAGTAGCTGAATGTGAAGCACTGAAGAACATTCGACATTGTAATCTTGTCAAGATAATGTTGGGAAAATGGTTTGAAAACCATTAATAGGTGGATAAGAAATTGACTCCAAAGTGCACCATTTGAGAATGGTTTTAAGATAAAATATGTTTAATATAAAATTTGATTTTTATTTAAATAAATTAGTTATTTTTTGGGTCAAAATTGAATTGGATTCAATATAGAATTCGAACCCGTTTGTGAGAATAGTTACGTCTTTTTAATTGCACTTGTTCAATGGAAGATGTGTGTCTTTTCATCAAAATGTCACCATGACCATTCGAAGAACCACCAATTCACCTATATAAACAGGGCCCATTACATTCATTGAGAATTGAATTTATCTTCTTTTTTTTTCCCTCTTCTTTGGCACTCTATATTTCTTCTGTAAAAGAGAATTTTGCATAGTAAGGTTCACCAGACTTGTAGATTATAGCGACCCCGGGTCTCTACCCGATTGTCATGGTATTCTGGATCCAAATCTTGTTGTTTGATACTGCTAGTTATGTCCTTCTTCCTTACACCTCTTGAATTTGAGTTTTTGGAATGACTTGAGCGTGTTTAGAACAGGTTGGTTGCCTTTCGATCTAGAATCTTGTTGTCTAGAATTTTGGTCTTCCGCTCGAGCGGGCCTTCTTGCGCTCGAGAGGAGTTTGTAACCTTTTAGTATCGGGTGTCTCTGCAAAAGTGCTGCAACAGTGTTTTTCACGCTCGAGCGACGTTTCTTACGCTCGAGCGCATCTGAGCTCGAGCGGCTGTCTGCAATCTATGAAATACTGGACGGGTGAAATCCACGCTCGAGCGGTGCTCTTTGCGCTCGAGCGAGTTGTTGTTGCTGTGTCTGACGCTCGAGCATGAAACCCTACGCTTGAGCGGGATTCGCGTATATCAGATCGTAAAGACGACTTTTTACATAACTTTTTCATCTCTTTTTCATCCAAACCCTAAGTTAAGAGCTTCTCTCTCTAGAAATACCCTCTCTCTCTATATTTGACCTAGATCTAGTGATCTTCTCACCCCCCTTCCTTAGACAAAAAGATTGAGCTCTTCAAGATCTTCATTTCCATCCAAGAAGAAGTGGGTTTTCCATTTTTGGAAGCTTCACCTTTGTCTAACCCTTCTCCTTGGACTTCTACTTTGAGGTAGGGATATTCTTGAGTTATATATACTAATTTTTCCCTTTTTATGATGATTTAAGAATTCTTTCTAGTTTGTGATGATATTAACCTTGTGATTTCAAAATGTAAAGGTTTTCCTCAAAAGAGGGTTTCTCTTTAAACTCTAAAATTTTGGTCAATCCTTGAGGGTTAATCTTGTGGACCTAAGCAAAGAAATGTTTTGGATGAGAATTTTCACCATGAAATGGGAAGTGATTGTTTTGAGAAAAACCCTAGAAATTGGGGATTTTCGTAATATGGCAAATGACCTTGAAATTTCTTATTTTCTTGCTTTAAAAGGATGAAGAGAATGAGTTGCATCAATGTTTAGCAAAATGGAAAAAATACTTGTTATATGAAAATGAGGTGTTAATGTTAAATTGTTGACAATACATAAATGATCAAGGTTGTGGCGAAACTAATTTGTTATGTCTTGTGATATGAAAATTGTGACTACGTATTGATGAAATATATTAATCATGTGGATGAACATTGAAAAGAGAAGATGAGAATGTGAATGTTGGCATTGTAATATAGATACTCCAAAGCGGAGAAGTGTCTTAAGATGTGGAAAGGATCATTTGTATTGCATGTTATTTCATTTATTATAGTACATTGTGAATCCAAATCATTGAGATTTCCATCATGAGGAAAAGAAATAGTTATTGTGTTGAGAACTATGAAAATGTGTATGGGATAAATACGTTGGTAAGTCCGGATAGGAGGTGTAGATGAATTTGATAAGTTGGCCTGAGTGTCCAGGGTGAAAGACTCGAAAGTTGCGCGGATAGGTGTCGAGCCTTGCGGTTAATACCTGTAAAAATGACAATTTGATAGTACTCGTAGAGTCTACTTGCAGACATCGGCCTAGGGATTACCAGTGTCGTATTTATCACCCCTATTGAATTAATAATGGAAGTTTGAAATTGATGAGATCATATGATGATATTGAGAACATGGTGATTTTGAGATAATGCATTGAAAGGAATTTTTTTTTTCCTCATTGATTAACCTTGGCATAGCATTGCACTTCATTTACTTTTGTTTTGAGGAAAAGCATAACTGTATATATTTTGTGAGAATTTCTTTATTGGGCCTTATGCTCACTCCTATGGGTTTTGGTGCAGGTAAAGATGCGGTGATCCCGTCGAACTGAGGGCGTGGATATTTGTTTTTGTGAAGAGTAGATGAATCTCCTTTTTGTTGAAATTTTTGTAAAGCCAAGGGTTAACATGTAAGGGTCCGAGAGACCATTTTTGGTGTAACCAGGCTATTACCTTGGAAGATGTAAGCCCTAAAGGGGCATTTTGTCGCTTTGAGAATAGATGCTTCACATGCTATAGATTCATGTGTTTTCTTATCATTAAATGTATATCTGCATTTGAAACCTTTGTAAAGACTCTTTTATTAATTATGCAAAGATGGAAGGATTGTTGTAATGGATGGGGGATTGCTAATTAGTGTGGGTAGTTCATGTTGAATTATTTCGGGGCGTTACATAGATTGTAGTGCTGCTTCTGCAAGGTTTGATCGTTATATCTTGGGAGATAAATGTCTGATAAAAACTCATGAGCACTGAAGCGAGGGGCGAAATTTGTCACTTTCTAAAAAACGAAATATTTTTATCACTTTCTAATTTACATTCATGTATATAATGTCACTAAACCCAAATGAACACGAACAATAAATATGAAAAAAAGAGATGTAGAAATATTTTTGTTAGGTTTTTTGTAATTGGACAAAAACACCATTCAATTGTAATTTCTTTTGTTTGTTTGTATCTGTGAGGATATGAGAGTTTAGATGCGAACCCAATCCATGTTATGTCTGAGTAGAAGAGTTTGTACTAACATTTCGTATCTTGACTTGAGCTATCTTTATTTGCCTCTTCGCTGACTAAGTAGCTCCTTTATTGCTGGCAATGAGCCTCCTCTTTACTAGCTCGATAAGGGAGTTTGCTTCCCTCTTATAGTAGCAACCACTATTAGTAAATAACATTGAAAACTTCTAAGCATCCATGTCAGTCTCCAATGTAAAAGGACCATATTGACTTCTTTATTTCGTTGTTTCTTAATTAGTCTATATTCGTGATAGATAGGATCAAAGTCATCGGCATTAGCCATCTATTCACGTCACAAGGAATTGAATGAATAAACAGACTTCCCAAAACCCCTTTCAGGAAAAGGAGAGCAAATATCAGACCAAGTAACCTTGCACCTACCTTTGTCCAAGCTAGATCCCTACGAGTCCGGGGCAGTGTACGTGCAGAGTCGGGGGGCAATGCCCCCAGAAACCAAATTGTCAAAGTTAATGAACCACTCGAGCGGTCTTTCGTGTGCTCAAGCAGTGAAGTAGTTCATTCAATATCTCAACTTGCGTTCTAAACTTATGGAAAATATGTTTTACCACTCGAGCAGTAGATATTGCGCTTGAGCAATTGGCCTATATGTGAGCATTGTGTTCAATATCACCGCTCGAGCGGTCTTCACGACTTTTTTTAGTATAAAGTGCGTCGTTTGCATATTTTAGGGTTGAACTCATCTAGATTTTCAAAAAGGAGTTAAAACCAAAGTGTTCTATATTGGAGGGTGTTTATATATGAGTTTCCTTGATGTATAGAAGATAATCGATTGATTAACGAACTACTTATTGACAAATATCAAGAGTTGTTTTTATTTTTTCATTCACAAAAAAAAAAAAAAAAAAAAAAAAAAAAAAAGAGAGGTGTTCATCGGTGGATTTTGGAGAATTTGAGCCTCAAACTTTGGTGGATTTCGGAGTGGCTTATCATCGTGGATTCGATATCAGTGTTGTGAATTCAATGTTGGGTACAACAATTCTGAAGTGAAGACGGTGGCGGAGGAGGCACATCAGGTTTAGTTCAATTCAAATGTGGATTTGTAAGGTAATTGAGAGTTTTTGCGTGTAATTCATTTTTATCTTCTTAGTGGATTATTTTGTCATTTTGACTTGTGATTTTTTATCATATATAATTGGAGTTCAATTGTGATTTTTTTCACGTTAAATCGTTGTACCGATTTGTTGTTGATTGTTTGATTGTGATAACTATTCATTGTTTAAAATTGAATTATAATCACAAATCAATATCTCAATTTTTTTTATTTTTTTATTTTTTAGATTTTTCAATTTTTCAAATTATATGGTCAGGGTGTGGAACTACATCTAGTTGTAGAGATACCTTATTTTGATCGGCTTAGTTCTGAAGCCGAACTGCCATTCTCTGATGATGATATGAATAACATGGAAATAGATAATATGAAGAACTCCAAGCACTTAGCTCAATTGTGGATTCGCTTTAGGAATTGAGTCATTTCTGATCATTGGTTAGCCATAACCTGAACCTTTTTCGTGCCTCAAAACGACAACTGTCCTTTTATATTGCCGAGTCTCGGAGCACTTTTTGGACTTGTGTTTATGTCCCTAAACATTTTTCTAATTAATTTCAAGTCCTAAAAAGTTGAAATTTTGAGCCAAAAATGATTCATAATCAACCCAGGAAAGAAACAACCGATAGCACAATAGAGTGTAAAATGAAATTCGGTGTACAGTGTAATTTATGAGTACTTTTTGTATGTAGGTATATGTTCTGTAGTACTTTTCACTATTGTGATCGACTTTGACAGTAGAGTCCACTACATTTGTGATTGGTGGAAGGTAGTGCCACGTAATGCCCTATTGGCATATAAAAATTTCTTGTAATTTATCCATGTATATTTTATTATGAAAAAGGTATATCGTGTATAAAAAATTGTAAAAAATTAAGTTGATCGGATATCAGTAACCTTTCATCAAAACACAACACAAACCAAGTACAATTCGATGAAAGGTCACTACAAAAAATTAAGATTTTAGAGACCAAAATTTAGGGACAAAATAATTTTTTAGAGACCAAGTAATTTTGTTGCGAAAAATGTCTTTATTATATTTTTAGCAATAAAAATTGAATATTAGTGATGAATTATTATCCGTTTAAGACCAAATTTTTTGTCTCAAAAAAAAACCATTTTGAGACCAAATTATTTTGTCCCTAAAAGTCTATTTATTAGTGACATTTTCAAAATTTTGTTTCTAAGAGCCTTATTTTTGACTTTTTAGTGCTATCTTTTAGCGACTATCCTCGTGACGATGAAAATTGGTCCTTAAATGTCTTTTGCAACAAAAATTTCACTTTTAGAGACCAAAACATTTGGTCTTTAAAACTCTTCTATGTTGTAGTGGGTCTAACGATATCCAAGAATGCAAGTGTTACTTTAACTATAAAATTAAATACAAATATAATTTGATGAAAGGTCTAACAATATCCGAGCAAGTTACTTTTTTGACAAATTTGTTTTATTAAAAAGTAAATTATGCAGATCATGTAAATAGAAGCTTTAACTAATGTATTTCATGCACATCAGCCACTAAAATCCGTGCTTGTTACAGTGGAACAGTTCAAGGAACCAGTGAACAAGTTGGGAAATTATTCAATACTCATGTATTATTGTTAGGTGGTACTTCAATGTAATTAATTATTAGTCTAAAATATGAGATTCACTATTTTTGTATTAGAATTATAGGAGACAATTAACAATGTGTCTAATTTGTAAATAGAAAGGAATAATGCTCCAAAAGTATTGAATAATTTTCCAAACGGGTTAGCCCAAGGGAGTTGTGTTTCATTCTTCACCACTTGACTTCATTAATTTTAATAGAAATGTTGCGTAGCTCAAATTTGAACTTGCCTCGAATGGCTTGAATTTTATCTTGTCGGTCATCCGGCCGGTTGTTCGGCAAAAAATTGATAGCCGTGGTCAACAAGATGACAATAATGGTAGACAAGTGTTTCACTCGGTCGTCCAGATGGTCATCCGGGAGATTGACCGATGAACACAAATTCGTACCATTCGAGACAGCTCAATTCATAGTATCAAAGATTTTTGTAATTTTAAACCAATGTAGACATTATTAAGTTCAGCCACTAATTTTATAGTCAAGATTGCAAATTTGCAATCAAAGGATTGCAAGAGACATCCCCCTTTCTTTCCAAATCCTCCATTTATTTGGACCAAAATGATTTCATTACAAAAAATAATTTTTCCATAAAATTAGTTTTAAAAATTATTATTTTTATATTTAATTATAATTTTAAAGTTGGTATGCTAATATTATATTAGTGATAAAGGTAATGGTTTGATGATAATAGCGGCAGTGTGATGGTGGAGTAGGAGTGACCATGAACTTGATGACTTCTCTAACATTATTTATATTGCTTGTTTTTATTTTTTAGAAAATACTTTTTAAAAAATTTTACGTTCTTGTTTTTCGTATTTTTTTGTTTTTATTGAATTTTTTTAATATTTTAAGCAAGTTTTTTACTTTTTAGAGACACCTAACATAAATACACCTAAAAAGTAAAAAATTTGTAAAAAAAATCTTTTAAAAATTCACTAAATACCAAAAATACAAAAAAAAAAATATAAGAATTCAGTATATTTTTTGTATTTTTATGTATTTATTAATTTTTTAAAATATTTTTTCACAAATTTTTACTTTTTAAATATATCTAACTAAGATGCATCTAAAAAAGTAAAAAAAAAATGTTTAAAATTTAAAAAATATTCACTTAAAACAAAAGAATACGAAAACCAAAAAACTCAATTTTCAAAAAACTTAATCAAAAAAATTCAAACCAAACACACTGATTAGGACTTGAAAAAAATATTTAAATTATAAAATTAGACTGAAATTTTTAACTAATTTAGGCTGAGTTTGGGAAGTTGGTTTTGGTGGGTTAGGGGCTAAAATAGTCACAAAAAATAAAATAGGCTATTTTAGCCACAAAAAACAAAACATCAAATCCAACCTATAATCATTACACTCCTTTCTCACAAAAAAAGTCAAAAAAGTCAAAAAGTCCTTCTCAAACCAGGCTTTTTAGCCCGGGTTAAAATAGCCAAAAAGTCAAAAAAGTTAAAAAGCCAACTCACTTTCCAAACGGAGGCTTAATATCAAGTTTACTTTTTTTTTTTTTTGATTCATAAAAATGGATATGCAGATAGGCTACTCCAACATATCCGCCAGGGAGTATTGCCCCTTAGCACCTACAGCATATCTGCAGGGAACCCCACCGCACCTACGTCGGGGCCGAAGCTTAGGCCCCCCGCGTGCTCCAGACGCTAAGGAGTATGTTTAACCCCAACAAGGGGCTATGGAGACTCGAACCCAAGCCTTGAGCGAGGGATTCGAAGGTCTTACCACTGAACCAACCCCCTGTTGGTAAGTTTACTTATTCAACCGTAGTACCTTCACTACAAGAATTTTCCCTTTTGGCGACTAAATTTTTAGTCGCCAAAAGTCAATTTTTAGTCGCCGAAGAGATTTAGCGACTAAATTTTTTGGTCACAAAATTAGTAGCCAAAGAGTAGTCCGGAAAGCTAATTGGCGACTAAAATTGTTTTAGTCGCCAAATGTATTCATTTGCCTACTAAATATTTAGTCGCCAAAAGGTTGAACATTAAATTAAATCAAACCTTTTTCGGCGACCAAATTTTTAGTCGCCTAAAGTCTCACCTTTTTAGCTACTAAAATTTTAGTCGGCAAAGAGTTCTTTTTTCCGCTACTAAAAATTTAGTCGCCGAAAGTCTCCATCTTTGGCTACTAAATGTTTAGTCGGCAAAAAGTTCCTCTTTTGGCTACTAAATATTTAGTCACCTAAAGTTTTACATTTTTGGCTACTAAAATTTTAGTCGGCAAAAGTGTGTTTATAATTTAATTTTTTGTTTTTAGCTACAAAATATTTTAGTCGCCAAATGTTTGATTTTCTTTTGGCGACTAAAGTTTTAGTCGCCAAATGTCTTTCTTTTTTTTTTTAGCAACTAAACTTTTAGTCGCTAAATGTCTTTTTTTTTTTTTTGCTTCTAAACTTTTAGTCGCCAAATGTCTTTTTTTTTTTTTGCTACAAAACTTTTAGTAGCCAAATGTTTTTTCCCAATTTCTTTTTAACTACTAATTATTTAGTCGCCAAAAAAATGATATTATGTTTTATTGCGAAATTATAATTTCTCCATAACCTGTCTATATACAATACAACTTGTAATACGTATAAAAATAAAATGATACATATTATCAATCATTCCACAATCCGCATCCATATACCAAAAATAAATAACATTAAATATCAAAGTCCGTACAAATCAACTGTTGTCCAAACTAAAATAATGATTCCATAATCAACAGAAAGCACACTACATGATCTATTGGTTGGCAGGTTGGCATTCTAATGGCAAATCTTTGCAATCAAAAAGCTGGTTTGTTTTCCAAAGTGGTAGTTGTGATTATGTTTTTATGTCATTGACTATATGACTGTAAAAACAAACATCAACTTCAAAACCTTGAAAAAAAGGGATGAAAGCATATAAAGTAAAATTGACCAAACAACTAGAGGATTAGAAATGTGAGTAGGTGATTAGAAAT
This sequence comes from Camellia lanceoleosa, assembly GCA_025200525.1. Lineage (NCBI taxonomy): Eukaryota > Viridiplantae > Streptophyta > Magnoliopsida > Ericales > Theaceae > Camellia > Camellia lanceoleosa. Next base: position 143,765,706 of record CM045769.1, on the reverse strand, counting down.
GTTGTAAAAAAAAATGTGGCTATAGTAGGACTCAAAGGTGCTGATTATTGCACTAATTTATTTATTTATTTATAAATTTTGTTGACATATGCCCCACGTTCAGAAATTTTAAAATATATATATTTTGTATGGAAATTAGTACAATAAAAACAAATAATATTTTAAAACTTTATTAACATATGTCTTAAGGGATGAATTATGATTGTAATTGCACTAAGAATACATTATAGTTAGCAATTAACATATACAGCTTGTGCCCCTCGGTGTGATTGTTTAATTTAATATTTCCATTACCAGTGAGTTTGAATTTAAGGCTTTGTTGTTTTCAGTTAGTTATATATAGATATATTTGTTTTTAGCAAATGACAAAATTATACAAGTTAAACTTAAAAGTGGTGGTAGAATGCATTATTGTTTACGGCATGCATTATTGAATTGTTAGTGGTGCTGAGGATACAATAATTGAACATCAAATTTACAAGAAATAATCTTTGTTGTTGTTGTTGTTTTTTTTTTTTTTTTTTGTGAGAAAATTCAACTGGACCAAACTAGGTACAGTCCACAACAAACCTGGCCAGCCAAATTAATTTGTCCCATTTCCTTTGTGGGTATTGTGTCATGTTTGGCTTTCAATCTGAATGGAGAAATTTATTTGAAAGGAGGGTCGCTTTCCATAATAAGATAAATTTATTTTGCATCAAAGTATATGGAATTTAATTAATATTGAAGTCACTAAGACAATTGGGTGGATGATTACAGAAGTTAATTGGATTCATCTGCTGATGATTAATTTATGAAACTATTAAACGATCTGATGTGGAGCAAGTGAAGTGGAGGTTGACCAACGAATGAAAATGACATGGATAAAATGTTATATAAATTTATAATAAATTTTATAATATTAGCTAATGTGGTAGGCAATATATGTGGTAATCACATAATAATTTTCCACTGTAAATTCACACCTCTTTCAGTTGGGGATTCAATTAGAGCCAAGCAAACCCACAATGTATAGTTCAGGGTTCAGATAACGTCATTGAACTTCATACAAAACAATAACAGATCAGAAGGCAAAATTGACCCAAACCCTTTTCAAATCGTTCAAAGATCTCTGTCAATATATATATGTATCAAATCAAGAACATCTAATTACAAATTACCAAAACAGATCTAGAATTAGAGCAATTGATATAGAGAACAAAAACCCCTAAATATTTACACTAACCTGCACTTGTTGGCAATCACAATGAGACCATCGCAATGCACAAGCACGAGCTCTTTGAAATAGGGAACGAATCAGCCAGAAGCTCAGATCTTCGCCCTGACAGACATTCGCTTGAGACAGAGCTTCCTCGAAAGACGATAGTGGAACCCCATGGTGATAACCCATGGCGCTCCAGATCTTCGTCTTCTTGAGTGAGAGAGAGAGAATGAAATGTGTTGAAGATTTGGGGGCTTTCTAAATCCCTCCAAAATTTAGTCGGTTTCCCTCCAATTATTTTAGAATGTGTTGAAGATTTGGGGGCTGAAAATCAACTTTTGGCGACTAAAAGTTCAGTCGCCAAAGACCAAAATTAATTTTTTATTTTACATTTGCCGACTAAAGCTTTTAGTAGCCAAATCTATACCTACAGCAACTGAAATTATTTTTCGTCACTGAAAATCAACTTTTGGCGACTAAAAGTTTAATCGCCAAAGACCAAAATTAATTTTTTATTTTACATTTGCCGACTAAAGTTTTTAGTAGCCAAATCTATACCTACGGCGACTGAAATTATTTTTCGTCGCTGAAAATCAACTTTTGGCTACTAAAGTTTTAGTCGCCAAAGACCAAAATTAATTTTTTATTTTACATTTGCCGACTGAAGTTTTTAGTAGCCAAATCTATACCTACGGCGACTGAAAGGACATTTTTGGCGACCAAAGTTTAGTCGCCAAAGAGAAAAAAAATCATTTTTTTATTTTCAATTCGGCTACTAAATATTTTAGTAGCCAAAAGTCGATAATTGGCGACTAAACTGATTTTTAGTTGCTAAAAGCTATACTTTTGGCTACTAAATTTTTTTAGTCGCCAAAAAGTTATATTTTTGGCTACTAATGTTTTTTTAGTCGCCAAAACCTATACTTCCAGTGACTAAACATTTTTTTAGTCGCCAATTTGGTCGCCGTAGGTGCATTTTCTTGTAGTGCTTTAAAGAAAAAAATAAAATAAAATATATTTTAAAAATCGTAGGAGCCACCCTATAAGGAAAAATTATTTGGTGCTTTTGAGATGTTACGTGATAGTACTCCTCACTAATCACAATACACTATGTCTTTCATTATTTTCTAATTACTTAATACAAAATTACAAATTTTATTTTTTTTACCAATCATAAGATATCATGTGACTGTGTCTAAGGCCACCAAATAATTTATCCAGTACAAGCCCGCAACGTTGACTTGCAACCATGCAGATCACTCAAAAGCTGTCCTTGAATCAAAGAGGCCCATATGAACTACATTTCCATGCAAATTAAATTTTCATTGGACCATATGGAATATATTTCCATGGATTTTAAATTCTTATATTGTCGTATTATATACAAGTTGAAGTGTTCAACTTGATCCCAAAAAAAAAGAAATAAACACAAAATAGGACGTTCGGACTAAAAGTTTAAAATTAAATTTTCTTTTTAAAAAATCAAGACATTAATTTTCTTTATCATAAGGACAAGCTTAAATAAAATGATCAAAATATCCTTCATTTTATATCCTATATAAACGTCCAAATCCTAACCAAACTCACACTCCCTCTCTCTCTCTCTCTCTCTCCCCCCTCCACCTCACACACGACGACAACACCATTCGCTCAGTGACTACCACGACCACCACTAGCCCACCAGCACCTCCGTCGCCATCGCGCACACACACACGCTCTCTCTCTCTCTCTCTCTCTCTCTCTTCGCCACTAAAACCACTGCCACCACCCATTTCCTCCACCACCACTACTGTGACACCCCAAGATATTTTAATTAATCTGTTGTAGTTGTGTACTAAAATGTAATTTAATTAAAAATTAGGGGGTATTGTGTCTTACCAAAAAGATGGTAATACAATTAGTTTAGTATTTGGGCCATGGGATAATTAGCCATAAGAAGTCACGAATTATTTTCGCTTAGCACGGATCGTCACCACTACACTACGGTTGATGTATGACCCGTCTTACTAAGTACGACTCGTCTAGCAATTCTAATATACAGCAGTAAAAACCATTGTATAAAATGATTTGAATAATGCCTTTATTGCACAAAAACATCTAAAAGTTATATAATTGTATCCAAATCAAATCAAACCAACCAAAACTAAAAATACTAAATGCAACTTACCCTAATTATTTGAGCAAGATTTGATCTCTATCCTAAGACAAGAGAATTACTACACTCTAATATTTACAAACTAAACTCTCCCACTTTCCCTTTCTTTCTATTTTTCTCTCTTCCTTTTGCTTCTGCTTTGGGCCGAAGCCCTCTGCCTTCGCCCAGCTCTCTCTCCTTCTTCTACAGAAGAAATATCTTGCAAATAAAACAAACATAATAATATAAATAATATAACATTATAATAAACATATATATATATATATATTTCTATATAATGGAGGAAAAAGGGGTGGGGGTGGTTGAGCTGTGTTTTTGTCTTTGTTGTTGTTGTTGTTGTTTTTTTTTTTTTTTTTTTTTTGAGCTTAGAGCTGGAGCTCTTCCTTTCAACCCTCTCTCTCTCTATCTCTCTTCTCTTCTCTTCTCTTCTTTTGGTTACAATTTTCTTAAAGTGCACAGTAATTACTGTACACTTTATAATATAACAATATATAAAATATTTAAAATGTATTATTTTTACTAATTTATGTATAAATATACAAAATCACACAAAAGTATAGAATAATATAAATAAATAAACTAATAAAGTGTATATTAAGGGATTAAATGTGTAATATTTAGGCACCGATCGGTATCATTTTATTTTACTCCGCTGCACTATTAATTTGTTATGACTTTAGTTATTGTTTTTTTTACGATGTCGAACTTATGAGTACTGGGTTTGGTTTATGACAAAAGTGGTATCGAAGTAATAGTTTGTTTTATAAAAAAAAATAAATAAATAAATAAAAAATTTAAAAAAAAATTAAAAAAAGTCATTGGAGCATAAGACACATGCACAATTAAGAAGTAGGATAGGGGGTGATCGGCAAGAATCCGTTTTTTTTTTTTTTTTTTTTTTTTTTTTTTTTTTTTAAATTGTTATGTTTGTCCCCATTCAATCACTACTTTTTCAAAAGCAAAGAAAAGTTGAGAGGATAAGTTTTGTCCCCCTTCAATCACTGCTTTGCCAAAAGTAAAGAAAAACTAAGGGGATGTTTTTGTGAATAATGTGTGCAATATGTTTTGTATGAACAATGATTAATATAATGATCAGAAATTATTATGTACAAATAGCAATTGTGGACTGGGTTCATTAAAACTCTTAACTTGTAGTAATGGCTATTGCTAGGAATGGTAACGGGACCAATGGAGCCGATTCAATAGAAATAATTGTACATAAAACTGTTGAAGGAGGTTGAACCATGCTTTGGGTGGTCGACCAACTGGACAACCAAACAGTTGACCGACGGTGGTTTGTTGTTTCATAGTTTGAATCTTTTTCATTTCAACAAGTGTAAACAGGTGTGTTTAGGTTGTTTTTGTTTTGAGTTGTATTTCATTGAGTTGTAGGCTCAACATCCAGTTCAGAACTCGTTGAATGCAACCATTTTCAATTTCAGTTTTCAAAAAAAATTAATATATGTTTTCATGCTCAAGTACTAAGCCATTTACGCAATGATGTGCAAAATGAAACTCTTCTCATTCAGGGTGAAACCCCGATCAAAGATTTAAAAAAAAAACAGAGTTGAAGCTACACATAAGTGCTTAACTCCCAAACAAAAATAAAAAAAATACGTAGAAGTATACCAAAAAAAAAAAATTACAGAGGAAAAAAATTAAAATACAAAAAAAAAAAGAAAAAAAGAAAAAGAAAAAGTGGGTCTATCTCAACTTCCGGCGATGTGCGAGAGTTCGGCGGCAAAGGTCACATGCCACCTCACATGCCGACCTCACTTGCAAGATAGTTTCACCACTCGCCTCTACTGCCGATCGCCTCACCTCAAAGTTTGTTCTAGGGAACTCCTAGAAGGCCCTGCCTCAAAATTTGTAGGATTTTCGAAAGAAATCACCCCCCGTTGGCTATCGAACAAGGGACACCAGGGGGCTATTGATCTGGCCGTTGTCATTGCTCACCGTTTCAACTCTTTGTTATACTTTTTCAACTGACTGATCTCCCATCGAGCATCATGGTACATACGCTGGAAAATGGAGAGTTGTGCACTTAGTCGCTGCACTTCATTCATTTTACTTTGTAACTGCGGGACAAATTGGACATCGCAGTGAATGCCTCCACACAATTTCAGTATGTGGAAGTTGGCATCAATGTCAGATTGGGTTGCTACTAGTTGGTCGAGCAACATTACTAGAAGATTGAGAACAGTGGCAGGGGTACTCTGAAGAGGCTCTGAGGAGCCAGTATCAGGTACCTCATCTACAATTTGGTTGAGGTGGTAAGAGGACGAGAGAATGCCATATTAGAGGAAAATTCAAACTGTAATGGATTGAGTTTGGTAGAATTTGGCAGATTGAGGCAGATTTTCACTTTGTCGTTTCCCTTCCAGGCTCTCTTTAAGAAGAGAAAAAAGAGGACGAAGAGGACAAAAAAGACAAATGAGAAGCCGGTGAGAGAAAAATCAAGGGCAGCTGTTTTATCAGGCGTCGCAGTTGTGGATTTTGTGGAGACACGACGCTCGATGTTTCGGGAGAAGAAGAAGAAGAAAAAAAGGGAGAAAATGACAAAAAGAGAGAGGCACTCAACACCTCAGTGGAGAAGAAGAAAACGAAAAGAAAAGGAAAAAAATAAAAATAAAATTGTGCATATTTGTGTTTAGGTTCAAACGCACTTCAATTTCAATCTCAGAACTCATTGAAACAAGGTTGGGAACCCAATATTTTTTAAGGTGCTTTTCTAGAACATCGAAGAAAAAAAAAAAAAAAAAACAAAAAACTAACTAAAATTTTGTGAGGCGCAGTCTTCTACGTCCACAACTACCATCAGAATTGTCTAATAGTCACAATGTGTTCCATGTTTCAATGCTTCGGTGATACCTTTGAAATTTTTAGAACATGTTATTGATCACGAAGACTTGGAAGTTCGAAGAGATCTCTTGCATAAAGAGCAACCAGTACAGATCCTCGACCGTTATGATAAAAAACAAGACTATGCCTCTTGTAAAAATCTTATGGCGAAATCATTGTGTCAAGGGCAACTATGTGGGAAACTGATAATCAAATACGAGCCCAATATCCACGTCTTTTCGAAAATCGAGATACCACAAGTTTGGGGACAAACTTTTATTTAGGAAGAAAGAATGTGGCACCCCAAGCTATTTTAATTAATCTGTTGTAGATGTGTGTACTAAAATGTAATTTCATTAAAAATTAGAGGGCATTGTGTCTTACCAAAAAGATGGTAATATATGGAGGAGTGGTTGGCTTGGAAATGGAGTAAGAAAACAAGAAGAAAGGAGCTTAGTGGAGATGAAGGAGGAAAGTAGAAATTAGTATTAAGGTGAGTTTTATTATATTTCGAGAATGTAACTAAATAAAAGTTTCAATGTAGGTTTTTAATAAAATAAATATTTGGGTACCCTTTTATATTACTCCGATGCACTATTAATTTGTTATGACTTCTGTTATTGTCTTGCTGCCTCTGGATACCATGTTTGGGTGGTGAGAACCACACCCACACATCTTCCATTGTAGCACTGCCGTAGCACCTCTTTCTCTCTCATTCTCCTCCTCTAGACTCTCTTTCTCTCCCTCTTACTTTTTCTCTCTCGGTTCTGATTGTGAAATCCTAGCCGATGCCTCGAGATACGGCGACGTCGGCCATGTTCCGGTGTAGATCTGACATCTGTACGCCAAGATCTGAGTCGATCCACATAGATCTACAAGCGATCTAGACCAGCGTTCGACGATCTCCCTATCTCTCTCTCTCTCTTCCATATCCGGTGACAGCGACTCCTCGATGTGTCTTCGTGTGCGCAGTTGTCAAAGTTCGGTTGAACTGATCTTGGCACCACCAATCCAAACACACACTGTGTACAGAACATTGCTTCTTTGTTATTTTTGGGCTTACTTTTTCTCAGCCCTTTGTCTTCTTGTTCTTGTTTTTCTTGTTCGCCATCTTATCTTCAGTCGAGTTGTCTAACTCCATTTCCATTCCAATTTAATATAGGGTTAGAGTTTTAGCAACCAAAATTCATCTAATTATGGTTTCAGTAGAGAGTTTGAGTTTAAAAAACTAGCGTTTTCATTTTCATTGTTGAAGCTTTTGCATTATTTTTTTTTCTTTGATTGGTGATGGAAGCGGTGAATCCACAGCCACTTCAGGCTTCTCCATATGAGAGTGGACCTTTTACTTCAATGTTAGTGCTAGCACTAGATTATTTTACTTCAAATTCTTAGATTCAAATCAAATTGAGAGAATAAAAGTCAACCACCCTTGAATAGCTCTCATCTCTAGCTTTGTTTTTGATATATACAATTCTATTACATTAGTTTTAGATCAGATCTGACATTTATTTATTTATTTGTTTGTTTTGTAGTTGATTTTTAACTTTTAATTAGACTTCACTGATCTACTCTCTCTCTCTCTCTCTCTCTCACACACACACACACACAGTCTCTCAGTAATGGATATGAATATATATATATATATATATGAATGAATGAATGTCTGTAATTTGCACAAATTAGAGAAGATATAGAGATATATATGTATGTATGAATGAATGTATGTATTTAATTTTCATAGATAAGAAGTAGACAGATAAGTATGTATGAATGTATATACATATGTAATTTGCACAGATAAGAAATGGACATATAGGAAAAAAACAACTTGGTCAATTTCAATAGATAAGAAAAATTAGGATAAGAATTTCAACAAATAGCTAAAAAAATTAAACATAAAAATTTACACACATAAAAAAAATTTAAATAGATAAATATAAATTTGAACAGATAGTAAAAAAATTTGAACAAATAGAAAATTTACACAGATAAAATTTGGACAGATAGAAAAATTTAAACAGATGGATATAAATTTAAACAAATAGTCAAAAAATTTGAATAGATAGAAAATAATTTGAACAGATAGACATAAATTTAAATAGATAGATATAAATTTGAACAGATGGTCAAAAATGTCAACAGATAAATTAAGGAGTAAAACTAGAAACAAAATGTCTTTCAAAACTAACAAAAAGATTTCTCACCAAACTATTTCATAAAGGATGAACCTCTTATCAACAAAAAATATTCACTGGACCTAATGAATTATACACTCCTTAGATTAGATTTATCATCAATTTACTCAATAAAAATCCTTTTAGGATTATTTTTTTTATTTAAAAAAAGGAAAATCTTTTGGCACAAATTGATTTTATTCCTGAATGAATCAACCAAGGAAAGAAACCGCGGCTAGCACAACAGACTGTAAAATGGGATTTTGTGTAAAGCGTAATGTGTGAGTAATTTTTGTTGTGCTAGCATGACACTTTACATATAATCCCATTTTATATGAGTATATTATTCATCACACTTTGCACAAAAAATCGTCACAAAAAAGTTACTAATTTTTAACTTTTAGCGACAGTTTGAAAAATTCATCACATAAAAAATCATTAATTGTAAATTTTAGTAATAATTTATAAAAATCGTAACAAAAAAGTCATTAATTGTTAATTTTTAGCGACATATGCAAAAAAATTATCACAAAAATAATTTTTAGCCACAATTTTACTTGGACTTATTTTCAATAAGACTTATTTTCAATAAGACTTTATGGGAATTAAGTCTAACTATTAGGACTTATTGCTAGTTTATCCTAAACTTGTAAACAAATCCCATGATAAGAATGAAATGTTCAATTAATTCAATTTTTACCATTAACTTTCCTGTTTAGAGTATAAAAGAATGAACAAAAAAAAAAAATATAATAGAGAACTTTTATAAACTTTAAAATACAAAAGAATTTTATATGATTTAAGGATGGGACACTATTTTAATTTTGTAAAGGGCAACTTAGATATAAACTTCATATATAAGGGAAATAGTGTAAATATGAAAAATTCAGGGGGACACGTGACCCTTAGTCTTACATTGGCTCCGCCTTTAGTGATTGGTGAAAAGTAATGACATGTAATATTCTATTGATATACAAAAATTTCTCGTAAATAAATGTGAACGTTATTAAGCTCAGCCAATAATTTTATAGTCAAGATTGCAAATTTGCAATCAAGGGATTGCGAGAGGCATATCCCTTTCTTTCCTAATCCTCCATTATTTGGACCAAATGATTTCATCACAAAAAAATAATTTTTCCATAAAATTAGTTTCAAAAATTATTATTTTTATATTTAATTATTATTTTTAAAGTTGATATACTAAAATTATATTAGTAATAAAGGTGATGGGTTGATGGTAATAATGGCAGTGTGTTGGTGGAGTAGGAGTGGCCATGGAATACTTTTAGGCTTGAAAAAAATATTTAAATTATAAAATCAGACTAAAATTTAACTCATCTATTATCAAGTTTACCTATTCAACCATAGTACCTTTAATGTTAAAATATATATATATATATATTTAAAAAAATTGTAGGAGCCTTTGTATAAGGAAAAATTATTTGGCACTCTTAAGGTGTTACGTAACGGTACTTTTCATTAATCATATGTCCCGTTTAGTAGAATTGTAGGAAAGTGATTATAGATTATAACTGAATAGCTTATTATAACTTATAGCTGTGAATATAAGTTGATTTTTGACTTATAAATTAAGTTTATCCTCTCCCACTCAAAGAATAAATTGATTTTTGATTTATAAAAAGCTATAATCTTTACTGTCAAACTGAATCAAACATATCAAAATAATTTAAATTAAACTAAAAACTAAAATAAACTGAAAATAAATCCTACTAAACAAGATCATAATACACACAAAATTGTAAATCCTACCTCTTATATCAATCATAATACTTTTGATACACTACGTGACCGTTGTCCAATACAGGCCCACAACGTTGACTTTTACCATGCAGGTCACTCAAAAGCTGTCCTTGAATAAAGAGGCCCATATGAACTGCATTTCCATGTAAATTAAATTCTCATAGGGACCCTATGGAATATATTTCCACGGATTATAAATTCTTATGTTGTCGTATTATATACAAGTTGACGTACTTGACTTTCCCACCCAAAAAAAAAACAAAAAACTTTTTGGGATTAAACTTTTTTAAAAAGTTATATCTTTTGGGATAAATTGATTTTATTACTAACCGTACATTTTAAAGCGACGTTTTTTAAATTTTATCTTTAAGGTCTATTTTGACAATTAGATTAAAAGTTAATTTATTGACTCTTTGACGTTTTTAGATCATATTATTTTTCTATTTATTTTTATACATTTTCTTAAAAAAGAAAAAAAAGTAAAAAAATCAATATTTTACTTACTTCCCAAAATAGGCCTAAATGCCATTTTTTAAAAAACTTTTCAGACAGCCTTTTCATGAAGACCCAAATTGGTCTGTTAAACTTTTTATAACAGAATTTTTATTTTTCAAGATGAAAGAGTTTAATTCTTAAAACTCTTATATGTTGTTGGGTTAGGTAATCATAATTTATGTTGTAATTATTGATTCATTATATTCCAATTGCGATAAAAATAAAATAAAATAAAATAAAAAAACTACTCAAATGATGTGGCTGATACACGGATTCTCTCTTAAAGAATGCATTTATTTTTGTTTTATCTTGAGACGGTTGGGGGAAGAATTATTGTATCCAAAGTCATGAAGATTTTAGGATAAATTATTAATAGGTCTTAATAATTAAATTTAATTTTAATCAAGTCTTATTGAAAATAAGTTTTGATAAAATCGTTGTTAAAAATAATTTTTTGTGATATTTTTTGTATATGTCGCTAAAAATTGATAATTAATTATTTTTTTATCACGATTTTTATAAATTATCGCTAAAACTTACAATTAGTGAACATTTTTCTATGATGAATTTTTAAATTGTCGTTGAAAATTGAAAATTAGTGATTTTTTGTGACGTTTTTTTTTAAAACTGTCGCTAAAATTTAAAATTAGTGACTTTTTTGTGACAATTTTCAAACTGTCGCTGAAAATTAACAATTAGTGACTTTTTTTAATAGTGTTTGATAAAAAAAACGTCTTTAATTATTATAGGACCTATTAAGACCTACACATAAATCTCCTAAGATTTTATACACAAAGTCATCTTGACATGAAAACCTAGCTAACTACATGTGTTTGTATGTCTATATCTCTATCTATGAAACACAGATACGAATACGAGTACTGATATTGATACAATACGGGTAGGTTGATATGGTAAAATTTTAAAAAAATAAGATACAAGTACGGCTTGATACGTTTGTAAAAATATTTTTTTTTAATTTGGAGAAATGAAAAAATTGATTAAATAGTTTAATTTGTTAATATCTAACCTACAATTAGTATTTAATGCCAAAAGCAAAAGTATAAACTGAAATTAAATGTCATTATATTAAATGACTTACCAACCATAACTTAATTTTAAAATCATGTTAAGTATAAAACAAAAAATAAAAAAGAATCTAGTAAAAAGTATTTTATCTCTATAGTGGAAGAAAATATTCTTTCGACTGAGGTACGGTATGACTTAAGTATATACTAGGTATGTTTGGTTACGCCGAGAAGAAAAATTTGAATACGTATTTCGTGTATTCGGTACATATATAGAAGTACCATACATCAAAAAATACCTGATACGGGTCCGACATATTTGTCGAAACACCCATACTTCATAGATCTCTATATATAAATATGTGGCTCATCAGCTCCATTCCTCATCTATCTATCCTCAAACCCATGGTCATATAATATTTTTACACAAAATGGAGCAAAGAAATACTTTTTTCAGGCAACTAAGTATATCTCTTCTCTGTTTCATTATTTTCTTTTCCATCAACTTGCTTGGATTGATTGTCCCTGCCAAGGGCAACACTGGTTTCATTCTTAGCAATGAGACAGACTATCAAGCTTTGCTTGCAATCAAGTATTTGATACCAGTAGATCCTCTTGGTGCCTTTAGCTCATGGAATCATTCTATTCGCTTTTGCAATTGGCAAGGAGTCTCATGCGGTCGTCGACATCAACGAGTGACAGTCCTAAACCTGTCATCCCTTGCATTGGTGGGCTCTGTATCTCCTCAAATTGGGAACCTCACGTTCCTTAGGACAATTGATCTACGTAACAACAGCTTTCATGGCGAAATCCCACAAGAACTTGGCAAGTTGTTTCGTCTGCAGTACCTTCTGCTTTTCAATAACTCTTTCCAAGGTGAATTTCCAACCAATTTGACTCATTGTTCAGATTTTAGAGTCATTGATTTGTCTAATAACAATCTAGGAGGTCACATTCCTACCGAGGTTGGTTCTTTGTCCAATCTCTTCCACTTGAATCTTGCAATGAATCATTTTATGGGAACTATCCCACTTTCAATTGCGAATATTTCTAGTTTACGCGTGCTTTCTCTTGTGCGCAATAATCTAGAGGGAAACATTCCCATCCAACTTGGGCAGCTTTCGAAGTTAGAGCATCTTCAGTTGTCGGCAAACAATTTGTCTGGTATGGTTCCTACTCCACTTTACAACATCTCATCAATCCATTACTTCTCTATCGCTGTCAACCTATTGCATGGAATTCTCCCACTGGATTTGGGCTTCATCCTTCCAAATTTGCAAACTTTTTTGGTTGGAGGCAATCAATTTCATGGCCCTATACCATCGTCAATAGCCAATGCTACGAGACTTGTACAATTTGAGATCTCCGAGAATTCTTTTACTGGGTCCATGCCAATGAATCTGGGAACCCTTGATTCTCTAGAAATTTTACGTGCTTTTAGTAATTCACTTGGAACAAATGAAGGCAATGAGTTGAACTTTATCACTTCTTTATCCAACTGTTCCAATCTAAAAATATTGGATTTGGCTATAAATCGTTTTAGTGGTTTGTTGCCCCATTCCATTGCAAATCTCTCCAATACAATCATTTGGTTGACATTAGATAAAAACTATATATCTGGAACTATACCTGTTGGTATTGGGAACCTTGTAAATCTGCACACACTTTATTTAGACCACAACATGCTTACGGGTAGTATTCCCGAGTCTATTGGAAAACTTTCCATGTTGGAACAGCTGAAACTGTTATTAAATAATATCTCTGGAGAAATTCCGTCCTCTATTGGTAACCTTACTCGGCTTGGTATTCTTCACATACAAAATAATATGATAGAGGGAAGCATACCTGTTTCTTTGGGAAATTGCAGCAACCTACAATCAATTACGCTTGGATACAATCACCTCACAGGAGTTATACCTCAACCAATTTTTGGTCTTTCTTCCCTCATTTATCTATCCTTAAGTCAGAATTACCTAACAGGATTGCTACCCCAAGAAGTAAGCTTGAAAAATCTAGGGGAACTGTTTATATCAGAAAACAAACTATTTGGAGAAATCCCTCCTGCTCTTGGCAGTTGTGAAGTTTTAGAACTCCTTAACATAAAGGGTAACCTTTTCGAAGGTACGATTCCGACATCCTTCAAACAATTAAGAGGTCTTCAAATCCTAGACGTTTCTCGCAATAACTTGTCTGGACAAATTCCAAGGTTTCTAGCTGAGTTACCTTTCCTTCAAAATCTCAATCTCTCCTTCAACATGTTTGATGGTGAAGTTCCAGATGGAGGAGTTTTCAGAAATATTAGTGCTTTCTCAATTGTTGGAAATAACAGACTTTGTGGAGGAATTAAAGCATTGCAATTGCCAACATGTCCAACAAAAATCTTACAGGAAAGGAAACGAACTTTCACCCCTAGAGTAATAGCTCTAGTTGCCACTCTCACTGTTTCTTTATTATTGGTGTGCTTTTTAGCTATTCTTTATCGAACAAGAAGGTCTAGACAACAAACCTCTTCAACTTTGGCCTTCCAAAACCAATATTTACAACTCTCTTATGGGGAACTTCTTCAAGCAACCGATGGGTTCTCTACAGCCAACTTAATAGGCAAGGGAGGACATGGTTCTGTTTATAAAGGGTTTCTCAACTCCGGTGAGCTAATTGTGGCTGTGAAGGTACTCAACATTCATGAGCATGGAGCAAACCGGAGTTTCGTAGCTGAATGTGAAGCATTGAAGAACATTCGACATCGTAATCTTGTCAAGGTAATCACATCTTGCTCTAGTATTGATTTTAAAGGCAACGATTTTAAGGCGTTGGTCTTCGAGTTCATGACAAATGGGAGTTTAGAGAGTTGGCTGCACCAAAGTCTTCCAGAACAAGATGACCTTAAGAACTTAAACTTTGTTCAAAGGCTAAATATTATCATTGATGTTGCCTCTGCTTTGGATTATCTTCACCGCCACTGTGAAGTGGCTATCATTCATTGTGATTTGAAGCCAAGTAATATTCTTCTTGATGATGACTTATGTGCCCATGTCGGTGATTTTGGCCTTGCAAGGATTCTTTCAGCCACCATATCTAATCATCAACAATCAAGTTCAATTTGCATTAGAGGAACTGTTGGATATGTTGCTCCAGGTATTTGTCGATATTTATTGATCTTTACACTGAAATTGATTAAGAAGTGTTATATATTTTCTTTATCACTTTGTGGTAAACTAAAAACTAAGTACAAGTTTATATAGAAATTATGCTTCATTTTAGTGATGTTAGGGATGACACCCTTTAGAAATTTACCAAGTTGTGTTTAGCTACTACAATAAATTAAATCAACAATTTTCCTATCCTTCTGGCATCCCAACAAAACTATTAACCCTTGAGATAATTTTATATTTTTAAAGGGTAAATTGCACTAGTAATCCCTACATTTTGCCCCTTGTGTCATTTTAATCCCTACTCTTTCAATTGGTTCAATCTTGACCCTTAATTTTAGATTTTGTGTCAATTTGGTCAAATTGATAATATTTTTAGCTTTTTTTTGACGAAAATAATCACAAAATTGGTTGAAATTAACTTTTGAAGTTGGCCAAGTTTATTAATTTTGCTTCTAAAAATATGACACATACCACTTATGTGTGTATTTTCTATTAAACATGTCAACATTTGTAATCAATTAGATTAAATTGAGACAGTCATAAATTCATTGCGAAATCAAGTCAATTGAAATTACAGGGATCAAAATGAGAGAAGGGCCAAAATAGAGGGGCTACCAATGTAATTTACCCATTTTTAAATGTTGAAAATTTTGAAACTTCGGTCTTTATTTAACTATTTTATATTGCAGAGTATGGTATGGGTGAGGAGGTATCAACACAAGGTGATATGTATAGCTATGGAGTGCTACTACTGGAAATGTTCACAAGAAAAAGACCTACTGATAGTATGTTTATTGGCAATATTAACCTCCACAACTATGCAAAAATGTTTCTTCCTGATCAAGTAACAGAGATTGTTGATCCTAAAATCATAATGGAAGAAGAAGATGAGCTGAGTAGGATCATGCAAAATAGCTCAACTTCCATTTCTGCATTGGAGGTGTACCTTGTACCAATCCTTCAAATTGGAGTTTCATGCTCTTCTGAATTGCCAAGTGAGAGAATGACAGCTAGAGATGTTCTTAGGGAACTACACAAGATTAGAAATGTATTTCTCAAGAGTAGGAGACAAGGGCGTTAGAATGAGAGGATGAATGATTCTCAACTGAATTAACCCCATCTCTAGTGTATGTTGATGCTCTCTCTCTCTCTCTCTCTCTCTCTCTCTCACACACACATAATTTTCCTTCTACATCTTATTTTGTATGTTTTGAGTTTTCTGCACTATGTTTGGATTGAGTAATTTGGAGAAAAAAGAAATGAAATTGAGGGATATGTATTTTTCTTATTTGTTTGGATAACTTAAATGGAGAGAAATGGGAAGAAATGAAGAGAAATAGAGAGAAACTCATTTCTCTTATAACCCTCATTTTCAATCTTCCCAAAAGTGGAGGGATTGGGAGAGAAAAGAAACCAATATTTTCATAATACCAATTTTGTCCCTATAAAAATAAAAGAAATAAAATGATTGAAAATATAAAAATGTTATTTTGGTAATATAAAATAAAATAATTTCTTTTCTTTTCTTTTCTCTTATAAAATCTAACCAAACAAGAAGGAGAGAAATCATAATCATTTCTTTTCTTTTATTTCTTACTTATCCAAATAAGAAGGAGAGAAATCATAATCATTTCTTTTCTCTTATAACTTAAATAATCCTTTCTTTTTTTTTTCTCTCCTAGTTCCCAAACATAGTGAGTTCTATAATGCATGAAAGAGCTTTGGCCATAAACAATAACTGATACCACTAAAAAAAAAAAAAGAATCAGCTCATAACACAGTAGATTATGAGTTATCATGCATCAAAGACTAATCAATGTCACTCATATTTTAATGGGGACTAAATTAACGAGTCAGCCATCTCTCATGCATATTTTAATGGAAAAATTAGTTTCTAATTTTTAATATTGATGAAGTTTATCACTAATTTGTAGGAGTAATTATTTTTCAAATTCTACACTGATCTGAAATCTCCCTATATTAACGGGCATTAATTAATGAGTCAGTTTTCTCTCTCATATTCTGCTACAAAATTCTGAATATTTAGAACAAGTTTTAACTAAACAGTTATTAATTTAAACAAATGGACTCAGTTTTATGCTGATATTGTAATAGATAAATATAAAATATATTAATCGGTCATACTATAATACACACCTTAAAAGAGTGCATATCATATGCAAGTTATGACATTTGTGATGTTAATTACCACAAATATCATAACTAAATCATTTTCAATTATAATTTCAAAAAAAAAAAAACAATAATCAAACTCCAAAATATACACAAAGACCTTTTCAATCATAACAACAAAAAAAAAAAAAATCACAATAGATGATAATGAACATCACAATGAATAATAACTAACACCAAGTCATGACCAAGTCATAACTAAATAAGTCATAACCAAAGATCACTGACGTGATAAGTAGAGCATATGGTACATACCCCAAAATGAGGTATGTATTATAGAATTTCCCTATATAAATTAATAATTATAGTAGTATGTTTATCACCTATGTGTAAACACTATGTTAGTTAATGGTCCTTTCACTAGAAAAATAACTTTTTGTGTCTTTTTTTTTTTTTTTTGCGACTGATTATTTGACCGTCGCAAAAAAAACTATTTGCAACAAACAAAAACTTGTGAGCCCACTATTGGGAACCCACTCAGCCCAATTTACTTGTGAGCCGAAGCAAAAGCTCTCATTTCCCCCAAATCTAATTGCGTAAAACTTGCCCTAGACTCAAACCAAACGAAATCTGATTTCGCTCTAGACTCACAAATCTGATTTCCCGAAGTGTGCTGGGTTTTCCTTATCCATTCTCATTTCCCCCAAACCTGATTTCACTCGATCGTGTCTGGGTAAGAGAATCTGATTTCCCTCTCTCGATTTCACTCTATAGATCACCATGGTCGTCTAAAGAAGAGATCTCCAACAGTATGAACTCTCTCTCTCTCTCTCTCTCTCTCTCTCTCTCTCACACAGTGAGTCTCTTCAAATCATTCATTCGTATTTCAACTTCATCTCTCTACTTCGATCACTTGTTTCTTATCATCTGAACTCACTGTAATTCGATCACTTTTTCGTCAATCAATTGATTTTTCCACCAGGTAGTCTGATTCTGGAAACACGCTTTGGTTTGAATCTTTTTTTCCTCATCTACTACAGGCACAAGCTTAACCATTCAATTCTTAATTGAAGAGTTTTACATTTTATAGAATTGAGAAATCCGCAATTATGTCAATACTATAGCCTCTCTCAAATTTAAGAATTTTACTGTAATTTGTAAGTATTTCAAGGCTATAGGATTGCTGATTTCTATAGCCTCTCTTGAACTCACTGTAATTAATCCCACAATCAAACAGGGCTTCATATTTCACCTTGGTTATTGTATTTACTTCCTACTGCACTTGCAGTCAAGCTCGAATGTGAATCCTCATTTTGTTTCTCAAAACTTGAGATTAACAATGCGACCAATGACAACTGCTTTTAGGAAGTGAGATGATTCTATGTATGATGAACATAACAAATTAGGGCAAAAACATTGTTCCATGGAAAGGAAAAAACATCTCTCTCTCTCTCTCTCTAAAGATGTCAGATTGAAGGAATCAGCAATTCCATAGAAGTCTGATTTCACCTCTGGCCATATTGACTCTGGTGCCTGTGCATTCAAAGTGAACAACTTTCCACCCTGAGCAGAACACACAGCCTAAGTTCATAATACTTGTTAGATAACACTTAAAACAGTACTTAAGCTAAACACAAAACACTTGCACCTTTTCAGCAGGTGTTGCTAGCTTAGCCTTTTCAGCACTTGTGAACTTTTATTTCCTCAGTTAGCTAAGTAATCGGTTAGTTTAGTTTTTAACTAGAAAGTTTACTACTTATTACTTAACCTAGAGCACCTTAACAAAATATAGAAAGAGCCAGTGGGGATTAGGACAAAATAGTTAAGTTGGGTTCCTACACCTCTGCTGGAGAGAGAGAGAAAGAGAGAGAGAATGAGAGAGAGAGAGAGAGAGAGAGAGTTCTGCACAATGAAATTATGGATTTCTTTTGTTTCTGTTTATTTTCTTACATGATCAATAGGTCAATGTTGCTTCGCAGCAAAACTCTAACAAAATTTCATATTTTCAACATGAAGGATATGAAGCGTTATTCCTCTGAACAAAACTTTCACCTCCAACAATAAGAAGTGTATTATTGGAGCCCCAACAAAAATGGATTACTCAGCATCCCTTAACATAAAAAATGGGAAGAGAGAGAGAGGGAGATTTCAGGTGTCGTTAGGGTTCAAAGTCGATTGCTCGCTAGGGTGTTTTGTCAAGGGCTTGATTAACATTGTTATCTGTACCAAAGTAGCGATCTCCAAACTCCCCCATGCCTGGGATCACATGTTATAGCGATCCCGGTCTTCCCCCATGTGGTTATTGTATCCGGACTTAGGTTCCGTAGTATTGATTGTTGTTTTGTCTTATTGTCATCCTTTGATTCCTTATATTTTAGTTTTAGTATGTATTGGGCAGAGTTGTTACAGGTTGGTTGAGCCTTGGTCCCATTCCTTGTTGTCCAGATTTTTGGTGGTACACTCGAGCGGCTCCTTTTGCGCTCGAGCGCAGTTTGTTTTTTTTTTTGGTTGTTGGTTTTCCGCTCGAGCGAGTCCCTTTGCGCTCGAGCGGAGTTTGTATACTTCCAATATATGTGCCTCTGCAAAAGTACTGCAGGTTTGTTTTTCACGCTCGAGCGGGTTTCTTTACGCTCGAGTGGGTGGAGCTCGAGCGGACCTCTTCGCGCTCGAGCAGGTGTTCTATGTCTGAAAATACTGGATGAGGTTAATCTACACTCGAGCGGACTTCCCTTTGCACTCGAGCGGGTGCATTTTGTTTTTGTTTCTTGGCACTCGAGCGTGTACCTTTGCGCTCGAGCGGGTCTAGTTTTCTGTTCTTGACGCCCGAGCGTCCTATTCTCCGCTCGAGCGGGTTAGTCGTATATCAGATAGCAGCCAGGTGATTTTAAATCACTTTTCACATTTCCTTTCTCTCTCTTACTTTTTAGAAACCCTTTTTGAGAGCTTCTCTCACTACTTTTCACTTTCTGCCTTAGTGTGTTTGCAAGGAGTGTAGAGCTCGGTTTGGGCTTCTTATCAATTTGAAAATTTGTGGATTTGGAGCACTTTGGATTTTCACCATCTTCTTCTTTGGGCTTCTAATTTCGAGTTAGGGATAACTTACTCCATCTTATGACTTTTGACATAAGTTTTATGCATTTTGATCATTTTTGTATAGTTTGGTAATTTTGGGAACAGTTGGGGTTCGGTTTGTAATTTTTAAAAGAGGGGTTTTATGTTTAAAGACTCCATGTGCATTTAAGGTCTTGAAAATATGAGTTTGAGAGTTAAATTGGTGGAATTTGGTCTTAGGATCAATATCTGAGAAAGAGGGAAAATGCCATAATTATTGTGATAAATTAATTGGTATAATTAATTTTGGGAAATATGAAATTGAATTAGAAATTATGAGATTGGGAAATTATGGGATTAAATGGTGTAGTTGGATTCATTTATCACTTATCTATGAGAATGTCGATGTTATATCTGTTGATGCATTTATTTTCTGTTTAGAAATATCTGCTTGGGCTATCGGTGGAGGATAGTCTTGATTGTTGTAGACACCGCATGTTGATTAGGGAAAACTGAGACTAATCTAGCATGTTATACCATTGAATATGACGGTAGGAATAATACAGCAAATATGTGTATTGATTGATCATTGTATGTGATGAAGTGCTTAAATACATTATATATGCATCTTTGTTTGGCAGGGAGGAGAAAGGGGCTGTACTCCAGTGTGTTAGAGGAGACAGGGGATGTACTCTATACACACATATGTGTTCATATACTTTAACACATTATTTGTATATCTTGTTTGGTAGGGAGGAGAAAGGGGCTGTACTCCAGTGTGTTGGAGGAGATAGGGGATGTACTCCACACACATATATGTGTTCATATACTTTAACACATTATTTGTATATCTTTGTTTGGGATGAGATGGGGGATGTACTCCATATGTGCTTACGTGCTTTAATACATTTTATATGTACTCTCCTGATACAGCAAATGTGTGTATCTATTGAAGTATTGATATAGCAAATCTGTATATCATATATGAAGTATGAAAGGGTTTATTTGAGATTGATACAACAATTATGTGTGTCTATTGTAAAGGAAGAAATGTTCAATATGAGTTGTTATCCCATTTGAAATGGAATTATTGATAATGAGAGATGTAATCTCCGTTGAATTATGGCCAGGTTCTGTGCCACGTTTATGAAATGAATTGGTATATAAAGAAAAGTGAAATGTAACATGGACATAATTGTCATGGAACGGTAATATGATATAAATGGATTTATGAGTGCTGACCATCTATCAAGTGCTATTATTTTAGTCATTGTTTATAGTTGGTTTAGTATATTTCTACTAGGCTGTGGCTCACCCTTTATAGGACACCATTTTCAGGTTCAGGTGATATGCTACCTCCAAGGACGTAGCTTGGGTTGCTTAGAGACTGAAGGACTTTTGTTGTTATCTTTTTGGTGTATTACATGTAATTTCAAACCAAGGGCTTAAAGTGTATTTGAGTTAGTACTCTCCTTTGTGACCAAGTGCTGGCTCGGAAAATTGTAGGCCCCTGAGGCATTTACCTTTGTTGTTAACATGTAATACTTTTGCACTTAACTACTCTGATGAATGGAAAGATATTTATTTCTCTTATATTTATGCATGTCAAGAATGTTGGATTTTATATATTATTTTGAGGGCGTTACACATGTGAATCCTTGTTCAGTGACGTGTCAATCTCCGATGTCACAATTTTTAGCTCTGGGAATTTCTTACAAACAGCATGTAGTCCTTCAGGAGCCTGCATCGTAATTTCAAAATTTTCAAAAATGAAATATAAACTATTAATAATTCTGTATAACTTAAAATTGTCTGGAGAGAAAACAATTAGACATCAAAATCACTCACTGCTATGTGATTAACGAAGATTATGTTGGATTCTGCTACACCCTTGCTCAGCAGCAAAGAAATACCTTTGATTGCAGAATTTCCTAATAATGAAAAATTTTTAGACACTGGATATGTATTATGAAAACTATTTAGAAGAATTACAGTATGTTTGGAATTTATTTTACCTGAAGCCAAAACTGGGTCGAGCAATAACACATTGCGGCTTGAAATGTCAACTGGTAGCTTCTCATAGATTAACTGCAGCAATGTCACAGGTATAAAATCTTACAGAAGCAATTGAGATAGAGAGACAGAGAGAGAGAGAGAGCTTAAAAGCATCTTTGTAGGTTCCATAAACCTGTGGGCCATTGTTACCCTCTCCATGGATGAGGATTTTACCTATCTTGATTTCCTTACAACAAGCTCTTAGTGCATTCTCCATGCTTTCCCCACTGATCTCAGGAAAATTTGAGATGTAAGTACTCAAACTTAATTTTTTCTATACTGTAACAACGACAAACGCATGCAACTATAGTTGAAACAACAACAAAGATTATCACTTGTACTAGACCAGATGGTTTCAGCTTTTGGGTCGAGGCAATTTTCACGCAAAGTAAACCTTTCATTGACCTCTGTTTTCTTTATTTTTTTGACACATTAAATATATTTTTATATTAAAGATGAATTTCTAAATTCTGCTGATTTTAATGAAGGGGGTTGCTTCATAGGAACACAAAAAGATCAAAAGACCTTTAGTATTATATATCCAATTCTCTTTACCATTAAGAGGTTCTATGTAGTTTGGGCATGGAGATCCTGGTTATGTAGTCATTTAGTTTGTACATTGTTTTTTATTCCTTTGTTCAAAGCAACATAATGCTCCTATATTCTTTTAGTAGATTAATTTGTACCTTTCTACTATGTTCTTTGTTCCTTTGTTCAAAGTACATAAGGCATTAATTGGAAAAAGTAGATGATATATGCTACAAGCATGAATATAAAACCAGGCTACATCACACTAGTCTCTAGTGATGCTGCAAAACTAAAGAACACCAATTTCACAATCTCATGAAGAAGTTAATTAGTATCGACACTTTAACCACCACCAACCCATGTCCATGTGCTGTGATCAATCATAAACAGATTTGACAATTTTTTCTCTTCCAATCAAGATTCTTGTTTTTCCAAAATCCTACATAAGAAAATGAGAGTTCACCAAATCCTATATGTATATATACATATTCAAAATTGAAGATGAGAGCTGAACATGATGTTCTTGTAGTGGGGGGTTTCATCTAGAAAACTATACTAGATTTTATATATTCCCTACCCTTTGAATGACAAAACTATACTTGTCATGGAACCAAGTTTGGTGCCTCTTGGAATATTTGTAATGATTTTTTATTTATTTTTCTTTGAGTAGAGACTTTTGACTATCTAAGAGCATTCACAAGAAGGCTAACTAAACTTTTAATTAACTTAAATCATTTTTTAAAAAAAATAATCCTTTAATAGACTAGTTAAAAGACTTGAAATAGGTTTGTAAAGGGCAACTGACCTTGAGGATCTGTGTCATCCTCCCCATGGAAGAAAGTGCAAGGACAATATGTGATCCTTTCACAATTTAGCCAAATAAATAAAGAAAGAAGAAAAAGGAGAAGAAGAAGTAGAATTAGAAGAATGCCCTGCTTTGAAAATGGGTTCATATTGGCAATATGGCAGCATCAATGCCTTAAACAAGAATGAATCAGTACCTAGAGTATCATGTTATATTGTGTATACGATTCATTCCAACCAGTGACTGTAGAATTTTTGTTTTAACCAATAAGACAATGATGCCTAATATAATATGATTATGTAGTTCCTCATTTATTAGAAGTACTATGTAGACAAGGTCACATAAAATTCTGAAACTACCCAATAATTAAGAAAACTAAAACGTCACATATTAATATTGAATTTACATCTTAGTAATAATTAAGAAAACTAAAACGTCACATGTTAAAATTCTGAAACCTCACATACTAAAACCATATTAAAATTCTGAAACTACCCAATAATATGCATCTACAACGTCACATATTAATATTGAATTACCAATTGCCTCATGCCTCCTCCCCTGAGGCACTGCTGGTGGTGGCAATTCAGAACCCAGAGGAAATATTTTCGGAATACTTGTTTTGGCATTGGGCATATTTGACACCATGCAGCTTAATTGCATTTGCTTTGCTAATTTGTTGATCCACTAGCAGATTTTTACAAATTCTACCATCCCATTCTTGATTAATAAAAAATAAAAACCATTTAGCATAGGCATGAGAAAATATGTCCATCCTGCTAGAATTATTGTAAATGAAGATGTGGCAACACAAGAATGCATCAAGTGATGGTAATAGATGCATATGCATCTTGGAGAAGATAGAGCTAGCACTTGTGAATGAATACATGGTTTGGTTACTACTGCAGAATTTGCAAATAATTGTATTGGTTACATGAATGAATCTTGTGTCATTTTTCTGTGAAATTAGATGCACAAATGTAGTTAATGAAATTAGATGCACAATAGAGATGAAAGTTCATCTTTAGTTGTCCGTGTCGATTTTGTAGTAATCGATACAATTTTTCATGAGAGGTTGTAAGGGAGCATCTTATTTCCAATGGGTTCGTAAAAAAGTACAAAAATTAGATTTATCATAGGGAATCCTATGACGAATTACATGGTAACCAAGAAAACCAAACATTAATGGTGGATTCATTGACTTGAGATGATGTGGTTGGGATGGTACAAGAGGCCTTGGGAATTCCACATATGGGTGTTGAGAATGATAAACCAACTGCAAGTGATCCAGCCCAAGCAGGGGCAAGTGATCCAAGCCATGTAGAGGAAGGTGATCCGGTTCGGATAGAGGCAAATGACGAAACTTTGAAATATTTTAAACTTATGGGAGATGCACAAACTGATATGTGCCCGGGGTGTCACAAATTTACTTCATTATCATTCATTGTTCGAATTTTGCATATGAAGGTGCTCAATCAATGGACCGACAAGTCCGTTGACTGGGTGTGGCTGGGAGTACGAGCTTGAGAGAGGTGCAATACTTACAAATTGACGAATTTTACATTTTATCAATTTGTATATATACATATGGAAATTATTAACACATTATACTAACATATTGTAGGTGTCAGATGCATCTAGTGGGCAACAAGCTTCAAAAGAAAATGAATAGGTATGCCACTCCGCTCTTCAAAAGGAAATTATTAACACATTATACTAACCTATTCCTCTGCTTTTAATGAATTTTTCAGCTTATTATGACTTAGGTTGCCTATTTCTTTGAGAGTCGTTATTATGGAATTAGCATTTTAAATCAATTTTATTAACTGAGAATGAATATTTGTTTATATATGGAGTGGGGTCCTTAGAGCTTTCTGTTAATCTTCCCTTAGTTTAATGCAAATACCAGAAGCCCTTTGCTATTAATCAATTCTTTTTCCTAGAAGAATAAATAAAATTAAAAAAAAAAAAACTATCCACGAAGTATTTATGAACTTAGTCAAATTGATGCGCTGTCCCATATGTATTTGGATCTTGAAAGCTTGGTTTAATTAAATGGTAGAAATTTATGATGAACAGATTTTGTTGTTGATAGTTGAATTGTTGTTGAATATTTACTTCAAAGTTGCAAGCCTTTGAAAAATACTAGTGGATGATGGCTTTGAATTCTTTCTAACACACTCACACATGGTTGAAATTGTCACCATTCGCTTCAGATGAAGTGAGTTAGAAAGAAGCATGTTAGTGGTGATAATTGATACATGACAACATAAATACAATGATAATTTGATGGTAACATTCACGGACTATTGGCGAATTCATGTTTCCCAACATGCATATGATGATAGCTTGAGATTTCTATGAACATCCCTTGGATATGGAACAAAATGCAGCGTATATTTCTAGTTATAGCAAACTGGATGAACAATTCTGGAAAATCTTGAGAAAAGGCTTTTTAGGTTTTGTGAATTTTCATTATAGTATGCGTCGGTAAATCCCTTTAATTAGATGGTGTAGTCTGGCTAGCCTCTGATCAATGACACGAATTTTGACAGCTTTACTATTGGCATGGTTTTACTCCTCTGAGGGGTTGATGGGAATTAATACTGTTCTTGGTGTCATTATTTGAGTTGTGTCCCTATCTCTTTATGGAAATGCAAACCAGACAGAAGTCTATTGCAAGGTAACTCATTCTACCAATTTTATTGTCTTCCTTTCGGTGCTTACTTTTCCATTAATTCTCATTCCTTGTCTCTCTCACTCTCTCTCACGCGTGCGCGCGTGCGCCCATACACAATATTCAAATCTAATATACAATGAAACAAAGAGATGTTTGCATCATGTTGTCATGGGCACTCTCAAATAAATCTAGTGAGATTACTCTTTCACAACACCTCTTTGTTTTTGATAAAAGGTTTCCAAAATTCTTCATTGCTATTTCTTGAATTACGTAGTGAAGTCAGGAACTTGATGTAAACTTCTAAATAGTGAAGTCAAATTTCTTGTTGTTGTTTCCTTTTGGTATTAATCTATGCTAGGACAAAGATTATGTTAATCATGTTCATTTTTCAAATTCTTTGGTTTATTCATTAATCTGATTGGGTGACCATTTTCTTGTCTATTTATTTGTGCAAATTACGAATTGACATCTATATTTTTGTAATTTACTCCAAGCAAAAGAATTTAGAGAATGAACATTTTTTTTTTCTCTTGACAATTTCTTTTGAAATAGTTTTTATTTTTATTATTTCAAGTTAAACTGCATTAAATTTTCAAGTCACATGTATATGTTTTTGCAGGTTTTGTTGAGGGAGTGGCTGATATAATCGAGCGGGTGATGTTTGGGAGCCAAAGCGAGATTATGTTGCTCTTTTTTTATTTTTTATTATTTTTTTGAGGACTTGAATCTTTTAGTACAATATATTTTAAGGATGATTGATGGATATTTGTTTTGCATGTATGAAAGTTTATATTTTGTTTCCACACTTATATGTGAATAGGTTAGTATTTCTATTATGAGTTTAAATTAATTTGTTAATTTTGTTATTTTTTATTAAAAAAATTGTTAGGTGTTTGCAATTGATGTTTTTGTTGTAGCAAACTTATATATGGTTTTATTATAAAAATAATTATTTGCGATGGTAAAAAAATAGTTGCTAAAAGTGTTTTTGATTTTTTTTTTTTTTTTGTTTTTGTTTTTTGCGACAGCAAAAAAGCTGTTGCAAAAAATCGGTTAGACAGTCGTAAATAGTTCGCGACTGTTACTTTGTGGTCGCAAAGAGTATTTGCTACTCCGACATTCGCAACACTCATTTGCCGTTGCATGGGCCGTTGCAAAAATTTTTTTGCGACTGTTGTTTTATTATTTGTAACGGCTTATAGTAGTTGTAAAAAGTACTTTAATTATATGATACCATTACTCATATTTGGTACCAAAGCCTGTGTGGACAGATGAAATGATATGATAAAAGAATATGATCATTATTACATTAATTATTGATAATTTTCTCATGTGCGACATTTGGCTTGGAATCAACGATCTACATTTCTAAATCAACATCAATTTAGTGCCCATTACTGACTTTCATTGTGCCATCATTATTCTAAGAGTTAAAAGACTGCAGAGAAAGCAAGTCAAGAACAATTTTTAATCTCCCGGCAATTGGAACCTATGTTATCATATTGGCCCATTAAAATCTAAATAAAACAATAATAATAATGATATAGAGATTAATCAATGTATATCAATAAATATATCAACTCATAGTAGTTACTCATCATGTTAATATGATGCTACTGACTAATAAAAGCGTTAGTGGAGTCAACTGACTATCAAATCAGAGACAAAAGTTGATTTCATCATTATTTTTTTACAACATTGATAAAAAAAACATTAAAACATACTATGGTACTATGGGACCATTGATCAATTTTCCATTTGTTCATATATTTGTCACTATATATACATGTGGTTCTTACTTTGGTAGCGTAATTGAATCAGCTCATTTTTCATCACTTCATATGTGTTTTAGACACCAAATGGAACAAATGGATATGTTGTTTATGAGGCAACTAAATACACCTCTCCTCAGTTTCATTTTCTTGTTTTTTGGCATGATCTCTCTTGGATCCATAGTTCTAAATATCGGCCGATACGCTACGTATCGGCGAATACGTATCGGAAAAATGGGATACCGCAACGGATACAGGCCGATATACCACTGAGATTGAAAATCGCAGGAATATCGACCGAGTCCCGGTACGTATCGGCCTATAAGCGTTACACAAGCCGTTACACAAGCCGCGACAGGCCGATACTCACCGGTTCAGACCGGTACGGGAAAGAAAAAGTTGAAAAACCTTTGAAATGATTTTTAAAATTTCACCACCGCGACACCCGATTCCCGATACATACCGATCGATACTACCGATACCGATACTCCGGGATCGATACCGTTACGTTACCCGATACCGCGATTTAGAACCTTGTTTGGATCATCATCCAAGACTAGTTTCCCCTTCACAAATGAGACAGACCATCAAGCCCTGCTTGCAATCAACGATCTAATAACAGTAGATCCTTTCAGTACCTTAAGCTCATGGAATCATTCCGTTCACTTTTGCAATTGGCAAGGAGTCTCATGCAGTCGTCGACATCATCGTGTGATAATCCTAAACATATCATCTCTCGCATTGGTGGGTTCTCTATCTCCTCAAATTAGGAACCTCACCTTCCTTAGGTCGATTGATCTCAATAACAATAGTTTTCATGGAGAAATCCCACCAGAAACTGGCAAGTTGTTTCATCTGCAGTATCTTCTGCTTTTGAATAACTCTTTCCAAGGTGAATTTCCTACCAATTTGACTCATTGTTCACACTTGAGAGTTATCAGTATGTGTGGTAACAATCTAGGAGGTGAAATTCCTACTGAGCTGGGTTCCTTGTCCAATCTTTGGCACTTGAATCTTGGAGTCAATCATCTAACTGGAACTATCCCAACTTCAATTAGGAACCTTTCCAGTCTACGTGTGCTTTGTCTGGTGGGCAATAATCTAGAGGGAACCATTCCCACTGAACTTGGGCAGCTTTCAAAGTTGGAGTTTCTTCAACTGGTGTTAAACAATTTGTCCGGTACGGTTCCTCCTTCACTTTACAACATCTCATCAGTCTATTACTTCTCTATCACTAGCAACCAATTGCATGGAATTCTCCCACCAGATTTAGGCTTGAACCTTCCAAATTTACAAGAATTTTATATTGGAAGCAATCAGTTGTATGGCCCTGTGCCGTTGTCAATAGCCAATGCTACGAGACTTGTACAAATTAGTCTTAGTGGCAATTTTTTACCGGGCCCATGCCAATGAACCTAGGTACCCTTGATGCTCTAGAAGAATTAATAGCTTACAGCTACTCACTTGGAACAAATGAAGGCAATGAAATAATGAACTTCCTCACTTCTTCATCCAATTGTTCCAATTTACAAACTCTGGAACTGGGTGGAAATGGTTTAAAAGGTTTGTTTCCCCATGCCATTGCAAATCTCTCCACCAAGATCACTTGGATTGGTCTAGCAGAGAACTATATATTTGGAAGCATACCTCTGGGTATTGGGAACCTTGTAAATTTGCGGATGCGCGATTTAGGTAACAACATGCTCACAGATAGTATTCCTGATTCCATTGGAAAACTGTCCATGTTGGAAAAGTTAATGCTTTGCAAAATAACATCTCTGGACATATTCCATCCTCTATTGGAAACCTAACTAGACTTGGTATGTTTTACCTCTGTGGTAATATGATAGAAGGAAGCATACCTATGTCTTTCGGTTATTGTACAAATCTACAAGTAATCCATCTTAGATACAATTACCTCACTGGAGCAATACCTCAACAAATCTTTGATCTTTCTTCTCTCATTGCTCTCTTCTTGAATCAAAACCACCTAACAGGACTACTACCACAAGAAGTAGGCAACTTGAAAAATCTAGAGGTATTACATGTATCAAACAACAAACTATTTGGAGAAATAGCAGTTGCTCTTGGTAGTTGTCAAGTTTTAGAATATCTCATAATAGGGAATAACCTTTTCGAAGGTACAATTCCCAAATCTTTCGAACAACTTAAAGGTCTTCAATTCCTAGATGTTTCTCATAATAACTTGTCTGGACAGATTCTGATGTTTCTAGGCGAGTTTCCTTTCTTTCAATATGTCAATCTTTCAAACAATATGTTTCAAGGCGAAGTTCCAAATGGAGGAGTTTTCACAAACTTCAGTGCCTTCTCAATTGCTGGAAATAGTAAGCTTTGTGAAGGAATTGAAGAATTGCAATTACCTGCATGTTTGGTGAAAGACTCAAAGGAAAGGAAACGATCTTTAATCCATAGAGCAATAACTGTAGTAGTTACTCCACTATTGTTCTATTATTTATTTTCCTTTTAGCTTTTATTTGTCGAATGAGAAGGTTCAGACAACAATCATGTCAAGCCCCGTCATTGCAAAACCATTATCTACAACTCTCTTCTGGAGAACTTCTTCAAGCAACCAATGGGTTCTCTCCAGACAACTTAATTGGTTATGAAAGATATGCTTCTATTTATAAAGGGATTCTCAACTTTGGTGAACAAATTATTGCTGTGAAGGTACTCAACCTTCACAAACATGGAGTGAGCAAGAGTTTCATAACAGAATGTGAAGCATTAAAGAACATTCGCCACAGAAATCTTGTCAAGATAATCACGTCTTGCTCAGGTATTGATTTTAAAGGCAATGATTTCAAGGCCTTGGTCTTTGAGTTCATGGAAAATGGAAGTTTAGAGAGATGGTTACACCCAAGTCTTTTAGAGCAGCAAGAACATAAGAACTTGAATTTTGTTCAAAGGCTAAACATTGCAATTGATGTGGCTTCTATTGGATTATCTGTTAGGATCATGGACACCTAGAAAGATAAATAACAAACAATCACACACAATTGAGACACCAAATTTTACGTGGTTCGGCCCAATGCCTACGTCCACAGAACAGAAACGAGAGTTTACTAAAACAAAGCAAATACAAAAACAATGAGGAGAAAGACTCTCACTCAACTTACAGCTCTCTATCTCTCAAGTTTTGATACAATTCATCATCTCCCTCACGTCTCTATTTACACACACACACACAGGGAACAAACCCACCACAAATTTCTACCTTCTTAATGGTGAGTGTCAACAATGGCAACAACGTGAAGAGAAAGGAGAGATGTCCAGCTCAGACTTCCTTCACCTGTGGTGGAAGTCATTGTACGCCACTCTCTGCATACATGTGAGGTAGCACTAACAATTCTTCCATTCCATACCCACATGCATGATTGACTTCTCACTTTAAGTCTATTCCGGCAATGTCTTTGCAAATTTCGAGTTTCTCTCTCGAAACCACCTTTGTAAGCATGTCAGCTGGATTCCTATCTGTATGGATTTTGATTAGTTCCAATAACTGCTTTTCCATCACTTCGCGTATCCAATGATATCGAACATCAATGTGCTTTGTGCGAGAATGGTACATAGAATTCTTGCTTAAGTCTATGGCACTTTGGCTATCACAATATACCGTGAACTTTTCTTGCTTTAGTCCTAGTTCTTGGAGAAACCGCTTCAACCATAACATCTCTTTTCTAGCTTCCGCTGCAGCAATATACTTTGCCTCGGTTATGGATAAAACAACACACTTCTACAGCTTGGACTGCCATGATACAGCTCCCCCTGCGAAAGTGAACATAAATCTTGATGTATATTTCCTACTATCAAGATCTCCCGCCATATCTGAATCCGGATAGCCTTCCAAGACTGGTTTAGCATCTTTAAAGCACAAACACATTTTTGTCGTACCCTTGAGGTACCTCAGAATCTACTTGACTGCTTCGCAATGCTCTTTCCCTGGATTGAAAGAAATCTGCTTACTACTCCAACAGCTTGAGCAATATCTGGTCGGGTGGACACCATTGCATACATTAAACTTCCTACGGCGGATGAGTAAACAATAGCCTCCATCTCTTCTCTTTCTTTTATAGATGAGGGACAAGAACTCTTGCTCAGCTTGAAATGATTAGCCAGCGGAGTACTAACTGGCTTGGCATCTTTCATGTTGAATTTCTTAATCACCTGTTCAACGTACTTCTCCTGTGACAGCCACAACTTCTTGGCTTTCCTGTCACGCATAATTTTCATACCTAAAATTTGTTGTGCAGGGCCTAGGTCCTTCATGTCAAAGGACTGTGATAACTCTTTCTTCAGTGACTTGATTGCGATGGCATCCTGTCCAATGATCAGCATATCATCAACATAGAGCAGGAGTATGATGAAGTTTCCACCGGGAAATTTTCTGACATATACACACTGGTCTGCAGCAATTCTCTTGTACTCATGACCCACCATGAATGAGTCAAACTTCTTGTACCACTGTCCCGGCGCTTGTTTGAGGCCGTATAGACTCTTCTTCAATCTGCAGACTAAGGTTTCTTTCCCTTTGATTTTAAAACCTTCTGGCTGCTCCATGTAAATTTCTTCCTTCAAATCACCATAGAGAAATGTCGTCTTCACATCCATCTGTTCAAGTTCCAAATTCAAACTGGCCGCTAGTCCCAAAACTACTCGAATGGATGTCATTTTCACAACTAGCGAGAAAATTTCATCAAAATCAATACCTTTCTTCTGTCCAAAACCGTTGACAACCAATCAAGACTTATACTTGACTAGCTTTTTGTTGCCATCTTTCTTCAATTTGAACACCCATTTGTTCTGTAATGATTTTCAACCCTGAGGAAGTTTTACCAAATCATAAGTCTAGTTTTTCTGCAAGGACTGCATCTCTTCTTGCATAGCTTGCTGCCAGCTACTCTTGTCCTTATGATTCTGAGCTTCTTGGAAACTTTTTGGCTCCCCCTCATTAGTAAGCAAAATATACTCAGAAGTAGGGTATTTTGACAACGGCTTAGACTCCCTTGTTGATCTTCGTAACTGTGGATCAACAGTCTCTGTTGAAGGGAGTTGTGGCTCCCCCTGCTCAACACCCTCTTTTTTTGGATCTTCTTCTTCTGGAAATCCATCATGCAACTCTACATCATTGGCTACATACTGCCGTGCAGGATTGGGAATAATTTTTGAAACATCATTAACTTTGGGTTTGGTTGGTTGCCCAAAGTCTTCTGAGGTCTAGCTTTCTTGAAACACCACATCTCGGCTTTAAATGACCTTATTGTTTTTCGGATCCCATAATCTGTATCCAAATTCTTTATCTGCATAGCCAATAAAGATGCATGGAGTGGCTTTATCATCCAGCTTCTGTCTGTGCTCCTTGGATATATGTGCAAATGCTTTGAAGCCAAACACTCTCAAGTGAGAGTAAGAGATCTCCCTTCTAGACCATACTTCTTTTGGAATCTGAAAATTCAGTGGAACGGATGGCGATCTGTTAATCAGATAGCAGGCAACACAAACAACTTCTCCCAAAAATAACTTTGGCAACTTTGCCATTTTGAGCATACATCTGACCTTCTCCACAATGGTCCGGTTCATTCTCTCGACTATACCATTGTGTTGTCAAGTTCCAAGAACAGTCTTCTCATGCCGGATACTGTGAGTAGCACAGTAGGCTTCAAATTCTTTTGACGTGTACTCGCCTCCTTTGTCTATTCGGAGACACTTCAGCTTTTTTCCGGTCTCCCTTTCCACCATGGCATGGAATCTCTGAAAATGCTGGAACACCTCAGCTTTGGTCTTTAGGACATAAATCCATACCTTCCGTGATTCGTCATCAATAAACGTCAGGAAGTATTTTCTACCACCCAAAGATTCCACTTCTATGGGACTGCAAATATCAGAGTATACTCTGCTCAACAACTCTAATTGTCTTCTAGATAATGAGTGGAAAGCGACTCTATGATGCTTTCCAAACAAGCAATTGTCACAAGGGTTCAATTTCGAATCTTTGGCAAAGGGAATAAGAGACTTCTTTGCCACAATCTGCAACAATTTCTCATTCATGTGACCCAGCCTTTTGTGCCACAAATTTGGTGATGCCTCATCTTCTACTACGTTGAGGCTATCTAAATTTACCTCCACATGAGTCTTGTACAGCGTGCCACTTGCCTGTCCTCTGGCTACCACCAGAGATCCCCTTTTCAACTTCCATATGCCTTTGCCGAAGTAGTTCTCATCGCCTTGTCGATCTAAGGCTATCCCTGAGATAACATTTAGGCGTAAATCGAGAACATGCATGACATCTTTCAACACCATCATGCACCCAACTTTGGTTTAGATGTGAACATCACTAAGTCCTGCAATCTTCGAACAACTGGAGTTACCTGTCTTTATTGTACCAAAATCTTCAGCTTAGTACGTACTGAAAAACTTCTTCCGGGATGTAACGTGGTATGAAGCTGTTGTATCTACCAACCACTCGGTGTCATTGTCTGACATATGGAGGCATTCTTCTTCTTCAACAGAGAATAATGCAATATCCTCTGAGACAGTAACTGAAGTGCTCCCATCTTCGATTTTTGGCTGTCTAGTGCCTTGTTTTTGTTCTCCCTTCAGGGCATAGCAATATTTCTTTATGTGACCCTACTGGCCACAATGGTAACACTTGAACCTTGGCTGGCTCTTACCTTCTCTGGATTTCCCTCTGTCTTGAGATCTTCTTCTGCCGCGTCCTCTACTTTTGCTTCTTCCCCTGCCTCTGCCTCTACCTTTATTTTCTGTGACGAGGGCATGTGACTGTTCTCCACCCATGTCTTTCTTTCTTGCCTCTTCACTAAATAAAGCATATGTGATCATGTTCGTGGTCAGTCTTCCTTCAGGTGCAGAGTGGCTGAGGGACACCACCAACGTCTCCCAAATGTCTGGCAAAGAACTGAGCAGTAATAAGGCCTGCATCTCATCATCTAACTCCATTTTGACAGTTGCCAGTTGGTTCACCAGATTTTGAAACTCACTGGTGTGTTTAGCAACAGAGATACCACCTTTCAGCTTCAAATTTACAAGTCTTCTCATTAGGAAGGCTTTGTTCCGAGTAGTCTTCGACTAGTACATGCCTTCTAACTTCGTCCAGAGAGCATAGGCATCAGTCTCCTAGGCGACATGGTGGAAGACGCTGTGATCGATCCATTGTTTGAGGCCAATTGTTTTTCGATTCTTCTGCTTCCAGTCTTTGTCATTTTTTGTTGTTGGTTTGACTCCATTAAGCTAAATGGGGTCAAACAAACAGCAATATAGGACATCCTCCATTCTGGGCTTCCAAATGGCATAATTGAAAGCATTCAGCTTGATCATAGATCCCAAAGTCGACGTTGATTCCTCCATCAGTAAGTGTCTCTACAAAAATTGATCTCTGTCTGAAAAATAGACGTCGCCATTGAGTCCAGACTAGTCAAATTAGCCGGAAAAGCACTTCGAATTGCCAAAATGAAAACTGTAAATTTTTGAAATCTGATTTGCAAAATTTGACTGTACGGATGTGTTTGGAATATTCCAAATAGTTGGAGAGCATTATTTGATCATCAAAAACGGACTTAGAATGGCTCAGATCAAGCCAAAACAGGTTGGACGGTTCAGATCGATGAAATCTGGTGTGGCTGAGAAGCATCAAATAATTTCTCCAGTTCAGCTGGCGTCAGGATGATGTCAGCGGCAGCGACGTGGCTTGGTTAGCGAGCGGCTTGGTCAACAGCTCAGTTAACACAACTTCATTAGTGACGCTACTCCGGTCAACGGCTCAGTTAACAACTAAGTTAGCGGGTCGGAACGCAGGTCGAAGGGAGGGTAGGAGTGCAGGTCGGGTTAATAACGTCAGCAAGATGATGTCCATGATGACGTCATGTCATCTTCTACATTGGTTTCACACGTGAAGCTAGTCGTCGGTGCATAAGAACGGCGTCAGAGGCGCATGGAGCACGTGCCCAGTCGTCCGACGTCCTTTTTCAACACGGTTTTCACCTTTGTGCTCGTCTCGTCGAGAGCTTTCACCTGCTGTGATTAAAAGTGGATTTCGACCACTTTGATTTCTGGGTAATTTTGAAAATCACACTCTATTTTTTTCGAAAAACACCGAACCGCTCTAATACCACTTTGTTAGGATCATAGACACCCAGAAAGATAAACAACAAACAATCACACACAATTAAGACACCAAATTTTACAAGGTTCGGCCCAATGCCTACGTCCATGGAATCGAAACAAGAGTTTACTAAAACAGAGCAAATACAAAAACAAGGAGGAGAAAGACTCTCACTCAACTTACAGCTCTCTATCTCTCAATTTCTAATACAATTCATTCTCTCCCTCTCGTTTCTATTTATACACAAAGACAAAGAGAAGGGGGGGAACAAACCCACCACAAATTTCTACTTTCCTAATGGTGAGTGTCAACAATGGCAACAACATGAAGAGAAGGGAGAGATGCCCAGCTCAGACTTCCTTCACCTATGGTAGAAGTCATTGTATGCCACTCTCTGCATGCATGTGAGGTGGAACTAACATTATCTTCACCATCATTGTGAAATGACTTTTATTCATTGTGATTTAAAGCCAAGTAATATTCTTCTTGATGGTGATTTGTGTGCCCATGTCAGCGATTTTGGCTCGGCAAAGATTTTTTCAACAATCACCGGTCTATCTAATCGTCAACAATCAACTTCAATTGGGATTAGAGGAACAGGTGGCTATGTTGCCCCAGGTAAAAAAAAAAAAAGCCTAATTAGTACACATTAATGTGTGTTTGGAAGGAGAAAGAATGGGTACACACCTAAAAACCAACTATGAAACCTTACATTATTATATTTATTTATTAAGAACCGAACAAATTGAATAATGAGCTAGCATAAAATGAGTCAAATCAGTGCACAAAAATTGATTAAGAAATATTATTTAGTTTCATTTTTGTTACTTTGAGGTGAACTGAAAACCAATTATAAGATTACATAGAAATTAAGCATCGTTTTAGTGATTCTAGACATGACTTTCCTTGACTTTGCTTTTTTCTGTGTTCAGCTAACATAACAAATTAAATCAAATTGTCCTACCCCTATTATATCTGAACATAGATATCAAACCCTGAGATTATTTTATCTTTTGAAATGTTGAAGAAGATTTTTTTTTTTTTTAAATTACCATACAATTTACTAGTTCAACAATTATACCAAAATTAAAATTTTGGCTTTGTTTTTTTTTTTTTTTTTTTTTTTTTGGTTTCATTGTTTCATATTGCAGAGTACAGTATAGGTGAGGAGGTATCAACACAAGGAGATATGTATTGTTATGGAGTGTTACTATTGGAAATGTTCACAGGGAAAAGACCTACTAATAACATGTTTATGAGCAATAACCTTTGTAACTATGTAAAAATGTGTCTTCCAGATCAAGTAATGGAGATCGTTGATCCCAAAGAAGATGAAGAGGAGCCAAGTAGGACTCGGCAATATTGCACAGCCAACATTTCTAAATTGAAGATTTGTCTTGTGCCGGTATTTCAAATTGGAGTTTCATGTGCTGTTGAACTTCCAAGTGAGAGAATGAGTGCGGGAGATGTTCTTATGGAACTAAACAAGATTAGAAGTGTATTTCTTGGGGTTAGGGGACAAGGGCATTAGTATGGAAGGAGTAATGATTTTTAACTATAGCCACATCTATAGGTTATTTTGATATTGTAGTATTTCCTTTCCTTCTCTCTCCTTTTCTGAATCTGTAATTGGTAAGCTAGATAAGTCATGAAAGTGATTGTGTGGTATTGTCATTGACATTCATAACTAGTTGTGGTTTCTCTATGTTACATATGCCTTCTCCATCTCATTTTATCATTGTTATTTCTCTGGATTATGCTTTCAAGTAGTTCTAATGTAAATAAGAGAGCTTGGCTCAAAACAAAAACTGATGCCATAAGAGCTAAAAGGAAGGAAAAAAAAAAAAACAGAACTTTAGCTCGTGGCATAATGGATTATGAATTTATCATTCATCAAATACTAACCGCTCATATAAATTATTAATGCATGGGGAATATGTTGTCACTAATGTTGATTTCACTCTCATCATTAATGATTTGCATACAATCTTTGAGTCTAGTGGTGTCATGGTACTAGATACATGTTACTTTGATGCAAAACTAAAACTATCAATGTATATAACTAAAAGGAGATATGAATAGTCTTAGGGAGCTTTTTTGATAAATCTACTTTCTAAGAGTTTTATTCTATCCAACCTATATTCTTTTTGACTATTCCATTAGGTCCTATTTGATATAAGAAGACCAAAATACCCTTTTCATCTACTTATGTTCCATTTAGTTCACATTATTTTCTTATGTTTCAATAAGTCCTATGGGTGACATAATTACCAAAATACCCCTAATGTGAATGTTCACACCGTCAATGTGAATGTTCATATCGTCAATGTGTAGGGGCCCGGCCCATGTCGATCCTCGTGGGTGCCCGAAAAATTCGAGTCGGGCAGGGGCGAGCCCGGCCTATTGACAATGTGAATATTCACATTGACATGTTAACATTCACATTAATAGGAGTGTAAAATTGGCCTGCGTCCCGTGGTGGCGCGAAACCGCCAATGCCTATGGGCTTAGGCGGCGGCCCAATCATCGACAATGTGAATATTCACATTGACATGTTAACATTCACATTGATAAGAGTATAAAATTGGCCCGCGGCCCATGGGCGGCCAAAAGCCCACCCGTGGCCCGGAGCGAGCCCGGCCCAGCCCGTTGACAATGTGAATATTCACATTGACATGTTAACATTCACATTGATAGGAGTGTAAAATTAGCCCGCGCCTCGTGACTGCCCGAAACCTGCCCACGACCCGTGGGCGGCGCCCGGCCTGGCCTGTTGACAATGTGAATATTCACATTGACATGTTAACATTCATATTGATAAGAGTATAAAATTGGCCAGCGGCCCAGGGCTGGCCCGGCCCGTTGACAATGTGAATATTCACATTGACATGTTAACATTCACATTGATAGGAGTGTAAAATTAGCCTGTGCCTCGTGGCTGCTCGAAACCCGCCCATGGCCCGTGGGCGGCCCGGGGCAAGCTTGGCCATTTTTTTTTAATTCTTTTTAATTTTTTCTACCAAAATTTTATTATTTTTCATAAAAAAAGACACTAGCCCTCGACGCGGGCCGGGCCTCAGTTCGAGCCTTGAATGGGCCTTAACGGGGCCGATGGGCCGGACCAGGCTTCAAAGTGATGGCCCAGGCCCTAGCCTAGGGTCTCGGACTAGGCTCGAGCCTGGGCCCAAACGAGCCTTTCTCGGGTCGGGTCAGGCCGGTCCACGGGCCAAAAAATTAGGCCCAGGCCCTAGCCCTGGCACAAGGGTATTCGGGCTTTGAATGGGCCGATGGATCAAGCCTCGGGTCAGGCCGGTCGACCTGGGCCTAGCCTCGAGCTTAGGTCGGGCTTGGGCGGCCTGACCATTTTTTTTAACTCTTTTTAATTTTTTTTACCAAAATTTTATTATTTTCCACAAAAAAATACATTACGCCTCGGGCAGGCTGGGCCTCGGATCGAGCCTTGAATGGGCCGATGGGCTGGGCCGGGCTTCAAAGTGATGACCTAGGCCCTAACCTAAGGTATCGGACATGCTCGGGCCGGGACCCAAACGAACTGCCCAGTGTGGCGAGCAGGCTGCCCAGTGCGGCCAATTCTACATTCCTATCAATGTGCATTTTAAGATGTCAATGTGAATATTCACATTGTCAACGGGCCAGGCCAGGCCTACCCCGGGCCGCGGGCAAGCTTTGGGCAGCGAGCAAATTTTATACTCCTATCAATGTTAATGTTAACATGTCAATGTGAATATTCACATTGTCACGGGTCGGGCCAAGCCTGCCTCGGGCTGCGGTCGGGCTTCGGGCCGCCCACGGGTTGCGGGCCAATTTTACACTCTTATCAATGTGA
The DNA here is from genome assembly GCA_025200525.1 of Camellia lanceoleosa. NCBI lineage: Eukaryota > Viridiplantae > Streptophyta > Magnoliopsida > Ericales > Theaceae > Camellia > Camellia lanceoleosa. Next base: position 143,725,891 of record CM045769.1, on the reverse strand, counting down.
ATGTTAACATGTCAATGTGAATATTCACATTGTCAACGGGCCGGGTCGGGCCCGCCTTAGGCCGCTGGCCAATTTTATACTCTTATCAATGTGAATGTTAACATGTCAATGTGAATATTCACATTGTCAACAGACCAGACCGGGCCCGCCCCAGGCCGCCCACAGGCCGTGGACGGGTTTCGAGCAGCCACGAGGCGCGGGCTAATTTTACACTCCTATCAATGTGAATGTTAACATGTCAATGTGAATATTCACAATGTTAACAGGCCAGGCCGGGCCGGGCCTGCCTCGGGGCACCCACGGGCCGTGTGCGGGTTTCAGGCAGCCACGAGGCGCGGGCTAATTTTACACTCCTATCAATGTGAATGTTAACATGTCAATGTGAATATTCACATTGTTAACAAGCCAGGCCAGGCCTGCCCCGGGCCGCCCAAGGGCCGTGGGCGAGTTTCAGGCAGCCACGGGGCGCGGGCTAATTTTACACTCCTATCAATGTGAATGTTAATATGTCAATGTGAATATTCACATTGTCAACGGGCCGGGCCAGGCCAGGCCTGCCCGGGGCTGCTGGCGGGCTTTTGGGCGCCCATGGGCCGTGGGCCAATTTTATACTCTTATCAATGTAAATGTTAACATGTCAATGTAAATATTCACATTGTCAACGGGCCGGACTGCCCAGCTCATGGGCCCGCTCATGGGTCATGGGGTTTCGCACCGCCACGGGATGCGGGCCAATTTTACACTCCTATTAATGTGAATGTTAACATGTCAATGTGAATATTCACATTGTCAACGGGTCAGGCCCGCCTCGGCTCGCGGACGGGTTTCGGGCCGCCCACGGGCCAATTTTACACTTCTACCAATGTGAATTTTAAAATATGAATGTTTATATCATAAAATTACTAACTGTTCAAAAAATATTTATAAGGGTATCAAAATTAAAAATAAGGGCATAAGTGTCCAAGAAAATAGTGTAAATCAAGAAAAATGACTTTATGGAATAAAACTGTACATACATGGGACTAAATAGGTTAAAAAATTTCTTCATGGACTTCTTGGATTAAAATACTTCTAAGTGGGATTTATCAATAATTTTCCCATAGTCTTATTATAAGTAAAACAAAATATTGCCTTGAAGTGCTTCAATTAATCAATATCAACAAAAGCACAGTAAACCCAAATGAACACAAACTATGAATATGAAAACAAGAGATGAAGAAGCCTTTTCAAATGATATAGCCAAGGTGCAGAACTATATCTAGTTGTAGAGACACCCTATTTTGATCGGCTAAAATACTTAGTTCCAGAGCCAAGCTACCACTATATGATGATGATATGAATAATATGGAAATAGAAATATGAAGAACTCCAAGCACTTAGCTCAAGTGTGGATTTGCTTTAGCAATTGAGTCATTTTTGATCATTGGTTAGCCTTAACCTGAACCTTTCTCGTGCCTCAAAACAACAACTGTCCTTTCATATTCCTGACTCCGGACCACTTTTTTAACTCGTATTTATGTCCCTAAACATTTTTCTAATTAATTTCAAGTCCTAAAAAGTTCAAATTTTGAGCCAAAAATTATTGAGAATCAACCAAGGAAAGAAACCGACAGCTAACACAACAGAGTGTAAAATGGGATTCAGTGTATAGTGTAATTTATCCATGTATATTTTATTGTGAAAATAACAAATTAGAAATTTTTTTCCCTAAGCCCTCATTATCGCCACTACAATCTCACCAACAGTCTCCAACTGCACCAACGTTGGCTCCATCCATCCTTAGTCACTGTCACCAACATTTAGGTTTGTTTGGACCAACCAAATAAACTTGGATTAGTATTTTTACTATGGATGGTTAATTATGAAATTATCAATCATTTTAATTGTGCATCATATCCGATGTTTGAATTGGTTCAAGATTATGGGGTGGAATTGACAAAATGCTATTAATTTTGTATTCCACCCCTATTGGGATTCATAGTCCCCCATATAAGATGTCATATCTGGGGAGACTATTAGTTTGGACCTTAATTTTCATATTGGGATTCATAGTCCCCAAACCTAGGATTATATATTTTGTTGGATAATTATTAATTTAAACCCAATACCATATCTGCCTAAACAAACATGGACTCTATGTAAAAATAGCCCCCACATTTACAATATCCAAATGCCATACAAATGAAAGATGACGTACCCACTTATTCTATCAGTGAATGTATTAGTCTCACAACATTTACAAAGTGAATATTAAATTTGATTGTGTAACCAAGCAGATGCAGAACCACATTGAAAAAAAAAACCCTAAATCCCTCCAAGATTTGTAGTGATTCAGAGAGGAGTGACATAACAGAGCAATTGGAGATATATGAGCATAAATTGCATAAGATTTGAGTATTACCAGACAAATGCAGCCCTTCCAAACCCCAAATCTACCATTATTGATAATGAGAATCATTTCATATGTTCAAATTACAAGGAAAGATAAAATTTTTAAAATGAAACATACTGAATGTGTATAATGTATATGGACAGAGAACAAGAGATATAAGTAGTTACAAAAGAGGGAGAATTCTATTATACACTCCCATACCATATACACACTTAGTATGCCATTTTTTTCTTTAGTCATAACCAATTTTTTTTTCTTTTTTCTTTTTTCTTTTTTTTTTTTATAGTTATAACCAATTTTTTTTTAGTTATGACATTATTTTGAAATATTTGATTATGATTGGTTATATTTTTTTTTAGGGGTAAATTATTTATAAGTCCTATTTGGAAGAATTATGCTACATATAGTCCTGTGAAAAAATTTATGTTCCTGTAAGTCCTATGAGTTTCTTGTTGACACATTTACTCTCAATATTATTTAATAACCTAATTAATGGCAATACCATATAGGAAATCCAATGTTACCATAGATTGTGATCATATCTATGTGATTGGGAATTTGAATTTTAAAATTGACGTTCTATACATGAGAAATCCAATTTTACCATAAATCGTGATCATATCTATGTAGTTGGGACTTTGATTTTGGTGTGGTGTATAATGGTATTGTTGCCACCCCCATTTTATGTTTGTTCATTAAAATGTGTACAAGTTAAGGGACTTTCAAGCTACTACATTTGTTGTCCTTGACAACGTTAATGTCTTAACCTAGATGTAGCTCGACTTTTCCGTGCCCCCTTTCAGAAGCTCGAAATAAGGCCCACAGTATCGGACTCCTGCGGTTCTGAATCTGATTCCACAAGTGCAATGTGAAATAGATAAACACTAAAGAGTTCCAATCCAGCAAATCTTTTGGAAAATCGATTTTGAATCAAATTGCCAAAAATGGATTGCTTTGCCAAATATAGAGTCGCCACCTAAATATTTTTGAGAAATCTAGGAAACCCATGACTAGTGCCAAAGGCCACGTGTCCGTCATCACCAAAGTTGCCTTGGCTTGGGAACTTAGGTACGAAAGGGGAAGGTCATGAATACATTTGAGCACCCCCGCTCGCCTGATCAAAGATCGGCCTCTACTAATCATGATATGATTTTTATTTATATTATATGCTCTTGTTCCGGTTATTAGACTAGCATTACTATGTGATGCGTGTACACAAGGTATAGACTAGCTTGCCTGAATTGGAACAATTCAATTTCATGTTTGTTTTGAAAATTGTTTCGAAAATATGTACCACTTGAAAAAGTGATCGCATATGAACATTACTCCAATTCAAGCAACAAACCTTTATCCATAGGTATTCAAGCAACTATAGCAATTAAGCAATTAGTCTCATGGCAAGCATTCTAGACATGGCAACATCAACACTCATACGATATGCTAAAGCACTAAAAGCTCACCTAGTACTCCAAGCCAAAATAAACAAAAGAGTTAGAAAAATGCATGATTCCTAACTATGCAATTATGACTAATGCAACACATGCAATATGCAATTACTAGACTCGGCTACTAAACATGGCATATGAATTGATTTCGATAACATGCAGTCTAAGTACGTATTCAAAGAAGTATTGAAAATAACAATGCAGTTAGAATGATGAATCGAGCCTTAGTGCATGCAAGACAAATGGATGGATGCAAACATGAGGAATGCTAATTAAAATGTGATGTCCCTAAACTAACCATCGAAAGCTAGTAAATAAAAAAGAGAAAGACATGGGGTTGGAAGACATACACATTATTACATTTGCTCTCACGAATGAGAGTCTGAATGAATAAGCTAGCTAACTAATTAAGCTAAGCTAAACTACTTAACTAATTATTACAAAACTTTAAACTAATTAACTAGCTACACTAGCTAACTAATTATTACTAACCAAATTAATTAACTATTCTAGCTAACTAATTATAATTACAACACAATACGAATTAGCTATTTTAACTAATTACAAAAGCCACTAGTTAAGCATAACACTAATCTATTACAACACGGATCCCAAGGATCGATGAGGAACTCATGCATGAATGCGGTTTCCACCTGAAAAAGCCTTTATTTCTGCTATTGAATGCCTCTATTGCACAATAAACTATCTGCACTTGTTCCACCTCAGAAGTAAACTGTTGGATTTACACTGATGGCCGATAGGGGGCCTGTCGTCCACTGCTGATGGCCAATCGACCACTGCTGACTGAACTTCTTTGCTACAATAGAGAGCAAATAGAGCATATACAGGGCATTTCCAAGGGTTTGTTTGCACAATTCATCCCCATTTTCATGAACAAATCAAAGGGAGATAAACCTAGGTCCACAAACCATCAACTCAAGCAATTTCATTGCATGATGGCTCACAAACCAAAGTGTTCAATTTCATTAAATGTGACAAAATAAGACTCTAACCTCCTCCATTTCATGAGTTGATCAAGGGAAGTGGTGACCTTGGCAACTTAGATCATTTCATCACTAATGAGTATGACATGGCCCAAGTTTCCATGTGTTCAATTACGTCCGATTGAACACACCAAAGCACAACCAAATTCTTATCTTTGCACAATTTTAGTTTCAACTTATTCATTTTAATTACCCTTTCATTCTTTAACCAATTAAGTCCATTGGTGAGTTTAGTCCTCTAAAAGTGAAGGAATTGCCAAACAAGGGGTAATTTAAGGCAAGAGAGAGGTGTCATGCCGTTGATAATGAACCCCTAAAAGAGGATTAAACCATTAAGCATGGACCTCAATCTCAAGTTTAAACGATCCCAAGGTTGAAACAACCCTCAAAGCAAACAAAGAGTCAAGAAATGAGGGAGGTTGCAGAGATTATGTTTGCTGAAATTAAATGAGAAAGCCACTAAAACAATGCAATCAACTCAAACAAGTGGTGTCTGAAGGCCTAAAACACCAAGCTTGTGAGGACACTTACACTAGAAGCATGCAAAACAAGACTTAAATGCAACAACCAGCCCAAAACAGAGGCAAAACAGTCCAAAACAGAGGTTAAAACATGCTGAAATTAAGCTACAAAAGGCTAGAAAATTAAGCTAACACATGAAGCTAACTAAACTAGCAAACAAGGCACAAGAAGGGGAGGCTAACCCCTCCAAATATGGACTTCAAAACATGATTTTAGTCACTGAAATAACTCTGAAAATCAGTGTTTAAAAGCTTTGAAAAAGATGATGCAAGGGTGGGCAACACAAGGGCAAAGGCCTCCAAAACAAGATACAAAGAAAGGCTATCAACTCCTCAACCTTTAATAGCCTTATGACTCAAGTTTCAACCCAAAAACACAAAGTTTTTATAGTCCAAAATCAGTTGGAAACACATGCTAGAATGAAGACAAAAGCAGCTAAAATAATAAGCTAAAACATGAAGCTTTTGAACTAGTAAACAAGCATAAAGAGGGGTCGCTAACCCTTCCAGTTTTGGGACCTCAAAACAACATTTTTAGCCTCTAAAAACCTCTGAAAATCAGTGGTAAAAAGTTCAAAAAAAGTTGAGAAAAGAATGGGAAACACAAGGGCAAAAGCTTGGAGAATAAGGTTCAAGGAAGGGTGGTTAACCCCTCCACCTTTGGTAGCTTTAAACCACAAGTTTCAGCCCATAAAAACAGGTTTTAAAAAGCTTAAAAACAACAAGAAACGATGAAAAATAAGTGGTATAAAGATGGTACAAAAGCAAGAGAAATTATACCTCTTGAAGAGAAATGAACCCCTAAGGCATAAACCACCAATTTCACACTCTTAAGTGCTTCAAGAGCTCAAATTCAAGCTCAAATCATCTCAACAAGAAGCTCTCCAGGTTTGGTTTAGAGTGTTTGGGCAAAGGCTAATCAAGTTGTAAAAGAGAGAGAGAATTGTATAGAGAGAGAGAGAGAATATTTTGCTCCCAAAATCTCAGTCCTAATTGTTTCTAACCTTGAAACCAAGAGAGAATGCCAAGTATATATATAGGAAAAACAGTCCCTTAGTCGAAAATATCTGAATTAGGACAGCTGGAGCATTTGGAAGACAGCTAGCTAAAATATCTAGGCTTTACACCAGTGGCCAGTCAGGCAGAAGTGGTGATCGGCCGTCCACCAGTGGTGGCTAGTCGGCCACAGATGGTAATTGTCGGCCACCTACTGGCCACAGAAAAATCCGCTTCCAGGCCCGACTTCAAATGGGCATATCTCCTTCATCCGGACTCGATTTTAGGTCATTCTTGAGTCTAAATTGAAGCCCCGGAAGTCTACTTTCCAATGGTTATAGCCTTACATCTAAATTTTAAGTGTGATAAAAGATATGACTATTTTAGTAAAGGTTGCTTGTTTTTGTCTTAACCAGATGGATGCCTAACTTCAAACAGCCATATTTCCCTCATCTGGACTTGGCTTTAGGAGATTCTTGAGTGTAAATTGAAGCCCCAGAAGTCCACTTTCCAATGGAGTGGCCTCACATCTAAAGTCCAAGTGAACAAAAGGACAGGCCTGATTTAGTGAGGCTGCCCGATTCTCTCTTAACGGTTGATGCCCCACTTCTCCCCCAACTAGGTTTCTTCCATTTCCTCCAATTTTCTTCAACTCCAAACTTGTAAATAAGAGGTTTAAAAATATTTTTCAAAGAATTCATTTCTCTTCCATTTATTTCCACTTTGTCTTTACTCGGTTTACCGAAAAGTGTAATTTTTAACGAAATGCGAGCATCGGAACATCGTAGAAGAATTTTCAAAAATATTTTGAAAGAAAGGGTTTTAAGGTCTAAAATTGTTTTGGTCAAAAAAAATTTTGGTCCAAAATGGGGTGTAAGGTTGGGATTTAGAGCTCTCCTTGCTGAAGAAATCGAACGTTTATACAACACAGCTTTCATCATCGAGTGATCAACCAGTGGCGCCCAAGTCTTAAGGGAGATCAAAATGGGGTGTCTACACCAGGTTAATGTGAATGTAGTGGCAGTTTACATCAACCTGATTTATTATGAAACATAAAGGCAATGTGATGGATTCACATGTTAGTGGCCATTGCGTCAAATTTATTGGCACAGTTTGAAAGAGAAACTGATCTATTTTTCATATGAAATATAAACATTCCAATATAAATGTGAGTTCATATTGAATGTGAAAGTTACATTCTCATGTATGTAGCCCAATTGGGCAATAAGGCAATGACACACTCAGAACATCCACCAATTGTTGGTTCTAGACTATGAAATGCAATGTAAAAGTGTACACACTTATGAAGTCAATGTGACATGATGTGAACATTGAATCTAATGTGGAAAAATGGAATGTGACAATGGGAATCCTCAAATGTGTACCCTCAAATCTTGATGACAATGTGTACATGACTTTTGAAAATAGGATGTGATGTCAACAAATGTGGGTTCGTATTGATACATTTTGTAAGTCAACACTTGGGTCTTCTAGTAGTAGTAATTGGTGGTGAAACACGGCAAAATCATCAACTAGTGTTTTGTATTACTGTTTGGGTAACTATATGCAGTCTACATAAATTTCTGCCTTCAACATCATCTACTAGTGTTATAATTATTGAAATAAATAAGCAAAATGCATGGCATCGTGTTGATGATTTTGCCCTGTTTCGTCACCAATTACTATTATGTACTAGAAGACCCAAGTGTTGACTTGCAAAATGTATCAATATGAACCCACATTTGTTGACATCACATTCTATTTTCAAAAGTCATGTACACATTGTCATCAAAATTTGAGGGTACACATTTGAGGATTCCCATTGTCACATTCCATTTTTCCACATTAGATTCAATGTTCATATCACGTCACATAAGTCCTATTTGGAAGACTTATGCCACATATAGTCTTGTGAAAAAACTTATGTTCCTGTAAGTTCTGTCACTACAACAAAACTAACTATTTACGGCATCATGTTTACGACATACATTAAATGCATGTCGTAGTTAGTACATTTTACGGCATTTTTTTTTTTTGCAAGCCGTTAATTTTTTGTCAATAACAGCATACATACCATGCAAGTCGTTGATTCATATATTTATAGCATGCAAAAGTATGCCGTAAAAAATGTATATTTTTACGACTTACAAAAATATGACGTAAAATATTTGCATTTAAGACGACATACATTTCATGTTGTAAAATATTATAACTTTACACGGAATACATTAACATGTCGTGAAAACTTCTGCAAAAAAAATAATAATAATAATCAGAATTTTTTTATGGCATGCAAAAGCATGCCATAAAAAATGTATATTTTCACGGCATACAAAAATATGTCATAAAATATTTGTATTTAAAATGACATACATTTTATGTCATAAAATATTATAACTTTACACGGCATGCATTAGCATGTCGTGAAAACTTTTGTTAAAAAAATTTCAATCCGATTTTTTTTTTATTTATTTAAAAAAGCTAACAATTTCCAACCAAGCTTCTCACCTTAAATTTTCCTAATTGCGGACAAAATATAAAAAATAATTTATACATTATTTTATAATTTGGTGTCTCTTTTAAGGGATAATTGCACCCAGTGGGATTTTGGAAAAAAAAAATTACACATTCATGAAAAAGTTTATAATTTTAATGATTAATATTTATATGACTTCTCACTAATTTGTAATTATTATTTTTTTAAATTACCTTGATTTGATATTTTTCTTTCTTTTAATAATTTATTTATTTTTTACTTTTTAGATGTGCCTAATTTGAATACAACTAAAAAATAAAATATTTGTAAAAAAATAATAAAATATAATATATATGAAATGTATTAAATTTATAATTTTTTGAATTTAGTAATTTTTTTAAAACAAATTAAAAAGTAAAACATTATTAAAATTAAAATTAAATATTTCTTTTAAGTATATGTAAATTATTTAAATTTAAAAAGTTAAAAAAATTATTTAAAATATTACAAATATTACAATAACTAAACCAAAAACTTGAAAAACATTTCAGGCCCCCTTACTCTCTCTCTCTCTCTAAACCCTAATCTCTCTCAACCGATCGAATCAGCCTTCTTCAAATTTCGCTTGATCTAATCTCGAGCGATTGGTGATTCATCTCGATCCAATCTCAGAGCGATTAGCAATTTCAAGCTCCACCCTCCACCATCTGCACCGGCGAGGAAGCAAGGACCATCGTCTACTAAGGTGAGCACCACTCTCTCTCTCTCTCTCCTCGCCAGATTCTCTTTCTCTCTCCCTCAAGCTCTTCCTTCCCGTCGAGTTTGAGCAATTTGCTGTACAATAATTTGTTGATGGAATCTCAATTAAATTCCACTAGTGCTTCGTAGTGCTTTTTGATTTGATCAATTGCTTTTTCGGGAATCCTGGAAGCAATCTTCTCAATTCGTGCTATGGGTTCCTCTGCTTCTTCTCAAAAACCAGACAACATTCAAGTCTCTCTCTCTCTCTCTCTCTCTCTCTCTCTCTTTCTCAGTATGCTAGTACTTTTTTTGCTTTTTTAGGGTTTTCATGGTGACTCAATCAATTAGGTAATCTTTCTCAATTTGGTAATATGCTTCGTGGATGAAATTCTAGAAGAAACTTACAGTTGATGCAACTTTTTCCTTCATTATTATTATTATTTTTTTGTTGTTGATGTTTGTTGTCATGAGATAATATAATTTGTATGTTTTTTATTGCTTCTATTGAATTGTTGAAATGAGGTATTAATTTATGTTTATGATTGTGCGAAACCGTTTTCTTTTTTTGGCTATGTTTTGTAAAGAACTAAGTATCTTAAGAATCTGACTCCCCTGCGATTTGGTTAAGAAACTTTCCCAGTTTTTGAAGTATTGAATTGCAAAAGGAATTTTGGTCTAGATGAAAGTCCAAGTATGTAAACTTGATCTTCAAAGTAGTGGAAAAACCTTAATGCCGTGTTTGGTTAGGGAATTTGACAAGGGATTTGAAAAAAGAAAGAGAAAAAGTGGATGAAACTATGTGAAATATATGTATCCTAGTGTATTTAGGCACGGTGTAAATAATGTTGGGATTAAAATATAATTATAATCTAACACTATTTAATAAATTATAAATTGACCCATAAACAATCTAAAATAATCCTAAAAATATAATTCCTCTACCTAAAATATAATTCCCTTATTGCACAATTAGGGGGATGCTATTCCTGGAAATGTATGCAAGTGAAAGTTAATTTAGTAATTTGAAAGTTATTTTTTTATCAGAAGCTTCAATTGGGCATAATTATTGCCTTTCCTGATTGGAACTTTTGGCACATTGATATGCCTAGAAATTGTATACACAACAAAAATAATTTAGTAAGGATGTGTGTTGTGGGAGGGTGGAAGGAGCACATATGATAGGGGAAAAATGTTTTTCTCTTTTACGAAACTATTGGGGTGTTCTTTGGACTTACCGATGATCTTTAACAACTTGCTAATTTTCAAGAAATTTCATGTACTTTTAGTAAGTAATTGAACTATAATTGATTAGTTTGTAACATGTAATATTCTTTATAAAAAGTTTCACTATAGAAGGATTTTTAAAAATAGGGAGAATTTTGTTTTGATGGCTGTGTATATGTTATGATTATTATTATTACTAAATTGGAGATTAAATGTTTTCTTGTTAAATTGTAATAAGGGGGATCCATGTATGATGATTTCACAAATTAGATTTATATGCATTTAACTTATATGCCTGTAGATTGATGCCCCAACTTGAGTGTTGCTAATCACAAACTTGGTATCAGCAGGAAATGTCTTGGCCACTGATGAGTACTCCAAAAAGTCAACTGCTTCCTCTAAGGTATAACTTCAATATGCGAATATCTTTAAAATAGTGTTTTTGGAAGTTTACTGAATAAATTTAACCTTTTTTGTGATGGTGGATTTTAGTCAAAAGGTGAATCCAGTGGAGCCAAGTGATCTTTGTCTGAGGAAGAAAGTTCCAAGTAAAATAATCGTCTTCTTTATGGTCATATTGAATTCATAGGTGAAGCAACAATTGTTGTATATTCCCTTGCAATAATTGTTTGTGGATGGTGATGAATAGGGTTCGTCTTCAACGTGTTCTTGAAACTCGGAAGGCGGTACTCAGGAAAGAGCAAGCAATGGCCTATGCCCGTGCTTTAGTTGCAGGATTTGAGATGGACTACATAGACGATCTTATATCTTTTGCTGATGCTTTCGGAGCTTCTCGTTTAAGGTATGAAGAATTGATAATTGTTTTTCTGGTCAAGTAGAACTTCTCTCAAGGAGGTAAAGGTCAAGAAAACTAGTGTTTCAGCACATGGATGGCTAAATCAATCTTACACTTTTGAAATTTGACATACTGATTTTTATATTAAATCATGAATTGACTTGTGGTGCCCAGTTGAATCCTTTCATCATGCTCTTTTTATGCCACCAACACCTCTTGTGGAGGCCTTCTGCAGTGACACTCCACGATTAAATGCCTTAGTTAATTCTGGCTTTACTTTTTAGCTTTCTTTACCCCACTCATCTTCAATCTACATTCAGAATTTGAAGGCCAGTATTGTAACTAACCTACTGGATTCTTTTTTATTCTTTTTCCCTCTTCTGACGCTTATTTCTTATGACTACAATTTTGCCATCTTGCTTTGCTAGATAATATTTTGCCCAGCAAAGTTTTTACATATTGCAATCAAAACTGTGAGAGAAGCATATCTGATATCAATGTCAAATACAACAAATCAACCCATTTTCAATGCTTTTACCTATTTTTCCACACCAGAGATGTTTAGTTTACTGACATACAAGTTTGATATTTTTATACTTCAATTTATGTTTTGGTGTTAGAAATTGGAATGTGTTGAAGCTCTGAATTCTAGATTCTTTTAGCCTGATAAAAGATTTTATTTAATTATGTCGTTAACAAAGATTTATATCCCATAGAAGATTTTTTTTTTAAATTTTTTTTTATGTTCTTTTGGATATTTAAGGTAGACACCTTTTCCATTAATTTGGATTTGCTTAAGGTTTAACATCTAGTCATGGTTTCTTTAGGGAAGCCTGCATAAATTTCATAGAACTGTGCAAGAAAAAGAACGATGATGGGCCTTGGATGGATGAAGTAGCAGCAATGCAGGCATACTCTCACTCAGAATTTCCATACTTGGGAAGCTCTGGAATCATACTTTTTGGTGAAGATAATGATCATAGTCAAGGAATCATGATAAATGTCCCTAGCAAGAAACAAGATGGATCCATAGATGTGTCAACATCTGACTCAACCATCAGTCATGGAAGTTCAGATGTTAACCAAGGTATGATTGAATTCTTTTTCCTTTCTGCATCCTAAATTTATTGATGTCTGTTGTATGAAAACTACTAAATAAAGTTAATTCCTTTGTTGATCACATCTTGGATTTTGATTTCCCTTGGACTGTTCTTCCAACCCCTTAAAATGTCATTTTTTCAGTAGAATTGGGTTTGACAAGCTAAAAAAAGATTAGCCTTGTTCCAGAATACCCTTTAGTCATTCTAAAAGTACAAACTTGTATGATTGTTGTGGAAACATAGTTGTTCTTAATCTGGATTTGATGTGACCCCTGTTGGACTATTTCATTGATGGAGCATGGCTTCCATACACTAAGATCTATTCAAAAGAAAAATGTTGAAGATGTTATTCTATTTTGTAACATAGTGATTAAAGCCCTGCATTGAGGCACAAACTAGTATATCATAACAAATTTTGGAGAAGGAAATGATAGTAAAATATCTCTACACATGATTATTTGGAGAGTGTCCATTAATTGAGTTACTCAGTGATTGACAAGGATTGGATTTCATTTATACATATTAACCGGATGCACATCAAAACTTTGTATTTTCAAAGAAGAGGCACTCATTGTGTATGTCTATATAGTTAAGAGTATGTTATCAGTGATAATAGCAATTTGTTCTTTAATTATTTCCCAATTAGCATATTATAAAAACTAAGAACTTCAATGCACAGATATGAATGTTAAACTTGCCTACAAAATAGTAAAGACAGTTAACTCAGCAAATTAATTCATCTTTGATTGTTAAAAATATTGTATGCAGATAATAGCATGCCAAAACCAGCACAGGTGCAATCAATGGATGGGAAGGCACAAGTACCAATGTCATGGCCAAACAATGTTCCTCAATACATGCACAATTTTCCGTGTTACAGATTTCAACAAACGCCACCACCATATCAAGGATACATATTTCTGGTATGCGATAGCCCCTCCATATTATCCAGAAAGATGCAATGGCCTCCAAATATGGAAGATTCGGTATGGGTCTTGATCAGATCCAGATGATCATCGAAATCGCAAATCATCTTCCGAGAAAGAAAGAGAGATCTTCGCATAGAAAAAGATCACAAACTTTAGAACAAGATGATTATTTTGAGCCCAAGTGAATCCGGCTTTTGAGAGTGATTCAGATGAACATCTGCGGCATGGGAAAAAACATTCTTCCACCGAGCAGTGCAGAAAAAAGCATGGGAAAAGATCATCAAGAAAGGTTGTTATCCGCAATATTAATTATATCACTTCAAAGGGAGATGGAGAAAAGGGCAGTGCTTCCGAGGATTCGTCTGATGAACATGAATCCATCAATGCAGAATCACTTAAGCAGCAGGTAGAGGAATTATATTTTAGGATTATTTTAGATTGGCCAGGTTGTGCAGCCAGGAAGATGAATGATCATTGGTGCGGGATATTAGATATGTATTTGCCTTGGATTACTCACTTTGCATTAGGTGTATCACAACTTTGGATCATTCAGCTTTTGTGGGAATTTTTGTTTTAAATTTTATGGTTTTGTTGCTAAATCTATTGCTACACTTAGCCGGTTACAACGTTTGTCGCTTATGTCTTGTTTAATGATTATGCCGTGACATTTCATGTTTTTGAAATATATCTGGTATTTGTGGTGATAATTTTATGCTTGTTATATAGCAGATGCTCTGCAAGGCTTCATTGATTTGTACAAGAAAATTCTCATTCAAGTTTTATGTTTTCTAGTTGGTGAATTAGGACAACTGAGCCTGCCTGCCTGCCTGCCTTTTTTTTTTTTTTTTAATTTTTAATTTTTATGTTGATAGTTACATTATGATTATTGTTTCATTGTGGTTATTGTTTCTACGGCATACAAAATTATGTCATAAAAAGTGTAATGATTTATGACATGCAAGAAAATGCCGTAAAAGATTATATACGACATACAAAGTATGTCATAAATATATTAAAAATGACCTTCTACGGCATACAAAATTATGTCGTGAAAAGTGATGATTTATGACATGCAAAAAAATGCCGTAAAATATTATATACGGCATACAAAGTATGCCATAAATATATTAAAAATAATCTTTTACGGCATGCAAAATTATGTCATGGAAAGTATGATGATTTATGACATGATAAAAATATCGTAAAAAGTTATATACGACATACAAAGTATGTCATTAATGTTTACTTTATTACTTTTTACAACTTTACCTGCATGCCGTAAATGTCGCTTAACTTTCCATGGCATGTCATATAACAGCATTTGTGTGCATGCCGTGAAAGAGTTTTTACGGCATGTATTGCAAGCCGTAAAAAGTCAATTTTGTTGTAGTGTGTGGGTTTCTTGTTAACATATTTACCCCCAATATTATTATTTAATAACCTAATTAATGACAATACCATATAGGAAATCCAATGTTACCATAGATTATGATCATATCTATATGATTGGGAATTTGAATTTTAAAATTGACGTTCCATATATGAGAAATCCACATAAAGTAACTATATGCAGTCTACATAAAATTTTGCCTTCAACATCATCTACTAGTGTTATAATTTTTGAAATAAATAAGCAAAATGTATTGCATGTTGTTGATGATTTTGCCATGTTTTGCCACTAACTACTACTAAAAGACCCAAGTGTTAGACTTACAAAATGTATTAGTACGAACCCATATTTGTTGACAACACATTCTATTTTCAAAAGTCATGTACACATTGTCATCAAGATTTGAGGGTACACATTTGAGGATTGTGATGACTGGTACGTAATTTTCCTTGTTCTCTTGAGTTGTGTTGGATTTACTTTCATTAAAATGTTGGGTTTTAAAGTGTAGTCTTGTCAATAGTTGGGTTTGTTGTTTTTGAAAACTTCTCCTCAAAACTTTCTTTCTTATTTGTTTCGTTTCCAAGTTTTCACTTGTTTCGGAAGGTGCGAGGTCGGGTCCGGAGTGTCTGGAGTGGAGCTAAAGATTTTTTGAGCTGGAGGACCAGGGCCGCATGTGCGGGGCCTTGGGTCGCACGTGCGAGAGAGGTACCGCACGTGCAAAAAATAGGGAAAGGGCGGAGTGCAGGCTGCATTATATATAGGTGCGGAAGATGAGGTACGAGAGAGGCTGCACGTGCAGGAGGCCGCTCCATATGTTGGGGAGAGGGCGCCGCACGTGCGGCTAGGCGCGTGCACTATCTCAAATTTTGTGCTTTTCAGCTATGTTTTTCTCTTTTGCCCATTTTCATTTCATTTGTTGATTGTCTCTCTCTCTCTCTCTCTCTCTATACAATCTTTCTCTCTTTTTCTCTCATCTCTCTCTACCCAAACCCTCAAAACTTTGCATTTTCTTTTGATTCCAAGAATCCATTGAGATTTTGGTGCTAGTTCCTTATACCAAAATGACGAGCATACCCAGAACTTCGTTTTGACCGGTGGAGATCAAATTCCGACGAAGTTGATTTTTGGCTTTTCTCCTTTTCTCTCTTTGAGGTAGGGATTTCTTTGATCCTTTTCAATACCTATTTTATAGATAGACATGTGGTAGGTTTTTATTGCATAAAAACCATGTTGTTATGGATTTTTCAAAAATCATGATAGAGGATCTAAGATTTGGTAGTTGAGATTGAAATTTTGTGAAATTGGTTGTTGTTTGGGTTAAATTGGGGAGTGGCTAACATGTTTATGTTGAGAAAGAGGTGAAGCCCTAAATTTTCTTTTTTATTAATGCCTAATAGATAAAAGGGTTGCAATTGTGAAATAATCTTATTATGAATTAAGGAATTTGATTAATGACTTGGTAATTAATTTGAGATTAATCCGGGTCTTATGATTTTAGCATTTACCTCGTGTTGGATTGTTCATAGTTGAGTATAACAAATTGGTAGTTTGTAAATTGCAAAAAGGGAGTTAATCATGAGATTATAAATTTTGGATAATACTCTTGTTGAATTGAAATTGAGCGGAATATGACTTTGTTATCCGTGGATTGAGTTTTTGGCTAAATGAAGGAAAAGATTCTCATTTATTTTATATATACATGTACATATATAATTTAGTGTATTGTGAATTGGAGAATTGTGGAAATTGATTTTTGAAAGAAGAAGTAATTATAACCCTTTAGAAATTGAGAAAAGAACTTTAGGTAAAGGATGAAACCTTGGAATATTGTTGTTGTTGGACTTCATGCCTCCTAAGCATTGGGTGATTGTATTACGTGTATTATATATATATGGTTTAGAGGTTTTGTCCTTGGTTATTGGTAGAGGATGACATTGTGATGTTGAAATGATTATGTGTATGTAGTGCACTCAAACTATCTATGCCTGTTGTATAATTTGATGGTTGAAAAATGTGTACTACGCTAAGAATGAGAGGTACCATTACCTTCCAGCTAGCGCTTGGAGAATTGGCTGCGTTGAGAATGAGAGGTACCATTACCTTCCAGCTAGCACCTGGAGAATTGGTAGAGGTACCATTACCTTCCAGCTGGTGTCTGGTAAATTGGGATTTCATTGTGGAAAGGTGTATCCTTGGCTTACCATGCTTGAGGCAGGTAGAGTAGAACTTATTTAACGTTATTGTCTCAGTGTATCTAAGTATATTATGGGTTATGATGGTTATGGTTCTGGAAGGCCGAGTTGCCTAAATTGTAGAAGTAGATAGTTGTTGGTTGCTTGTTGTTTTCCTTTGTATTGAAGGCATACTTGTATAGACATGAATGTGTTGGAAGTGGACGTGAGTATTGTGTTGAGATTGTGAAAAATGTAAAAAAACACTGAATACTTGTAAAAATGTTTTTGAAAAGGCAAGTCAAGTGTAAGTTGGGAAAGTGGGAGAAAATGTAAAGGTTTTGGTGAAATTCTTTCTTTCAGAAATTTTTCATTGCCATATAAATTCTGGTAAAAAGGTAATAAGAAGGAAAAAAGGTGAATAGTTTACGTTATTGAAAGAAATGAATGATTTTGAGAAAAGTCTTATATATGTATATTTGTGTATAAACTGTCACATTATTATATAGTATTAGACTAAGCATTCATGATCACAGCTATCTGTAAGTTGTTATTGTTTAGGATCATGTTGAGATCCCTACTAGACTTTATGTTCATCCCACATTGCTAATCATTTTTCAGGTGAACATGGAGAAGTGTTTCAAAGTCATGGATCTTCTTTATCTATTGGCCATGGGGCCTTTTATTTGTGGGTGGAATGCCAGTGATGTAAAAGGGTTAAACCCTTTCTATACTTTTTAAGATGTAAGCCTTTGGGCAATTTATTTAGACATACTCTTGTTGCATTCATTTATATTCGGATGAGAGAATTTTTATTTATTCTTCCACGTGATGTAAAGATGTTCCGCATGTTATCTCTGAAATTGATTTTAAATTAATGAAATTGGTAATGAATTTCGAGTAATAAAAAAAGTGGGCGTTACAACTTGGTATCAGAGCAAGCCGGGTTTGAATACTTTGGGCTCGTGGGAAGTGGTTTTTACCACAGAGGGGTTTGCTATGCTTGGTGAGGACGTTGCATATAATTAGGATAAGTGTTAGGACTTATGTGTTGCATTTATGTGAGCATGGGATTAAGTTTCTTGGATAGTACTCGTAGCCGATGAACTTGCTTTGAAGTTCTATTGGAAACACGCCTGATCAACGTGGTTTCTAATAGGAATTCTTTGAGAGTTTCGGGACGAGTGGCTATCCTTGTGGACTTGATTCGATTATGTGTTTAGATGTTTAAATTGTTTATATGCATTGGGAATTGTATGTTTTGGGGGTTAAGTGTGTCGTGTTGCTTAGTAGTGGTGAGTATGTGCCTCAGGGAGACTGTTGCGATGTGCACTAAGTTTGATTTTGTTTTGGGATTTTATAGGATGTCTACACGAGGGAATAGAGGACAGACAGGTAGTACGAGTGTCAGTAGGGACACAACGATTCCCTTAACACCTGTCGTTGCAGCATTGGCTGTTAGTGATGAAGTTGCACGCAAGATTGTGAGAGTAGTGCAAGATGCTCTAGCTCGCAATGAGGGGGACAATGAGCGTACCCTCAAGCTTACTAAGGAGTTTCTTTGCTCCAATCCACCGGAGTTTTGGGGGTGGCAAAACTACTGGAAACGGAGAGTTGGTTAGAACAGATTACCAAGACTCTTGATATGCTCAGAGTCAAGGACGAGGGGTTGAGGATTCCTTTGGCAAGTTTCCAATTAAAAGGAGATGCGGATTATTGGTATAAGTATGCTAAGGGTACTGTGGATGCTACGTAGGTTGCTTTTACCGAGGCTTTTTTGGCCAAGTATTTCCCTCATTCTACTTGGGAAAGGTTAAGGAAACAGTTTATTGAGTTGCGCCAGGATGCTACTCCTTTGCCTCAGTTCGAGATGAGGTTCACTAGTTTGTCGAGGTTTGCTCCAGAGTTGGTGGCAACAGAGAAGCTTCATTGTTATGAATTTGAAAGGCGATTACGTGATGATATCCGGGAGAAGGTGGTTGGATCTATGTGGAAGAATAATTTTGCTCTAGTTTAGGCGGCGGCCCATCTAGAGGCCATGGTTAGCAGTGTTGGTCGGATTTTGGAGGAGGCCACTTTGGCAACTCCTATGGTTTATAAGCACTCTAGGCTTAGTAAAAGGTGGAGGCGAGCGCATGCTCACTCCCAGACTCAATGCTTGTCATCGTCGGGGGTTTTGGACTCGTCCTTTGGGGGACCCAATGAGGTTTGGGGCTTCGAGCCAGATTCATAGTTGGGAGAATATTGTTTGTTTTCATTGCGGTCAGCAGGGCCATGTTAGACGTTTCTGCCCGTTACGTGTAAGTTCTTCGAGTGTTTCAGAGCCTAGTCAAACTCCAGCTCATCAGTCCGGTCGAGGACGGTATCAGTACCAGACCTGAAAGAGGCAGGCTTCAAAAACTTCACGAGGGTTAACTTTTCAAACAGCACAGTAGTATCACCCTTGAGAGGGACTTTTGTTTTAGAGACCGATGATTTAAATTGTGAAATTTTTGCTATTGATCAGTGTACTGTTGGATGTTGAGGCACTGTGGTTATGTGTTGTTTACATATGTGTATTGTTGTTCTTTTACCCTCATGTGTTGGGGCATGTAATGAAACTTGAACTCTATTTTATGTTTATATAATGAAAAGTTGTTAATGGGATTGATGATCCTAGTGTTGTTGTATATCGAGTGTTGAATTACGAGGTGGTCATATAATGGCCTTTGATCCTTGTCCAGTTGAAATTTGTTCGTGGAAAGTGAGAAATCCGTGGAAAATTTTGTGAATAGTGAGGTGGTATGATAAGGGCCAAAATTATAAGGCTTCGAATGTGTTGAGTCTAAGGAAATGTGGGACCTTAGAGTTTTGTGAACTTGGTGGAAGTGATGTGGGAATGTTTCACAATAAATCAGGTTGATGTAAACTGCCACTGTGTTTACATTAACCTGGATTAATACATTAACGTTGTCAAGGACAACAAATGCAGCAGCTTGAAAGTCCCTTAACTTGTACACATTTTAATGAACAAATATAAAATGGAGGTGGCAACAATACCATTATACACCACACCATAGTCAACATAAAGCTCTGCCTTCAACATCATTTACTAGTGTGGGTTTAGGTTTGGATTTAGATTTTATATGGAATAAGAGATGATAAGATGCGGGAGGGTGTATAATATAAATATAAGCTATTTGTATACGGTCCGGATTGGTTTCAATCAAGAACTATAGAGTTCAATTCGGAATCGATCCATGGACTACAAATTTTTAATTTTTAAATTCAAAACCAAATCACGGATTCAAAAAACCAATCCAAACCTACCGGATTGGACTGGACCTGATCGGATTACGGATTTCACGGATTCTTTACTCAATCTTAAAATTCTTTCTTAAAAAAACACACAGCAAAAAAAATTAAGAAAACAAACAAACAAATTTTTAAAAATTACAAATCCAAAATTCTTAGAACACTTATTTTCAAAAAGATTTGATATATACAAAGAAAAATAAACAGTTACAGTGAAACAAATTTGATAAAAAAATTAAGAAAGCAAACAAACAACTTTTTAACAAACTACAAACCTAAGACTTTTATCCTATCAAAGAGATTTTAATATAAAAAATAAATTTAAAAAAAAATTGCTTTAAAAAAAAAAACAAAATTTAGGAAATACTGTATTATTTCTTATACTCTACTTTCTTTTTCTTTTTCTTTTTTTATTTCTTCCGAAAGAACTTGATAACATAATGAAATTTTTTAATGAATAAAATAAAAGTATGTTTAACAAATATTACACTTATAGCATATGATAAGCAGTAGTAGATATATACTTTGCATAACCGCTTCACCAATTTGCAATTTAACTATAAGATTGCAATGCTATTAAATAGAAAAGTGATATTTTAACGTGAATAGAGAAAAGTGAAGATGGTGAAAATGAATTGAAACAGCACAATAAATTGATTTTTTTTTTTAAAATAGGAATTGCATAACGTTTTAAAAAGAGAGAAAAATAAATAAAATAAAATAAAAGAATGATGAAAGTAACTTATTAATATATTATGGAAGAGAAAAAGCCTAGAGTAGTACGGCACTATAGGGTTGGAGAACATGTTTAGGTGGTTAAATTTTTTTTTTTTTTAAATCTAAATTCCATGTGACATAGAGCTTCAGAATAAATTATTTTTTTTAATCTAAATTTCAGGTGACATAAAGCTTCAGAACACTAAAGTTTAAAAATAATAAACAAGAAAATAACCAAAAAAAAAAAAAAGATATATAAAAAATGTCAAAGAAAAAACACCAACAATCCATTCCAAGATTGTAAAAAGTTATTGGTTTGTCCAAAACTAAGATCATTGTGATTAGTTTGTGGTCTGACAAATTGACAATATTCGCTTATTTGGGAAGTTAACTATTTAGTTTTTTAGTTATTTTAATTTGGTTAAAATAGTTGTATTTGAAAAGTTAATTGACTTTTTTTTATAGGTAATTTGTTGATTGTAAGAAAAAAATAAAATAATTATAGATTAGATATGATATTTTATCTTATTAACTATTTTAATTTATTTTTATCTTTTAATAACTTATTTTAACACAACTCTCATCCTAAAAAATGACTATTTTATCACTATTTCTTTGTTAGAGAAAATGAGATAAGGTCACGAGATTATGTGCTAAATGAGTAGATACTCAGGCCTCGTTTGGTAAGTGACTTTTTTAATTAAAAAGTCAAATAGTCACTAAAAAAATTAAAAAATTAATAATTCATACCAAAAAGTAAAAGATTTTTCTTTACTATTTGCACATCTTTTCGTAAAAAATTAAAAAGTCATCCCAAACATATTAATTTTTTTAGTTCATATTTTAACCAAATAACTAAAATATTACTAAATTAACATGTTCCTAAACGAGACCTCAATCACCTGATGTTCTAAAACACTCGATAATTTCTTCCCTCTCCGTGCCTAATTTCACAAACTTTCTACAGGCCCACATCAAGTCAACCTTTCCACCCATCGTGCATAATGCAGAGAACCTTTCCACCCCATCGTGCATAATGCAGAGAAACTTTCCACCAACAGCCGCGTTACGTGGACAAAAAGAGCTGAACACAGAATCCATATACACCAAAGACTTTTCTTCCACCCATGGTTGCCAAATGAAGAGAACCTAGGAGTCTATGGCTGAAAAGCTGTCAACATTAAAATCAAACTTCTACCACTGAAAAGCTGTCATTGAATCAAGAGGCCCATAAGAATTATATTTCTACTTGTGGTCCAGGTTCAAGTGATTAGATTTCCATCACACAAAAATTCAGAATAGATGGGAATTTCTACTCATATAGCAGCTGTAGGCCACTGGATTTAAAGTTGTTTTTGGATAAAAAAATTTGAGAAAAAATTTGTGAAATAAAAATTATTAATCTAAACAAACATGTCCAAATATAGGAGTCTGCAGATAAACGGATACACTGGGATCAAACTCTTTCGTTTCTACGTAAGAATTTGGTTGTAAAAAAATTATTTATTGTCAATAATCAAAGGATTGAGGGAGACATTGCCCTTTTCTTCTTAATTAGTGTTTGGGAATATGCTATTTTAGTAATTTTTGATTTTTTGGTTAAAATATGAGGTAAAAAAATTTGTATGTTTGAAATGATTTTTTGATTTTTTATGAAAAGATGTGTAAAAAGTAGAGAAAAAAAAGAATCTTTGACTTTTTGGTATAGATTGTTGACTTTTTAATTTTTTTAGTGACTTTTCGACTTTTAAACTAAAATATTAAGTTGCCAAATGAAGCCTCCATTTATTTCCTCCAAAAATATTTTATCAATAAAAAAACCCTTAAATATCAAATTATTTTAAAAAAATAATTTTCTTATATTTAATTTAAAAAAAAATTAATATGCTAATAATTGTATCAGTGAGGGAAGTGATAGGCTGATGGTGATAATTGTAGTGGTGGTGGTGGTGTTTGTGGTTGTGGTAATAGTAGTAGTGAGGGTGGTGACTGTGATGATGTGGTGTAGTCACTACAAGGTTTGAAAGACAAAAATATAGTGAAAATCAATTTTTAGAGATAAAATATTTTTGTTAGTAAAAGTGTTATCATTATATTTCTAACGGAGAAATTTGAACATTAGTGACACGTCATTATACTTGTGAGATCAATTTTTTCGTATTTATTAGCGACATTTTTAGATTTTGTTATTAAATGTCTTTTTTTTAAAGAATTTTTTGGGCCATTTTAGCGATTATCCTCGTTATGACAAATATTGGTCTCCAAATATTTTTTATAATTAAATTTTCACTTTTAGGGATAAAAAACTTCAGTTACTAAAACTCTTATATATTGTAACGAGTGTTGATAAGGCTTTGGTTCGATTTTTTTTTAACATTTCAGAAGTGTAGAACGTTTGTCACACAAACAAATTTGTTTTCGGTTGATTTTGTTTCTGAAATATCTAATGTCAAAAATGCATTTTGTATCATAACAAATCAAGCGTTAATTTTGAAAATTTTCATGTGTCAATTGAAGAATCGTGTTCTACAAGTTGATGGCCTCGAGTTGTGATTGTCTCTGGGCCATGAAAAAGGACTGGACAGTGCAGTTTAAATTTTGTGAGCTTATTCTATGATTATTTTGGTGATTCGAATAATTTATTTTGTGAAGTTTATTGAGTAAATCATTAATGCAAAAAAAAAGTAGATTAATCAGATATTAATAACTAATTATCAGGTTACAAAACTATACAAAAATAAATAAATAAACACCAATAAATTCACTCAAAATGAACAATTTAAGAAACAAATCCACAAATTATGAACGGCACCCTTTCACTTCGATGGCTTCATGCTGTTGGGCATTATTGTTTAATAATTCTACAGGTTTACATCAATTTGACCTTTGAAGCAAACTCCTAACCACATAATTCAAACATTATCCTTGGATTAAGTTTTCAAAAATAATATATGCATCAAAAATAAAAAATAAAACTAATTTAAAAATTAAATTTGTGAATCAAATTTATTATAATATTAACTGATAAGATTCTTCTACAATATACACCCTCTTTTAGAGTGCATACTATATGCAAATTATCATAATTTGTGGTGTTAAACATAATGGGTCATAGTTGAATACCATTTGAAGTTTAATCAAAATAATAATCACAATAAATTATAACTTTTGAGAAGGCTCTTTGAGAAGGGAGTAGTTTATTTTTTATGACGTATATATATATTTTTTTCAAAAATTATCTTTACAGATTATTTAGAAGAAGTATAATTTAAAAAAATGAACAACTATTGAAATTCAAAAGATAAAAACAAAAAGTTGGGAGAACCAATAACAAAAAATGTATTGCGAATTAGAACTTCAAAGATCCTAAATATTTTGTAATAACACATAGTATACATAATTGATAAAAATTAACAAATTGATGAAAACAATTATTTAAGATAAATTATATTAAAACAAATGTAGAATAATTAAAAATGAAAAAAAAGGTAATGAAAATGGGAGAGAAGTTCGTGAGATGATATTTTAATTTTAATTTTTTTTAATTTCATAATTTTGGATTAAAATTTGAAAGATAGATCTTAAAAGGGAAAATTTTTAAAAAGATTTAATGGTAATTAATGGAAACTCCTAATTTATTTCTTTATCAGATAACTTAATTCAATTTTATTTAAAATGTCCAATTATTTTAAGACCAATAACATTACGACAAATCATTTTTTAATAATATAATAAGTTAAAAAAATCTAAGAAAAGTTAAAGAGGAGTTTAAACTTCAAACACCTACCAATGCTTTGCAATTCATAATATATATATACATATATATAGATCCTTCAAGAAAAGAAAAAAAAAATCACTAAAAATAATTAGAAAATTTACACACACAAAAATCATGATTTGACTATCACTCACAACAAATTAAATTCTAAATTTTTAATTATTTTAATTTAAATCCTATATTTTTTATTTGATCTCAATTTTAACCATCAATCAAACTCTGTGAGTTGAATTGACGAAAAATTGTATTTACACTCACCAGTTTACAAAATTTTTTATTATAAATTCATACTTAAACCAAATTTCAAAATTTTAAACCAAACTAAAACAAATTAAAACCTAAAAATTTAATTTCTCCATACTTATCCATCTCTCTTCATAACTAAGTGCGCCTACTGCCACCCATCATCGGCACTGCCTTCCCTGTCCAACAGAAAACAAAACAAAACAAAAAAATAAATCTTGAGAATTATTTAAAAAAATAAAATTTGTAGATCAAGTTTATTATGAATGTTGATTCATGTAACAACAAGTTTAAATTTACATCATACATATATTATATTTTAAAATTGCTTTTCTGACTATATAAGGCCTAGTTGGTGCAATTTCTAACAAACTAAAAATTAATAATCAAAAAACAAAAACTCTCCCTACTTAATAATTTTAAGTAAAACTATACCAATCACTATGGGAAAAAAAAAAAAAAAAATTATGAACAACTCCATAAACTGGACCAGATAGACTCATAATTTCTGATTAAGTTCCATATCAAAATTATATTTCCACAAATTCAACTTTGAAAAAGTTGAAGTGGATTTTTATTGGAAAACTAATGTATACGTTATTGAACTCAGCCACAAATTTTGTCAGGTTGCAGTCAAAGTGTATATATATTTTAAATCAATAAATTAAAAAAAAAAAAATTATTGATGTATTTAAAAGAAAGTACAATGCATAATACAAACCAGGCTGCATCAATAAAGAAGGCTGAGATGAAAACTTATCTCGTGAATTTAATTTTGAAAGATTTTTTCAAAAATTATTAGACTTTGTAATAATGTAAGTTATAAAAATTGTGTAGTTACAAAATTGTTTAACATATAGAAAGTGTTAGTTATGAGATTTTGTTATCAACAGTGTAGGTTTTTTGTTAGAGCATTGCTATATAGGTCTAAAGATTAGACCTAATTTTCAAACTCTATGATGTGTCAATCAATTAAAATATCTATGATAACACTATCTTTCATATCTTTTCAATTATCAACCTATTCTTTATGATACGAATTATTGTAATGTAATTACAATAATTTAAACGAGGACAAATTACATTTATTGTTCTGTACTTTCATTAAAATTTCACTTTAATCCATTCACTTTCAATTTCAATAGTTAATCCCCTACACTCTAAATCAAATTTCAATCTTGTTCTTTCGTCTGTGTACCATTAATAAAGTTAACAGAAATTGAAAGTGGATGAACTAAAGTGAAATTTTAGTGAAAGTATGAGGACTAAAGTGAGATTTTAATAAAAAGTCGACGAGTGTTAATCAGACAACAAAAAAATAACATATGTTTCAAATAACAAATTTCATCAATTTTGTAAGTAGTTGATGAATGGAAGGGTGATATTAAAACTTGACTTAAATTATAAAAAGGGCTGAGTGTTACAACTAAAAGTGTGATTTTGGTAAAAGTATAAGGGTACTAAGTGTAATTTACCCATTTAAACAATATATAGGAACCACACATTTTTGTCTTCAAAAGTAAAATTCTTAGTACAAAAAACATTTCGGGATCAATTCCTATAGTTGGTAAAAGGTCATTTTGAAAAGTTTAAAAAAAAAAAAGAAAAAAAGTCTTTTACCAATGAAATTTTAAAAATATCAATCAAACAATTTGGTATTAGACCAAAAAAAAAAAAAAAAATTACAAAAAAGTAAAAAAATATATATAAGACTTTTAGTGACAAAATTTTAAAAATGTCAAAAACAATTTGATGCCAAAAAGGTTTTATTTGTTAGACAAATTTTAATCCCAAAACGATAGTAATTCATCACTAACTTTTAAATTTTGTCGCTACAAATACAACAATAACACTTTTGATAATTAAAATATTTCGTCTTTAAAAAAATGAATTTGTCTCTAAAACGATAATTTCTTATAATATATCATTTTTTTAGGTATGTACCTTGATTCCGATTTCTTTGTCATAATCTCCTTACAATGATCTTACTCTTCTTATGTCACGCCCCAACTTTTATTAACCAAATCCATAGTAACAATTCGATTCAGTTGAGAATAAACAAGAATAAATAATAACGTTCTCTCACGATAACAATGATGATATAAATAAAATATGGTACAATGCTCTTAGGCTTACATTGAATAACAACAAATAAAACCAAGGGATTTACCCTTATACAATACATGGCACTCGGCCTACAATAAAGGGCCTCGTGGCCAACAATTAAGAGACTTCAGGTCATAAACGATTCCTCCAGCCTTGCACCTGAAAAAGTTTATCAATACGTGGGATGAGTAATAAGCCCAGTAGGGATCCCCGAAGATCCTAACCAATCACAACATATAGATAAAAATGATCATGAATGCATCAGGACATACCACATAAGTAGTGTGACATTTAATATACAAAATATACTCACACAACTGTGTTTTTCTTGAAATGTTCCTCTTGACACAAGTCAATATAAAAATGATTTCTTTTCTTTCTCATTTCCATCATTACTTCCAAAAGAAAATATTTTGAAAACCTCATTATTTCTTTGATAAAACTTCCCACTTTAACAGAAAAGGAATCTCTGTAATGCCCCCAAATATTATATAAATCAGCCATTCACAAGAATCATAAACATAATAGAAATGTTACATTTTCATTCATCAGAGACGGTATTACAAAAGATATTACATGCATTACACTTTCACAAATATTCTTCCTGAAATTATAGCATGTAACTCTAATTGATAACAACAAAATAAATGCCCTACGAGCTTACATCTTTCCAAGTTATCACTTGGTTACAACAAAAGAAGAGTCTAGTCTCTATACAAGTAAAGCCCTTGGCTTAAAAGAAACATCCAACACAAAATGAAATGGTAAAAATGGAGCCTTCAACCCTTAAGTCTCCCAACCTATGTCCTTAGAGGTGGCATGTCATCTGTATCTGAAAATGGTTTTCCCAAGTAGGGTGAGCCAAAGCCCAGTAGAGATATACTAAACGATATATGAGAAATAACTAAGATATAAGCATCAAATAAATGTGTGGTGTTCTTAACAGACATATATATTCTTTCCAAGACCAATCAATTATAGATAACCAATACCTCAATTCGTTTCCAATCATCCATTTTGGGTAAATCTATTTACCAAGTTCATATTTATCAAAACAACCAAAATGAGATTTCAACTCAATGGTTCACAATTCAATGCATTCACCAATCCAACACTTCTATTTCTTGCCATTTTACGGAACCACGTTCGAGGGAACCGGTACCCATAAAGATATAAGATTTCGGGACTTTCACCCTGGACACTCCGGCCAACTTAATTATCAATAGAGTCCATCCCATATCTCCTCCTATACAATGATACATATACAATATATTTAAATACGTTGTCATATACAATGACTCATCAATGTACATATTCAATGGTTTATTCAAACCGTCATATTCAATGACATAATTCAATTGATTAGTTTCAATTTTCCTAATCCTCATGCATTTTCTACAACAATCATAGCTATCCTCTATCGATAGTCCAAAACAAATATTTCCAAACAGATAAATAAACCTATCAACAGTTAATTTATCAAATTTTCTATAGGTGAGTGATTTATCAATCCAACTACACCATTTAATCACATTTCCCCCTAATTTCATAATTCCCAAACCAATTTCATATTTCCACATTGATTTCACTATTTATACAAAATAGTTTATTTAATTCAAACTAGGGCATTTTTTCCCCCTTTCCCAAATATTACACCCAAGGTTAAATTTCACCCATTATACACAAATAACCTCATTTTTAAGACCTCACATACACATACAGAGCCAAAAATAGAAAACCCCTCTTCCACAATTTCAAACCCAAACCCTAGCTTCACCCAAAGTTTCCCAAATCCCACCATTTATACAAAATGACAAATGTCAAGGTTAAAACTTATATTAACGAGTAGATTATTCCTACCTCAATTGGAGAAGCTCAAAGAGGAAGAAGGAGAAACTTGAAGGTGCTCCAAACTTGAACTTTTTTCGGATCAAAAGGAAGCCCACGCGGTACTCTACATTTTTTACAAAGGAAGTAGGGTAGAAGGACTCTAGATCAAGTAGTATTTGTAGAGAGAGTGAATGTTTTAGAGAGAGGGGCTGCTGTGCTAGGGTTTTGATTGAAAATGGGGCCAAAAAGTGATACAAAATATTGCTACTGTGAACTGATATATGCGAGGCTCGCTCGAGCAAAGGAGTTGTCGCTCAAGCGACCAGATTCAACAAGTGACCTTGCTCGAGCACAAGAAGTGTTGCTCGAGCGCACAATGCCAAGCTTCAGGTCTGCCACCAATACAGACGCACGCTCGAGCGCAAGAGTTCTCGCTCGAGTGAAGAAACAATTAACATGTGTCTCGCTCAAGCGCAAAAGTTCTCGCTCGAGCAAAAGCTGCATCTAAGAAAGAAACCTGAGGACTCTCAATCCTTGCTCGAGCACAAGAACCCTCGCTCGAGTGAAGAAGCCAAAACCTGGGCAGCAACCATTTGTACCAACTCTCTACCAACTTGTTCCAAACTCACCCAACACGACCCACAACTCAATTTCAAAGAATGAAAGGGAAGAAACAAGACAAAGACAACAACATACAATTACGGAACCCGAGTCCAAAACACAATAAAGGTCGGGGTAAAATCTAGATCGCTATAATCTCACTTAAACAACCATTCTGAAAATATAATTCCACATACAAATTCATGGTTCCCATCCCATCTCTTAATACTCCATAACCATTTACCTCCCTTTAAATCCTAACACAGATGTCTACAACCTTCCCTGACCATAGGACCAAGGATAAAAGACCGATATGAAACCGTTAACACATATATATCTTCAAACGAGATATTCAATGTAATACATACTACCAATCTTATCTCCACAATAAGCAAACCGATGACACTCATATACATATATATATATATATATCCAAAACAAGATAATTGAAGTAATACAAACTACTAATTCCATCTCCATCGGCCTACAGGGCAGTTGGCAGATTTAACAATACCAATACCAATACCACATAACACTTTACCGGCCTCACCCGGAAGGAGGTGCTTCTTAGGTCATACTTTACCGGGCGTGAACCGAAAGGAAACGAAGAACCTATAATAACGCGCCATGCTTTGCCGGCTAAGATATGGTGGGAAACAGACTCCATTTTCACACTTTACTGGGCGCAAACCGGAAGGGACGAGGAAACCTCTATCAAGGCGCCACGCTTTGCCGGCTATGATATGGCGGGTAACGGACCCCCAAACATCATCACAATCAAATATAATCATGCTAACCAATATCAATAATACGAGGTGTAATACATACACCTAGTCCAATCATCATCATAACAACCATTTTCAATTAATTACATTAACTCATTTCTACATTAACTCATTTCTATTTTAAAAGTACTTTGCAAACTACCATTCCAACGGGTTTTCCTTTCTTTCAAAGATCTCAAGAACATATCATGGGGTACTATACATCAAGACCATAACTATTCAACGATAGTGTCTCGAGACAACAATTACAACGTTGCAACAACCCTTTTAACTACAAAGTCCATGACTTAACAATGGAATTATCTATCCACAATGTTCATTTACAATTAACAGCACATCATCTCGAATCACAAAGTCCATCCTATGATAGTACACATAGAATATATCTAACAACAATCAATATCATCCTCCACTGATGGCCTAGAACAAAACTCTAGACGTCAATCACATAATCCGAAGTAATAGATAAGCCCATAGGAAATCCCACCATCCCGTTCATCATAAACTCTTAAGGTTTATAAAAATAACTCATTCCATTTTATTTTGAAAATCAAACCTTATTTTCCCAAATCCCAATAAACACCGCAATGGCTACGTCCACCAACAATAACCCAAACACCACAATTATCCACAATACTATTCAACATTAAACTTCTCTTTGATATTCCAAGTGAATAAACGATATACCAAACCTTCCTAATTTACATTCTAAACATGATTTGTAACCCACAACCAATTATACACAAACCCATAAACTCACCATTTTAAACCCAAATCCACCCATATGCTTTTTAACAAAAACAACCACCAACTATGGTTTTTAACATAATGAAAATACCACAAGTCTATCTATAAAGAGGTATTAAGTAGAAGCTCAAGAATCCCTACCTCTTGAAGCGAAGAGGAGAAAAGTCAAAAATCCACCGGTGATAAAAACACGATCCACACAGATCAAAATGAAGCCCTCGCGACCCTCTACATTTTGATCTATAGGAATAAGGGTAGAAAATGGTTGTAACTAGATGAAACCCAAGCTTTTAGGTCCAAAAAACCCTAACAATGGCGAAAAGGAAGAGAGAGAAGAGAAAGGAAAGCAAAAAGTGACTTTTTCGGCGTGCTGCAACCTTATCAAGACGCACGGTCCGCTCGAGCGTGAAAAGTTATGCTCGAGTGTGGAATACTCACTTCCAGAAGTTTTGCAAATGAAGGCTTCGCTTGAGCGCAATAATGGACGCTCGAGTGGAGAAACGAAATTAGTGAAGCCCGCTCGAGGGAAGAAGCCAAAATCTGGGCAACAAGTGTTTGGAAAAACAAGCAGCCAACCTGTTTCAAACTAAGGGGAAGACAAGGGAAACAAGATATGAATAGCCATTCAAAACCAAACCAACCCGAGTCCGGAATACAATAAGTGACGGGTCAAAATTGGAATCACTATATCTTATTATTATAACAAGACATAATAAAATATATAATCTAATGATTCGAATTAAAATAAAAATAAAATAATATTAAAATCACACACTTCAAAACAACATAATACTACTTTAACTATAAGTAGTTAGAATAATCACCAAAAAAAAAAAAAAAACTATTGCAAATAATCCTAATTCATGTACCTTAGTTTTTCCCTTTAGGAGTGACATTGGGAATCGTGTTGATGCAACTCTTTTTAAAATAGGGTAAATTACACTTACATCCTTTGAGAGTCAGGTTTAATACATATTACCCTGTGGTCTTTGCGAAATTGCACTAATCCCCTGTCATTGTCATTATTTAGATGAAATGAATATATTGAACTCATGCACTCTCTCTTTTCTTACTTTGCTTTACTTCCTCAGTATTTTTTTCCCTTTCCTTTGATTTACTTCATTTTTTTTTAATATAATTTCCTCTGTTTTTCTACTAAGAGTTGTTGCCTTTTATATAAGTATGGAGGTTTGTGAAATGAGACTATTAACCATATGGATGAGAATGTGATTTCCAGAACGTTAGGAGGTGGAATGTAATTGGATCAAACCTCAGGAGGTGTCAATGTAATTTACCCTTAAAAATATTTTATTCCTAAGAAATTATTCTTATATCGTGTAAAACAAATCTTCAAAAAATCAAATTGATAAGATATTGGTAACCCACTCATTAAAAAATGTGTATAAAAAAAAAAAAAAAATGAATGGCAAGAATTATTTTAAACACAAAATTAAATACAAATGTAATTTGATAAAAGGTTTAACAATATCCGAGAATGGCACATGTTATTTTAGGGTAAATAACACTTACCTCCCCTGAGGTTTCTGACAAATACAGGGATCTCCCATGTGGTTTCAATAATTACAAAAACCTCCCATACTTTAACTGACAATATTAAGATTCTCCCAATCCGTCAATTTTGCACAAATGACGTTACTTACCTACACAGAATGACCATATTACCCCTTCATTTGAGGGCGAAAAGATGAAAATACCCTTTGTTCCATTAGAGTCATCTTTCTCAAAGCCTAAGTTCTAAAGTAGAGAGATGTTGCATATATATATGTAATTCTGAGCTAAATTAAATAATTTTAATCGAATATAATGTACACACACATATATACAAATTAGATAATACTTGAGGGTTAGATTAAAGAATAGGGGCTTTTGATCTTTGTAATTTCCATCGATCCAACTTGTAGACCGCCCTGAACTTTGCTCCGTGCACGAGGGCGCGAATCGTAAGTTCTTAGCTACTACAGTTCGGACTCATGTCACGGTTCTGAATCTAATCTCACAAAGTGCAATGTGAGATTGATAAATCACCAAAGAGTCCAAATTCGGCAAATCGTTTTGAAAAATCGATTTTAATAAAAAAGCGCCAAACATGGACTGCTTTGCCAAATTTCAGAGTTGCCACCTAAATATTTTGTTTTGGGAAATTTAGGAAACCCTGACTCGTGCCTAAGGCCACGTGTCCGTCATCACCAAAGTTGCCTCGGCTCAGGAACTTGGGTACGAGAGGGGAAGGTCATGCAATGAGCACCCCCGCTCTCCCGATCAAAGGATCGGCCTTTACTAACATGATATGTTGTTTTTGAAAACACATGTGTTCTTATTCCGGTTATTAATCTATCATTACTACGTGATGCACACAGCATACAAGTATAGACTAAATCACTCAAATTGGAACAAAACATCTCATGTTTGTTTGTTCGAAAATGGTTTGAAGTTGCTACTCGTAAGTAGGCTAAGTCGCGGATTTGCCACTCTCAAGTGGGCTTAGAAAACATGATTTTTGCCACCTCAAGTGGGCTTAAAACTCATAGTCATTGAGTTGTTCCAATCCAGGCAATCAAGCCTTCACCCACAGGCATTCATGTAGTTAAACACTTAAGCAGTTAGCCTCATGGCAAGCATGCTATCATGGTAGTCACTCATACTCATGCAGTATGCTAAAGCGTAAAAGCTTACCTAGTACTCCAAGCCAAAAAAAAAAAAAGCTAGTTAGTAATCAATGCATGATCCTAGCTATGTCAAGAATGCCTAATGCAACACATGCAAAAATGCAACCAAGATAGGCTCGGCTATTCTAAGATATCATGTGAATGCAACACTTGATAACATGTATTCAAATTGGTATTGAAATACAATGCAGTTTGTATGATGCGCCGAACCCGGTGCATGCAAGACAAATGAATGAATGCAAACATGCGAGCATAAGTATGCTAATTGAAACATGCCCTAAAACTAACTATTGAAAGCAGGTAAGTAAAAGGGAGAAAGAAATGGGGCTTGGAAGACATTCACACACACATGCACACTTATTACAAAATTTGCCCTCTCGACGGAGGGTCCGAATAATAAGCTAACTAGCTAATCTAAGCTAATTAAACTAATTATTACAAAACAAAACTAATTAACTAATCCTAGTTAACTAATTAGTTATTACAACACAAATTGAATTGTTAGCTACAACTAATTATTACACAACTTTAATTAATTAACAAATTAACTAAGTTAGCAACTAACTAAACATGTAAACTATATGAAGTAGGTTGCCTCAGCTCTGCCTTGAATGATGAAGGATGCATGTTTGATCGCCTCGTTCGGAAATCCATCGTTATGCCCCAACTTGCCTGTGTTTGCATTTGATCTCAGATCACTACACAAGCCTCCAGATAGCTTCTACTCCAACATGGGAACCTCCAGGAAAGCTGCCGACCAGTTGATGGTGGTGTAGACCACCTATCGACCACTTTTTTCTTTTTTTGATCAGCAAAAGGAAGGAACCTTTATTGATGGAAAATCATACAAGATATGAGAATACATCAAATAAAGGGAAGGAGTTTGGTGAGGAACCAAACCCGAAAAAAACAGAAGACAAGCAGAAAAGAAGGAAAAACTTTGCATACATGAACCTTACACAGTAGCATGCCTACACCAGTGCCTACACCAAAAACCACAGCAGATCCAATGAGTGCAGATAGCAGATGCCTAACAAAAGATGAAACCATACTGAACACCAGATCAGTGCAGCCCAACACAATAGTAGAGGAGACACAAACAGGTAACATAGCAGCCAGTAGCCTCTTCAGCCAACTGTACAGAATCTGGCTTTTCCTCCTTGCATACCACTCAACTTGAGTTCACAGACACCAACAGTAACCACTGGATCCTAAGTTCTAGTAGCAGCCCCACCCAACCACTGATAGCAATATGAGCATATGACAGAATATAGGGCTGGAGACACCTCTCCTTGCCTAAATTAAATTGAGGCCAGTGCATGCCAAGTCCTTATGGCCCCACCAAGACTTTAACACATAATCAAAAATACGTCATACAGATCCCACACCACTAGCACACAGAAGGCATAGCAACAGAACACATACATGACACATAACACTAACACTTACAGCAGCAGTGACTTTGGCATTCACCATATCAGTGCAGCATTTGGCATTTACAGAGAGGTCACAAATACTTAACACACAACCAGAACAGATCAGATCACACCCACCCCAACAACAGATCACACCACAGCATACAGATTACATACACTAACCCATAGACCAGCAACCCACAGCTGCAAAACTTCTGCTGCTACACAGTACCACCCAAGGCATCTGAATCAATGAAGTTAAAGATAAAATCGATGATTGAGAAATTAAAGTCCTTTAGATGTGGCCTCAACCACGGGCTACCCTGGTCTTAATCACCACACACTTCAAATTTTGGAGTAGATGATTTGAAGACGCATTCATTTCTAAGCTTCCAGACTGACCACAATACAGCTAAAGGGATAGCACTCTATATTTTCCTTTCCCTCTTCTTCACTTGCCTACCTGCCCACCATAACAAAAGCTGATCCACAGCACCTGGTAATGCTCCTTGGGTTCCCCACCAATTCAACATATGAGACCAGATACTCCATACAAAAGGGCAGCATACTAGAACATGATTCACAGATTCCAACTCACTCTTACAGAACACACACAGATTACACAGATTGGACCCATTCACATTTAGGATCCCTAGCCTTTGTAGAAACTCCTTTGTCTTGATCCTCCTTTTCCAAGCCATCCACCCAAATACTTGCACCTTGGGAGGAATAAACTTTAACCACACCAACTTACTAACACTGAGGTTTGGACCAAGGTTACCAACCACAGACTTATACAAAGATGCTACAGAAAAATCACCAGAATTAGAGGCTGACCACACAGGCCTATCCACCTGATCAGGCCTTAGCACAGGACCTGCTGCTAATTGGTTAAGAAGGTTCTGCAACTGAGCCTCCTCCCATTCATATAACTCTCTTCTGAAAGCTAGGGTCCACACACCTACTGCCTCTTTCCTATCATAAATATCTTTCAATGTAGCACTTTTCTCCAAGGATAACCTATAAAGACCAGGGAACTCATCTTTAAAGGGCATGTGATTACACCATATATCATTCCAAAAAATAATTCTTCTTCCATCACCAACCTTCAATTGGTAATTATTTAAATAGATCTGTTGTAAGCTGGTGGACTGGTCATCAATTGTTATGATTCCTCTCCATATAGCGGAATAATTACTACTAGCAACAAGGGATGGCAGCCAGCTACCCTCCTCCAATTTATACCTGCTGCAGATGATCTTCTTCCACAAGGCCCCAGATTCACAACCAAACCTCCACCACCATTTTAGCAATAAGCACTTATTAACATCACGCACCTTCCTAATGCCTAGCCCTCCTTGCTCCACACTTTTACATAGATCCTCTCAATGAACCATGTGAATCTTTCTCCTTAGAGGTGAACCATCTCACAGAAATGAAGCCTGAAGTCTCTCAAATTCTTTAGCAACCCCCTCAAGTAATCTAAACAGGGACAGATAATACAGTGGCAGTAAGGATGTCACAGCTTTAACGAGTGTCAACCTCCCAGCAAATGATACTAACTTTCTTTTCCACCCAGCCCAGCCTACCTCTGATTCATTCAAACTTGGCTTCTCGGCCACCGTGTATTGCGATGCACCGGTTTCCATGTGGATTTCTTCTTAGGATTAGCCCCAAGGGGTAGCCCGAGGTAAGTAAGAGGCAGGGACTTCAACTTACAATTCAGCACTGAAGCACAACTAAGCATTGTTTCATCTGAGACCCCCACCCCACACACAACACTTTTGTGGTAATTAATTCTTAACCCTGACATTAATTCAAAACATCTCAACACTCTTTTCACATGGCTCACCTCTTCAACAGCTACTTCATAGGATAAAATTGTATCATCTGCAAATTGAAGGCGAGATAGGACTACCCCATTCGACCACTTACATTTGCTGCAGACCAGAAAAAGTGGTCGGCCAGCCACTTTTATTGGTCGGCCGACCAGAAAATGCTACCCAACTCCAGTTTGCTACAACAGAGAACAAGAAGGGGCATGTCAGTGTATTTGCAAGATATGTGTGCACAACTATCCTCCCTATCATTTTTTAAGCTCAAGGGAGTGCGGTTCTCAACTCTTGGGCCACCAACCGAGCATCGCAATACACGGTGGCCAAGAAGCCAAGTTTGCACGAATCAATGTAAATGAATGCACAAATAACACATAAGGGCCTTAAACTCTATAATGCATGATCAAGAGCATCAACGATCGAGAAATGAAGCACGTTTCATCACTTCAAGTATGAAACGTCCATCGTTTCTCGTGTTTGGATTAACACTCAATCCAAACACAATGCAATGCATGCACAAGATTCCAAACATAATGCAAGGCATGCAAACACAATGCAATGCAAGGCATGCACACACAATGCAATGCAGCATGAGCATGTCAAAACAAAGTCCTTAAGCAATGAGGCACACAACACTAAGGCTATACAATGCAATGCACAATGGACTAAACCAACCTCAAATAGACTTCATGCATGCCAAGACAATGGCCAAAACACTCTTAAAAGATGACATGAAAGGCTAGAAAATGCATGCTCATGCATTGACTCACCAATTAAGCATAAGAGCACAACTCTCAAAAGTGCTCAAGGAGTGATAAACATGGAAGTGTGACAACATTACATGCTCTGAAATAATGTATGAAATGATGCCAAACCATTCAAACAACACAAGTATAGCATGCAAGAGGGCCTAAGGCACAAGGCTACCAAATGGGACTACACAAGAGGCATGCAATATGTGGCATAAATGATGGAACAAATCATGGACAGAGCTCAAATAGGTCAAAACAAGGACCAAAACATGCTGAGATGGGAGCTCAAAGGTCTAGGCATGCATGCATATACATATTAGGCCACAAACAAGGCAACAACGCGTAACCCTTCAACCACAATTAATGCATGAGAATATGACAATGCTATATGCTCTGAAATAACATGTGAAATGATGCCAAATCATGCACATGTCACACACAATGCATATTAGGAGGCTCAAAGCTTGAAACTAGCATAGGCACTTGCACTATAGCTGTGCAATACATGAACCAAAAGGCCAAGAACATCCAAAACAGTCCTAGAGCATGTCAAAATGATGCTAAAACATGTATGGACTAGAGCTAACACATGCTAACTTGAAGGGCATGAAGCATGGAATATGCAAGGCCAATAAGGAAGGTTATACTACACCTACCAAAACCAAGCATGAGATGACTTTACCAATAAAAATCAAAGTTATGGCATGTCAAAATAACACCAAAAATGGGCTAATACCAAGTCAACACATGCTAGAATAACAAGCTCACTCATTAGGCATGTAAGGCTAGCAAAGAAGACTTACACTACAAGTGTAAGAAGCAAATGAGGGATGCACTAACCAACCAAAAACAGAGTTGTATCATGGAAAAATATGACCCAAAACAAACTGAAATGGTGGCCCAAAAGCCTAGGCATGATGGTATACACAATGGCTTATATTGAAGGCATAAAGCACCAACCCTCCAAAGCATTGAATGAGTGAAAGATGTGAGGACATGAGCACACTACATGCACTAAAATCACATACCAAATGATGCTAAGTCATGCAAATAGCCCAAGCAATGCATGCTAGTGGCTTGGAAACTCAAAGCTAGTGAGCTAGAATGCACTATGGCTATACAAAGCAAGGTATGTATGACCAAAACAACATCAAACAGAGCTTAAGCATGGTAAAATATAAGGAAAAGCTTCCTGGAGTAGAGCCAAAAGCATGCTAGAATGATGGTCAAAATCATGATGCATGTTAGGCTAGTATGCAAGATTGCACTACAAGTGTGTGAAGCATGCAAGAGGCTATCAAACCAAGTCTAGAAAAAGCTATAGTATGCTAAAACAACACCAAAAACCTACTGAGATAGACCCAAAACAAACTTAGCAAACATGATACTTTGATGAGCTACAAGTAGGATTACACTACACATACAAGAAGCATGCAAGGGGTGACCAAGGAAACCAAAAACAGAGTCATGGAAGGTCTAAAAGGTCACAAAAAAGTGCTCGAACAAAGCCTCAAGAAGATAGAAATACATGCTCTTGTGATGAGCCATCAACACAAGCATACAAGAGAAGAGGAGGGGGGACAACCCCCACCCATTTGAGGTCTCAAAACCAAGTTTCCACCACTGAAATTCCTCTGGAATTTAGTGGTAGAAAGGCCAAATAAAGGTGATCACACAGGCTCAAAGAGATGGCTCAAAAGCCTAGCAAATAGGGCATGCAAGGGAGTAGATCACCCCCAACACCAAGGAAGCCTCAAACAAACATGTTAAGCACTAAAAATCAGAACTTTTTGTAGTTTAAAGTTACGCCTAACATATCATGCAAATGGGGCCAAAAGCTTAATCAAAATAAAGCTTTAAAGGGGTTAGGGACTTACCCTTGTAGAACAACTTCAATGTAGCAACTCCAGCAACCTTTTTGGATCAAAAGTAGTCCAAAAAACACAAAACCAGCTTCAAGATGCCTCAGCAACAAAAGTGTGGTGTTTCACTGTGTGTTTGTGTGCAAAAGTGTGATGAAAAGGCACTTTTAAGAACAAATATAAGAGAAAGGAGGAATTATAGAGATAAAGATGTATGTATAGCTTCAAGCAATTTTTTCTGAACCTCAAGAAGGGAGAGAGGGCCTCCATTTTATAGAAAACCAAGCCTCAAGCTTGTTGAACAAGCTTGAAGCTAGATGCAATCCCTCCATACACGCGTATGGAGGATGGTTTCTGTGCTCACCAGCTGTCACAGTTGGCAAGAAAATATCTTCAAAAAGATGTAGGTAAGCTGCTGACCAGTTGAAGTGGTTGGCCAGCTACTTACACTGGTCGGCCGACCAGTGAAAGTGGTCTGCAAGAATGAAAAGTGGTCGGCAAGGGGGAGGGGTGGTCTGCACCAAGAAAGCAAGGTGGTGGCATGGCTGCCGACCACTTTTGGTGGTCCAAAGACCACCAAGACCAGTTGGCCGACCAGAAAACTGGCTGGCAAGCAGGAAAAGTGATTTTCAGGGAGAAAAACTAGTCTACAACCCCTATTCCACCCTCCAAGCAAGGAAAACAAGGTTTGTGCCAAGAACAAATAAAAAAGGATGCAAGACAAGAGTCCGCGGGTCAAAGCACGCAGCCGAAAACCTCGAAAACTAGTCTACGGGCACCAAAAGTGGTCTACGGGAGGGAAAAGTGGTCTATGGCTACAAAAAGTGGTCTACAAGACCTCTGTGTCCCTCTAGACCAAGCCAACAAGGCTTGGTCCGAAAACCAGGCTAATAGGAGAACGTTAAGCGGTCCTGAGACAAGGCGCGCGGCTTAAGACTCCGGAAACTAGAAACTAGTCTACAAGAGGGAAAAGTGGTCTACAGACCCCTCTCTCCCTCCAGGCAAGGTCAACAAGGCTTGGTCCACAAGCCGAGCCAAAACTAAAGAGTTCAGAGGCCCAGAGGCAAGGCACTCAACCGAAAACTCTGGAAACTCGAAACAAGCACAAACAAGCACAATCATCGAGCGCTCAAACGATGACGTCTGAGTCTTAAGGTCAGTCAAAAATGGGGCGTCTACAGTTGCCCCTCTTTGACAGAACTCGGAAGTCAAGAAGTGACGGGAGTGAATGTCAAAGTCCAGAGATGACCCATTTTTGACAAGGCCGAAGACTTAGACAAACAGGCAAGATAACAAAGAGATGCGCTGACAGGCAGGGGCAAGATGTAAATGACATGCACAATGCAGAACATAACTTATGATTATGCAAAGAGGGCTGTAATGAAACATTTAGATGCAAATATTATGCAAAGAAATGCTACAGCAAACTCGTACACAAGCAAATAAGTAAACATGCCACACATGGGAATTACAGACCGAACTACATTTCATGCAGAAATGATGTAAGAAAATTATGCAATCTTAGTGAACATGTGCGATAGATACACAAAGCGAACGTGTGATAGATACACAAAGTGAGCATGTGTGATAGATACACAAAGTGAACGTGTGATAGATACACAAAGTGAGCAAAGTGTGATAGATACACAAAGCGAACATGTGATGGATACACAAAGTGAGCATGTCTGATAGATACACAAAAGGTGAACGAAGTGTGATAGATACACTAAGTTAGCATGTGTGATAGATACGCAAAAGGTGTACGAAGTGTGATAGATATACTAAGCGAGCATGTGTGATAGATACACAAAAGGTGAACGAAGTGTGATAGATACACTAAGCGAGCATGTGTGATAGATGCACAAAAGGTGAACGAAGTGTGAAAGATACATTAAGCGAGCATGTGTGATAGATACACAAAAGGTGAACGAAGTGTGATAGATACACTAAGCGAGCATGTGATACCCCTGTTCCGTAGTATACTAATTGGTCCTTAACTTGAGTATGATTATGTGTTTAGCATGATTTTATGTGCCATTTTGTGAAAATATGTGGTTTTGAATTTCTATCTGTTCACCGTAGGAATATCTATTTGAATAATTTGCTTTGGAAATTAAATTGAGGGCCTTATCGGCCACGGAACCCGAAATTGATTGCGCCATTGTGATTGGCATAATTTTTAGAGCCTACGGTGAAATTTAATTGAAAAATTGATTCGGACTAGATTAAGTTGATTAAATTGATAAATTAGTGCCCAATTGTTTATTACTATTAAATTGAATTAGTGGGTTTATTGAATAAAGGCACTACACTCTCTATTCTTCTCCTTTTGTTACATTTTGGCTGATCATAAACATTAAGGAAGAGAGGGGGGTCGGCTAAGGGAGGGAGAGAGTGAAGAAATTGGAGTTTTGGCCTCAAAGCTTGATAATTTGTAGACCAACTCAAGAATTAAGCTTAAGTTTGGAAAATCAAAGCTTCTAGGTGAGTAATTCTTGGATTATAGTTTGTAATTTTGTTTGTGTTCAAGCTAATTGAGTGATCAAGAGTAAAATTGAATGAAATTGGGTTGGTTTTGTTGAATTAAAGCTTGATATATGCATGCATGTGAGAGATTGTTTTGAAATAGCATGTATAAGCTTGAAATACATGATTCAAGTAGAGTTTTGGGTTAAAACTCATGTTTTGATCACCATTTGTGTTATCTAAGTTGAGAATGTGGCTAGTTCATCACATGCATGTACAATTTATGAAGATATGAGCTTGAATGTTTGAATTTGAGCATGTTGGTGATGAGTTGTAATATTTTGGGACATGCATGCAAATAAATTATGAAATTGAGCTTCAATATGTTGTAATTTATGCTTGTACCATGTTAGTATATGTCTATGAGTGATTTGAGCCATAATATGCATGAATTGTTGGTTGGAGGTCGAAATGAAGCTCAAGAACACAATTACAGGTTTTCGATTTTGAGGTCCTTCGCCGGGAACATGACGCTCGAGCGGGAAAATCGTGCTCCCAGCACTTTTTGCAGAGTTGGACCTTCGCTCAAACGGGATGTTTCACGCTCGAGCAGGAGCTTTTGTAGACAGGCCTTCCGCTCGAGTGCTCTAACTCACGCTCGAGCGTAATTTTGAGGTAACCAGTACTTTTGCAGGCCTCTTGGGTCCGCTCGAGCGGGGACCCTGTTTTCTGAAATTTTGTTTTC
The DNA here is from genome assembly GCA_025200525.1 of Camellia lanceoleosa. NCBI lineage: Eukaryota > Viridiplantae > Streptophyta > Magnoliopsida > Ericales > Theaceae > Camellia > Camellia lanceoleosa. Next base: position 143,682,844 of record CM045769.1, on the reverse strand, counting down.
GCATTCTGTGTTTCGTTTTCCGTTCTCTTTCACTTGCAAGCACTCTTAGGCATGTGTTAAGCATTGTAAATGAGTTAATGAGATAAGAATAAAGCCTAAAGAGGAATATGTGAATTAAGGAACGGATTGAACTGTTAGTGACCCTTTTGTGTTCATGAAATGTGTAGGGTCAAGCTCCAGGGCAAATCCACAAGCTGATCACTGTGAGTAATATCGATATTCGAATGCTTGTGAATGTCCAATTGTTTATTCCCTTATAAGCTCTATGAGTTGCTAATTGGGATTGTGGACAAAAGTCTGACATGAATAAATAAATGGACCGAAGGTCGTTTTGATAAACATAAATGGACCAAAGGTCGTTTTGATGGAATTGAATGGACCGAAGGTCGTTTTGATAGAAATGAACGGACCGAAGGTCGTTTTGACATGAATGAGTGGGCTAAAGGCCGTTTTGACATGCATGAGTGGGCCGAAGGCCGTTTGACAAGAATGAACAGGTCGAAGGCCGTTTTGACATAAATGATCGGGCCGAAGGCCGTTTTGACATAAATGAGTGGGCCAAAGGCCGTTTTGACATAAATGGAAATCTGAATGGGCCAAAGGCCAGAATGTTGAAACTACAAGTCACTTGATTTGAAATTTGTATAGTTATGTATCTGTTAAATAGAAATATGAATTGGGCTCGAGGCCGTTTGGAACCTGTTGTTCTACATTGTTATGTAACTTCTGTATTTGATATTATTCACTGGGATATCGCTCACGCTCATTCATGTGTTTGTAGGTGAGCCAAGAGAAGTCCAAACCCAGCCCCAGTGAAGTCTGCCATGAACAACACGAGTTTTGGAGAGCTAGCCTTGTGTCTCACGCACGAGACCTATCCTTGCCATTTTGTTATGCATTTACGTTTTGTCTTGTTAGCAAGGACTTTGTGTATATTTGTATATAGTCTGTTATGGGTTGGCTCAGTTTAGATGATCTTGTCTGTAAAGAAGTTTATGCTACTGTACTTTTGATGTGGGTTATTAACGTATATGAGTATGGTTTGTTTGATGTGCATATAAGCACGGCTCTATGGACAAAGTTTTAAAATTTTGCTTCCGTTTGGCCCCTTTACTCTGACGAGTTATGTTTGTTTTGGTCTGAGGCCGTAGGTAATCACAGGATTACTGGCCGGTTATGTCCTTAACCCATAGGGACGGGTTCGGGTCATGACAGAGCATGTGTGATAGATACACAAAAGGTGAACGAAGTGTGATAGATACACAAAGCGAACGTGTGATAGATACACTAAATGAACAAAGTGTGATAGATACACTAAGTGAAGAGAGTGTGATAGATACACTAAATGAACAAAGTGTGAGAGAGTGTGATAGATACACTAAATGAAGAGAGTGTGATAGATACACTAAATGAACAAAGTGTGATAGATACACTAAGTGAAGAGAGTGTAATAGATACACTAAATGAACAAAGTGTAAGAGAGTGTGATAGATACACTAAATGAACAAAGTGTGATAAATACACTTAAGTGAAGAGAGTGTGATAGATATACTAAATGAACAAAGTGTGATAGATACACTTAAGTGAAGAGAGTGTGATAGATACACTAAATGAACAAAGTGTGATAGATACACTAAGTGAGCAATCTTAAACGTAACTTCTTTGAATGAACCGTACATACGATATCGTGCATGAATGAGAAAGAAACTTGATAGGTACAATGCAATGCAATGCATGATGTTTAAGGAATGCAATAAACAAACATAGCGGCGCTTTAGAAAGCACCTCATGGGGTGAGTGGTGATGAATCGCTCTACTTTGACGGGGATCTCCCCTTGTGTTCTTCGAGCACTTACCTTGCGTTCTTCGAACTCTTTTCTTCAACTCACAGTATAAAGGTTCTGAAATGTTGACAAGGATTCTTTACGTAGAACACTTTGGATGCCACTTTTCTTCCTGACCGTATTCACAACTTTCCCTATTCTCCAACGGGGTGACAGACTAGGTTGGTTCAGTATCCAGAATTGAGGTGCATATACACTATCTCAACCTATGGGGCTTCTATACAGATTTCAAGCCAGGGATACACCCCCGGGTATTTAAACTAGACTTTAGTCTCAGAAATCCCGAACCTTTGCATTCTAGGCATTAGCCATTCGAACTCTAGTTTCCACTGTCGTAATTGGTCTCTTAGGAACTCATTTCAAACATAACCAAAATGCCCTTGATAGGGACTGATACTCAGGGAGAGTAATTCTGATTGTCATTCTGGCTTGAAGCAGACTTGATCTTGAGCTTGAGGTAGAGGCACACTCATACTTCGGAGCATTGACAAGGCTTGAAGAGGTACATTCGGAGTACAATCACGGAATTTTCTAAAGTTGAAACAAACTCAGATGCCCCACATTTTCCCTCTTTTCTTTTGCTTTGCAGTCTGGAACCCATATAGCTTCAGATAGGTCCTGGTTTTATTGTTTTCACATGACCTAGGTTGAACCCTGCAGTTTTGCACATAAGAACAAATCCTGTTTTGCATATATGTAGAGAATGGCACAGCACTCTGAGCACAAAAAAATTTTATTTTTGAAATTGAAATTGAGGAACGAGTTCTTAACCGGGTATTGAGCCTACAACTGACCACAGCAAAACGACTTAACAACGGAAAAACAAAGGTAAAGCAACCTAAACACATCTATTGACACTCGAAACGACTCAAAACAAGAATCGGGACAGACAAAACACAACAAAACACAAGACTCAAATGTGCATAGGGAGCTTGTTTCTCCAAGTATTGTTTCTCACCCTTTCTTATTTGTGATTCTCACATTACTCTAGCACTCAATCTCTATTTTTTTTGAAAAAAGCCCTTCTCTTACTTTTTCTCTCAGCACACATCTCTCTATTCTTCAATCTCTCTTCTTTTTTATCCCTCCCCTGGGTGGTTGATGGATAAGCAGGAAGTTGTGGGCTCTTGCCCCTGGTATTCTACCAGATTTCTTCTTCTTTTGCTCATAACAGTGAACTTTCCCACAGAGGGGTTAAGCTAAGACTGGGTGTGCAGTAGATTTGCAACTGACATCGGTTGACGACGCCCTTGGCCAGTTTAGATGTGACCAGACCTTCTCGGATAAGGGAGTGGAATATCCTGCTCCATTTCCAGTTCGTGCTTCGTACTTGGCTTGATACCTCGTTGCTTGGAGGATGAGATAGTTTTCGGCCCTTTGCTGTTAGCTTTAGTTGTCCCCTTTTCTGGTGAATATGGTGCCCTTTCTGGTAAGTAGAGTGCCCTTTCTGGCAAGTATGGTGCCTTTTTTGGCAAATGCATTGATAAAGGGGAAAAGACAAAAAACCTGACTCAACTGTGCCCCTAGTTCATCATTTTGACCATTTTTTGTTTTTTGCTTTCTATTAAAACAATTTTGACCAACATGAAAGTTAGATTAACATGCTTGTTTAATTTCCTGATTTGAAATCATGCAAGTCAGGTTATGAGCACTGAAAATTTTCCTTTTTTGAGTCCAAGATATGGTCCAGTTTTGGAAAAATGGAATAATTTTCGAGAAAATTAGTCAACTTCATTAAAAAAATCCTCAAAAACTATTTTTGTAAATGGCCACTGCTCAACCAATATGGAATTTACTCTTGAGATGCACAACCTCAGATCCAAAACAATGGAAAATTGCCCTTTGTCTAAATGGCACTGTATGGCAACGAAAAGTTGCCCCTTGTTTGAATGGCACCACAGCGCACTGTAATCAGTCCTCAAAGTGACGATCTGTAACGCCCTCAAAATAATACACATAAACCCAACATGCTCGACATGCATAGACATAAAAAAATAAAGCATATTTCCATCATCAGAGTATTAGGTACAAAAGTATTACATATTGACATCAAAAGTAAATGCCCTACGGGCTTACAACTTTCCAAGTCAACACTTGGTTACAACAAAAGAAGAGTTCTAACTCTTTATACAAAATAAGCCCTTGGCTTGATTTACATGTAATACAAAAAGATAACAGCAAAAGGGTCTTTCAGCCTCTAGCCTCCCAAGGTACGTCCTTGGAGGTGGTATATCACCTGAACCTGAAAATGATGTCCTATATAGGGTGAGCCAATGCCGAGTAGAGATATACTAAACCAATTATGAGCAATAACTAAAACATTAGCATTCGATAGATGGTTAACACTTGTAAACCAACTTACAACACTTCCCAGTTTCATGACAGAAACACTTGTATTTCATTCCACTTTCCTTTACTTATCCAATTCAAATTCAGAAACATGGCTCATTATCTAGCCAAACAATTAAGTGAGATTACAACTCATATTAACATACTTCCATACTTCACAATTCACATGAGACTACAACTCATATTAAAACACTTTCATACTTCAATTATCTATGTTATGCAAACGTAATCAAGATTTCGGGACTTTCACCCTGGACACTCCAGCCAACTTAGTTATCAATGGAGTCCATCCCCTATCTCCTTCCAAACAGGTTTGAGAGTCCATCCCCTATCTCCTCTCAAACCATGGAGTACATCCCCTATCTCCTCCCAAACAATATACATATACAATGTATTTAAACACTTATCATATACAATAATCAATCAATACATATATTCGATGTATTATTTCAACTGTCATATTCAATGATATATTCCAGGTGATTAGTTTTAGTTTTCCCTAATCAACATACAATGTCTACAACAATCAAGACTATCCTCCACCGATAGTCTAAAGCAGTTATCTCTAGACAGATAATAAATTTATCAACAGATAAAATATCAACATTTTCATAGGTGAGTGATTTATTTATCCAACTACACCATTTAATCTCATAATTTTCCAATTTCATGATTTCCAACTCAATTTCACATTTTCTCAAATTAATTATTCAACATGATTAGGGCTTTTTCCCCCTTTTTCAAATATCAACCTTAAGGTTGAATTTCATCAATTTAACAACAATAATCCCTCTTTCCAAGGTCTCATATACACATGGAGTTTAATAGATTGAAAACCCTCTTTTTATAACTTTACTTCTACCCCTAACTTTTCCAAAATTACCAAACAATACCATCTATCCAAAACACCCAACATTTATGTCAAAACTCATAGAGAGGAGTAGGTTATCCCTACCTCAAATGAAGAGACCAAAAGAAGAAGATGGAGAAAACTCAAAATCCTTCAAACTCAAAAATTTTCAGATCAAGTGTAGCCCACACCAAGCTCCACCTTTCTTACTAAGGAAGTAGGATAGAAACACACTAGAACTAGGTGTATTCTTAGAGAGAAGGTGTATAGAGAGAGAAGAGCAGTCGAATCTAGGGTTTGCATAAGAGAGAGGATGAAAAAGTGAAGAAGAAGCTGCTGCTGCGAATTGATATAATCGAGCCTCGCTCGAGCGAAGGAGTGGTCGCTCGATCGACCAGACACACAGAAACCTCGCTCGAGCGCAGAAAGCCTCACTCGAGCCAACAATGTGAAGTTTCAGGTCTGTAACCTAGAAGCACGCTCAAGCGAAGAAAAGCTCACTTGAGTGAAGAAACCCAAAACATAGTCCTCGCTCGCTCGAGCAAAGAAACACAACCTTCAGGTCCAAAACTAGACATAGACGTACGCTCGAGTGAAGGAACTAAATGCCCTACGAGCGAAGGAACTAGACGTAGACGCACGCTCGACAAAAGCCTCGCTCGAGCAAAGACACCAAAATCTGGGCAGCAACCATTTGTTTCTAATCACAACCAACCTGTTACAAACCTGCCCAACACATCTTAAAACTCATATACAAAGAATTAAAGGACGGAACGAGAAACATAAAACAATACTCAGTCATGGAACCCAAGTCCGGGATACTGTACATAAAAGGGAAAAACCCAAGATCGCTATACGATCACAACCGAACTCTCGGATACAGAGAAGACAAAGATGATCAGAACCATTACATGGACGCTGTCGATTTGGAAGTGTTTATGGCTGGACTTCAGAATGAAGTTGCCTACGTATCCTAAAGATGGGAATTAAGCCTGACGTAGTTCCGGGTCAGGTTCACTCGTGTATTAACACTCTCATTTTACGCTCTAACTTTTGCCAATGCCGCCATTTCTAGGTTTTCAACCTTATGAGCTATATTCTTATTTTCTTGTCAATTATTTTTATTTTTTTTCTTCTTTTTTCATCTTTTCTTTTCCTTTTCTTCATTTTTCTTTTTTTCTTTTTTTTTTTTCATTTTTTCATTTGCTCTAACTTTTGTCTAGGTCGCTCTTTCGGGTTTTCGGCCCAACGAACCTTTCAAGGGTAAAAGTGTAGCTAGTCCATGTTGAATGGTCATAGGATCTCGAATCCATCTGAATCCAAGAGAATGGCTACTGTTGGCTGATGATGTAGGAGTCCATCCAATGGGGGCTGAATTTGCCCCTAGTGTTGTGGATAGAAACTTGGTTGTCCTTCAGCAATACTTTCTTCTTTCCTCCTTTCTAGGATTTGGCATTCCTACCGGTCTTCATTGGTTTGCAGAATGACCCCTCTTTTGAATCTTTGAGCACATTTGACATTTTTTTTTTTTGCCCCTAGTTCAAGGGCTGCTTCTGATCCAGCTTTGTAAGCTTTCTTTTGACGACATCTAACCTTCTTGATCTGACTTTCTTGCCCTTAGTTCCAGGGTTTCTTCAAATCTGGCCATACAAACCAATGCTTTAAATCTGGCCATGCAAACCCCATATTGTGGTTGACCGTTGAACATTCTGAATCCAAGTTCAAGGTTTGAAAGAAAGGGGTCGAGTCTCGAGGCTGAGTGATTCCACACAGGTCTTCACAGGACGGCGCAAAATATTTTTTGAAATCTTTTAAGAAAGCGACTAGTCGCTCGTGCTGAAGACAATGTATAACCAATCTGGATCAAGCTAGGATCCTTCCTAGTACTCACATTAACAAACATTATCTCATTCATTAAGGGCTTAGCATGCCTCTCTTTCTCTTAGTCGATCAAATTTTTGCAAATCCCGAGGAATTCCTCTCTCTTTGTTTTCATCACAGTGTTCAAAAAGTTTTGAAAAACTCAGGTTAATGCAATGATTTAAAGGCACAGAAAAGTAGGTGAAAAGCACTGCCGTTTCATTCTAATCTTCTGGCACAACTGGCTTAAGGCAGAAACAAACTCAAGAGTGTGAAAATCACTGTTGTTTCATTTAAATCTTCTGGTGCAACTAGCTCTATGGCGGAAACAGACTCAAAAGAGTGTAAAAGACAAACACAAAACAAGATAGTGATGTTCGAGGTAACATCCCCGAGATTACCCGACTCTAACAAACAGGACTGACTCGATACAACAAGACAGACTCGACTGACTCAGTATAAAAAGACTGACTCAACACAACACAATAGAACTGGCCCAATACCCAAGTCAGAAAGTAAAATAAACAGCATTCGCAAAGTGCTCAAAATAGTGTGCACCATCCCCATATCTGGAGTAAGCTGAGCGCCATCCGTAGGTGGTTCATCCCCCGATCACATTATCACATTATCCCCCAAGTTCATTGATCCAGTGTCGATAGACTTTGCAAGATTGGTGTGGCGATGACCTTGTCAAATAGATCTTGTATATCATGGCGAAGATGAAAGTAACTGCTAGTGTCATGACCGGTTTGTTGATGGAAGGCACAGTACTTAGCCGAGTCATGCTTTGGAGGGAGAGGATCGGGTAGAGGCCGTTGTTCCAACGGTTTTAGATGTCCTTTCCTGAGTAGGACCCCTAGAGCTTTAGACAAAGGCATATAAAGTGGGGTAAAAACCCTCTTGCCTCGGGGTAGATATTTGGCTATTTGTGAGCTGGTTCCAGACGTACTGGTGAATGGGGTGGCTGTTTTTGGTGTAGTGGTGGAGACCATGCCCACCTAAGAAGATCTTGCAGCTGCATCACCACTGGTGGTAGCATTCGAATTGCATGTATAACCCTTCTTAGGTGACTCCTTTTCATGGTCAATCAGACCTTGTTTCATTGCGTCTTCAATCTGTACCCCAATCTCGTGTAGCTCCGCAAAGGTGGGAATGGGTAAGACGATCATTTTCTTCATTAGGTTAGGCTGTAGGTTGCGCACAACCATCCTTATCTGATCTTTGTTGGAAGGCCTTGTAGTCACCATCGAGGCCTTTGCTTTCCATCTCGTCACAAACTCTGAAAAACCCTCATTTGGCTCTTGGCGGGTGACTTCAAGATCACCAGTTGTGATCTCGATCTATGTGTTGTAGGAGTATTAAGCAACGAAAGCCTCAGCTATCTCTTCCCAGTTCTGTTTCACAAAGTTGACCAATTTCGCATACCAGATTGCGGCTATCCCAGACATGGTTCGACCGAATAGTGACAGGTTCTAGGCTGTGGTCAAACCCATTGGCCTTAGGATATCAGAAAACAGGTGGAGGTGCACCATTGGGTCTCCAGAGCCATCGAAGCGGTCGATATGTGACATCTTGAACCGGTTCGGCAATGTCACCGCTGAGTCGGTGTATCCATCCTCTATGTCCGGAATGGAATTAACACCTTGAGCTCTTTTGAACAGTTTCTTTAGCTTACTCACTTTCAGCGCTGTTGGATCTACCTCAAAGTTAGATGGTGTGTCCACTGGATTAGCCGGTGCTTTGGACAGCTGAGGTAGGATTAGGGATGGAACTGGCCCCGTTGGGACGTCCGTATTTTCCTGGACGTTTGTAGTCTCCCCGGGTATCAAAACTCTAGGTGCGGGTGGGGGCAGATGCGAAGCAGATGCTTTGGCTTGTTGTGGTTGCTGTTGTTGTTGAAGTCTGGCAATCAGCTCTGTTTGTTGAGCCACAACCTCTGGCTGATGTGCGGCAAACTCTACCTGGCGGGCAGCATCCCACCGCATGGCCTGCATGGTTTCTTGGAGCTGACGCATCATGTCCTCCATATTAACTGAAAACTGCGGATCTGACTGAACAGGTGTGCATTCCTTCTCTGAGGTGGAAGCAGATATCTCAGCCCAATTGCGCACGGGTGAGGTGGATAATGACCGAGGATCTGGAGACTATTGAATTGGTGATCTGTGCCTGACTAGCCTTTTTACCCTGCCTCTGGCGAAGGAACACTGATTGCCCTTGAACTGAATCTCTGACCTGACAAAGTCTATCAACACAAGTCCAAGGAACCTGGGGGATATCGGAGCCTTCTAAAGCTATGGTTCCAAGTCTACCTAGCAAAAGAGAAAACAGACAACATCTTAGCCTGATTTTACCAGAACCAATATGAGCAAAGCAGAACGACTATGCCCCTACAGAATTCTTCCTGTAAACTGATACCCTTAGGCCGATATTCAGACTTGCAACTGATACATACAACCTGTAGAGACGCACTCTAACAGCACATACCAAGCAAGTAAGAGCCAAAACACCCCTATGGTGGGGTAGGGTTTCCCTGTCCTATTTTGTCAGGAGCTAGGGTTTCACTATGCACACAGCGGTTTCAAACGACCTACAATCGGGTAAGCAACCCTGTCCTAGTTTGGAATGGTTACTATGGATTCCGATATGCATTAGGTCGAATAAACAAAAAAGGGTGCCTCGGTAAAAATCGAGGTTTGTGTTCCCATCGTGGCAGAGCCCGCAACCGGTCAGCCTTATGGCACGCTTTTCCAAGCAAGCCTCCGGCAAATCGTTCAGGAATAGAAGATGGCAAACACAGTGTCCTGGGCACACCAATGCAAATGTAATGCAAAGAAACACATAAGTGTAAACAAAACAACATATCATAGTGTTCGAGTCATGTTCTCTAAATCCCCAGTAGAGTCGCCAGAAACTGTAGATTGCCTCGAACTCCGCTCCGTGCGTGAGGGCGCAAATCGTAAGTTCTTAGCTACTACAGTTCGGACTCATGTCACGGTTTTGAATCTAATCTCACAAAGTGCAATGTGAGACTGATAAATCACCAAAGAGCCCAAATTCGGCAAATCATTTTGGAAAATCAATTTTAATCAAAAAGTGCCAAACATGGACTACTTTGCCAGATTTCAGAGTCGCCACCTAAATATTTTGTTTTGGGAAATTTAGGAAACCTTGACTCGTGCCTAAGGCTACATGTCTGTCATCACCAAAGTTGCCTCGGCTCAGGAACTTGGGTACAAGAGGGGAAGGTCATGCAATGAGCACCTCCGCTCGCCCGATCAAAGGATCGGCCATTACTAACATGATATGTTATTTTTGAAAACACATGTGCTCTTATTCTGGTTATTAATCTATCATTATTACATGATGTGCACAGCATACAAGTATAGACTAAATCACTCAAATTGGAACAAAACATCTCATGTTTGTTTGTTTGAAAATGGTTTGAAGTTGTTACTCGCAAGTAGGCTAAGTTGCGGATTTGCCACCCTCAAGTGGGCGTAGAAAACATGATTTTTGCCACCTCAAGTGGGCTTAAAACTCACAGTCATCGAGTTGTTCCAATCCAGGCAATCAAGCCTTCACCCACAGGCATTCATACAATTAAACACTTAAGCAGTTAGCCTCATGGCAAGCATGCTATCATGGTAGTCACTCACACTCATGCAGTATGCTAAAGCGTAAAAGCTTACCTAGTACTCTGAGCCAAAAAAGAAGCTAGTTAGTAATCAATGCATGATCTTAGCTATGTCAAGAATGCCTAATGTAACACATGCAAAAATGCAACCAAGATAGGCTCGGCTATTCTAAGATGTCATGTGAATGCAAGCGCCGAGCCCGGTGCATGCAAGACGAATGAATGAATGCAAACACGTGAGCATAAGTATGCTAATTGAAACATGCCCTAAAACTAACTATTGAAAGCAGGTAAGTAAAAGAGAGAAAGAAATGGGGGTTAGAAGACATTCACACACACACGCACACTTATTAAAAAAATTTCCCTCTCAAGCTAACTAGCTAATCTAAACTAATTATTACAAAATGAAACTGATTAACTAATTCTAGTTAACTAATTAGTTATTACAACACAAATTGAATAGCTAGCTACAACTAATTATTACACAACTTTAATTAATTAACAAATTAACTAAGTTAGCAACTAACTAAACATGTAAACTATATGAAGTAGGTTGCCTCAGCTTTGCCTTGAATAATGAAGGATGCATGCTCGATCGCCTCATTCGGAAAACCATCGCTATGCCCCAACTTGCCTCTGTCTGCATTTGATCTCAGATTACTGCACAAGCCTCCAGATAGCTTCTACTCCAACATGGAAACCTCCAGGAAGGCTGCCGACCAGTTGATGGTGGTGTAGACCACTTGCCGACCACTTACATTTGCTGCAAACCAGAAAAAGTGGTCGGCCAGCCACTTTTACTAGTCGGCCGACCAGAAAATGCTGCCTAACTCCAGTTTGCTACAACAGAGAACAAGAAGGGGCATGTTAGTGTATTTGCAAGACATGTGTGCACAACCATCCTCCCTATCATTTTTTAAGCTCAAGGGAGTGCGGTTCTCGACTCTCAGGCCACCAACCGAGCATCGCAATGCACGGTGGCTGAGAAGCCAAGTTTGCACGAATCAATGTAAATGAATGCACAAATAACATATAAGGGCCTTAAACTCTATCATGCATGATCAAGAGCGTCGGTGACCGAGAAATGAGGCACGTTTCATCACTTTAAGTATGAAAACGTCCCTCGTTTCTCGTGTTTGGATTAACAGCCAATCCAAACACAATGCAATGCATACACAAGATTCCAAACACAATGCAAGGCATGCAAACACAATGCAATACAAGGCATGCATGCACAATGCAATGCAACATGAGCATGTCAAAACAAAGTCCTTAAGCATTGAGGCACACAACACTAAGGCTATACAATGCAATGCACAATGGACTAAACCAACCTCAAATAGACTTCATGCATACCAAGACAATGGCCAAAACACTCTTAAAAGATGGCATGAAAGGCTAGAAAATGTATGCTCATGCATTGACTCACCAATTAAGCATAAGAGCACAACTCTCAAAAATGCTCAAGGAGTGATAAACATGGAAGTGTGACAACACTATATGCTCTGAAATAATGTATGAAATGATGTCAAACCATTCAAATAACACAAGTATAGCATGCAAGAGGGCCTAAGGCACAAGGCTACCAAATGGGACTACACAAGAGGCATGCAATATGTGGCATAAATGATGGAACAAATCATGGATAGAGCTCAAATATGTCAAAACAAGGACCAAAACATGCTGAGATGGGAGCTCAAAGGTCTATGCATGCATGCATATGCATATTAGGCCACAAACAAGGCAACGATGCATAACCCTTCAACCACAATTAGAAAGTGATATGCATGAGAATATGACAATGCTATATGCTCTGAAATAACATGTGAAATGATGCCAAATCATGCACATGTCACACACAATGCATATTAGGAGGCTCAAAGCTTGAAACTAGCATAGGCACTTGCACTATAGCTATGCAATACATGAACCAAAAGGCCAAGAACACCCAAAACAGTCCTAGAGCATGTCAAAATGATGCTAAAACATGTATGGACTAGAGCTAACACATGCTAACTTGAAGGGCATGAAGCATGGAATATGCAAGGCCAATAAGGAAGGTTATACTACACCTACCAAAACCAAGCATGAGATGACTTTACCAATAAAAATCAGAGTTATGGCATGTCAAAATAACACCAAAAATGGGCTAATACCAAGTCAACACATGCTAGAATAACAAGCTCACTCATTAGGCATGTAAGGCTAGCAAAGAAGACTTACACTACAAGTGTAAGAAGCAAATGAGGGATGCACTAACCAACCAAAAACAGAGTTGTATCATGGAAAAATATGACCCAAAACAAACTGAAATGGTGGCCCAAAAGCCTAGGCATGATGGTATACACAATGGCTTATATTGAAGGCATAAAGCACCAACCCTCCAAAGCATTGAATGAGTGAAAGATGTGAGGGCATGACCACACTACATGCACTGAAATCACATGCCAATTGATGCTAAGTCATACAAATAGCCCAAGCAATGCATGCTAGTGGCTTGGAAACTCAAAACTAGTGAGCTAGAATGCATTATGGCTATACAAAGCAAGGCATGCATGACCAAAAAAACATCAAACAGAGCTTAAGCATGGTGAAACATGAGGAAAAACTTCCTGGAGTAGAGTCAAAAGCATGCTGGAATGATGGTCAAAAGCATGATGCATGTTAGGCTAGTATGCAAGATTGCACTACAAGTGTGTGAAGCATGCAAGAGGCTATCAAACCAAGTCTAGGTAGAGCTATAGCATGCTAAAAAAACACAAAAAACCTACTGAGATAGACCCAAAACAAACTTAGCAAACATGCTACTTTGATGAGCTACAAGTAGGATTACACTACACATACACGAAGCATGCAAGGGGTGACCAAGACAGCCAAAAATAGAGTCATGGAAGGTCTAAAAGGTCACAAAAAAATGCTCAAACAAAGCCCCAAGAAGATAGAAATACATGCTCTTGTGATGAGCCATCAACACAAGCATACAAGAGAAGAGGATGGGGGACAACCCCCACCCATTTGAGGCCTCAAAACCAAGTTTCCACCACTGAAATTCCTCTAGAATTTAGTGGTAGAAAGGCCAAATAAAGGTGATCGCAAAGGCTCAAAGAGATGGCTCAAAAGCCTAGCAAATAGGGCATGCAAAGGAGTAGATCACCCCCAACACCAAGGAAGCCTCAAACAAACATGTTAAGCACTAAAAATCAGAACTTTTTGTAGTTTAAAGGTATGCCTAAAACATCATGCAAATGGGGCCAAAAGCTTAATCAAAATAAAGCTTTAAAGGGGTTAGAGACTTACCCTTGTAGAACAACTTCAAGGAAGCAACTCCAGCAACCTTTTTGGATCAAAAGCAGTCCAAAAAACACAAAACCAGCTTCAAGATGCCTCAGCAACAAAAGTGTGGTGTTTCACTGTGTGTTTGTGTGCAAAAGTGTGATGAAAAGGCACTTTTAAGCACAAATATAAGAGAAAGGAGGAATTATAGAGATAAAGATGTATGTATAGCTTCAAGTAATTTTTTCTGAACCTCGAGAAGGAAGAGAGTGCCTCCCTTTTATAGAAAACCAAGCCTCAAGCTTGTTGAACAAGCTTGAAGCTAGATGCAATCCCTCCACGTGTATGGAGGATGATTTCTGTGCTCACCAGCTGTCACAGCTGGCAAGAAAATATCTTCAAAAAGATGTAGGTAAGCTGCCGACCAGTTGAAGTGGTTGGCCAGCTACTTACACTGGTCGGCCGACCAGTGAAAGTGGTCTGCAAGAATGAAAAGTGGCCGTCAACGGAGAGTGGTGGTCTGCACCAAGAAAGCAAGGTGGTGGCATGGCTGCTGACCGCTTTTGGTGGTCCAAAGACCACCAAGACCAGTTGGCCGACCAGAAAACTGGTTGGCAAGCAGGAAAAGTGATTTTCAGGGAGAGAAACTGGTCTACAACCCTTATTCCACCCTCCAAGCAAGGAAAATAAGGTTTGTGCCAAGAACAAATCAAAAAGGATGCAAGACAAGAGTCCGCGGGTCAAAGCACGCAGCCGAAAACCTCGAAAACTAGTCTACGGACACCAAAAGTGGTCTACGGGAGGGAAAAGTGGTCTATGGCCACAAAAAGTGGTCTACAAGACCTCTGTGTCCCTCTAGACCAAGCCAACGAGGCTTGGTCCGAAAACCAAGCTAATAGGAGAACGTTAAGCGGTCTTGAGACAAGGCGCGCGGCTGAAGACTCCGGAAACTAGAAACTAGTCTGCAAGAGGGAAAAGTGGTCTACAGACCCCTCTCTCCCTCCAGGCAAGATCAACAAGGCTTGGTCCATAAGCCAAGCCAAAACCAAAGAGTTCAGAGGCCCGAAGGCAAGGCACTCAATCGAAAACTCTGGAAACTCGAAACGAGCACAAACAAGCACAATCATCGAGCGCTCAAACGATGACGTCTGAGTCTTAAGGTCGGTCAAAAATAGGGTGTCTACACAACTATTTTCTGTTTCTGAGCATTGGCGGTGGTGCGGCGAAGGCAACCAAATCGAACAATAATGCCGCTGTAAGCGGCGGTGGTAATGGTGGTGGTGATGTGATTGTCCACATCTAATGCTCTAATGGCTAAAGTTCTCGGTGCAGACCAACCTCGACTTCACCGTTGGATCCTTTAAGTCCGTCGTTGCCCAGAACTACGACATCCTCGCCGAGCAACAACGCCTCGATGACGACGACAGAGAAGAAGCCTCCTCGAAAGTTTCCGCCGCCGTGTTGGACCCAAGAGGAAACTCATTTTGGAAGAACTCGGAAGCCTCTCAAATGGTGCGACCATTGGAGTAGCTGCAGATTCAACTTTCTTGGTTTCTTCTTCTCCCATTATTATATGTATATATATATATATACGTATATATCTGTGCTAAAATGAGCAATCTTCAGAAAGAACTCAGAGGCAAAAATAGATGGATGAGAGAGAGAGATAGAGAAAGTGAGAGACCCAAATCAGATCTGAGATGGTACTATTGGGTTCTTTTAGATTCAATTTCTGGATTTCATGGCTTTAGAAATTGGTTTTACCTACTGTTTCCATTTTGATTGTTCATGCATCTAAACCAACGCACTTGAGGGCCTTATAGGAATTTTAGTTTTTATCTTTGATGACATCAGTAACTTCTGTTAGTTGCATGAACGACAGTCAAAAAATGGGAAAATCTTGATATTGTCAGTTAAAGGAGGGGAGATTTCTGTAATTTTTGAAACCTCAAGAGAGGTCCCTGTATTTGTCAGAAAACTCAGGGGAGATAAATATAATTTATCCATTATTTTAAATATAAAATTGAATACAATTGTAATTTGATAAAAGAGTTTTCGATATTCGATTAACTTGCTTTTTTATAAATTTGTTTTACACAATATACTTAGAAAAGTTAAACAATTCAAATTCTCGAAATAAAGTCCAAAATGATCTTTGACTAATGTGCTTCATGGACAGCAAACCACTTCAAATCCATGCTTTGTTACAGTGGAACAGTTCAATGAACAAGTGAACCAGTTATTCCAAGGGAATTGTGTTCCTTTTTTCACCACTTGACTTCATTAATTTTACTTGGAAAAACCGATGCATACGTTATTCAGCTTCGCCACTTGCTCAAGATTCCAATCAAAGTATTTCAAAGACATCCCTTTCTTTCTCAATCCTTCATTTATTTGGGTCAAAAATATTTCATAAAAAATATATTTTCACATATTTAATTATAATTCTAAAATAAATATACTAATAATTATGTTACTAATGGATTTGTTCACCCAAAAGAGTATTTACTTGTTGAGCTGACAGATTGATAATGATAGTGATAGTGATAGTAATGGTGGGATAGGAGATGGCTTGCACTTCCAACTCAATCTAACTTGATATTTTTAAGATTTACAAAAAACATATTTATACTATGAAGTTGGATTGAGATTAAATTTTGTTCCAATTTGGGAACATAGTTAAAAGTTAAATTTTGGGCCATATATTAACCTATTTTGGATCACATATCTCTTTATTTTTTTAACATGTTTTTTCAAAAAATAAAAATAAAAATCAAAAAACTTATTTTTAACCAACTTTCCAAAACAAACCTTTAACTCATTTAATATACGTTATAATAAAAAAGGGGGTAAATTACACTAATACCACCTGAGGTTTCTATTTAATACAACGGTTCTGCTGGGTAGCTCAAAATGAGCTACCCCGAATCCCCTTTTTTTTTTTTTCAGAAGCAGAGAAGGAGAGGAGGAGGAGGAGGAAGGAGGAGGAGTGGATTGGAGGGGGCCATAACAGTGGGAGGAGGCGGAGGCGAGGCTGGAGGCGGGGCCGGAGGCGACGGCGGTGGTGCTGCGACGATCGGCAGTGGTGAACAGACGATCTCCTCTCCTCCCTCTCCCTCTCCCCCTTTCTCTTTCTCTCCCTCTCCCTCTCTCTCTGCTCAGTCCATTGCACGAAGAAGAAGAAGAAGAAGAAGAAGAAGAAGAAGAAGAAGAAAAAAAAAGAATGTCCAAAACGACGTCGTTTTGGGCATTCGGGGGATTAGGGGGGAGAAAATTCAGGGGAAAAATTATTTTCCTTAATACAAATCCCTCCATCACATTTAAAAAATTGCACTTGCCCCCTATCAGATACAAATGACATATTTACCCTTAACCTTTATATATATATATATAATAATACAGATATTTTGTTCATATCAATTCAAAGGAAATAAAAATCATCTTCTTTGGTTTAATTCACACAAAAAATTGAGTTTTTTTTTTTTTTTTCGTGTTTTTTTTTTAATTTTAATTTTTACTGAATTTTTTAATATTTTAAACATTTTTTTTTATTTTTTAAATACACCTATTCTAGATATACATAGTAAGTATAATATTTTGTGATTTTTTTTAAAAAAATTCACCAAATATAAAAAATAGAAAAATAGAAAAAATCAATATATTATCATATTTTGTTGTCTTTAATCGATTTTTTTTTTAAAAAAAAATTGTGCAAATTTTATACTTTTTAAATAAATTTAGATTAAATTGATCTAATTTAGATATAATGGGGAAAATAAAAATGAAAAATTATATTCATATATAAAAATTTATATAAAAAAATATCATAAAAATGGTAAGATAGTCATTTAGAAAATTTTAGAATATGACATCAGTAATTCAGAGGGCAATTTGTAATGAGATTACAAACCTTAAAGAAAAAAATATAAATTTTCAAATATAAAAAAAAATTTATATTAATCAAAAATCTCAGAGAGTCAGTGTAATTTACCTGTAAAAAAAACTTAAACTAGGAGCCACAGGACAGGCCCAGAAAGTTTTTTTTTTGGGATCAAAACAGGCCCACAATGTTGACTTCAACCATAGACTTCAGTGAAAAGCTGTCCATGAATCAAGAGGGCTCTCGTATGAATGAAAATTATATTACGAAATAAATAAAAAATTTATTCGGTGCAAGTTCCACTCGATAGAGTAGAAGTGAATTTCCTCTATTCATTAGCTAGCAGTAAGAGCAATTAAGATATTCTTTTTTTAGTAGATTTTTAATTTTTAAGCTTTTTTTAAGAGGTGGAAAAAGATGTGTTTAAGAATTATTTTTTTAGTTAAATAAATAGTTGTGAGAAAAAAAATTAATTAATTGATATATACAATGTGATCCTTTGTTAACAGGATTGAAGTTTTGGCTTTTTGGCGACGACTTCTTAGTAACACAATAAACTACGGGAAAAGAGAAAAAAAAAAAAAAAAAAAAAAATTACATCAATAGTCCCTACATTTTAACATTTGTATTATTTTGGTCCTTATCATTTTAATTAACTTAATTTTGATCATTAATCTTAAATTTTGTGTCCCTTTGGTCTAATTGATAATATCAATTAGGGATTTTGAAATAAAACCGTCACTAAATTTGTTCAGGTTAACTCACTAAGTTGAACAATTTTTAATTTTTTTTTTTTATAAAAGGATGACACATGATACTTATGTGCACATTTTTCTTAAAACAATATTAAAAATTGAAATTAATTTGACCAAATTGAGATAAAATCATAAATTTCGGATCAAAATTGAGCTAATCAAAATTACAGAAAACAAAAATAGTACAATGACCAAAGAATAAGAATTACCGGTGTAATTTGCACCAAAAAAAAAAAAAAAAAGTCCCAAGCCTTTTTTTTGAACGAAAAAAAAAGAAGTCCCAAGCCTTTGGCTCTATAAATACATACATTTGGCTCTCCATTAATGTATATAAGTTGATCAGCTCCATTTCTCATCATAATAATATTCTATTTTTAACACCAAATGGAGCAAACAAATTCAACTTTTCTCAGTTGTCTACTCAGTACATCTGTACTTTGTTTCATTTTCTTTTTCATGAACTCTCTTGAACTGATTACCACTGCCAAGGGCAATCCCAGTTTAGTTCTCACCAACGAGACAGACCATCAAGCACTGCTTGCAATCAAAGATTTGATAACAGGAGATCCTCTGGGTGCTTTAAGCTCATGGAATCATTCAATTCACTTTTGCAATTGGCAAGGAGTCTCATGCGGTCGTCGACATCAACGTGTGGCACTCCTAAACCTGTCATCTCTCGCATTGGTGGGCTCTGTATCTCCACAAATTGGGAACCTCACCTTCCTTAGGACGATTGATATAGGTAACAACAACTTTCATGGTGAAATTCCACAAGAAATTGTCAAGTTGTTTCGTCTGCAGTACCTTAGTCTTGACAATAATTCTTTTCAAGGTGAATTTCCAACCAATTTGACTCTTTGTTCACATTTGAGAGTTATCAGTATGGTAAAAAACCATCTAAGAGGTAAAATTCCTACGGAGATGGGTTCTTTGTCCAATCTCTCACACTTGGCTTTACCAGCCAATCATCTCATTGGAACTATCCCACTTTCAATTGGGAACCTTTCCAATCTACGTGTGCTTTCTCTAGCGTACAATAATCTAGAGGGAAGCATTCCCACCCAACTCGGGCAGCTTTCCAAGTTGGAGTTTCTTCAGCTGTCGACAGACAATTTGTTTGGTATAGTTCCCAATTCACTTTACAACATCTCATCAATCAATTTCTTCTCCATTCATACCAATCAATTGCATGGAATTCTACCACCAGATTTATTCTTGACCCTTCCAAATATACTAGGATTTCATGTTGAAGACAATCAATTCTATGGCCAAATTCCACCGTCAATAGCCAATGCTACAAGACTAGTGCAAATTGATTTTGGCATCAATTCTTTTACTGGGTCCATGCCTAAAAGTCCGGGAACACTTGATGCTTTAGAACTTTTAGCTGCTTCTGATAATTCACTTGGAACAAACCAAGGCAACGAATTAATGAGTTACATCACTTTTATATCCAATTGTTCCAATATACGAATACTAGATTTGGCTAGGAATCATTTTAAAGGTTTGTTGCCCCGTTCTATTGCAAATCTCTCCACCAAGATCACTTGGTTCAATCTACAAGACAACTACATATCTGGAAGCATACCTCTTGGTATTGGGAACCTTGTAAATTTGCAATACCTCTTACTCAATGATAACATGCTTACTGGTAGCATTCCAACTTCCATTGGAAAACTCTCCATGTTGGAAGTCCTCGTGCTTGATAAAAATAATATCTCTGGAGAGATTCCATCGTCTATTAGAAACTTGGGTAGGCTTGCTATAATTGACCTATCAACAAATACGATTGAGGGAAACATTCCTATTTCTTTAGGCAATTGTACCAATCTACAACAAATTTATCTTGATTACAATCATCTCACGGGAGCAATACCTTATCAAATCTTTGGTCTGTCTTCCCTCTTTAATCTATCCTTAAGTCAAAATTACTTCATAGGACTACTACCACAAGAAGTGGGTAACTTGAAAAATCTGGGTGGACTATATGCATCAAAAAATAAACTATTTGGAGAAATCCCTGCCACTTTCGGCAATTGTGAGGTTTTAGAATTCCTCTACATCGATGGTAACCTTTTCGAAGGTACAATTCCGACAACCTTCAGACAATTGAAAGGTATTCAAGAACTAGATGTTTCTAGAAACAACTTGTTTGGACAGATTCCAAGGTTTCTCGAGGAGTTTCGACTTTTTCAATATCTCAATCTTTCCTATAATATGTTTGATGGTGAAGTTCCAAATGGAGGAGTTTTCACAAACATTAGTGCCTTCTCAGTTGTCGGAAATAGTAAGCTATGTGGAGGAATTAAACTATTGCAATTGCCTGCATGTCCGATTGAAGTCTTAAATGAAAGGAAACGACCTTCCAACCATAGAGTAATAGTTCTAGTAGTTACTCTCACTATTGTCGTATTATCATTGTGTATTCTAGCTATTCTTTATCGGAACAGAAGGTCAAGGAAGCAAGTCAATTTAGCCTCACCCTTGAAAAACCAATATCCACAACTCTCTTATGGAGAACTTTTTCAAGCAACCAATGGATTCTCTACAACCAACTTAATTGGTGAGGGAGGACATGGTTATGTCTATAAGGGGATTCTCAACTCAGATGAACAAATTGTTGCTGTGAAAGTACTCAACCTACACGAACGTGGAGCGAACAAGAGTTTTGTAACAGAATGTGAAGCATTGAAGAACATTCGCCAACGAAATCTTGTCAAGATAATTACAGCTTGCTCAAGCATTGATTTTAAAGGTAACGACTTCAAGGCTTTGGTCTTTGAGTTCATGGAAAATGGGAGCTTAGAAAATTGGTTACACCCAAATCTTTTAGAGCAACATGAACCTAAGAACTTGAACTTTGTTCAAAGGCTAAACATTGCCATTGATGTGGCATGTGCATTGGATTATCTTCATCATCATTGTGAAATGGCTTTTATTCATTGTGATTTAAAGCCAAGTAATATTCTTCTTGACGGTGATTTGTGTGCCCATGTTAGTGATTTTGGCTTGGCAAAGATTTTTTTTGCAACTAATAGAATTTCTATTCATCAGCAATCAAGTTCAATTGGGATCAGAGGAACAATTGGCTATGTTGCCCCAGGTAATTGTTTATTGATTCTTACATTGAAATTGATTAAGAAATTTATTTAGTTACATTATGTTATTATCTTGCGCTGAACTAAAAACCAATTACGAGATTGTATAGGAATTAAGCCATGTTTTAGAGACTTTCCTTGACTTTTCCTTATTGTTTGTATAGCTACCACAACAAATGAAATCAACCATTGTCCTACCCCTATGGTATTTGAACATAGATTTTAACCCTTGAGATAATGTCATCTTTTGAAATGCTGAACTGTTTTTTTTTTTTTAGCAAAAGAAATACAACTTACTAGTTCAACATTCATACCAAAATTAAAAATTTTGGGCATTTTTTTCATTATTTCATATTGCAGAGTATGGTATGGGTGATGAGGTATCAACACAAGGTGATATGTACAGTTATGAAGTGTTACTACTAGAAATGTTCACAGGAAAAGAACCAACTAGTAACATGTTTACAGGTAATGTAAACCTCCATAGCTATGTAAAAATGTGTCTTCCGAAGCAAGTAATGCAGATTGTTGATCCCCAAATCATATTGGAAATGGAAGAGGAGCCAAGTAGGAGCATGCAAAGTAGTACAACCAACATTTCCAAACTAGAGGCTTGCCTAGTACCAGTCTTTCAAATTGGAGTTTCATGTTCTGCTGAAATGCCAAGTGAAAGAATGAGTGTGAAAGATGTTCTCAAAGAACTACACAAGATTAGAAATGTATTTCTTGGGGTTAGGGGACAAAGGCATTAGGATGGAAGAAGAAATTATTCTTAACTATAGCCACTGTAGGTTATTTTGATGTTCTAGAATTTTCTTTTCTTTACTTTTCTTCCCCCTTCCCTCCCCCTTTCTTTTTCTAAATCTGTAATTGTTTGCTTGAAAAGGCATGAAAGTGGTTGTACTTGTGGCATTGTCATCAAATATTTTATAACTAGTCAAGGTTTCTATATGTTTATATGTATGCCTTCTCTATCTAGTTTTTTCATGGTTTCATTTTTTGGTTTATGCTCTCAAGTAATACTATTGTACATAAGAGAGCTTGGCTCAAACCAAAACACTAATGCCATAGAAGCTAAAAGAGAAAAACAAAAACAAAAACAGAAAAAGATGTAGCTCATAATATGATGGATTATGAAGTTATCATACATCAAATACTAACCAATATCACTCATATAAATTATTGAGCAACGAGAAAAATGTTTCATTCATGTTGATTTCACTCTCATCATATGTTAATGTAAAACTTAATCAATGTATATAGCTAATGGGAAATATGAATAATCTTTATTATGAGGAAAACAAAAATTTGCTAGTAGAAAGTGTTGAAAAAAAAAAAAAAAACACAATGCTAGCAACATTCTTCTAGTATAATAAAAAATCCCAAACTGCAAGTTAATATAACAATAGCAATACAACTAAAACACAAAATGCAACTACATTAGGAAATAGAAAATTTTTGATCCACCAAGCAATCTTCAATCTGCTGCACCACCAAAGGACTCCATTTGTCGATTGAGAGGAAAAGGAAGGGTCTCTTTTCCGTCTCTCTCTTCATTCTGCATTGTTTTTGTTTTAAGATGTCATTACTCGAAGTTTGTGAGGTAAGGAGCTATTGTGAAATTGGATCGAACTGTAAAGAGATCACTCTAGAGAAGGAACTGTAGAGGATCTAAACTTCCATATGAGAGGTATGTAACCACTTTGTTGAAGAAATGAAACAACATGATCATGGATTCATGTGGAAAATGGGTATACACATAATCACATTGTGTACTAGTATATTTGATAATTTTACAAGAAATTGCAATTCAGTTCATGTTTTCAAAAATAAAATTAAATCAATGATAAATTTTATCAAGTTTAATAATTAAAACAATAAAGATTTTCATGAATTGTAAATATTTTGTGAAGGCACCATTGATTTATAATTTTCTCATAACTTTTTCCCCTCTTTCTACCTAATTCCAAAAACTTTTTGCAAATAAACCAAGTCGCTCATAAATAGCTCGTGGTCGGTTCGTCCTAAGGGTTGTCAATAAGATGCACAAAATATTAAAATATTTATAATCTTAAGGACAAATTATGTAATGTCCTAGATTTTTAATACTCGAATCCATTACCATAACTCTTTAATTAAGTCCATTTTCAAGATAATAAGCAAGATTAAAATAAATTAAATCAATCGAGGTTCTCTTTCGTGTAAATACACAATGGTGACGTGATCAACACAAATAATTTCAAGTGCCCTTGGGCTTACATTGAGAAAAGAAAACTAGGAAAATGAGATGAGAAAGATTAACCCTCTTACAACAAAATGGCATCCCGCCTACAGGAAACAGGCCCTTTGGCCACATTTAATAGGACTTCTTAGTCGTGAAACAAGCTTCAACTTTCTACCTAAAAAAAAAGATTAACAACATGGGATGAACAGTAATGTCCAATAGGAATCCCAGTGATCCTAAACAATAGTAGTGCATAGATAGGTATGATCATGAATGCTATAAGTCATAATTATGTACATATAATGTGACTTTTTATATCCAAATATATATATATATATATACATGCATAGGTATATCTTTTCTCAAAAGAATCCATCTTTTATCATTTCACAAAAATTCATTTCTCCATTCTTGTAGTCACCAATTTCCCTTTGGAAAGATTCAAATAAATAAATAAATAACCAATCCACATCTCGAACATCATGCACGTTAATTATTTCTTCATTTCTATAATTTATCTCTGATTATTCAAATGATTTTAACCCGTTGTTTATTTTCAAAATCAATTCACATTTAACCCTTGCACTCTCGTGCTACTCATTTACATCAAACAATATGCACATTATTCCCAAACTCAATATTCACCTCAATATGTAAATTTAACAATATCCTCAATACATATATTTATCAATAATTATCTCTACAGTTATTCACATTAGCAATCAAAATTCATAATCAAATGAACAACTTAAGGACTTGTCAAGCCTCACATCACCGCTACGGTCTCACCAAACCCCACGTCTACCTGCTTTACTGGTTGTTAGCTGGAAGGAATGCATTACCTCTATATAGCACAACTTGCTTTAATGGTTCTTAGCCAGAAGGAACGCATTACCTCTATGTAGCACAGCCTACTTTACTGGATGTTAATCGGAAGGAACGCATTACCTCTATATAGCACATCCGCCTGCTTTACCGGGTGCTAACCGGAAGGAACGCATTATCTCCATATAGCACTTTCATCACTTCATCACATGACACATTATTCAAAGTTATACCTTTAAACATTACACAAAACACATGTATTCCATTCAATACAAGCAACACCATCCTCCACCGATGGCCAAGGACAAAACCTTTAAACAATAAAGACATAATTTCCGTAGATAACACAATATGATTATCAATCCATTTCCATATTTCATCTTTAGCAAGGTTTGTTTAGAGCTAACTCAACTATCACGTTATCTCAAAAATCTCATTTAGGACAATAACATTCTCATAAAAATTTCCATTTTTGACTCCACTATTACCAATCATCAATAGTTTCGACATAAGGCAAATTTCAAAGCCATTACATGTTTCTTTTCCTCTCTCGATCATACATTCCTAGCTCACAGCAAATACATTACAAAATCCTTAATCTTTCATTGTCTCTTTATATTCCACAACTTCAATAATTCAATTTCATTAACTCAATATCCCAACAAATTTTATATAGTTATATTTCATGGCAAACCATTCATTTTTTTTTTCTTTTTAATCAATGTGGTCCAAATATTATAATCTCACCAATTTACCTCATTCTCAAGATTGTTAAACAAACAAATAATTAAGATTAGGGCTTTTCATCACAAACCTCATGAATATATTTAATTAGCTCAAAACTCACCAAATTAACAACAAAACAAGAAATCAAACCCAATGAACTTGAAACCCTAACTCACCTCAACATGCTTTTCAAAACTCTCAACAAAATCATTTTTTTGTGCAATAGAAAAAAAAAAAAAACCACATAGCTACCTATAGCAAAGTATTATAAAGAATCAAGAAAATCCCTACCTTCAGAAGAGAAGAGGAGAAAAGCCCCAAAAATCAATCTTGCTGAAATTCAATCTCCACCAGTCAAAACGATGTCCTCAACACGCTCATCATTTTGGCCTAAAGGACTAGGGTGAGATTCGGTGGATCAAGAGTTTTGTGTCTTAAATAAATAAATAAATAAATAATTGAAAGAGAGAGAGCAGTCGAGAGAGAGAGAGAGAGAGAGAGAGAGTGTGTGTGTGTGTGTGTGTCTCGGCCAAAACAACCAAAACCAACTAAAGAAGAAGAAATAAAGAAAGAAAAATGAGTGAGACCATTAAAAAAATGAGCTCTAATAGCTCTAAAGTGGTGTGGGTCCCAAATGATGGGATGTTTTGCTCTTGTGTTTTTTGTTTTTGTTGTTTTTTTTTTTTTTTTTTTTTGAATTTCCACCTCATTAGTGGTCAATTAGTGCTCCCAAATTAGTGGGATGAATCATTGTTGTAATACAAAATGGTATAATTTTTTTCTCATCACAAATATACATTTCATTTGGTGGTACACACCATAAATATTCACAATCTTCTCATAATAACAATAACAAGTAATTACAGATGACACAATTTAATCAATTGGATCCAAAATGAATAAAGTTTAATAATTTAAAATAAATTTTTGATTGAGACTAGACTACAAAATATTTTAGATGGACTCAAGATGGTCCCCACTATTTATATAATTAAAAATGATCAAACAGTTAAGTAAGATTTACATACATAAATCCAAATTACTATGTCATAGGTCTTAAAAGCCAAAACTTCAACACCAAAATTCAGCTAATCCGTCAATTTTGGAAAATACATACCCATCATTTAAATTCTAAATTTTATTTATTTATTTATTTATTTTCCGTCTCTACAAATTACACCGATAGTCCCTATATTTATGCCCTTGTGTCATTTTGATTTTTATAATTTCAATTGGCTCGATTTTGACATTGAATTTATAATTTTGTCTCAATTTGTTGCAATTGTTACTATTTTTGAAAAAAATGTGCACATAAATGATATGTATTAATTATGATTTTATAAATAAAATTATAAACTTGTTCAACTCAGTAAGTTAATCTCAACCAACTTAGTGACCATTTTCCTTAAAAACCCTAATTGACATTATCAATTTGACTAAATTGACACAATTTAAAATTAAAAGTCAAAATCAAACTAATTGAAATTATAAGGACCAAAATGATATAATGAGCAAACTGCAAGGACTATCAATGTAATTTACTCCAATCTTAAGACACTGTTCACATATCTCAATATTTTCACATATTTCAATACAATTTTTATACATTTTTTCAACAATAACAAGAACCCTTACACTCCGTTTGAATGGGATGATTTTATGAGAAATAATAAGAAATTGTAAGAAAGATAACTCATTTCCCATGATTGGTTTATAAGTTGGAAAATTTTATTCATAAATAAAATTTATACAAAAAATTTTACAAGAATGATGTGATAATGTCATTATTATAAATAAATTCATTTTCAATGATATTTTATTTTAAAGTGAAATGTTCATAATGAATCCTATTATTATATATAAAAATTATGATAACTTTTTATTTATATAGCATTACTATTGATTCAAAGATGAATATAAGAAGTAAAATCCTTTTCTACAAAGAGAACTAGTGAATGAGTGACGTGAAAAATGTGATGGGAGAAAGTTAAGAAAAAGACAAGAAGATGATGTATTGGTCAATTTAAAATTTAAAAACAAATATTTTTTGATAGATAATTTTGTTTTGTCCATTGTGATCGTTATTTCAAAAAAAAAAAAAAACTTACCAATGTCCAGTAATTATTTTTCCCAAATCCCACTTTTAAGTAATTTTTTCTTATTGAAATCCATTTTTTAATAGGTTGGAGTCGGGAAGCCGATGCCAAATTTCAACAAGATAAATATAATAATATGTAATAATTTATTTTTTATAAATATGTAGTAATTTAGGGTTTATGTTACCTAAATGGGAAATTTTAACATGCACAACTTTAAGAGGAGTGCACCATATGCACACATCTTTAATTATGCTATTTTTACAATTATGATTAATTTTTTATTTAATTATAATATTATTTTAATTATGAATCACAAATTATTTAATTATGTCCTATTTTTTTAATTAGACCTCATTTGAGGATTAAATATTTTAATAAAAAAATCAAAAAATTATTATAAATTATTATATTACTCTTTTTATTTTTTTTAACATATTTTTACATAAAAAAAAAAAAAGAGAATGCACCAATAAATCTCAAATTTATATCTTGTAACCCATTTGGTCTTATGAATTTTCTTATGAACCGTTAGGTCCTATCCCAATGTTAATGACCATTGAACATCATTCACATCAACTACAACTTCAACAACATCAAACGGATTTTGAGTTTTTGATGATCTCTATCAGATTCATCAGATTCAAACATCAAAACATCAGATTCAAAACATCAGATACATTAATCTATATATATATATATGTTGATTTCACATTGAGAACATCGGATTGGAGAGAAAAATGGTGAACATCAACGTTTGCAGCAGATGATTACTTCTCGTTAGTCTCCTCGATGAAATTCTGCACCATTTTTGCCAAACAGACGGAACTTGGCTCGAACTCGGCCCCTCCTCCATCCTTGCCGTACTGCGGTTCTCCGACGGGAGGCTTCTCCGCTGACGAAATACGCAGAACGCTTGGGAACTGCCGATCGAAGAGCCTCTTGAGACTCGATTTCAACACAGGTTTGGCTAAATCGTTTCTGATCGATTCTCGGAACGCTTGAGAATCCAGTGGTTGAATCTTCATTTGAGGCATACTACCCTCCTAATGCAATGTTAACGGAATACACAATGTTAACGCAATGTTAACGGAACATTAGGAGGGTTCTGAAGCTTCAAATCCCTTCAATCTGAGAATTTTAGATCTGGCCATAGCGACGGGTTGATGATGAGAATTTCAGATCAGATCCCTCGCCATGATGTTTAATGTTTAATGTTGATGATGAATAATGTTTAATGTTTAATGTTTGATGATGTTTAATGTTTAATGTTTGATGATGATGAATAATGTTTAATATTGAAGAATAATGTTTTATGTCTGATGTTTGATGTTTGATGGATAATGTTGTGATGATATTGATGATGTTGATGTTAATGTTTAATGTTGATGATGAATAATGTTTAATATTTGATGATGTTTAATGTTTAATGTTGATGATGATGTTTAATGTTTAATGTTTGATAATGATGAATAATGTTTAATGTTGAAGAATAATGTTTTATGTATGATGTTTGATGGATAATGTTTTGATGATGTTGATGATATTATTAATGTTACTAATGTAGGTAGTGAGACTAAACGGTGCATAAGAAAACTTTTAAAACTAAATGGTTTAACTTTCTACCACATGAGATTACTGATAATTTTTCCTAAAAAGAAACTAAAAAATTATTAAAATAACATATTTCCTATTCTTTCCCTAAATAAATATACCCTCTTTTTCTTGCCTCTACCCATTGTTTCTTTCTCAATTTTAGGCGGTTCTCTCTCTTTCTCCAGCGCTCTGTTCTCTCACATCGAAAGGTATAAATCTTCACCTATCTATCTATGTGTGTGTATATATATATATATAAATTACTTGTTAATTTCCACGTAAACTACTATAAAAGTTCCCAAAATCTTGGAGAGAATCATTGTCATTCGAAAATCCAATATGTAAACAGGCACACATGTATATGTATACACTCATGTGTGTATTTTCTTGTAGATTTGTAAGTTATATTTTGTATATGTATGTATGGGAGACCCTATATTTGATTTTTGTGGTTTGAAGATTGTTTTAGTTTATAATTTGGTCTGGTATGTTATGGTAGGGGTGTATGGGCAACATATTTTGTTATTCTAATAATAAATGTTTTAAAATACCCCCAAATTGACATATCTCAACCATGATTAAGGTTTACATTTTTAAATTACTTTTGAAACAATTGATGTTGTAGTTGTTTACAAATATGTGTAGGAAAAATATCTATATTGTTAATTACATTTGACAAAGGATTGTTTAGAAAAAGAAATAAAAAAAATTCAGCAGTTGAGCTGTCAATTTGGGAAATAAATAAATAAATAAACAAACATCGCATATATGGGTTGAAAATCATGAATGAAACCTTGGTAATGGATGAGGGAACCAAAATTGAGGATGAAGCCCGTTAATGGTATTGTCTTGTTCTTATTCCTATCAGGCTTATCCTAAAGAATACCCTAAAATGCTAACTAAAGATTTATATAAAGAATGAGGAGTGTAATGACTCGGATTCTAATTCATATCGGATTGGTGTAAAGTGGTGTCCGTCACCTTAAAACTTGTATGGTTGTCGGACTCTTAGTATGATGGGTTAGCAAGTGAACTTTAAATATTGTAATTGAGGACCCTTGGGTGATGTTTGGAATCTTGATCGAAGCCTTAACAAGGTATTTAGACAAGATTAGATCAAAAGCCCAAAATGTGAGTTTTCGTTTTTGACCAACTTTCACTCTTTTGCCATTTTCTCCTTCCATACTTTGAATTTGAATGCAAGGCTAGAACCATTGAAAAGCTTGTTTCCGGGCTTCGATTTGGATAGAAGAACGACCTAAAACAGAGTTCGAACGAGAGAGTTATACTTGATTGAATTTTGAGTTTCTGTGCTGGAAGCACGCTCGCTCGAGTGAGATTTTCTTCGCTCAAGCGAAATGTGCGATTTTCAGAGATTCTGGATGCTTCTTTTCTACGCTCGAGCCAAGTTTCCTTCGCTTGAGCGACCAGGTCGCTAACAGACATTATAAAGTGATTTTTTGGCCCAAAAATCTTACTTTTTCATCCTCTCTTCTTCTCCCTTCCTCCATGTTCAAAAACTTAGCCCTCAAAACTTTGATTTCATCCTTTCTTACCAACCATGGATCTTGCATCATAGATGAAGAACAAGTGGAGATCAACATTTTTAACCAATTAGATTTTGGATTTTCAAAAGAATGCTCTTGATCTAGCTTTCTTAGCTTCCAATCTTGAGGTAGTGATACTTTTACCCTAATATTTCTTTATTTTGAAGAGATTTTATGGTATTGTTGTGACCTATGAGCTAATTTGAGGATATTATTGGATTAAACCCATGTTTTACATAAATAGACCATTGTACTTGATTTTTGCTTGAAATTTTTTAACTTATTTTTTCAAAACATGTATATAAATGTTGTTAAAACCTATATCTATGATGAAGGAGAAAAACTCCCAAATTTGGTAAAACTCTAAATTCTCAATTTGAGTAGGAAACACTAAATTGAATGAAATTTCTTTTGATTCATAGAATATTGTAAATAATAAAGAGATGAAAAATATGAATGTGGATATGGTAAAGGAATTGTGACTTGAATGTTATTATTCTTTGAATATTATGTGATGTTTCATCTATTGTGATAATGGATGCTTGTTGATGGAATTAAAATGTGATAGACTGGTTAATTGTGCATGAGTTCGGGTAAGAGTCGGTTTTGGAAAATGTGGTGTTGTGTTGGTACCCACGCACGGGGAGGTTAAAAGGTGCCCAAATGCCTTGTCTAGGCTTATCGCTGGATGAATGTGGGAAAGATGTTTTTGGGTGTCCACATAGTCTTGCCATATTGTAGTCGGCGAAAGTGGAAAAATGGATGGTTTTCTTGAGGAGCCCACTTCCCGCTGTATAATAGTCGGTAAATGTGGGGATGTTTTTTAAAAACTAAAGCAACTTGTGCTAGACTCTTACACGGGACTCATGGTTTGTTTTCCATTGATGTGATTGTTTAAATGTTGTGTTGTAAAGGTGTGAAACGTAATTGTCCATGCTTAATCGTGATGTATTTACATAATTGGTGAAGATTACATGGGTTCATAACTCTTTATTATGTATTGTGTCAACGATGCCATAAATTTATTCGAATGATTAAATACTTAGTTAAATGTATTCCTACTGGGCGTATAGCTCACCCCTATTTTATTTTTTCAAGAGATAATGTTGTACAACTACAATGGTGACAGAAAGTAAGCTGTAATGGTGACAGAAAGTGAGCTGTGTTGGGATTGACAATTAAGAATATTTTGCTGTGAAGACTTATAGTTTTGTATTAGGACTGTTAGATTTATTTTGTTGTTGTCTTATACACCCATGGGGTTCTTCTTTTGTAATTGTTATCTTGTTTGTAAAATGGGATTGGGAACGAGGTTTTATGGTCATGTAAACATGGAAATTATAAATTTAAACCTTAGTGCAGTGAACATGAGGGATTTTGGAGTAAATTGTTACATTGGTTGTGATTGATTCATGTAAGAAATAGCAGGGCGTTACAAGGAAAATAAGACATTAAGGAATTAGTCTTCTCTTTGTCTTCCTCCAATGCGCAAGCACTTGAACTTGCGGAATTCAATCTCTCAATCTGAGTATTCCCTTTCTTTGGTTCATGCGCCCTGCTTGATCATGTACTTTCTTCCAGTGGAGAAGGGACAAACCTTCCCTGTCTAGTCGAATAAGTCAAAGTGATTTTCTTGGGGAAATTGCAAAAATAAATAAATGGGTTTGACCCTTTTAACAAAATAAAACTGAGTTTTTAATTCTACCAATTCAAATCCTAAACTTTTGATTTATTTTCAATCTAAACCATTTGCCTTTTTTCGTTAAGTAAAAGTGACCCCCCAAAAAATGTATTTTAATCATTAAATTCAACAAAAAATGGTATTTTAGACATTTTGAGTATGTTTGATTGACAGGATTAGAGCATGTGATTGGGATTATTAATCCGTGGGCCCAATAATCTTGTGTTTGTTTTGAAATTTTGTTTCAGGATTATTAATCCAATGGATAATTAATCCAATAAATTTGTAGGATTATTAGTAATGGCGTAGGGGTGTGATTATATATTCTAAGTTGGGAAATAAAATAAAATGACTCTTTTACCTATGAATCCAATGTAAATCAAATAATGGACAAGGGGATAATTTATCCTACTAATCCAATTGGATAGTGAATACCACACTAATTTGATGGGATTATTAATACCTACACTATTAGTCTTGTGAATCAAACATAGCCTTTACGTATATTTGCAATTGAGTTTAATGTCTACAATATCTTTTTTCAGTCGGTTTTACTTAACGAAAATTGACTGATGGTTTAGATTGAAAACAAATTAAAAGATTAGGATTTAAATGGATGAAATTAGAACTTAGTTTTTTATTTTGTCACAAGAGTCAAACTCTAGGTTTCTTTTTGTAATTCCCCCATCTTTCTTTCTTCTTTTTCTATCTATGAGTTGATTATAGAAATCATTAGATATCCCCGCTTCAACATGTTGTTTTTTACAATTTGGGGTTAATGATGTATCGGTGAGTGATCATGTATTATAATAAAGGACGATTTGTTAAGCAAATTTAGGCCGCGAAGAATTTCAATTGGAATTGAATGTGTAATCTGCTGATTTATTGTTATTCTGTTTCCTTTTGCACATCATCCTATGATTTATGAACAAGGGGACAATAGTATTCAATGCTTATGCAATAATTCAATATCAATTTGGCTTCAATTTGGTCGCTTTTGAGCATGGACCATAGTTTTTAATGTTTTTGATGTGAAGCTTTTGCAAATTGCATCAGGCTGAATAAGGAAAATGGTTTCCGGTTTAATCAATGCCAATCCCATTGTCTATGAAAAAAAAGAGTGTCGAACTAGAACTGCACCGGATGACGTCGACGAATATGCTGTGGAGACCATTGACCAACTAGAAATTTTTGACATTCTTTGAGTTTGATTATTACATTTGATGCTCTGTCATATCCTGTTTTGTCAGTCATGTATCTCACAAATCGTAGGTTTCTTTGCAAACCTTGGTGTTGAAATTAAAATTCACTTGTATGTAAGTGTATTAGAATTTAGAAAGGAATATGTACTTTAGACATGTTGATCAAATTGAACTACATGGGTTGAAGTTCCTATTCAGCAAAGTTTTGCTGCTTGTCCATATCTCTTGCCCTAAGAGGCATAACAAAGGGAGCAGAAGCAGTTGTAAGGAAGCACATGCCGCTATGTGGTTCAAAACTTATATGAGTATGTAAAACTTCTATAGAAACTTTTGAATATTAACGACATGTTATAGAAATTATCTTGAAATGCATCTCAAATTTGATGCAAAATTTAATAAATGTGTGGTTACTATCTCACTGCGACTAACATTTGCAATCAATATGCATTACATTTGATTGTGTGTCTACATACAAAAAGCAAAAGAATGACAATGCTTTTTCTCGTTAAGGAATTGAACATTTTGTCAAAGTGGAGGAGGAAAGTACAAAAGGAAGATATAGTACAATATTCACTGGGTAAAAAAAGGCTCTTTAACAAAGAAAAAAACAAGCACAAGAAAATAAAATCTATACATTTGTCAAAGAATTAATGGAGAATCTCTAGGGAAGATGCTACTCTCCTTGGAAGCAATACTATCACGTTCTTCTCATCAAACAAGTGTATCTTTTTGTTGGAAGCAAAACTACATTTTTTTTGGCATCTAGTTATTCTTGCTCGTCATATCGTTTTGTCTTGAACTCATTTATTGAATAAAATTAGATACTAATTCTTAACATCCGAGTACGACAGATATAGTTTCATACCAAATTATACAAGGGAGCTAAGTAGTTTTGGAAACTCTGCACTTCTCTTAACATTCTTACATCATCTTAGAGACATAAAAGATCCTGAGCATCCATATTCCTTGGAAGAGCTGAAAGTTGTATCAGAAGATGCAATTGAAGTAGATGACAAGCATAACTATGTGAGGTAGAGACAAATTCTCCTGTATTGGTGGAATTTCCAGTTCTTATACTGGTCTCATTCTCTAGTCATCTAAATTAAATATGGTTTTTTTATTCAGGGTGACATTCACTCCAGCAGTTGAACATTGCATTATGGTAACTGTGATTGGCCTTGCTTGTGAGTGAAACTCATGTGCAGCCTGCCTATGCGGTATAAGGTACGAGCTTTTGTTTTGTGTTGGTACCTCTTTGTTTACAAATTACATATTCTGTGTAGGAGTCCCATCATAGAGGATTGGAAGATGATATGGTTGTGGTATGTTTCATTTATGTTTGTAGTGGATCCTATTGTGGATAAAATAGCATATCTTTTATGGTTTCTTTAGTCAGGTCTGATGTCAAAAATGGATACAGATTTAAGCCAAAATAGAAATTAAGAAATTGTAGCTACCTAAAATTTGAGCGCGACCATAAAGCATATCTGGGTTAATAATTCTAAACCATGGCTCTGAGAACTTCCCTGTTATATTGATAATATTAAGGAATGGTCTTCACTATAACTATGGTTCTGAACTTCTATTGATCTCAGCAAGGTTGATGTCATTTTGAGATGAGTAATATAGATATAATGGGGAAGTTTTGGAAATGTTACTTCTAAACATGATTGCTGAAGCCACTTTGAAAGTTTGAATTCCTTTTTTGTGAAGTGTTTATGTCCCCGGATGTCAAGCTAATAATTGGTTTTAGAAAACTATTTCCTGTTTATAATTGGTTGTATATCATTAATTACATTTATAATCTGGTTGCACATCTTTATTTGATGTAATCAGGAAGCACCCTTCTACTTGAAGGGGGCTGAATTAAATTTGGTTTACTTGTGCTTCACTTCAATTTTTGTAATTTTATTGTTGTTTCAAAAGAGTAGTTACAAATTTTATTTTTTCTGTAAATTTTATCCAAAAAAATTTATTATCTCCATAATCATAAGAGGTAATTTGTATTTTAAACAAATCTTAAAAAATATATTTGTAATTTATTCATATTGTTTTTTAATATGATTTTGAACACTACAGGTGTACACTACAGATAAACTAAACTTTTAATAAATTACCATTACTGCGCATATTAATGTGGAATCGCTAGTATATTGATTTTTACTCAATAGCATGTTGCCCAAGTGTCGTCTGGGAATAAAGGAAAATAGTCAAAAAATACTATTAAAAAAAAAATTTCTATTTTTTTTGCACGATTTTTTTTATAAAATGTCAAAAAATTACTAAAAAAAAAGTCATTTTTCAAACAAATCCTTAGTTTTGTTTTATTATGTTTTTGAAAAAATTACCGTTTGATGAAACGTAGGGAAATCAGTAGGAAACCAGTGTTCTCAAAGAACCCTTAGGCATGTCCAGTGCAATTTCAAACAAGTTAAAATTTAAGGAAAGGTTATGGTATACACTCTTCAAAAGGTGTACTGTATGCACCTTATAATTAAAGAAGAAAATGACATAATTTTATACTTTTTGAGTCATTAAAAAAAAAAAAAAGCCTTAACTAAACAACACATGAGATATAACTAAAATAAAGTCATATTTAAAGAAGAAAATTTGTCATAATTAAAGAAGAAAATAACATAATTTAAAGGTGCATATGGCAGGGGTCTATATAGTTGAATTTCTTTAAACTTTAATAATAAAATGCAATTAAAAGTATTTGTATTCTTTATTTCTCAATAATCAACTTTTTTTTTTTAAATTATTTATAAGTTATAAGCGAAAGTTGCGATAAATATTTTAACACAAATTTTCATAAAATATAACAAAAAGATAAATGACACTATAAACGGCAACAAACAACCCCTTAGTTGCAAGTATACTAGTGTAATTGATATTGGAAGTAAGATACCGTCTTAGGGTTCATTGATTTAAAAATGAATATTAGAAATAAGATCTTTTTCTAAACTTTTTGATTCTTAAGAAATATTGAAAATAAAGACTTAATAATGGTTGATTCAAAATGAATACCTAAAATTGGAAGAAAAAAAAAAGTAAAAAATTGAAATTGTATTAATTCTAAAAAGTAATATTTTCTAAGACTAACCAACATTATTTATAATAAACTTAATTTTTTGTAGAGCAAGAAATTAATAAAATAGTAAATAAAATTAAAAGTAATAAAATAAAAAAACTAAATAATTTTATACTAGAACAATGCCACATCCACACAATTTTTTTCAAGAAAATATCATTTTGCCTCTCAAATTATCACTCGAAAATCAATTTCACCCCTATACTTTCAATTATATCACTTGTACATCTAACTATTTAATTTTAGATTGTTGTCTAAAATTAGATGGAATTTGCTCATGTGGTACCAAATTTCATTTGGAATTTCATTTTACCTTTCAAATTATACCTCAAAAATCAATTAGACCCACAAATATTTTTTAAAAAATAATTAATAATTTTTTATCGCAAAAATAAAAAAAAAATTTAAATAATATACCTTGCAAAAAAGTAATTAAATTAATATAAAAATCCTCATTTAGGATCTCTTTAAGTCTCAAACTATCTCGAGTCGATCCTAAAAAAATCTAAAAGCTAATTAAGCAGAAAATTCTGTAGTTACTCTATGTTTATGTGCACGTGCAATTGTAGCGCTTATTCCTCAAATTAATTTAGTAATTTCAAAATTAAGCAGGTAAAAATTTAGACCACATTTATTATGAAAGGAATATTTTTTTGACATTTGGAAA
Organism: Camellia lanceoleosa; assembly: GCA_025200525.1. Lineage (NCBI taxonomy): Eukaryota > Viridiplantae > Streptophyta > Magnoliopsida > Ericales > Theaceae > Camellia > Camellia lanceoleosa. Next base: position 143,645,646 of record CM045769.1, on the reverse strand, counting down.
ATTATATTGAACGATGAAAATAAATATGTCGAGATCTACTTATAAAATCAAGATTAGTACCTACTCGGTAGTATTATTGATTGAATGACAATTTAATGCAAAAGTTAGCAATTACTCTCTAAAGAATACTCAACAGAACTAATATTGAAATGTTATTTATTGAAAATTTATTTTTCTCACTTTTTTAGATGAAAATTATTATTAAATATTTAAAGAATAATGCCTCGTAGCTCGAATGCTACGAGGCTCGAAATGGCTCGAATGGAGAAAGAGGGGGAGAAGAGAGGAAACAGAGGAGGAAGGGAGGAAGAAGAGAGGAGGAAGGGAGGAAGGAAGTCCTCGTCGCAGCCCAGCCGCCAGGTCGCTCGCTCAAGGCCCCGTCTGACCGTCGATCGTCGCAGGAGGGCTCGTGTGGGAGGAGATGACCTCCGATCGTCGCCCGCCTGGCCGTCGGCCCCAGCCAGAGCTCGTCGCAGCCTCCGTCGCCTCCGCCGAGCCTGTGCAGCCTCGCCGAGATCGCCGAGCCTGCCGCAGCCCTCCGTCTTCTTCTTCCTCCGTCTTCTTCCTCCATTTTTTAGGCCCCCTCCCGTCCCCCTCACCTCCTCCTCTTCTCCTTCTTTTTTTCTTCTTCGCTTCAAAAACGGCCAAAACCAGAAAGAAAAAGAAAAAACCCACAATTTTTGGAGACCCAAAACGACGTCGTTTTGGGTCTCGAGCCAGATTTCGAGCCAGTGATTCGAGCTACCAATCACTGCCGATATTTAAATTTATTTTTTTCTATAGTAGGGGTCTAAGTGATTTTTGAGGGATAATTTGGGGGGCAAAATGATGTTTTAAATGAAATTTGGTGTCACTTCAGTAAGTGCCGTCCAATCATAGACGACAACTGACGACAAGGGTAAATTTGATCCAAAATTAAGTGTAAAATTGATATAGTATAGAGGTTGAACTGATTTTCGAATAATAGTATGGGAAGTAAAATGATATTTTCTCTTCTTTTTTTTTTCTCTCCCAAGAAACACATTCGGGGGGATCCAGTAGAAAAAATTGTATAGATGAAACATTGATATTTTACTATTCTATACTAAATTAGAATATTTATAATCAAATATTAATTTTTGAGTGATAAAATAATATATATACTTCAAAATTCCATCTACATTATTCGTTCCCGTTTAAAAAAACTCATTCTTGAATTTTCATTGATTGAAATAATTTGCAATTCTGCATTTGTCTACATCAACTGTGTATTTGAGATTAATTTTCTCGAACCAAATATTTCTTCTTCTTCGTTTTTTGTTTTTATTTTTTAAAAACTGCAAAGCAAAAGATATATATGATTAACGAAGTTACACAAAAAAGTCGTTTACAAGTCTAGCTAGATAATAATTATGGCATTAATGATAGCAACTAATATCTTGCTATGTACTCGGTGATAAAAATCGTGACAAAATTTGTTGATATGTAACCGTTCTTATTTTATTATCATTTCATTAAATATTTAAATGATCGTCAAAAATTACATCATATCAGTGGAGCCACGTAAGGACCAGGGGGTCATGTGCCCCCCTGATTTTGTGATTTTTTTTTTTTACAAATATAAAGAAAATATTTTAAATAAAAAGAATTACAAAAATATTATTAGAGTGAAATATCAATGACATTTTAAAAATTATGAAAATAATAATAGTTGTTTTGATTGAAAATGAAGAGACTACTATAAACTATATTATTTATGAAAATTTTAAATGTAACGGTGATATCATTATTATTGACATGCAAGTATAAGTAATCTTACTATAAAGATATGAAATTTATTGGATTGTTAATTACATTTGACATATTAAGTTCACTCTCTATGTGTTTATTTACTATTAGTTGGTGATATCGTATTTTAATGATGACATGATATTATTATTATATTGAATTTTTAATCAAATTTTATATAAAAAAATAATTTATCATTATGTAATTTATTTTAAGACTTATATCCATATTTTTTTTTATATTGTCCATGATACGCTAGTTATAAATAACATTATTTTTTTGATGTTTCTCAAAATTAATTATAAAAACTTGCGTGAAATATTTTTGTAAAAATTTTTGATATTGTAATTAATAAGTGCCCCTAATTTAACTTTCTGGCTCCGCCACTACATCATATAAACTTAAATTATAAGCTTTAGTGAAGAAACTAACAAAATTAAATTTTAGAGATTAAAGTAACACGGAAGAGATTTTTAAGTACACTAAGGCCTTGTTTGATTAAAAAAGTTAATAATGAAAAGATTAATAATTCCATGAATTTGTGCATAATTAGTTATCCAATTAAATTTGTTAGATAACTATTTATTATATATTCATTTTTTTTCATAATTAAAATTATGATCCTCAGTCTCTCTCAATATTAAAAATTCGACAATTTTGTTAGATTAAGCTGTTTAATAAAATTTGTATTCAAACATCGGATTGTGAGTCCGTGCCCTAATGGTATTTTAATCCTAGTTTTAATGAAGGTGATAAAAGGCTAATTGACTATAACACTGTAATTAGTAGTTAAATAGAAATGTAGAAGATATTTTTTAATCTTGAGAAAATAAGACCTTTTTTTTTTTTTTTTTTTTTTTGGGGGCTAGTTAAAGGATAACAAGAAACAAAAGTGGGTATTTTCAATTTTTTTTAATTAGAAAAATAACCAAAAAGAATAAAAAACAGAGGATATTTTTGATAATTTGTTTGAGATTGTGCTTGTCGACATTGGGGTGCTTGATGTGGGTGAAGCACAACATTCACTCTTGTGCGTGCATTGTGGTTCAATTCAAGTTTTATTTTGATAATTTATATTGTTCATTTTTAGAATATATCGTGTAAAATAAATTTGTAAAAAATCAAATTGATAAAATATTGATAACCCACTCATCAAAACATGTGTATCAAAAAAAATGAATGACAAGAATTATTTTAAATATAAAACTAAATACAAATGTAATTTGATGAAATGTTTAACGATATCCAAGAATGACAAGTGTTATTTTAAATATAAAACTAAATATAATTGTAATTTCATAAAAGGACTGCCGACATCCAATCAACTTAATTTTTTGTAAATTTGTTTTACACAATATACTTAAAAAAAATAAACAGTTTAAATTATCAAAATAGAATCCAAAATGATCTTTGACTACTATGCTTCATGGATAGCAACCGCTCCAAATACATGCTTTGTCACAGTGGAATAGTTCAATGAACAAGTGAACAAGTTATTCCAAGGGAGTTGTGTTCCTTTCTTCACCACTTGACTTCATCAATTGAGCTTAGAAAAACCAATGCATATGTTATTCAGCTTAGGCACTATTAATTTTACTTGGAAAAACCAATCCATACGTTATTCAGCTCAATCACTATTAATTTTACTTGGAAAAACCAATGCATATGTTATTCAGCTTGGAAAAATCAATGCATACGTTATTTAGCTCAGCCACTATTAATTTTACTTGGAAAAACCATGCATATGTTATTAGTTCAGCCACTAGTTTTATACTCAAGATTGCAATCAAAGTATTGCCGAAGCCATATCCCTGTCTTTCTCAATCCTCCATTTATTTGGATAAAAAATATTTCATAAAAAAATAGTTTTTATATAAAATTATTTTTTAAAAATATTTTCTTATATTTAATTATAATTCTAAAATGAATATGTTAATAATTATATTACTGATAGATTTATTCACCAAAAGGGTATTATTATTAATGGAGGTGACTGATTGATAGTGATAGTAATAGTTGTGGTGGGTTGGTAGATGGCTAGCACTTCCCACCCAATCTAACTTGATATTTTTAAAACTTACAAAAAATATTTATATTATAAAGTCCGATTGAGATTAAATTTTGAGCTCATTTAATATATGTTACAATAAAAAAAAATAAAAATAAATTTAAACTAGGAGCCACAGGACAGGTCCACGACATTGACTTCAACCATAGATGTCACTGAAAAGCCATCTATGAATCAAGAGGGCCCTTTGAAATATATTTCAATGGAAATTAAATTCTCACAGGAACCGTATGGAATATATTTCCACGGATTTTAAATTATTGGTCCTGTTTGGTAGAGCTGTAGGAAAGTGCTTATATCTTATGTCTAAACAACTTATAACTTATAACTATAAACATAAGCTAATTTCTGACTTATAAATTAAGCATCTCCTACCCTATTCAAAGAATAAGCTGATTTCTGACTTCCAAAAAGCTATAAGCTAAACCAAACACATCAAAATAGCTTAAATTAAGCGTTTAAATAAGCAAAATTTTAAGTCGCAAACAAACAGCACATTATATTGTCGTATTATATACAAGTTGAAATATTCAACTTTTTTTAAGGAATATTCAACTTGATACAGTTAGATGTGCATTTCTACTTAAATACCAACAATAGGAGTCACAAATTTTTTATTGAGTTAATTATTAAAAAGTTCAAATTAAAGAGTGGATAAGGTATAAGGTCTAGTAAATATTTTTTTTTTATTGATGAGAGGTCCACACTTTGTGAAAAGTGCTTTTGTTAGTTTTGAATGATATTTTGTTTCCAATTTTACCCGCTTATTTATTTGCTAACTTTTTTTATCTGTTGACTTTTTTGAATATCTGATCAAAAATTTTCCCTATCTGTTCAAATTTTATCCGTCTAATTTTTTATCTGTACAAATTTTTTTTTTGGATCTATGGACTTGATCTGTCCTTCACAAAACAGAACTTCTCTCTCTAATTTGCACAGATAGAATGATCTGTGGACTTGATCTGTGTAATGCAATGACAGAGTAGAAAGAGAGAAACAATCACACAACCTTTAAGATTCACAATCTGTACAAATCAAACCAGTTACCACTGAGGAATAAATACTCCTATACAAGTCCTCGTTAGAAGTTCTCAGAAAATGAAGAAACCAAGTGTTGCTTATTATTTAAACAAACCAGCATATACAGCCTAACTTAAGAGAATACAAATAGTAGCAAAAATAACATTAGCTAAAAAGAAAAACATGGATGATAAAACATGGATGATATCTAATAGCAACCATCTACCTGAAAATTATATGCATCTTTAGGAAATAAAATTTACTAGTTGTCCTATAATCAAACACTAATGTCATTTCTCTTAGAACTTTCAACAAATACCTACAATGCATGAATACAAAAATCATAAAAGTTGTCCTAAAAAAACAAACGCAACGATTTGAAACAATTTTCAGATCTCGTTGAGTCAGATATATATATCCACAAATCCACAGATTTCAGGGAGATTTCGTCGAATCAGATCTCTTGGTATGCTAAAACAAACTATTTATTTCACAAAACACAACAAATATATATATAGAGAGAGAGATGTGAGAATATATATATTTATCACCCGATTGTCCTTTTTTATTTTTATTTTTTTTGATACAATACAATAAATAAAATTAAAATAAAAAATTAACCAAAATAAAGATAAAAAATGTCAAAGAAAAAACACCAACAATCCACCCCTAGATTGGGAAAAGTTATTGGATGGTCCAAAACCAAGATCAGTGAATGCTCAATAGCATTGTGATTAATTAGTGGTCTGACGAATTGACAATATTGTCCAATCACAACTCTTTTATTAGAGAAAATGAGGTAAGGTCACAAGATTATGTGCTAACACTCAATCACGTGATATTTCAAAATACTTCATAATTTCTTCCCTCTCTTGAAGCGGTGATAGTACGTCATCGGTATCACGTCTAATAATTTTTCACCATTTATCCTCTTCCAATGATATGTGACACCTAAAAAGTAGAGATTCACCCTCCACATATAGAGATGATATGTGACACCTAAAAAGTAGAGATTCACCCTCCACATATAGAGTTATCGATTGTTAGTGATATTACATTATCAGTATCACGTTACACTAAATTTTTACTCCATAATGCACTTCATACAAAGAAACTTTTTCATCCACAACTACGCTACGTGTATCGAACACAGAATCCATATTGTCACGACCCAAACCCGCCCCTATGGGTTTAGCATCAGAATCGACCAAGAATCCGAGATTATCAAGGCCCGCTTACAAGAGAACAAAGAAAACAGAGTACAAGGGCATGGCGTAGCCAATACAGTTGAATAAACACCGCCCAATAAGTCAGGATAACAGATGCAAAAAGACTTTTCATACATATATGCAGTCGGTGACAAAACAGTATGTACATATATACAATCATTCAGAACAGGGACTCGATCCCTACTAAACAGTACAGTATGGTCTACACAGTCAATACAGTTATTACAAGCAGTTTCAGAGACAGACGGGGGAAAATAAAACACCCCTAAGCCATAGCTTGGCTGGCTCGGAACCTCGCAGTGAGGCACAGTGGTTGGCTTGACAAAACTGGAGTTTACCCCGACGCTTCTAGCTGCGGTCTGGTGCCTGTACACCTACATATATATATGAGCAGTGAGCTAAAGCCCAGTGAATAACACAGTGCGTAAAGAGGTTAAGAATGAATGTCCTTACAGTAATGAAAACAGTTCATTGATTCAGTATATCAGTCATTCAGTCATATGTGGTACATCCATTAGCATAGTACTATAGGAAACAGGAGGAGTTAAAAGACCGAACAGTAAATGATGGCCATCAATCAGTAAACAGTAGTGGTTCCAACGAGGGAACCGACAGAGATCTCTATAACAGTAACAGTCAGTAACAGTAGTTGCTAAGGATGCCACAATACAGTTCAGAATATAGGACATACATTCATTCAGTTAACAGTAACAGTTTAGAAAACAGTACAGTTCAGTATTCAAAAGATAATCATTTTGAACATATCTTTACACAATGGTTACTCACAGAGTTTTGGGCTACGGTAAGCTAGAGCATCCCCTCGGTAAGCCAACCCTACACAGTTTACAGATTGAACACATGCTAAGCTACACAGTTGGGAAAGTAATAACTTAATCCCTAAATTGCCTCGGTGTGGTTCTACATCTATATCCTCATTAAGATGCCTTAAACTAGGCCTAAGAATACCTAGGATGGGATGAGGATGCAAAGATACACTTAGAAAACATTGTCAGAATTTTTCAAAAAATAAGGGTCTCGCTCGAGCGTGGCTTTCTTCGCTCGAGCGAGCTTGTCAAAACAGTAGGGTCGCTCGAGCGTGGACTTCCTCGCTCGAGCGGTCTGCAAAAATGCAAAAAGTGCTGGATGTTGGAAAACTCGGCTCGATGCTCGCTCAACGCTCGCTCAAGCGTAAGACACAGTCCTCGCTCGAGCGTAGGTTCTCCCACTCGAGCGTGCGTCTGCGTGCACCAAGATTCTGAGAGCTTGAAATTTACGCTCGAGCCACCATTCATTCGCTCGAGCGGTGCTCAGAGTAAATGGTGGTCGCTCGAGCGTAGAATCCTTCGCTCGAGCGAAGAAGCCAAATTCTGGAATTTCCAGATTTGTCTCCCAAGCTCAAACCAAGCATTCCTCAGCTCAAAACTCGACCTCTTGGGCCCAATTCCTGGAAAACACATCTAAACTCAATATACAACAAGTTTCAAAGCTTAATTTGTGAAATCAAAGCCCAAGGGTGAGTCAATTAAATCCAAATTCAAACCCACTTCCATTAACATGATCCAAACATGACATGCATGAACTTTAAACAACTTCCAAGTTCCAAAACATGCTCTAATGAGCCAAATCTTTCAAAAACATGGTAAGTTCATGGTCTATTGTAAAAATATGAGCATGCATGTCCAATTTATGAAGAACTAGCTCAAAAAGGGCAAGAGTATGCCATGCATGCAACCATTAAGCTTCAATTCAACAACATTGAACCAATTCTTGACTTAGCTCTTTAAATTATCACGATCCATGCTAGATAGAGCTTAAATACATAATAAGAAAGGTCAAATATCTACCTTAGGTCTTGAGTACAAGCTAAACAAGCTCAATTGATCAAGAATTCTTCCAATCTTCTCAATTTCCAAGCAACAAGATGAAATTACTCTAGTCTCCTACTCTCTCTCTATGTCGGTTTGAACACAAGAACTTGGCTGATGAAATTGTTTTGGTCAAGTGTAATGAAGCCCACAAATGAATCATGTAGTGGACCACTCACAATGGCAAAATAGTAATTAAGCTAACTCTTGTAATTGGCTTATTTTAATCTAATTTAATCATATAAAATCAATTTTCAATTAAATACACCATAAAATTATATAAATTCTAATGATCCTAAATCATCAATCAATTTCCGGTTCGGCCGCCAATAAGGCCTTCAATTAGCAGTTTAAACATAAAACATGAACAGATAATCAAACGATCAACAGATAGAATGCACTCAAACAGATACAGTCAATCAGTCAGTTCAATATTTCAATCAGTTCAATTATCAATTATAATCATTCTCAGTTTAGCGGTAATCAGTAATTAATCAGTGATCAGTGATGAGGGTTGTTACACATATGCACCAAGACTTTTTCTTCCACCCATGGTACCTAATGCAGAGAACCTAGGAGCCATGGACTGAAAAGCAGTCAACATTAAAATCAGTTCCTACCATGCAACATCACAGAAAGGCTGTATTGAATGAAGAGGCCCACATGAATTATATTTCCGCTGACTATGATGCACGGACACAGACACGCATACGGACATGAACACGGACACGGGACACGTCAATTTTAAAAAAATGGGGACACGAACACAGCAGATTTTTTAATTTTTTTATAAATATTTTTATTTTAATACATATTAATTATTTTATTTATTTATTATATTTTTTAAGTGATGTGTTCTAATTAATTTTATTTTATTTTATTTTATATACATGTGTTTATTTATTTTTATTAATATGTATAAGTATATACAATATAATAGTTATAAAATAATAATAGTTATATAATAATAACTGATGTCATCCTTTATAACTATTATAATAATAATACTTTCAGTTATTATTATTATATAATAATAATAGTTATATATTATATATATATATGAATCCAGAAGATGAAAGAAGATAAAGACACGATAGAGAGAGAGAGAGAGGAAGAAGCGATCGATCGCGAGGGAGAGAGAGAAGGTGAGAGAGAGAGCTCGTTGAAGTCGAAGGGCGACTGGATTGTCGAAGTCGAAGGGGATGGAGGTCGAGGTCGATGGCTTATGGTGATCGAAGTCATGGAGGTCACGGGCGAGTCAACTGGATCGAAGTCCAGGTTTGTTTCAAGACCTTTACTCTTCTTTTTTGCTCTCTGTGTCCAGATTTGGACACGTGTGTCCAGATTTGGTGGACACGCGTGTCTCCGTCGTGTCCCCTGCAAAAAAAAATTAAATTAAAGGGACACGCCACCCAACATGTCCCGTACGTGTCCCCGGCGTGTCCCTGGCGTGTCCCCGTGTCATACACTGCCACGGCATGAAATCTATCGTGTCCATGCTTTATAGTCCGTTGAAATTAAATTCTTAATTATGGTTCAGGTTCTAGTGTTCAACTTGATAAAAGTTAGATTTCCATCACACAAAATTTCAGAGCAGATGGGAATTTCTACTCATATAGTAGCCGTAGGGCCGTTGATTTAAGTTAGAGTGTAGGATCAGATTGATCCGGTTTTAGAGAAAACACAGAATCGAACTATAGGAACTGGTTTCTGAAAAATTAGAAGTGTAATTGAAGCGTTAAACTATGAAATCGGACAAAAATCGAACCATAGAAACTAGTTCGATTCGGTTCGGTTCAGTTCGATTTTACAGTTCTAGAGTTTATTAATTTTACCATGAAAGTTAGTGTTCAAATCTTATAAGAGATTTTTATATTTTAATTTTTACATATAAAAATATATACAAATATGTCACGGTCTGGTTCGGTTCAAAATCGTAACCAAAGCCTTAGAACCAAGAACCAGACTGATTTGAACGGTTTTACTATTTTCAATTAGAACCAGAATCAAAACTAATTAAAACCAAACTAAATTGGCGACTTAGACCAGATTTGATCGATTTACTAGTTCCGCCGATTTTTTTTGTACACCCCTAATTTAACATGTGTTTGGATAAAAAATTTGAGAAAATTTTGTAAAATAAAATTAATTTAAACTTATCTGAGTATTAAAGTCTATATAGAAATGGATGCATAGCATTCACATGACAACATATGAATGTTTTATGAATCAAATTATTTCATTTTTAAACAAAAAAATTGTAAAATTACAGTAACAACACTTTTCATAACTAAGATATTTGATCCTTAACGTTGTATTTGGTTAGGAGATTTGGGAAGGGATTTGGAAAGGAAATGAGAAAATTTAGGTGAAATGTGAATAAATATAGCAATTCCAATTTTGACCAGACTCTTGTGGTATCTCGGACTCGGGTTTAATGCTTTCATATTGTTGTTTACCTCTTGTTCCCCTTGTATCCATTTAGTATTGCCTTTCGGGTTGTGGTTGTGCGTTTGGAATAGGTTGGTTGCTTGTTCTCCCAAATTTTTATTACTCAGATTTTGGCTCTTGCGCTCGAGCGGCCGCTCTTGCGCTCGAACATGATTTGTCAACTCTTAGTATTTCTTTTTGTAGGTCTGCAAATATTGGGAGAGTGCATCAAACGCTCAAGCGTCCAATCCCACGCTCGAGCGGGGTCCTTTGTCTGCAATATTCTTGAAGTACATATTCTACGCTCGAACGTCACTTTTCACGCTTAAGCGGACCTTTGTGTCTGACGCTCGAGCGTCACTTTCCACGCTTGAGTAGACTGCGTGTATAACAGTCCGTGAAGATGATGTTTTGAATCACTTTTTCATTTCTCTCTCTCTCTAAAACTTTCCAAAGACCAAGTTCTTGAGTTTCTCTCTCTAAAACTCACATTCTCTCTTAGATTTTATCTAGATCCATTGATCTTTTCACCCTAGTGCCCTTGAGAAAAATGTAGAGCATCTCAAAATCTACATTTTGATCCGAATATAAATGAGTTTCGACGTTCTTCGAGTTTTTCTCTTGTTTGACTCATCTTCTTCCTTTGAGGTAGGGATCTTTTCTACACTTTCATATGATATTTAGTTTAGTTATTTGTATCTTGTGTAACAATGATGTGATTTGAGGGTGTTATAAGCAAACCTAGGGTTTGGGTATAATATGGAAAGAGGGATTGTTGTCGAACATGAAATAAATGAATATGGGTTGTGAAAATGAGATTATAGTGGGTCAAAATGGTTGAGAATGATATTAGGGTTGATAATTAGAAAAGGGAAATTTTTGCCCTAAAATGACTATGATTATTATTTTATATAAATAATTAAAATTGACATTGAAAATGTGAAATTGAGAGGGTATTGATGTGAATGGTGGGATTGGTTATGTATTACCTCATTCTTTTAGAAGTTTTGAATAAACTAGCTGTTTGAGATTGAATATCTGCCTATAGATAACTGTATTGGGCTATCGGTGGAGGAGAGCTTTGACTGTTGTAGAAATTGTATAAGGATTAGGTAAATTGAAACTAATCTTTTGATGGTTGTCATTGAATATGACCGTGTTTATATACATTATATATGTATGTTTGTTTGGGAGTGGAAAGGGGATGTGCTCCATGTTTGATTATATGTTTAAATACATTGCATATGTATGGATGATTGTTTGGGAGGAGAAAGAGGATGGACTCCATTATAATTAAGTTGGCCGGAGTGTCCTGGGTGAAAGTCCCGAAATTATACATGGGTGCCTAGCTCGCGGACAAAATATCCGTGAAATGGAAGTTTGAAGTGTTTATGCATATGTGTTGTATGATTTGAAAATTACTAAGTTGTAGCCTCAGTTCGGTTGTTGAGAAATAACGAAATTGACTCATGAATAGAGACAGATAAGTGAACGGAATATGAATTGAAAGCAAATGGATTAAGACTTGAAATTGATATCTTATGAGTATATAAAGTTGTGAGACGTTTTATCACAAGTATTGTTTATGCATTTGTACTTATACCTTTGCTAAATTTCATATACTGTGTTAGATGATTTCTACTGGGCTGTGAGTCACCCTATTTGGAAATAACATTTTCAAGTAATGATGGCATGCCTCCACCAAGGCAATAGCATTGGAGGGACCTTTGGGAAGCAAGAGCTTCATGTGTTTGTTTATTTTGTATAACTTAGGGCTAAATTTGTATTCAGCGAAGCTCATTTTGTGGTAACCAAGTCAAGGCTTAGAAAGGTGTAAGCCAATAGGGCACCTGTTTCTGTCAAACTCTTTGGTATCATTAATTTCATAAAATGAAAGGACTATTTACTCTGATTCATGCAGTTGTTAATATATGTTTTGAGTTGTATCTATTGTGTATTTTGGGGGCGTTACAATAAAATATACCTACATTTCATATAGTTTTACACACCTTTTTCTTTTCTCTTTCTAAATCCCTTCCCAAATCCCCCAACCAAACATAGCATAAAAGGTGATTTTATTCCAAAACTTTTGACTTTAAAACCTTAATTTATTGTAATGTCTGTTTATATGTAATTGTAATTTATGTTGTAGTTGCTAATTATATTCAGTTGTAGTCCAAAAACTCACTATATATATAAGTCCCGTGCAAGGCATGGGTCAAATGTTAAAATAAAAAATTTGTATAAAAAATATAAATTAATTTTAAGCTGATTACTTGTGTATTATTTTTTATGAGAAGCATAGACGACTTGATTTTTTTTTTATTATATATTTTAGACACCAAAATTTAAATGAAGTAGTTTTATATATTTTATACATTTTAAAATTTTAAGTTAGAACTTGTTTTCTCTTTGTATGCAACATTAATAATTAATTTTTTTAGGCAATATTAATAATAATTTTTTTTTTTTTTTTGGCATTCAAGTTTGTCAATATATTTTTTTTTCAAATTTTTAAAAAAATAAATAATGAAATTACACATGGATAAATAAATACAATATCAATTATAGGGTAAATTACATTTTATTCCGGTCAAATATACTCTGCATCACCTTACTGGAAAATTATTAGTCTTGGAGTACCCAATAATCACCCAATGTCAAATATTCAGATTTAATTTAGGGGTCAAAGTGATACTTTTCAATAATTTGGGGTACTTTAGACATTTTATATATACTCACATTGAGTTTAATAACTAAAATATCATTTTTGTGTTAGTTTAACTTAACAAAATTAGGATGATGGTTTAGATTAAAAACCAATCAAAATATTATGGTTTAAATTGACAAAATTAAAAACTCATGATTTATTTTATTATAAGGGTTGAACTTTGAATTTTTATTTATTTATTTATTTTTTTTGTAATTTACCCTTCTTTTTTATGAGGAATTTTACTTTAAGTCGTTAAAATTATCATGACAAAACTATTGCAAAGAATCTGATTCATGTACTTTAGCCTATACCTCAGGAGTGACTGGGAATCATGTTGATGCAACTCTTACCACATAGCTGAAACATTAACTTACCCTTGGATTAAGTTTCTTGAAAATTACTTTAAAAATTAAATATATAAGCCAAATTTATTTTGGGTTTTGGATTTTAATGATTCATATGTTCAAATTGGCTAAACAATTACCATTTTAGTTAAGAAAATGTTAAGATTCAAACAATTATATATATATATATATATCTATATATTTTTTCCTTTGAACACAACAATTATTATAGGGTAAATTACACTTTGCATCCCCATATTTTGAACTAAATTTCACTTTAGCCCCTACACATGAAATTATAACAGTCAACCCCTTGCACTTCTGGTCAAATCCCACTTTGATCCCTGTACATGAAATTGTGACAATCAACCCTCGTACTTTTGATCAAATCTCACTTTAGTCCCTATGCAAGTGTCAATATCCCCTTTCTGTTACTCAATTGTTTAAATGTTTAACAGAATTTAGTCATGTGATAAGAATGTGACTACGACATGAGGATAAAAAAGAAAAATCATCTACATTTTTCACCAATACACACTTTATCCTAGAATTTACATCAAAATATGACTATGTTAGGCTAAAATAAAACACAGACTGTGAACAATTAAAAATATGAACTAGCATTTTGCATAAATTATATAGCGATTCCGGTTTTGACCCAACCTTTGTTGTATTCTAGACTCGGGCTTCATGGTTTAATATTGTTATCCATGTCTTGTTTTCACTTTTTTATCTTTGAATTGGAGTTTTGGAGTGTCTTGGACATGTTTGGGATAGGTTGGTTGCTAGTTGGTCTAGAATATTGCCTAGATTTTGGCTTCATTGCTCGAGCGAGGCTTCTTGCGCTCAAGCGTGCTTTGTGAACTCCCAGCATTTTTGCAGAGCTATAGAGATTCTGGAAAGGTAATGTTCTTCACTCGAGTGAGGCTTCTTGCACTAGAGCGACGGTGTGCTTCTGTAAAACTTTTGAAAGTATGTATTCTGTGCTCGAGCAACGCTTCTTGCGCTCGAGCGAGGTCACTTATTGTGTCTGGTCACTCGAGTGACAACTTCTTCGCTCGAACGAGCCTCAAGTATATCAGTTCGCAGTAGCTCATTTTTACACATAAATTTTATATCTTTTCACCCCAAAACCCTAAATCAGCTCATTCTCTCTCTCTCTCTAAAACTTGACTTCTCTCTACAAATACTCCAAGATCTAAGCACCTCTACCCTACTTTCTTTGAGAAAAAGGTGGAACATCTTGTGGGCTTCCATTTGATCCGAGTAAAAACAAGTTTGGGCAATTTTTGAAGTTCTTCCTCTTTTTCTTTGGGCTTTCACTCTTGAGGTAGGGATATTCTACACCTTAATATGGTTTTTTACCTAGATATTTGTTGTTATGTATAAATGGTGAAATTTTGGGAGGATTTGGGTAAAGTTAGGGTTTGGATTCAAATTGAAAGAGGGGTTTCTATGTTGGGTTCTATAAATGAATATGGGGCTTTGAATATAAGGTTACCTTGAGTTAAAATGGTGAAATCTGGCCTTGGGGTTGATGTTTGAAAAAGGTAGAAATTTGCCCTAATTTTGTTGAATAATTATTTTGTATACATAATGAAATTAGTATGGAAAATGTGAAATTGGGAGGATGTATGAATGAATGGTGAAGTTGGATTTGTTTAATCACTCACCTACGGAAATTTGATAAATTATATGTTACAAAGATTGTATATCTATTTAGAAATATCTATATTGGGCTATCGATGGAGGATAGCTGTGATTGTCGTAGAAATTGCATGAGGATTAGGAGAATTGAAACTAATCATTTAACTATGTCATTGAATATGACAATGTATTGAGACATTGAATATGTGTAATTAAATGTCATTGAATACGACGGTGTCTTTAAATACATTGTATATGTATAATGTTTTGGGAGGAGAAAGGGAATGTACTCCATGTTTTGGGAGGAGATAGGGGATGGATTCCATTGAAAATTAAGTTGGCTAGATTGTCCAGGGTGAAAGTCCTGAAATCTTATCTATACATGGGTGCCGATCCCGCGGATGAAATTTTCGTAAAATGGCAAGATTGAAGTATTTATATGCTTGTTGTGTTGATTGAAAACCATTGAGTTGTAATCCCAGTTGAGTTATCCAGAGAATTATAAACTTGGCCTATGAATTGAAATGAAATGAACTAATATGAAATGAATAAATGGAAATGGATCTGGATGTGAATGTTGGTATCGTGTAGTCATGTGAAGTAGATGTGTTTTGGTTATAAGTGTTGAACATATATACTTGACACTCATATCTTAGTTAAACCTCATATATTGTGTTAGACTATTTCTACTGAGCTTTGGCTCACCCTACTTGGGAAACCATTTTCAAATACTAGTGATATGTTTCCTTCAAGGGCGTAGGTTGGAAGGACCTAGGGGCTGAAGGCTCTATTTTTGTTATTTTTGTGTTTAATTATTTATCCAAGCCAAGGACTTTAAATGTAAAGAGCTTATGACTTTCTTTTGTTTTAACCAAGTTTTATCTTGGAAAGACGTAAGCCTGTAGAGCATTTATTTTGTGGTTATTAACTAGTGTTACATGTAGTTTCAAAATGAACATTTATGAAAGTATAATGCATGTAACATCTTTTGTAATATAAACTCTAATGAATGAGAGTATGTCATTTCCATTACATTCATAGATCTTATGGAATGGATTATTGTATTTTATTTTGGGGGCGTTACAAATTGAAATCACGAAACTATGTTTTTTATGGTAACACAATCTTCTGTCTATTTATCTTTCTTTCTCTTTGATTTCTTTGTTGCATTTTTTTATTTATTTCAAAATCTCTACTTTCTTGAATTTTCGTCTCAATTTTTACCATACGAACATATATATTCGTATTATATAACTCTGGTGTGCTTATTATGTAGGACAAAGTGTTTTGGTAAGAAACATTGATGATTTTCCTCTTTTATCCTCATTTTGTTGTCACATTTTTGTCACATGACTAAATTTTGTTAAAGATTTAAAAATGAAGTAATAGAATAGGGACATTGACACTTATTGTCACGCCCCACTTTTTATTACTGGGAATCCATTACCAAATTTATTAAATTAGATCAATTTTAGAGATAACATGTTGAAAATCCTTACATCACGAGGAGGAATAAATAAAAATTCTCTCATCCAAAAATTAAATGAATGCAACAGGAGTATATCTAAATAAATTACCTGAGCGATTACCTGAGCGCTTACATCTTTAAAGGTAAGAGAAAGGGTTTAACCCTTTTACATCAATGGCATTCCGTCCACAAATAAAAGGCCCCGTGGCCAACAAATAAAGAAGATCTGTGACTTTGAAACACTTCTCGATGTTTACCTGAAAAGAATTAGCAATGTGGGATGAAAATAAAGTCCAGTAGGGATCTCAACATGATCTTAAACAATAACAACATACATATAGCTATGATTATGAATGCTTCACATTATATCATATATATATATATATTGTGACGGTTTATACCCAAAGTATACATACATAGATACATTTGCTGTTAAAATCTTCTGATTTATTCAACAATACATCAATTCACATTTACTTCTTGTTTTCCCATCTTTAACAAAATGTTACATAATAATTGCCTTGCCTTAGAAACAAACCACAAGATCCGATTTTTTTCTTTTTCTTGTTTCTTACAATTTCAATTCATAAATACCTTCTTTACATTTCCTTTCCTTAAACACACAGTTAGGGAAAATACTATCAATAAATCAATTTGATAAACCCAAATGTACACAGCCATTTAGTGCAAGGGATGAAAACAACACACACACACAACCACTACCTCCTCAATTTGTATAACAACTCGATCTCCCAGAACCACAATCACCATAACGCAAGACATATCACAATCACATTGAAACAAATATGATAACACTCTACTTTACCTGTCTTAAGCACTGTAAGCCAACTGTACATCTTTCCACAACAAAATGCCAATTTTCCAAACAATGGCCGGAAGGTAATGGTACCTCTGCCAAGTTCTCCAGGCGCTAGCTGGAAGGTACTGGTACCTCTTATTCTCAGCGCATACACAATTTCAAACCATCACTTTGCACAACATGCATAAATAACTCGAGTGTACTACATGCACATAACCATTTCAACATCACAACGTCATCCTACACCGATGTCCAAGGACAAAACCTCTAACCAAAATGTATTAAATACACGTAATACAATTTCCCAATTCTTATGAGACATTAAGTTCAACAACAAAAATAATATTCAAGGATTCTCAGTTTCTACTTAAAGTTATTTCTCAACTTCGAAAGGGTTATAATTACTCCTTCTTCCAAAAATCAATTTCCACAATTCCTTATTCATAATACACTAACTATAATAAAAGGAACTCATTTTCTTCATTTAACTAAAGACCAACCTATGGGCAACCAAGTCACAATCCATTCAATTCAACTCAATAAAAGTGTAACCCTATGATTCTAATTTCATGATTAAACCCCTTTTTGCAATTTACAAGTTACCAATTTGTTACACTCAACTATGAACAACCCAACACAAGGTAAATGCTAAAATTCATGAGACCTAATAAATTTGAAATTAATCAACAATTCATTATTCAAATCCCTTAGTTCATAACATGATTATTTCACAATTTCAACCCTTCTTACCCATTAGACATTATTACAAAATTTAGGGCTTTACCTCTCTCTAAACATGAACATGTTAAACCCCTCCCCAAATTAACCCAACAACAATCAATTTCCCAAATCTCAACCTTAAACAACAAATCTTAGATCCCCTTTTCGTGATTTTCGAAAAATTCATAACGAACATGGTTTTCATGCAATAAAAACTTACCACATGTCTATCTATAGACAAGGTATTGAAAAAGATCAAGGAAATCCTTACCTCAAGTTTTGAAGAAGAAATGAGATGAAACCCCCAAAATCAATGGTGTTGAAACTAGATCTCCACCGCACACAACGAAGCCCTCACTTAGCTCTCCAAGATTCGCGAAGGATGTAGCATCAAAATCCCAATGGATTGGAAGAGATCAAGAGTTTATGATGTTTGGTGGAGGTTTTTAGAGAGAAGGGAGAGGAAATAACATTTTTTTTTTGAGAGAGAGAGAGGTGCCAAAAGTGAGATACATCAGCCCCAAAGAGAGAAAATAGTAGAATTTTCGGATCTAACATTTCCCACACCTCCACTTCCGCACTTGCATATAACGCAGTCTTCCACACAACCTTTCCTTGTTTTCCGCATGTGTGGCCTCACCTCCCGTACGTGCGGCCCAAGCCCCCGCATGTGCTGCTCTGCCCTCCACCCCAGAAAATTTTTCAGTTTATCTCAAGACACTCCGGATTCGGCCTCGCACCTTTCAAAACAAGCAAAAACTCGGAATCGAAACAAATAAGGACGAAAATTTTGAGGAGAAGTTTTCAAAAGAACGAACCCAACTGTTGACAGGACTACACTTTAAAACTCGACATTTTAATGAAAGTAAATCCAACATAACTCAAGAGAACAAGGCAGATTACGTACTACTCATCACAACCTCCCCATCTTAGGAAATTTCGTCCCCGAAATTAAACAATGCCAAAATAAAATTCAATACTTCATGAAGAAAGCATGGTACCAAGGAAGACCTCCCAACCAACCAACGAAACACGACACTAACTCCAGGTTAAATTTCAACAAGGAATACCTTCCCGATTCTAGGTCCGACATCTCGGGGCTCCAAGGACACCTGAATTACCAAAGCACGAAGAATAGATCACGAACGTGTCCTCGACCCATACCACTCGCTGGGCCTATGAGACAAGAGCAACAACAACGACAACTTGTATACCCGCGGTATCCACCAAAAGACAACCACCACGGCACGTCCAAACACTCTTGAGTGCTTAATACCCCAACATGGAGGAACATAAAGTTTTCACTACAGGACCCTTGGTTAACTCACTAGAAAGGAATGCATTCACACAAAACCCGGCCCAAAGCCAAATTCCGGCCTAACAAACCCTTACAACGCCAATTGACCCATATCACCACACATATAGACCCAAGATTAGCAATTCAAATAAAGTGGTTACACCATCCCAACCATAAAGGTATAATAACTTACAACTCAACTTTGTAAAAAAAATTCATCATTTTCTCGATTTTTCGTAAAAATCATTTCTTTGCATGTAAAACATTTTCCTAAAGGTGCTCAAAACTCACACTAGTCACAAGCCAAAAATACATTTTCTGCCTTTCAAGCAAGACCCAAATTTTATTTATTCCCAATATAACAACCGGTGAGTCTCTGTCGTCACCCAATAATGCCCATCACTCACATGGTGATGCCACAACCAACATCAACATAACATTTCCACAATAACAATTAACAGAGATAACAACTGTGCCATTAACACAAAATACCATAATCACGCAATTTCATTCTGTCATGATGATTATTATTACCAACACAAGTTATCATCCACACGAGGTAACAAAGCGGTCACATAAACTAGTTAAAATGAGGGTTTTTCATATTATCTTAAAAGAAAACTCTTTTTCCCACTTACACATTTTCTCAAAATTTACCTAAATTCACACCGTTTTCCAACAAAAGATTCATGTCTTAACTTCGAGTAAAATTAACTATTTTGTAAACATTTTCCCAAAACAAACCTTAAAATCTCCACCACAAGGTTTTAGTTGAAATAAAAATGCCATGAAAGGTTACAAAAACCAACTATCACTTTTCAATTTATTTCCTCGACAAACAACCGGTGAATCCCAACCATCACCCAATCACATCCATCACACATACAGTGATCTCACAATGCGGCAACTGCATTTCTATAACAACAACAAATAAAAACGAACACGGTGCTAAAAGAGACAATACAACATGCATAATGTTCCAAATCCTGAAAGTTTCACACCAATACAAACACTAACCAAAAGACCATCGATACACGAAGGCTTACGAGTGTTCCCAACCAAGAAGCTAACATTTTACCCCGACTCACGGGTTCCAAAAGCTTACACCGAGAAGCACATATCGATAACCACACCCACATAAGCGAGGCTCAACGCCCCCAAACACAACCCATGGCAGTACACCGCCTTATAGCTAAATCTGCGCTAAATTTTCAAAAATCCAACCCCACAACTCATACCCATACCATTCTAAGGTGACTATTTGTCACCCACCTTGATACCGATCAATTTGACTAATCACCCAAGAATTTCCGCCCTCGGCACTCAAACATCTACATTCCTCTCCCGCCCCGTTTACCCAGAGATGGGGTCCCAAACACTGTGCCATACACTTCTAGAACCTCATTGGATTCCTCAAAACAGACTACACCACTTTGGTGTTTGTCAATTTCACATTGCACTTGTGAGATTAGATTCAAAATTGCCGAAGTCCGAACTGTGGGGCTTATATTCCCGAGCTTCTGAAAGGGGGCACAAAAAAGTCGAGCTACAGTTTCTGGCGGCTCGGCTGGGGATTTAGAGAACTTGACTTGAAATTCATGATATGAAATTTTATCTACACATATATGTTTCTTTGCGTGGCATTTGCATTGGTGAGCTTAAGTCACTGTGTTTAACATCTACTATTCTTGGACGGTTTGCCAGAGGCTTGCCTGAAAAGCTTGCCAAAAGGCTAAACGGTCATGGGTTCTGCCATAATGGGAACACAACCCTTGGATCTGGATTACCGCTGTACTGTTTGATCCATGTTTCACTTTTCGGTGTTAGGTGCGAGAGGTATATTAGGTAGTCTTGCTGAGGTACCCTTTTTTGACCATTTGGCTTAGTGGCATATCGAAAGCCAAAGAGACTATTCCAAACTAGGATAGGATGCTCACTTGAGTACAGGATTGCGTGAAGCCGCATTGTTTGAATAGTAAACCCTAGTTCCTGACAAAACTAGGACATGGTAACTCTACCCTCTCATGGGGGTGTTTTGGATCTCACTGAACTGGTATGTGCTTTTAGAGTGAAACTCTACAAGAATGTGCGTATCAGTTGCAAGTTGGGTATTAGTTTTGGGGGCAGAATTCAGTGTCAAGTGCAGTCCTAATAGCTTTGATTATATCTGTGTGTTGTTCACATCTGAACTGAGGTGCTGTGCGGTTTCTAATTTTTGTTTTCCTTTCACTTTATTTCTTTTTGCAAGGTAGTTTATCACAATTGCTTCGGACAGTTCAGTTACCCCCTAAGCACTCTAGACCCGTGTAAGGAGATTTTACAGATCCGGGGATCTTGTTAGGGGACAACCTATGTTTACGGAGGAGAGTTGGGCACAATTCACCAGTTCAGCAATCACTTGCATTCAGTCAGATTCAATCTTCTACATCTAGGCCGGCAAGAGATCACTTGCTTATTCAGATGACTCAGTACCCTGTAGCCAGTATGGAGGACTTAATTCGTCATCTCTAACAAACAGTGGAAACCATGCAGCAAGATGCTGCTCGCCAAGCTAAAGTTACAACCCACCAAGCTGAAGTGATAAATAGGCTGCAACAGTAGCAACCACAACCGGCAGCGACTTCTGCTTCTCATGCACCTCCTACGGGTATCCTAGCACCCGGAATCACTATTAATGTCCAAGAGAATCTGGGCAATATGGTAGACCCCATCCCACCGCAAGCCTCCAATGCACCAATGTACCAAACTGAGCCTCCGTTTGAATTCGAAGTTGACTTGACTGTACTAAAGGTCAACAAGCTAGAGAAGCTTCTCAAGCGGGAACAGAGTATGAACTTAATCCTTGACATCAAGGATGGATATACTGACTCTACAGTAACCTTGCCAGACCAATTTAAAATGCCACATATCGACCGGTTCGATGGCTCTGGAGATCCTATGGTTCATCTGCGGTTGTTCTCTGACATCTTGCGGCCAATAGGCCTCACCAAACTTCAAAAGCTATCTCCTTTTGGCCGGACTTTGTCAAGAATAGCGGCTATCTGGTATGCAAAGCTGGAGGACTCTATGAAGCGAAGTTAAGAGGAAATGGCCAAGGCCTTCATCGCACAATACTCATACAACACGCAGATCGAGGTCACAACCTGTGATCTTGAAGCAACCCATCAAGACCCAAATGAAGGCTTCTTAGACTTTGAAACGAGATGTAGGGCCAAGGCTTCGATGATGACTACTAGGCTGCCAGAGAAGGATCAAATCAGGATAGTGGTTCGCAATCTACAAGGGAAATTATTACAAAAAATGATCGTCTTACCGTTGTTCACATTCACTGAGCTCCACGAAATAGGAGTTCAGATTAAAGATGCAATGAAACAGGGGTTGATAATCGATGAGAAGGAGCGGGCCAAGAGGCCTTTTACGCGTAATTCCAATGCAACCACTAGTGGAAGCACAACTGCACGACCGTCTGATGTGAATGTTGTCACCACTACAGCCAAGACCGCTAACCTTTTTGCTAGCACAACTCCACAAACCTCAAACAACCAAGCCCGAACCCAAAGGGTCTTCACTCTACTCTATATGCCATTATCCCAAGCCCTGAGGGTATTGATCAAAAAGGGGCATCTTAAGCCATTAGAGCCACACCCACTACTCGATCCTTTCCCATCGAAACACAACCCAGCCAAATACTGTACTTTTCACCAGCAATACGGTCTTGACACCGACCAATGCTTTAGGCTACGTCATGAGATTCAAGATCTCATTGACAACAAGGTGATAGCACCACTCCAAAAGCCAAATGTAACCACCAACCCTCTCCCAGCGCACAACCAAGTTCCCCCACCTCGAAACTTAAATCTAATACATACACTAGCCATCCCCTATGACCCCAGCGTATATATTATCCCTTCCCACTTACCTAAACCGGCCGTGTTCATTCCTAAAAGCACAGACTTGTGCATGATGGACATGTCCATACTCCAACCTGAACCCGTGGTGGTGGCAATGGCAGAAAGAGGGAAGTTGGCCTTGGAGGAGAATGTTAGTCCATCGCTTGAGAGCTCGGCGAACTTAGCTGAGGGGGTGTATGACCCGTGCTGTTACATTGTGCCGACCAATCAAGCCAAACCAGAAGTGGCATTGCCGACAGTAGTGGAGGTCAATGTGGTTAGAGACGATGGCCCAAGTCAGGGACTAGATGATCTAATGGAGCTAGAGGAAGACTTAGACAATCTGCAGTTCTACAACGAACATGATCAGGGGGACGTGTAGATTGACTGGTTTAATTTGAATGGGTCGATGGACAACTCAAGATGGTTGAGTGATGAACTTGATCGGAATGAAGGAACTGAATCAAAACCTGAAGAAAAGGAAGCAAGAATAGCTGCAGTAGCCAGAATGGCCGAGGAAAAGAGAAAACTGCCATAGAGCACCAGTATCAAGAATTTAGCTCAGGAACTGGGCGCCGTGAGTACCGCGAATACAGAACAGGAAGCCGTGTTGAAGCGGTTTGAACAAGAAAGGGTTGAAGACACCTAGAAAGCTGGAAAATCCCAACACCCTATGGGGGATATTTCTTATGTGAGAGTGATTAGAACGGAGCCAGACAATTGCTTGTCGGTTGCCGGAGTTGTATGGTGGGAAGATGATGATCTACATCTAGCCCACACTGACGAGGACTAGGACGAGTCCCTGCCAGACAATACCTGGTACATTAAGGAGATTGACCACATGACAAGAAGTGGATGGTACTTCAACCCGCCGCATGTAGACCAAGCCGAGGCCTCTGGGAAAGACAAGGAGGCTGAGAAGCAGAAAGAAAAGTAGTTAGAAGAAGAGGCGGTGCTGAAACAGCTGAAGAAGATCCAAGCTGATATTTTAATCTGGGGTTTGCTCATGGCTTCTCGCGTGTATTGACAGGCTGTACTATCAGCAATGGACAAAGCCAAACTGTCCATTGACACCACTCCTGAACAGCTTGTTGGATTAGTCTTCCCGGGAGGCACTGCGCCAACTTTAACTTTCTTAGACAAAGAACTGCCGCCGGAAGGCTTAGCACACAACAAACCTCTATACATATCGGTGGAGTGCAAAGAAAAGTGGGTGCTAGTGGTGTTGGTTGACACCAAGTCAGCTATCAACATCTATCCTTCCCAAACAGTTTATGCCATCGGTCTGAAACCAGTAGATTTCATGCCTACAACCCAGGTGATTTGGGCGTATGACAATATGAGTGGAGAGGTTATGGGCACGGTACAGATCAGAGTTCAAGTGGGTCCAGCTCAACAAGATATTGAGTTCCATGTCCTAGATGTGCCAGCCACTTTCAATCTACTGCTAGGTAGACCTTGGTTGCACTAGGTGAAAGCTGTCTCCTCTACCCTCCACCAAATGTTGAAATATCCCCATGGGAAGGGGGTGGCTATTATGTTTGGGAATTTGTCCATACATCCTTCGCTAAAGGTAATTACACCTGTGCTGAAAATTGTTAATGGTGAGGAGGATGTATTCTTCTCAGGGTTTACTCTAGCTGAGGCCCGGGCAGTACAGAACTTCTTGACAGCAGATGAGGGCATGTATGTTAGTGTCCAATCAATCTATTTCATGAACAAGCTTCAACATGTACCAGAAGTGGGATTGGGAAGAAATGGCCAGAAAGGCGTCATAGCATTGGCCGTTGTGCCACATAATTTGCATGCCTTTGGTCTTGGCTATACGCCCACCAAAGAAGATTGGACCAGGAAAAGAGAAGAGATGGCAAGCAGAGCTAGAGCCAAGCAGGCCGGGAAACGCTATAAGCTTGTTCACAAGCCAATCTGGGGAACACTAAACGGCTGTTTTGTTTGGGAACTGGAAGACTTCCCATTTGTGGCTTTCCCGATGTAGTGATCCTAATTTTTCCACTTCGTTGAGTATGTCGGGGATCGAACTGCCTGGTCAGCTCACGAGGGTCTAGGGGGCAGCGCCCTGGCGAGGTTGAAGGGCAGCGCCCTCGAAGCAAAAATGCAAAATGCATTAGAAGTTGCTTGTCCGCTCGAGCGGCCGTTTATGCGCTCGAGCAGAGAATGTTTGGTTCCAGAAGTTTGACTTGTCTGTAAAAGTACTAGGAAAGTGTATTTGATGCTCGAGCGGGGCTTTCCACACTCGAGCGGACCATGTTATATCAGTTCGTGAATCTGATATTTTAGATCACTTTTGTATATCTCTCTCTCTAAAAATCCTTTCCTCCCCCTTCTCTCTACATTTCCCTACGCCAAATTGGATCAAAACCTTGATTTCTCAAGATCCATTAGAGTTCTACCATAAGTTCTTCATCAAAGTTCGTTAACTTCTCGAGGGCTTCGTTGTGTGTGGTGAAGATCGAGTTTCGACACCGTTGATTTTGGGGGTTTCATCTCATTTCTTCTTCAAAACTTAAGGTAGGAATTTTCTTAGAGTTATATATATATTTTTGCAAGATCTAGATGATTTTCAAAATCATCCTTCGATAGCTTTGAAAATTGATTGTTGATTCAAGAAGTTGAGCGATTTTGGAAGTGGGTTTGTCTCTTGTTCTTTTAAAATGATCTTATGGGTTTTGATCTTCGTTGATTGAAGAAAAGATGATTTTGGAAAGTTTTCTTTCAAAAGATTTGAGTTGCATAGTTTTGATAAGAAAACCTAGAATTTGGGGATTTTTTTTAAGAGACTGAAAATCTATGAATGATATTGTTATATTTATTTTGTGTGTCAAAATAAATGGATGTTTGGAAAATTTCTTATTTATATTTGTATAAATGAGGAATTTCAGGGAATATGAGAATTGTTGTTCATTTTGGAAATTATTGTTCAAAACGTTGAAATAGTCTTGAAATGATTAATTGTTGAGGATACTTAAGAAGAAGGAATTGTGTTGTTCCTTGGATGATGAATTGGAATAAAAGTATTTATATTCATCTTGTGTTATTGGCATATCAATTCATTTGATTGTGTGGAGAAATGGTTTGGAAATACTCTTTGGATCCAATGGGACGCTCGAAATCCTCGGCTAGTAACCTGAAAAGAAATGAACACTCCGGTCGAGGGTGCTAGAATTAACACACCGACGAACAAGTCAGTGTATACTCTCTTGGTTACTTGTATCTTAAGTTAAACTTACTAGTTTTCACATCCCTGGTGTTAGCTGATACTCTCCTTATTTATAGTCGTCCTTGATGTTGACAATTGGGCCCACCTTTCTTCCAATGAATAATCCCTCATTCGGCTAACTGTTCATACTCGGCCAAATCTACAGCTGATTATTCAGCTGAACTGGTTATTCGGCCTTTGTCCTTTCGAGATGGAGTTGTATAATTCACAACTTGGTTTCTCTCTTCAATCTATTCGGCCTCCGTACATCATAGAAGATATTTGGCCCCCACAAATTACATTAAACTTTGAAAGTTGATTTGAAAACTTGTATTAAGAAAAGAATATTGAGAAACAAGTTTCCATGAATTGGTTTTTGGGTAAATACGGTGGTAAGTCTTGACAGGTGGTGTAGATGAAATTGAATAGGTGTCGAGCCTTCCAGTCAATGCTGGTAAAAATGACAAATTGGTAGTACTTGTATAGTCTACTTGTAGACACCGACCTAAGGATTACCAAAGTCGTATTTACCGCTCTTGAAATGAATTGTTAAGTTTTGAAGAATTGAAATTGCATGATATCATTGAGCATGGTGGTTTCAAAGATGAAGATGTGATTTTCTTTCAAAAGGGCATAGCATGGCATGTGCATTTCATCTCTTGAGACTTATATAAAATGTATATATTTTGTTAAGGATTTCCTACTAGGCTTTATGCTCACCCTACGGGATTTTTGCACAGGAAAAGATGTGGTGATGCCGCCTAACTAGAGGCAAGGAAATGTGTGTTGAGAGTACGAGACTCTCATTTTGTTGTGACTCTGTGTGTACGCCAAGGGCTATATGTGTGTGGGTTTGAATAACCATTTTGTGTAACCAGGCTCAAGCCTTGGAAACTTGTAAACCTTTGGGAGTATTTATTTGTTTATTTACTTATTAGATTAATGTATTGTTGCATGAAGAACTATTATATCATGTAATGTAAGTTTGGAGATTTGTATTCGGTTTTCCTTGAAAGAGCCATGGATGTTGTATTATCATTTGGGCTAGAAATTTTGGGTGTTACAACTTGGTATCAGAGTTACTGGGTTTGAATACTTAGAGCTCGAGGGAAGTGGTTGTTTAACCACAATGGGTTCATTTAGCATGCTTAGGAAATGTTATGCATTTTGTGACTATGTGATAACATGCTTATGTGACTAAATGGGTATGGGACTGGACTTTTGGGATATTGTTTGCGCCTGTTAAATTCCTTGAGGTTTCTTTAGAAGGGTACTTGATCAATATACTCGTTCTACTAAGAATTCTTGGTTTTTCGTGGGACAGATTTCATCGTAAAAGAACAGTCCGTATGTGCTTACATGACTAAGTGGTTATGTGGAGTGAAATTGAATTATGTATATGGTAGAGAAATATATAGAATTATTGTAGTCGAACGTGTGAGTCAAGTTACGAGCACATATGAGTTAATGTGCTAAATTATTTCTCTTGTGTCCTTTATTAGGATGTCAGGAAGGGGTCAAGTCCGTGGTGGTAGAGGCGGGAGGTGTGGTAGGGCTCGCCGAGGTGTGCATGAGGTACCGGTCCATAGGGTTCTGATGCAAAAAGAAGGGTTCGGTCAAGCTAATATGGCCGAGCAAGCACGCCAAGCTAATGTGGCCGAGCAGGTGGGACAAGTGGGTCAAACCGCAATGGGGGCCCTAGCTCAAGAAATTGCAGGGGCTTAAGAGAGTCTATGAACTTGTTGAGGGTGGAGAATCAAGCCCGAGAGAACACCGCGGAGTCAAGGGCGAGTTTCCTTACTAGAGAGTTCTTGTGGGCCAAACCGAATGAGTTCCATGGTGGTCCCAAGCCTAAGAAAGTAGATGAGTGGCTCGAACAAACTGTGAAGACATTTGAAAGGCTTCAACTTGAAGATAGTGAACTAAGAGTGACTTTAGCGAGTTACTACCTTAAGGGAGATGTAGGTCAATGGTGGAAACATGCCAAGGGTAGAGTGGAGCTGACATGGGAAGCCTTTATGGTTGCTTTCCAAGATAAGTACATACCTCCCACTACTAGGGAGAGATTAAGGCAAGAGTTTAAAGACCTCAAGCAACTTGACATGCCCGTGGCCGAGTTTAAGGCGGTCTTCTCTAGTTTGTCCAGATTTGCACCAGAGTTGGTTGCAACAGAAGAGTGCCGTTGCATTGAATTTGAAAAGAAATTGAAAACAAAAATTAAGTTCAAGCTTGTCGGAAATATGATTCGGGAATATGACCGTCTTGTGGAGACAGCGACACACATAAAAATTTCCATACAAGCCGAGGAGGAAAGGCTTCGGAGTTCGAGGTCTAGGGGCCAAGAGTCTCAGGGAGACTATAGGTAGAACAAGAAGAGCAGGAACACCCATCCATCCCAGTCCCAACCACAGCAGTCTAGATCCACTTTTCCTTTGCCTAGTGTGGGTCCGGGAAAATGGGCATCGAGTAGCTTCTCGTGTTTCAAGTGTGGCCGACTGGGTCACAAAGCCTTCTCATGCCCACAGAAGAAAGGAGGACAGTTAATGTTACCACCACCTAACCGATCTCAAAGTCAGTCTTAGTCTCAGAATAAAGGTCAAGGGTTTAATTGTTATCAATGTGGTTAGCCGGGGCATATAAAGAGAACTTGCCCACAGTTGGGAGGCGTATCTGGCGCATCAAGGTCGAGCAGACTCAAAGCCATCAGCAAGCTCACTCAGTCCAAGCTTTGCGCATTAATCAAGGAGCCATTTCAGCTCAGTCAGTATAACAGGCCTATGATCTGAGAACAAGTTAATCAAGGGCCACAGGGGCCTGTGTATGCTGTTACCGTGCCAGAGCAGTTGCCAGAATCCTCAGTTGTGAGAGGAATTTTTGTTACGTGTAATTCTTTGGCTAACATATTGATAGACACGGGTGCGTTTCATTCATTTATATCTACTGCATTTGCTTCTGCATTGGGGTTAGAGGTAGCACGATTAGTGCCTCCACTCAGAGTAGAGTCACCTATTGGGGGTACAGTTGATTTAGACCGGGGTTGCCGTGGTTGTGAAATAGAAGTTGCCGGGCGTTAACTTCCATTTGCTTTTGTGTTGCTAGATATGTTGAGTTTTGATGTCATTTTAGGCATAGACTGGTTGTGTTCTTATCAAGCGGTGATTCATTGTTACCGTCAGAGAGTTATGGTGTGCACTTCGGGTGGTGATCATTTCTATTTTCTGGGGAACCAAGTTGATAGAGCCTTGTCGCCAGTTGTTGACCCTCATAGTAGGAGAAAACTTAGTGGCCTTCTTGCAACTGTCTTGGATAGTGTAAGTGACGGGGCTTGTGTTGAGTTACCAAGGGTAGTTTGTGAATACCCGGATGTCTTTCCAGAAGATCTTACTAGTTTACCACCTCACTGGGAGATCGAGTTCTCCATTGAATTAGTGTCTGGCACGACACCAATTTCCATGTCACCGTATAGATTTGCACCAACTGAATTGCATGAGTTGAAGATTCAACTCCAAGAACTTTTAGACAAGGGCTTCATTCGCCCTAGTACATCGCCTTGGGAAGCACCGGCTCTCTTTGCGAAGAAGAAGGATGGGTCATTACGGTTGTGTATTGATTACCGCAAGTTGAATAGAGTTACAGTTAAGAACAAGTATCCTCCACCCAGAATAGATGATTTGTTTGACTAACTTAGAGGGTCTCGTTGCTTCTCAAAAATAGATTTGAGGTCGGGTTACCATTAGTTGAGAGTTCGGGAGGAGGACATTCAAAAGACGGCCTTTCGTACTCGTTATGGCCACTATGAATTCCTAGTAATGCCTTTTGGGTTGACCAATGCACTAGCTTCCTTTATGGATTTGATGAACATAATTTTTTGGGAATACTTGGACCGTTTTGTGGTCGCCTTTGTGGACGACATCTTGATTTATTCAACCTCTGAAGAGGAACACAAGACTCTCTTGCGGGTAGTGCTAGGTTTACTTAGTGAGCACCAATTGTATGCCAAATTTGAAAAATACAAGTTTTGGTTAACAGATGTGAAGTTTTTGGGGCATGTAGTGTCTAGAGAGGGAGTGACTGTGGACTCCTCAAAGATAGATGTCGTACAGGATTGGGAACAACCTAAGAATGTTTTTGAAATCCAAAGTTTCTTGGGATTAGCAAGGTATTACCGACGTTTTGTAAAGGACTTCTCTAGACTAGCTGCACCTTTGACTAGGTTGACTAGAAAGGGTATCAAATTTGTATGGAGTGAGGCGTGTGAAAAGTCATTTCAAGAGCTTAAGACTAGATTGACTACCGCATTAGTTTTGATAATTCTGAAAAAGTGTTTGAATTACACTGTCTATTGTGATGCATCCGGGGATGGACTTGGTTGTGTCTTGATGCAAGAGGGAAAAGTTGTGGCCTACGGTTCATGAAAATTGAAAACTCATGAGAAAAATTACCCCACCCATGATCTAGAATTAGCAGCAGTGATTTTTGCTTTGAAAATTTGGAGGCATTACTTGTATGGCGAGAAGTTTAAGGTTTTCTCTGATCATAAGAGTCTAAAGTATTTGTTTTCTCAAAAAGACTTGAATTTATGACAACGGAGGTGAATGGAATTTATGGAGGATTATGACTTTGAATTACACTATCATCCGGGAAAGGCCAATGTGGTGGCCGATGCTTTGAGTCAAAAATCTATGAGTAGTTTGGCAAGTGTGGCCATTCGAGAATGGGATATGCTAGATGTTATTGGCAAATTTGATTTGCACTTGGGTGAGTCCGGAGTGAGTGCTACCTTGTTTACTTTGAATGCTCAACCTACCTTGGTTAGTAAGGTCATAAAGGCACAACGAGGAGACCGTGATGTGGAATCAATCCGTGTTAAGATGTCTAATAGGAAGGAAGAGAAAGGTTTGAACATTCACTCGGATCTGAGTGTACGTTACCTAGACCGTTTGTTTGTACCAGAATCTTGTAGAGAGCAAGTACTTTGGAAGTTCCATCACTCAAGCCTTGTGGTACACCCAGGAGGCACTAAAATGTATCATGATCTTAGTCGCTAGTTTTGGTGGAGGGGTATGAAATGGGATGTCGCTTTATTTGTATCGAAGTGCCTTACTTGTCAACAAGTGAAAGCCGAACACCAAAGACCAGTAGGTTTGTTACAACCCTTACCAATAGCCGAGTGGAAATTGGAGCGTTTTACCATGGATTTTGTAGTTGGGCTTCCTAGAACACAACGAGGCAATGACGTTGTTTGGGTGATTGTTGATAGGTTGACTAAGTCTACCCATTTCATTCCGATGTGCACCAGCGACTCAGTTGAACGCTTGGCAGAGTTATACATTAGAGAGATAGATTGACTTCATGGAGTCGCTGTGACTATTATGTTGGATAAGGATCCTCGTTTTACTACCCAGTTATGGCAAAGCCTTCAAGAAGCTTTGGGAACTAAGTTGACTCTTAGCACCGCTTATCATCCTCAAACCGATGGACAGTCGAAACGTACCATTCAGATTTTGGAGGACATGCTTAGAGCTTGTGTCCTTGATTTTAAGGGGCCTTGGGAAAGACACTTACCATTAATTGAGTTTGCTTACAACAATAGTTACCAAGCTAGTATTGGAATGGCACCATTTGAGGCCTTGTATGGCTGACCTTGTAAATCACCGGTTTGTTGGGCCGAAGTGGGTGATGCACCGTTACTGGGTCCGAAAATTGTTAGAGAGACAATTGAGAAAGTTGTTCTCATTCGGAAGAGGTTAGCTACAGCCCAAAGCCGACAAAAAAGTTATGCCGATAAGAGGAGATGACATTTATCTTTTGAAGTTGGTGACCATGTGTTTCTAAAAATCTCACCAACGTGGGGCTTGATGAGATTTGGTAAGAGTGGTAAATTATCTCCAAGGTTCATTGGGCCTTTTGAGATCTTAGAGCGAATTGGGGAAGTGGCATACCGGTTAGGTTTAGCACCACAACTTTCGGGAGTTCACAACGTATTTCATGTATCTATGCTTCGGAAGTATGAACCCAACCCTTCTCATGTGCTTGATTGGGCTGACTTGGAGGTAGATGAGGATGCCTCTTACGAAGAACGACCGGTTCAAATATTAGATACCTGGGAGAAAGTGCTATGGGGCAAAACTATACGGTTGGTAAAGGTGTTGTAGAGACACCATGGGGTTGAAGAAGCGACGTGGGAACGGGAGGCGGAAGTCCGCTCCAAATATCCAGATTTATTTGGAAAGGCTTAAGTTGATTTTCTTCGTAATATTCCCTAGTGTTGAAGGAAACATATTTAAAGTTGTTAACCACATGTTGATATGTGCATTGTTGTTTTAAGCATAAGGATGTTTAGAGTTACCATTACATTTTGGGAAATTTCATGTTTATGCCTATTTGGAAGGTTGTTGTCAATGAGATAACCATGGTGGAATTTGGTTGAGAGTTAATATTGTGATTTGAAAATGAAATAGCGTGGTTTTGATTGCTAGAAACCTTTTGTTTGGGTAGTTTGATTTGAAATTTCGGGAATGAAATTCTTTAAGGGGGGAAGATTGTAACGATCCCAGTTTTGCCACTTCGTTGAGTATGTCGGGGATCGAGCTGCCCGGTCACCTCGCAGGGGTCCAAGGGGCAGCGCTTCTTTGAGGGTCCAAGGGTAGCACCCTAGCTAGGATCGAGCTGCCCAGTCAGCTTGTGGGGGTCTGGGGGGCAACCCCCCTTGGCGGCTCCTAGGGTAGTGCCCTAGCAGGGTTGAGGGGCAGCACCCTCGAAGCAAAAATGCAAAATGCATTAGAAGTTGCTTGTCCGCTCGAGCGGCCGTTTATGCACTCGAACAGAGAATGTTTGGTTCCAGAAGTTTGACCTATCTGCAAAAGTGCTGGGAAGTATATTTGACGCTTGAGCAAACCATGTTATATCAGTTTGTGAATCTGATATTTCAAATCACTTTTATATATCTCTCTCTAAAAACCCTTTCCTCTCCATTCTCTCTACATTTCCCTACGCCAAATTAGATCAAAACCTTGATTTCTCAAGATCCATTAGAGTTCTGCCATAAGTTCTTCATCAAAGTTGGTTAACTTCTCGAGGGCTTCGTTGTGTACGGTGAAGATCGAGTTTTGACATAGTTGATTTTGGGGGTTTCATCTCATTTCTTCTTCAAAACTTGAGGTAGGGATTTTCTTAGAGTTATATATATATTTTTGAAAGATCTGGATGATTTTTGAAATAATCCATCGATAGCTTTGAAAATTGATTGCTGATTCAAAAGTTGAGCGATTTTGAAAGTGAGTGTCACTTGTTCTTTTAAAATGATCTTATGGGTTTTGATCTTCGTTTATTGAAGAAAAAATGATTTTGGAAAGTTTTCTTTCAAAAGATTTGAGTTGTATAGTTTTGGTGAAAAGACCTAGAATTTGGAGATTTTTTTTAAAAGACTAAAAATCCATGAATGATATTGTCATATTTATTTTTTGTGTCAAAATAAATGGATGTTTGGTAAATTTCTTGTTTATATTTATATAAATGATGAATTTCAGGGAATATGAGAATTGTTGTTCATTTTGAAAATTATTGTTCAAAACGTTGAAATAGTCTTAAAATGACTAATTGTTGAGGATACTTGAGAAGAGGGAATTGTGTTATTCCTTGGATGATGAATTGGAATAAAAGTATTTATATTCATCTTGTGTTATTGGCATATCAATTCATTTGATTACATTAAACTTTGAAAATTGATTTGAAAACTTGCATTGAGAAAAGAATGTTAAGAAACAAGTTTCCATGAATTGGTTTTAGGATAAATACAGTGGTAAGTCCTGACAGGTGGTGTAAATGAAATTGAATAGGTGTCGAGCCTTCTAGTTAATACTGGCAAAAATGACAGATTATAGGTATGGAGCCTTCCAGTCAATGCTGGTAAAAATGACAATTTGGTAGTCCTTGTATAGTCTACTTGCAGACACCGACCTAGGGATTACCAAAGTCGTATTTACCGCTCTTGAAATGAATTGTTAAGTTTTGAAGAATTGAAATTGCATGATATCATTGAGCATGATGGTTTTCAAAGATGAAGATGTGATTTTCTTTCAAAAGGGTATAGCATGGCATGTGCATTTCATCTCTTGAGACTTGTATAAATGTATATATTTTGTTAAGGATTTCCTACTGGGCTTTATGCTCACCCTACGGGATTTTTGCACAAGAAAAGATGTGGTAATGCCGCCTAACTAATGGTGAGGAAATGTGTGTTGAGAGTACGAGACTCTCATTTTACTGTGACTCTGTATGTAAGCCAAGGGTCGTATGTGTGTGGGTTTGAATAACCGTTTTGTGTAACTAGGCTCAAGCCTTGAAAACTTGTAAACCCTTGGGGGTATTTATTTGTTTATTTACTTGTTGTTGGATTAATGTATTGTTGCATGAAGAACTATTCTATCATGTAATGTAAGTTTGGAGATTTATATTCAGTTTTCCTTGAAAGAGCCATGAATGTTGTATTATCATTTGGGCTAGAAATTTGGGGTGTTACACCCAAGCCCTGGTTGAATTCTGAGAAGCAGCGTGTTCCCGGCTTTGAAATTTTCTTTGACTTGCAGCTACAAGACAGTGATACAAAGAAAAGGGCTGAACCAAATGCTAAAGCTGAGAAGAGCAGGGAAAGTGACTCGGACAACAGCAAGCTCGAAGTAGGGGCAGCACTAGCATGTCTCCTTTCAGATCCTTTGGTCGACTTAGAGAGCTTGGGGGATAACCTGACCATCTCTATGATTGGGAAGGAACCGGGTGTGAACCCATCTAGCAACATTTTGGATACATTTGAAGCACCATCTCTCATCTGGCAGCCGAAGGAGGGCTACCTGTCTAGCAGTTCTAAGTCAGGTCGTGAGCTAGAATCTGATTCCACAGAGTCTGTGGAGTTGGAATCAGATTCCAGTTCTTCTGAGTCTGAGTCCGGTATTCCTGGGTGTGATAATCGTGATGCCAAGGTCTTGTCTAGGTCGTCCTTTTCTTTTGCTTTTGAGTCGGTTGTAACCGAAGAGCTGGATGAGCTGAACCTTATGAATGAGAATGTTGCTCTAGATTCTAAGTATTTCTCTGTGCCGCTTGTTTATTGCATTGATCAGGATTTTCAAAATTTCAATGAAAATGAAAAGAAAGGAATTCCTCTGATTTTAAAAAAAATTGATTAATCGAGAGGAGGAGAGGTTTGCAAAACCCCTTGCTGATGAAATCATTGCTTTTAATATGGGTACTGAGAAGGATCCGCGTCTGGTCCAGATTGGGTCCACGTTGTCTTCGGAGGAGAGCGAGCGCTTAGTCGCTTTATTAAAAGATTTTAAAAATATTTTCATGTGGTCCTATGAAGACATGCCTGGAATCAATCCTAAGATTGTACAGTATCAGATCCCTCTTGACTCTGAGGCCCGACCCGTCAAACAGAAGTTGCGGAGAATATGCTCGGATTGGGCTTTAAAGATTAAGGAAGAAGTTACCAAACAGATTGAGGCAAGGTTCTTGCTTGTGTCTGAGTATCCAACGTGGTTGGCCAACATTGTTCTAGTCCCTAAGAAGGATGGCAGAATCAGAGTCTGTGTCGACTTCAAGGATCTGAATAAGGCTAATCTGAATGATGACTTCCCTTTGCCGCACATTGATGAATTGGTGGAATTCACCACGGGCCATGCATTGCTCTCCTTCATGGATGGATTTTCCTGGCATAACTAGATTCTGATGGCACCTGAGGATAGAGAGAAAACTGCATTTACTACTCCGTGGGGAACCTACTACTGCAGGGTGATGCCATTTGGGCTGAAGAATGCCAGGGCTACCTATCAAAGAGCTGCAACCATTATTCTACATGATATGATCCACAAAGAGGTCGAGGTGTACGTGGACAACATGATTGTCAAGTCCAAAGAAAGAGAGGGCCACTACACCTCATTGAAGAAATTCTTTCAACGGATCAGAGAATACAGACTGAGGTTGAATCCACAAAAGTGTACTTTCGGCGTAACAGCAGGGAAAATGCTGGGCTTCTTGATCACACAAAGGGGCATCGAGGTAGATCCTTCCAAAATCAAGGTCATCCTAGAAATGCCACCACCAAGGACTGAAAATGAGGTGTGATGCTTTCTGGGTAAAATACAATTTATAAGACGGTTTATTTCTAAATTAACCTTGACTTTTGAACCACTTTTTGGTCTCCTGAAAAAGGAAAGAAATTTCGATCAGATGATCGATGTCAATTCGCTTTTGAGAAGATCAAACAGTATCTTCAGAATTCCTCCATGTTATCACCGCCAGAGCCGGGGAAGCCTCTGATTTTGTATCTATCAGTAACGGACACCACAATAGGATGCATGCTTGCTCAAGAATCTAAGGATAGGGTGGAGAAAGCCATCTATTATTTGAGCAAGAAAATGCTAGATTATGAGACCCGTTACACCCCACTGGAGAAAGCTTGCCTAACCTTGGTATGGGCTACCAGGAAATTGAGGCACTATTTATTAGCTCACTCCGTAATTCTGGTTTCGAGATTAGATCCCATCAAATATCTCTTTGAGAAACCAGTGCTTACGGGTAGGCTAGCTCGTTGGTTACTTCTTCTCTTCGAATTTGATCTGAAGTATGTTACTCGCAAGTTGTAGACACCCCATTTTTGATCGTCCTCAAGACTTGGTTGTGCTTGCAGGTACATCCAACAAGTAGTTCGATTGCTCATCCAGTACTCGACTTTCGCGGTGAAATGTCATAGGTTTGAGCTTTTCAAACCCTGTATCCTTTTTGCCCCATTTTTGGATCATGTGTTGGCCCTTCCAGCATGTTTCTCTTAGTGCACTGCCGGCCACTACCTGCCACTGCTGGCCATGCCTTTGTTACTGCCGGCCATTGATGAAGCCTACCGGCCATCAATGAGCCATTGCTGGCCACCACTGATGGCCGACAGAACCCTTGTCTCAGCAGGTTTCACGCCAGATCTTTTGAGCCAGCTGGTTTTCACTCATCTCTCCTCCATACATGTGTATAGAGGGATGAGCCCCTTTCCAAGCTTGTTTAACAAGCTTTGTATTGTTTTTCTTCTATATAAGGAGAGGCTCTCCCTCCCTATCAGGGTTCAGTCATTTTAGAGAAGAAAGATCTCTCTCTTTCTCTCTCTATATTTCTCATTCTCTCTCTATATATTGCATAGAATAGTGCTCTAAAGTCCATTTTTCTTGCACTTTTGCACTACAACACATAGAGATACACCACCATCTTCGGGCTGAGGTTCTTGGGAGTGTTACTTGAGCTCTGAAAGTTGGCTTTTAGCCTCAAAGGTTGCTGGTTTCGAAGTTGAACTTCAAGGGTGAGCATATTCCCCATTTTAGCATTTATTTGTACCTCATTTTGGCCATCCTTGCATATTTTTTTAGGCCTTGCTTTCAACTGAAAAAAGTTCTTCTTTTTAAGTGCTTTAGATCTTTGTTTAAGGTAATTTTTTTGTTGGGGGTTGTTTACCCCCTCTTAGGCCTTGTTAGGCCTTATTTTGAGCCATCCCTTTAGGCTTTTGTTGAAGCCTTTGCATGACCTTTCTACCACTGAAATCTAGAGGATTTTCAATGGTGGAAAGGTGGTTTTGGTGTCCTAAATAGGAGAGGGTCATCCCCTCTCCTTTGTATCTTGTTTACTTACTTTGAATGCCTCATGTGTGAGCACCTTTGGTAAGTTTATGTTGGCCATATCTTAGCTTGTATTTAGGATTATTTTAGCATGGCATACCACTGTTTTTACTTGGTATGGTCACTCCATGCATGCCTAATACACTTGTGGTGTAAATCTCTTAAACTAGCTCTATATGCTTCATGCTTTGACATGTCATTTTAGCTTATTTTGTTTTCATTTCAGTGGGTTTTTGGTGATGTTTTTCCATGTCATACCTCTGTTAGGGTTTGGTTTGGTCACCTCTTGCATGCCTAATACACTTGTAGTGTAATCCTTTCTATTGCCTTAACATGCATCATGCCTTGACATGTCATTCTAGCATGCTTTTGGCTTAGCTCTGAGGAGACTTTGTTCATGTTTTAGCATGTTTAAGGTCTGATTCATGTTGTCTTGGTCATACATGACTTGCTTTGTATAGCCTTGGT
Source organism: Camellia lanceoleosa (assembly GCA_025200525.1). Classification (NCBI taxonomy): domain Eukaryota; kingdom Viridiplantae; phylum Streptophyta; class Magnoliopsida; order Ericales; family Theaceae; genus Camellia; species Camellia lanceoleosa. The sequence goes on along the minus strand of CM045769.1, from coordinate 143,607,032 downwards.
TCAATCTAGCTTGTTGGCTTTGTGTATTGAATCCACTAGCATGTGTTACTTGGCCTATTTCAATGATTTGGCATCACTTGTTATGTTATTTCAGTCCATATAGTGTGGTCATACACTTGCATTTGACATGCTTTCAATGCGTTGGAGGGTTTGCCCCTTTATGCCTTAACATGAACCATTGCGTATGCCTTCATGCCTTAGCTTGCGAGCCATCATGAGATAACTCTGATTTTAGTCGCTTAAGCCATTCCATGCTTGGTCCTAATAGGTGTAGAGTAATCCACCTTATTTGCCTTGTGTGCATCATGTCTTATGCCCTTCGTGCTAGCATATTTTGACTTCCTTCCATGCATGTTTTAGTATCATTTTGACATGTTCTAGGACTGTTTTGGGTTGTCTTTTCCATATCCTTCATGCTTTGTATAGCTTTAGTGTAATTGGCCTTGCTAGCTTTGTGTTTTGTTGACTCATGCATGCTATCTTTGAGCTATTTAGATGATTTGGCATCACTTAATACTTCATTTCAGAGCTTATAGCATAGCCATGTTCCCACTTCATTCATGCTTTGAATGCCTTTGAGTGTTGTGCATTGTTGTCTAGTTTATGGATTAGCTTGTATGCTTGCATGCCTAGGTCTTTGGGCCCTCATCTTAGCATGTTTAGGTCCTTAGTTTGACCTATTTGAGCTCTGTCCAGGCTTAGTTCATGCATTTGTGCCATGTATTGCATGCCTCCTTTGTGGTCCTCTTTATTAGTCTGCATGCTTAAGGACCTTTGCATGCTTTACTTGTGTTGTTTAATTGATTTGGCAACATTTCTTACCTCAGTTTAGCGCACGTAGTGTTGTCACACTTCCATGCCCTTCACTCTTTAGGTATTCTTGTGAGTTGTACCTTAGTGCCTTAATTGGTGAAGCCAATTGGCATGCATGCTTGTAGGTGTTTTGGTGCCTTCATCTTAGCATTTTGGCCACTGATTTGGGCACAACTGAGGTCTGTCCATTTTGGTTTAAGTCCATCTTTGCATGTTGTTGCATGCTTGTCTTGCATGTTGTTGCGTGCTTGCTCCATTTTGTCGTTGTCGCATGCTTGTCGCATTGCATGATCTTTGCATGTTGTTGCATGCTTGGTACTTTGCATGTTTAGGTTGCTTTGCATTTTGCATGCTTGTTACATTGCATTTGGCATGCTTATGTTGCATTGCATGGCATCTCCATGTTGCGTGCATTGTATTGTGTTTGGCTTCGGTGTTAAGCCAAACACGAGAAACGAGGGACGTTTCATACTTGAAGTGACGAAACGTGCCTTAATTCTCGGTCGCCGACGCTCTTGATTAAACATGATAGAGTTCTAGGCATTTATGTGTTTATTTGTGCATTCATTTCACATTGATTTGCACATGTTGGATCTTTGGCCATCATGCATCGAGATGCGTGATTGATGGTCTTCGATCCGACTATGCCTCTCCCTTGATGTTTTGAGGTGATATGGGGTGGCATAGTGCGTACATACCCTTAGGAGACCCTCCTTTTTCTCTATTTTGTGCTCTGCTGCAGCTTGGTGTTACAGCACATCAGTGGCCGGCAGTGCCTTGCAGATGGCCGGCAGTCCTTCATTCTTGGCCGGCAGTGCCCACTCTTGGTCGGTAGGGGGGTCGGCAGTGGCTCCCCATGGCCGGCAGGCCACTGGTGTATTCCCCAGACTGGTTTTGGTAAGGTTCAGCAAGAATACCTTGAGGACACCCTACAGACAGAGCCTCTAAAGAGCAACCGGAGAGCTTTTCGGGACAGCAACCGAGCATGCATCCTCTTCTCCCCCGACCAGAGCTGGAACATCATTGTTTACTGTTTTCCTTACTTGCTAGTTAGCATTTGGTTTTGTAATTTAATTAGTTGATTTGTTAATTAATTAAGTTTTGTAATAATTAGTTGTAACTAGTTATTCATTCGGTTATGTAATAATTAATTAGCTTGTTAATTAGTTAATTAGTTGGCATGTATTATTCATTCGGACCCTCCGTCGAGAGGGCGAATTTTATAATAAGTGTGCGTGAGTGTGTGCATGTCTTCCAACCCCACGTCTTTCTCCCTTTTACTTACCTGCTTTCGATGGTTAGTTTTTAGGGCATATTTCAATTAGCATCCTTATGCTTTGCATGCGTGCATTCATTCATCTGTCTTGCATGCACCGGGCTCGGCACATCATACTAACTGCATTGTATTTCAATACTAAGTTGAATACATGTATCAATTGTCGCATTTCACATGCCATCTTAGAATAGCCGAGCCTATTTTAGTTGCATTTTTTGCATGTGTTGCATTAGCCATCTTAACATGAACTAGGATCATGCATTGATTACTAACTAGCTTCTGTTTTGGCTCGAAGTACTCGGTAAGTGCTTATGCTTTAGCATCCTTGCATGTGTGTGAGTGTTGCCATGAAAGCATGCTTGCCATGAGGCCATTTGCTTATATGATATAACTGCCTGAATGCTTGTGGGTGAAGGTTGGATTACTCGAATTGGAACAATTCATTGAAATCCTCGATTTAGCCTACTTGCGAGTAGCAAACTTCAAACCATTTTCAAACAAACGGATATGCAATGCTTTGTTCCAAATTAGGCGATCTAGTCTATACTTGTATGTTGTACGCATCACATAGAAATTCTAGGTTTAATAATCGGAATAAGAACACATGTGTTTTCAAAAACAAGATATCATGTTAGTAAAGGCCGATCTTTGATCGGGCGAGCGAGGGTGCTCATTGCATGACCTTCCCCTCTCGTACTGAAGTTCCCGAGCCGAGGCAACTTTGGTGATGACGGACACGTGGCCTTAGGCACGAGTCAGGGTTTCCTAAATTTCCCAAAACAAAATATTTAGGTGGCGACTCTGTATCTGGCAAAACAGTCCATGTTTGGCACTTCTTTACAAAAATCAGTTTTCCAAAACGATTTGCCGGATTTGGACTCTTTGGTGATTTATCGGTCTTGCATTGCACTTTGCGAGATCAGATTTAGAACCGTGACATTGAGTCTGAACTGTAGTAGTAAGCTCAGAACAAAACAAGATTTGCCCCCCCTCGCAGGCGCGAGGATATCGGAGAGTTCCCGGGAGCGCGTCTACATAAGTCGGTCAAGGGGAGAGCTGTAGCGAAGTTCTTGGCAGATCATCCAGTAGAAGGGGATGAAACGGTGGAATACCTATTCCCAGATGAATCCATTCTGCAAGTTGAGGAAGAGATTTGACAATGTACTTTGACGGAGCGTCTAATCAGTACGGTTATGGGATAAGTATGTTGCTGATAACACCCGACAATTCCCATATACCTTTAGCCTTCAAACTCCGGTTCAAGGTATCCAACAATGAAGCAGAATATGAGGCATGTATCGCTAGTTTGGAAGTTGCCTTGGAACTAGGGGCAAAAAAGGTTGGACGTGATTGGCGACTTGAACCTAGTTGTGTCTCAAGCAAACGGAGACTAGAAGGTCAAAGAAGAAAAGATGAAGATCTATCACCAGACCCTGAACGTTCTAATTCCTAGGTTTGAAAAGGTGACTTTCACGCATCTACTAAGAGAGAACAACAGGTTCGCTGACACCTTATCAACTCCATCTTCTATGATAGACATCCCGTTTGGAGTCCGGATGCGTCCGATCATCATTGAGCAGAGATATACGCTAGCCTACGAGACTATCACCATAATAGATGAAGCACAAGATCAAAACCCTTGGTACTATGATATCTGGAACTTCTTGGAAAATGGGGTTTATCCACCATGGGGCAAATGCCAAAGACAAAAGGGCAATATGGCGGATGGCCGTTCAATTTATCATCTGCGAAGGTAAACTGTACAAGAGAGGTCATCTGGAAATGCACAAGTTATGTGTCAAAGTAGAGGAATCAAAACGCCTGATGGAGGCCATCAATGGAGGAGAGTCTGGAGCACACATAAGCGGAGTAATGTTAGCCCGGAAGATTCTCAGGCAAGATTATTACTGGTCTGCCATGGAGGAGGATTGTATTGGTTTTGTTCGACGATGCCACAAATGTCAAATTCACGCCAATCGCATGAGTATCCCACCGTCGAAGCTATACAACATGACTTCACCATGGCCTTTCTCAGTCTGGGGAATCGATGTCATTGGCGTCGTCACACTGAAAGGGTCGAATGGGCATGACTACATTCTAGTGGCAATTGACTACTTTACAAAGTGGGTGGAAGCTCAATCCTACGTAGTGTTGAAAGCAGCGCATGTTGCTAAGTTCATCCAAAACAATATCATTTGCTGTTATGGAGTCCCAAACGAGATCATTTCAGATAATGACTCCCATTTGAAGAAAGAAGTGACAGACTTGTTGGAGAAATACAATGTGGCTTTTCATAAGTCATCTACATACCGGCCGCAAACCAACAGAGCTGTTGAGGTCGCTAATAAGAACATTAAGCATATTCTACAGAAGATGGTTGAGACTTACAAGGATTGGCCAGAAAAATTGCCATTCGCACTCTAGGGCTATTGTAATAACCCTCATTTTATCTTAGTCATGCTTACGTGCATTTGCATGATCTTTGTCTTAATTAAGTTTGCATTTACAGACTTTGATTTGTTTTGTCTAAGTGTTGCTTGTATGCTTTGTTCCTTGCTTGGTGTGTTAAGCCGAGGTCATCCTAAGCCTAGGTTGCACTTTCGAACCTCTTATACTTAGGATCCATCTTGGAACCACCTTGGTTGACCTCCACCTTCACCCTGGCACATCGGCCGAGATGCCATCATTTAGGCCAAGGTGTTCATCTAGACGTCCTAGATCTTTGATCCCTGCACCTAGTGGTCTCGTTCTTGGACTGGAATGATCTAGACCAAGGTGTGGCACATCTAGGCCGAAGTGTGGCACAGCTAGGCCAAGTGTTATCCTTCCTAGCCGAGATCATCGAAACCTTATTGCCGAAGCCTGTGTCTTGACCCGAGGTCATTACCTGTCGGAGTGCCCATGTCACCTTACTTGTTATATACACTTTATCATGCTCTTGTCTTGTCAGTCAGTCACCTTTTGAGGAGAGCCAACCAGTCGTCGCCACGTGTCCTAGTAGAGGGTTAAGTCAGCCGGCAGGGGGAGAAAACATATCATTGTGTGTCATATCTTTTGCATGGGAGAGAGAGAAGCTCCAGGAAGAGAGGATGAATAGTTCTTAGAGTGAGAGTGGATTTCCGAGCTTGATCTTCACACCTTGAGCCGTTAGATCCGTGTTTTGAGGTTAGATTCTTGATCTACTCTTGTTGTTCTTTATATTGATCCGATCACATTGCATGATCTAGCATGATTCATGAGCCATGCATTGATTTAAAGCTTGTTTTAGAAAGAGAAAATGATGTTCTTGTGTTCTTGAAAGAAAACCATGTTTTGATCCGAAAGTTTGTATCAAGATCCATGTTTTTGTGTTTGTTTTCATAAGATTTTCAAGTATGGGTACCCAGGTCTATGTTTTCGAACTCATCTCATGAAATCTCAGATTTTTGAATAAAGAAGTTATGATTTTAGTATTCATGTTTTTCATGTTCTTGTTCTTCATGTTCTTCAAAAGAAACCCAGAATTTCCAGACTTCATTTCCTTGAGTGTGGTCATCGGGACCACACCTCGGCCAAGAGGTGTGGGACCTCGGCCAAAACCTGGTTGGTGCCCAGCATGTTTTCTCGAGATGAAAAATAGTGTTTTAACCCCTAACACATGTTTTTCTTTGTCTTGACTTAGTTTTGAAAGAAATGCCGAGATCATTTACACTCATGCAAAACTTGTTTTAGGAATGCATTTCATATCCATCTTTGAGCATCTCTCCTTGACTTCTTGAAGCACATTCAATGGGATTTATTATGTGCTTGTAGGCCTTCGAACCCTTGCTTTAATCCCTACACACGAGGAGCTATATGAGTGGTATTTTTAATAAAGCTATGTTATAAAGTTTTAATAAAGCTTTGCTTTGCTTTGGAAAAGTATTTGATCAAGCATGAATGATTATCCCTAGTTTTTGTATCAAGTATTATATTGTTTTGATGACATTCTTGGGAAGTCCTTAGTGCTAGGGGACTATAATGCAACTAACACCCTTGTTTGAGATATCTCCCTTTGTCTTGCCACCGACGGTTTACCACGTGGGTTTGTCTGGAATGTCATCCCTTGTATTATATTGATGCTAGTAAGCATCCCTTGAAGCTTTGAAAGACTTGATAGATGAACTTGGTTCATCCCTTGATTTTGTACAAACTATGCTATGTATTGTTTTGATGAAAATCTTGAATAACATTCATGCAAACCTTTATTACTACTATCATTCACTGAGTATCCAAGCTCACCCTCTCCATATATATGTAGGTGACGAGCAAGAAGGCGGTGACACCTAGATGTGTTTTACAAGATGTTTTTGGATTCCTATTTTGTAGCATCTTGAAGATTATGCTTGTTGGCTTTGTAATTCATTTATTTTGTATATGCCGGCATGAGAAGCCTTTTGATTAAAATGTATTATGTACTTATTTTATTGTAATCAAGTTGTAAGACCATGTTAAGATGTTTGTCATTTCATTTGATCTATGCACAGCTCTTATGGACTACTTAGATTTAAATTTATTGCTTCCGCACATAAAAGCCCCATATGTATACTCTGATTGTGTGTGAGACTTTGTAAGTTGGCCTTTGGTAATCTCGGATTACAGGCCATCATGGCACCATTCTACTAAGGGCGGAATGGGGTCGTGACAGCTATAGAACTTCAATCTGGACGTCTACAGGGGTGACTCCTTATTCTCTCGTTTATGGGATGGAAGTTGTTCTACCAATTGAAATAAAAGTCCCGCCTCTGCGAGTTATGGCTGAGTGTCAAATAATAGAGGCGGAGTGGCAACAAAGCATGTTTGAAGAACTGATGTTGTTTGATGAGAGAAGGATGAAAGCATTGTACCATGTTCAGGGTTATCAGCGCGACTGAGTGTCAAATAGAAGAGGCGGAGTGGCAGCAAAGCATGTTTGAAGAACTGATGTTGTTTGATGAGAGAAGGATGAAAGCATTGTACCATGTTTAGGGTTATCAGTGCAGGATTGCTAGGGCTTTTAAAGAGAAAGTTAAGTCTCGGAATCTCAAAGTGGGAGATTTGGTGCTACAAGACAACCGAGCTCCCATCCATGACCTAAGGGGCAAGTTCAGATCCAATTAGACTGGTGCTTACATCATCAAAACTATCTGGTTGGGTGGAGTTGTTATTCTCATGGACCTAGATGGCCTAGAATTTTCCCAACCGATCAACATGAACAAGTTGAAGAAATACTGTCCCTGAGAGGCTCGCTAGGCCAAAAACTCGGAAGGGCGACCTAGGCAAAAGTTAGAGCATGAAAAATTAGAAATAAAGAAAAACTGAGCTCGCAAGGTTGAAAACCCTAAAGGGCGGCCTTGGCAAAAGTTAGAGCGCAAAAGGAGAGAGTCAATACTCGAGTGAACCCAAACCAAACTATGTAAGGCCTGATTCCCACCTTTGGGATACGTAGAAAACTTCATCTTGAAGTCGGGTCATAAACACCTCCAACTAACTGTCCTGTCCATGTGTTTGGTCAGGTCATCTTCGTCTGTTCTTTATCTGAGAGTTCGGTTGTGATCTTTATTCTGAGAGTTGGTTACAGTGCTAAGCAGTGTTATTCAGTCAAGGGGCAATTTGTGATCTTTGGATTCGGGGTTGTACATCTCAAGAATAGATTCTGTGCGTGTCAAGTGGTGATCCTTCTCAAAAATGGTTTTGAAAAGTTTTGATAAAAGTTAATTTTTGTTCAAATTTTACCTTTTACAACTTAGACCATTTTTGGACCAAAAGGAAAATTTTCAGTGCTCACAACTTTAATTTCATTGATTTCAATACAAAGTTCTCCAACTCTTGATACACATCAAAATTGCTTTTATTACATTCAAAAAATTTGAAAAGAAAGATCAAAGCAATAAACTAGGGGCATAGATGAGTCAGATGCTCTTGCGTCCCCCGCTCATGCTTATGGAAGCTTTTGATGCCGAAGTGGGCCCGGTTTGTGCCTCATCCTCGAGCCAGGCTAAGCATTTTCCAGAGAGGGCGCAACTGAAACTAGAGGTAGGGGCCAGAAGCTTTCTTCTCCTCCAAGCAGTGAGGTACCTGACCAAGTGTGAACCTCAGATGAGGAATGAAACCGGGTACTCTATCCCCTCCTCTAAGCAGGTTTGATCATGCCCAAACTGACGTCTAAACCAGAATGGGAAGTAAAACACACAGTGAGTCAAGCCAATTAGTTGTATGCTAGGTTGCCAAGCCATGCTGTAGCTCATCTCGGTCAAATTAAGCCAGGGGCAATGCCAAGCTATGTCAGTAGCTGACTTGTTGTACACACTCACACCATTACCCCACGTTGGGAAAATCCACAAGTCGGTGATGGAAGAAATATCCACGAGCTGAATACTCAGGGAAAGAGTCCACTAACTTCAGCTTATCCATAAGCCACACCTGGGGAGGGATGAAAGAAAAGAGAGATTAAAGAATAGAGAAATGTATGTTGAGAGAAAAGCAAGAAAAGGGCTTTTAGAGAAAAATAGAGCATGAGTGTCGAGCGATGTGAGAAACACATATTAGAAAGGGTGGGAAACATTACTTGAAGAAGTAGTGGACTTCCCACGAATCTGGTAGTATCTCGCCAATGGAAGGCGTCTAAGCCCATCAAAGTCTCCGCCAATGCCCAGCCAATGCAACTTTTGCCTTCTTTCAAGCATTGCTCTACTTCGATCAAACGAATGCTAGATCCGCTAAAACTAGGGGCAAGAAAGAAATGAGCTCGCATACATAAGGAAAGGGCATGCTGCCAAAAACCCTGCCAAAGACGATCATCGCGGTCACCGGCGTCGAAAAATCGACGAATCAAACTGGGAATGTCTAACTCTCCATTGTGGGCCAGAGATCGAGCCTGGTGCATAGTGAGCCCACACATCCGTCCCAAAGCTTGGGCATGGCCAAAACGAGACTGAGGCATGATTTCCTCATCGTGTTGGGATTCCATTAGCACCTGAAATTCTTCAATTGTCAGGCACATTTCTTGTCCCCCGAAGCTAAAGCGTGTGTAATCGGGTTTCAGCACCTAGCCGCGGCATGAAGGAACGGAAAATAAAGTGGAGTCCGACTCAATGGAAAAAGTAAATTTAAGCTGAAACCCCAGAAATTCCTTTTTTCTGAGCCGTCCAAAGTCGCAATCCAATCTGCGAGGTTTTGGGCAAGAATTGGCTCCATTTGTGGCAAAAACAGCAGCTAGAATGAGTTCTGGAGAAGAAATGACGAAGTTGAAGCTTTTGTAGAAGATAAGGCAGTGAGTGGAAGTTAGCTGTCAACAATCTGGATGTTCTGCACATTGGTGGCCAGCAGGCCATTGCTGATGGCCAGCAACCTCCCTTTTGGCCTACTGTCCACCTGTGTGTTGGAAGGTGTGGGTAGCTTGTGTTTTGCTTCATTTTTTGTGTGTTTTGGTTGGTGTTTTGTCCTTTTGTTTTAGTCTTTACTTGTATTTGTGTTTGAATTATTGTTATTCTATGTATCGAATTGTATTGAGTTGTTTTGTTTATCGAGTTGTTGTTTTGTTTATTGAGTTGTATATTGCAATTTGTATTTTGGTTGTTGGTCGGTTCATTACCCGATTAAGCATTTTGTTTCAATCAAGCGCTCTTGGTTTCAATTCCCTGTCCATTTCACGTATATATGGTGCTCATGATGCAAAAATGACAACACATTTTTCATAAAAAAAACTGCGAGTTTTTATTCCGATCATGGCTTTTTTTTTGCAAAAGAGGAGTACAAGTTTTTAAAGCAAGTAAAACCTGTTTGAAGCTATGCATGTGCTAATGCTACTAACAAAAAGAAACTAAGCAAAATACAAATAAATCGGCCCCAGTCATCTCAGGCTTGAGAAGCCCTCTTCGTCCTCTTCCTGAGTGGAGACTCAGAGCTGTCTCCATCAGCGCCGTTGACAGACTCAGATGCTGAGCCGAAACCGGAATTGTCGCCGCTCTCTACTCCAGAGCCTGACTCAGCATCACCTCTAGATCTCGAGCCACTATCATCTTCACTCTCAGAGGACTCAGACTGTGGACTCACTGCCTCCTCAGAGCCACTGGTCTCAGCATCATTGTCACTCAACACTAGCTCGAGGGGCTCCTCCAGCCTCGACCATGATGCTCTTCTTGGCTACATGCTGGGGCCCGTCTCTCCCTCCTCTCTACTACTGGAGGAGGTGATGATGGTGCAGGCGTAGTCGCCGCGCGCTAGTGCTCTCAGTACGGCCAGAACCTGAAAAGATACAGTATTGACATATCAGATGTAATGTATAGTTGCAAATGCAGTATGATGAAAGTGGCGGAATGCAATGAGCCAGATACAGTACAAATACAGTACTGTGTGTTAGTGCAGCATATCAGTATGATATGACAAAAGGCAAAATGTATGAGTATCAGTGCTTCAGTGAGAATGATGTACACAATAGTGTGGAAAATACTGAAATGCGGGCAAAGAATATGGGAAAATAACTAGATGCCATGGAGACTGAGTAGTGCCTCCCTCCTCAGTATCATGTTCTCGAACGAAGCCAGTAGCTCGAGTAGTCTCTTAGTGTACTCCGGGCGTGCTTGCAAATGTACTAGGAATGATCAGTATCCGAAAAGAACAAATATCAGCAAGAAAATGGAAAGCTGGAGAAAATGTGATACATACCGGAGGTGCATCGCGAGCTCGGACGTATCTATGCCTGGCCTCCGCCGGCTCGATCGGAATCTGGTAGGACGTCTCGACTGGCCTCCAGCATGTCAGCATGGTCAGGATCTCTAGCCAACCGATAACCTGTCCAGTGGAAGGGGCCCCTCCAGTCCTACTCATCGTCGCCTGAGTCCTACCTGCCATGGGGGCATCTGCTGCTCTGCCTGCACGGGTACTGGTCAAGGAAGGCATGAGATATGTCTGGATGAATGTCGAATAATCTTCTTCCTCGATGAAGTAGTTAGCATCCAAGCCCCCGGTGAACTGAATCATCTCCTTGAAGGAGAGGCTCTCTGTAGCCCTCATAGATGCTGGAGGCGTCATGGGAACTACCGGCTCAGGCAAACCCATAGTCTGGCGCATGAACCACTTGCCTAGAAACCAAGCTCAACAAACTGGGCCCTCAAATAGAAGCTGAAAACGGGAGGCCCCCCAGGCTCTGGCATACTGGTCTCTAACTCCAGCCAGCATCGTCGCCCAAGGCTGCCAAGCGACTTGCGAACAGGGAACATACAGATTGTTAGTTGTCGTCAGTTGTTGATCAAGCAAAAATAACTATGAGTTTTGGGCTACCTCATCCGCAGTCACTATGTCAAAGTATCGGCAGAAGAATGAGAAGGTCTCCCAGGTCCTCCGCAGGCATTTGCCATCATACTGATGGGAGTACGATACAACCGGAGGGGAAGGAGATCTCCACATGCGGCTCCGGAGCAAAGGTCGGGAAATTTGCATATATCCTAAGCTAAAAGCAAAAAGGCAACAGTGAGTATACAGTGTATAGATACAAAGAATGCAAAATGCAGAATGCATAGTGTATAGATGTAAAGAATACAGTATGTAGTGTACAGAAAGTGCAAAGCAGAAAGCACATAAATGGAAGATGGAAAATGTAAAGCGGAAATGTAAAGCATACCTCCCAGGTTCTCCAATAGCCTCTAACCCTGTCTCCCCTCCTGCGGGATGTCAAGCTCATATAGCCATATAGTGTGGTGAGGCCAGCTCCGCCCCAGTCATAGAGCCAAACCTGAGGTAGGGTCACCAGAGCGCTCAATAAATATAGCCCTATAGTGTTCCACATATTTGCAAACAAGGTGGTACCGAAGAGGAACATCAAAAAGCCCCCGGCGTAATGCTCAGTCTCTTTTGGAGTCTCTAGCTCTCTCCCACGGAAGTGCTTGGTGAACCAGCTATATCGGACCATGGCCGACCTGAAGAGAGGTGGGCGTGCTCCCAATAAGTGTAGCCATGCAGCCTCCCACGCGCCCATGTCCATGTCATAAGGGATCGGATCACCCCCTACTCCTATGCTCGTAAGCATAGAGAAATCGTAGGGAGTCATCGTCATCTCCCCGGCGATGGAGAAGTGGAAGGAGTTGGTGGTATCCCACTACCGCTCCACCAATGCAACAAGAAGTGGTCGACTTGCGATATGGAGCTATAGCACAGTGTAGAACAAGCCGAAGCCAGCCTCGTCGATTATGTAGCGTAAGCCAGCGGGGAGCTCCAGATACCAGTCCCTCACTGTTGTGGCTCCATAGCCCCTAATGGAGCGAGAGTCCTCCTGTGATCAGAACAATAATATACAGTGATATGAGAACAGGCAGATGAAAAGCAGTGTAAGAAAAACTATGCAATAGTGTGATTAAGGCAAGAAATGCAGTGTAAGCATACAATTGAAGCAAGGAATACAGTAAGCAAGAAATACAATGTAAAGTGAGGAAAACATGAGAATACAGTGTATACCTTGGTGGCATCGTGGGACAAATGGGAGTCCGGCTCCCGTAGTAAGAGGTCCTCTGGCGCGCGTCGCGCGAACTCTCTGAAATGTCTAATACCCTCGGGTGGCAGTACGTGTATCCGAGGATGGTATGTCACTAGATCGAAAGGGCGTACTCCCAGCGGTAATATCTCAGGCTCAGGCTCAGCCTCTATCTCTGCCGGAGGTGATAACTGGGATGGAATCTCGAGGGGAGCTCTGTCATAAGGAATATCGTCCGCCATCTGGAGAAGATGAGAAAATGGTCGAAAAATGAAGAAAAACGGAGGAAAGAGGGTAAACTTGGAAAAAGTCAACCCTAGGAGAGAGTAAATGGAAAGAAAAGTAAAAGCCCGAGAAAAGGCGCAAAACCCAGGGGAAACTCGAGGGGAACAAGCCTCAAATGGTGAAACTCCAAGAAAAAACACCAAAATCAAATTTCAATTTGTTCAAAACAGAGGAAACAAAGGGGATTTAGCGAATAAACTTTGCGTGGGGCGTTGGGAAAAGTGTAAAAAGCGCGAATCTAGAGAGAAGTGTCTAGAGAGAGAGAATGAGGAATTTCGGACATAAGGAAGTGAGGAAATGAGCCCTTCTGTCTTATACTTAAAGACCTATGCACAAAAGACCAAAAAGTTCTCAATCTGTCACGAGTGGCCGGCAATAGTATTTCAAGGCCAGCAGGTGGCCGTCAACCTCCTCCAATGGCGAGCAGGTGGTCTACAGCCTCCCTATGAGTCCTGATGCTGTTTTGTGTCCTTAATTCCCAAGAAGTGCATGGGAGATTCACTTTTGAGTTCAGATTGTCTCTACGGAAGTTCAAAATTGTGTTTTGGTGCACGATGTTCGTCACTTGTCAACATGAACGGGGTGTATCCTTTAGCAAAACGATATTGTATGTACGGTTCATTTAAAGAAATGCACAATATTGTACGTACGGTTCATTCAGAGGAGTTCTGGATAAGTCATTCGTGTCTCAGTAGGAGAACCTGCATAGCTTTATAGCTAGCATCATGAGTGCATCTATTGCACACATACACTTGTTCACCTTGTGCATCTATCACATTTGTTCACTTCGTGCATCTATCGCACACCTTTCTTTTGTTTTACCTCGGGATGTACAAAGTACGCGCCTGAGTGGTTGTTTCTCAGGATGCGTGAAACGCAACCCTGGGTGGGTTTCATCTCAGGATGTGTGAAACACGGCCTCGAGTAATTTTTTTTCTCAAGACGTATGAAATGCGGCCTTGGGCGGGTTTCATGTCGGGACATGTGAAACATGGCCCCAAGCGGTTGTTTTTTTCAGGACGCGTGAAACGAGGCCTTGGGCAGGTTTCATCTCAGGACGTCCAAAGCCTGAGTCCAAACAGTTTTTTTGTGTTGTGTCTCGGGATGAGTGAAACGCGGACCCAAGTGGTCTTCCTTGTTTCTCAAGACGCGTGAAACGCGGCCCCAGGTGGTTTTTAGTTTCTCGAGACGTGTGAAACATGACCCCGAGCGATTTTGTTCTCATTTTCTCAAGACGCATGAAATGCAACCCTGAGTGGTGTTTTCTTTCCTCGTCCCATGTCTTGGCATGGTTAGAGTGTGTTTTAGATCTTTTCGCTTTTAAAGCTTGAAGTTGCTTATTCATATGTTGTTTTCTTGTTTATTGTATACATTCTTGCTTATCGCATTTGTTATTGCTAAATGCATCATCTCGCATGATCATGAGTTTTCAACATGGTCGACCTCGCAAAGCGTATAAGTCCAACCTTCAAACTGCTTTGCATGCATATCATTTGCATCTTGCCCCAGAACTACGCTGGTTTGATTCCTTGCAAAGGGATATGTAGGCAGCCTACGGGCGCAGCCATTTATTTTCTGTCTTATTAGTTTGTCCAAGTCTTTCGCCCTTGTCAGAATGGGTCGTCTTCAAGCTTTGACATTCACTCATGTCATTTCATGACTTCCAAGTTTTGTAAAAGAGGGGCAATTGTAGACACCCCATTTTTGACCATCCTCAAGACTTGGACGTCATCGCTTGTGCACTCAATGATTATGATTGCATGTTGTCATTTTAGTGCCCGAAGACCTCAGCGGAATGCCCTGCCTTTGAGCCTTTAAACCCTGTCCATTATGTGCCTTGTTTTGGACCAAAACCTTAGTGCTTCAAACCTCAAGACCCTAGGACCTGCAGGCCTCCTCTAGTGGACTACCGGCCACCTTTTGCGGGTTGCCAGCCACCTTTGTGCCTTGCCGGCCAATGGTGTGGCCTGCTAGCCATCATTGGTGGCCTGCCGGCCACATTAGTGGCCTAGTAATTTGAGGTTTTAAAAAAAGGTTGAGAAATTAGTAAATTTTTATTTACTTATTAGTATGCCATAATGAATGAAAAATTGAGAAATTTCTTACTTGATTTTATAAAAAATGGTAAGATTTGTTAAATATGAGAAATAATGAATTTTGGGATTTATTGTTGAAGTTGTAGATATAGTCATGAAATGACTAATTTGTTGAGAACCCATGAAGTGTTGTGATGTTGTTTCAAATGATGAATTTTTATAGATATATTATAACCTTGTGAAATGCATTGCAAAGAAAAATGGGAATTTGATTATGAAGGGAGTATTTGTGTGGAAGTTTTGTGAATGGAAGAATGTTGCATTGCATGATTAATTCTTGCATTGCATGGATAATAGTTGCATCGTCATTTCAATATTTTGCTTGTTTTAAATATTGAATTTGGGATTTGAAATCTTGTATTGAGAAAGAAATATTGTGAAATGAGATTTATTGTAACGTTTTGGGATAAATACGTTGGCAAATCTGGATAGGAGGTGTAGATGAAATTGATTAAGGCCTGAGTGTCCGGAGTGAAAGACCGAAAACATGCGCGGAGAAGGTACCATTTCCCTTCCAGTTAGCAACCGGTAAAGTGGGGTTTTGGTAGTGCTAGTTATGTCTACTTGCAGACACGAACCTAGAGATTACCTGAATCGTATTTACCGCCACTTGAATTAATTGATAAACTTTAAAGTTGTTGAAGATATCATAATATCATTGAGCATGATGGTTTTCAAAAGATGAGAAAATGTGAATTTCTTTCGAAAGAGCATAACATGGCATATTGTAACGCCCCAAATTTCTAGCCCAAATGATAATACAACAATCATGGCTCCTTCAAGGAAAACCGAATATAAATCTCCAAACTTACATTACATGATACAATAGTTCTTCATGCAAAAATACATTAATCCAACAACAAGTAAATAAACAAATAAATACCCCCAAGGGTTTACAAGTTTCCAAGGCTTGAGCCTGGTTACACAAAATGATTATTCAAACCCACACACATACAACCCTTGGCTTACACACAGAGTCACAACAAAATGAGAGTCTCGTACTCTCAACACATATTTCCTCACCTTTAGTTAGGTGGCATCACCACATCTTTTCCTGCACAAAAATCCCGTAGGGTGAGCATAAAGCCCAATAGGAAATCTTTAACAAAGTATATACATTTTATACAAGTCTCAAAAGATGAAATGCATATGCCATGCTATGCCCTTTTTGAAGATAAATTACATTTTCATCTTTTGAAAACCATCATGCTCAACGATGTCATGCAATTTCAATTGTTCAAAACTTAACAATTTATTTCAAGGGTGGTAAATACGACTTTGGTAATCCCTAGGTTGGTGTCTGCAAGTAGACTATACAAGTACTACCAAATTGTCATTTTTACCGGTATTAACCGGAAGACTCGACACCTATCCGCGCGGGTTTTTGGTCTTTAGCACTGGACTCTCATGCCAACTTATTCAATATCATCTACACCACCTATCAAGACTTGCCAACGTATTTACCCCAAAACCATTTCATGAAAACTTGTTTCTCAGCATTCTTTTCTCAATGCAAGTTTTCAAATCAACTTTCAAAGTTTGATGTAATCAAATGAATTGTTATGCCAATAACACAAGGTGAATATAAATACTTTTATTCCAATTCATCATCCAAGGAATAACACAATTCCCTCTTCTCAAGTATCCTCAACAATTAGTCATTTTAAGACTATTTCAACGTTCTAAACAATAATTTTCAAAATGAACAACAATTCTCATATTCCTTGAAATTCATCATTTATATAAATATAAATAAGAAATTTTTCAAACATCCATTTATTTTGACACACCAAAAAAATATAACAATATCATTTATAAATTTTCAGTATCTTTTAAAGAAATTCTAAAATTTTAGGTTTTCTCACCAAAACTACACAACTCAAATCTTTTGAAAGAAAACTTTCCAAAATCATCTTTTCTTCAATCAACGAGGATCAAAACCCATAAGATCATTTTAAAAGAACAAGAGACAACCCCACTTTCAAAATTGCTCAACTTCTTGAATCAACAATCAATTTTCAAAGTTATCGAAAGATAATTTCGAAAATCATATAGATCTTGCAAATATATATATATATATAACTCTAAGAAAATCCCTACCTCAAGTTTTGAAGAAGAAATGAGATGAAACCCCCAAAATCAACAGTGTCGAAACTCGATCTTCACCGCACATAACGAAGCCCTCGAAAAGTTAACCAACTTTGATGAAGAACCTATGGCAGAACTCTAATGGATCTTGAGAAATCAAGATTTTGATCCAATTTGGCATAGGAAAATATAGAGAGAAGGGAGAGAAAAGGGTTTTTAGAGAGAGAGATATACAAAAGTGATCTGAAATATCAGATTCACGAACTGATATAACATGGTTCGCTCATGGCGTGGAAAGCCCCTCGCCGAAGGCCAAATACACTTTCCTCAAAGACTTTTGCAGACAGGTCAAACTTCTGGAACCAAATATTCTCCACTCGAGCGCATAAACGGCCGCTCGAGCGGACAAGCAACCTCTAATGCATTTTGCTCGATCCCACCAGGGCGCTGCCCTTGGACTTGCCAAGGGGCGCTATGCCCTGGACCCCCGCAAGCTGACCGGGCAGCTCGATCCCTGAGATACTCAGCGAAGTCGCAAAACTGAGATCGCTACAACCTTTCCCCCTTAAAAGAATTTCATCCCCGAAATTTTGAGTTGTAACGCCCAAATTTCTAGTGATCAAAACCACGCTATTTCATTTTCAAATCACAATACTAACTCTCAACCAAATTCCACCATTTCCACCATGGTTATCTCATTAACAATAACCTCCCAAATATGCACAAATATGAAATTTCCCAAAAAGTAATGGCAACTCTTAACAACCTTATGCTTAAAACAACAACGCACATATCAATATGTGGTTAACAACTTTAAATACGTTTTCCTCAACACTAGGGAATATTACAAAGAAAAACAACTTAAGCATTTTCAAACAAATCCGGATATTTGGAGCAGACTTCCGTCTCTCGTTCCCACGTCGCTTCTTAAACCCTATGGTTTCTCCACAACACCTTTACCAACGGTATAGTTTTGCCCCGTAGCACTTGCTCCCGGGTATCTAATATTTAAACTGGTCGTTCTTCGTAAGAGGCATCCTCATCTACCTCCAAGTCAGCTTAATCAAGCACATGAGAAGGGTTAGGTTCATACTTCCTAAGCATAGCTACATGAAATACGTTGTGAACTCCCGAAAGTTGTGGCGGTAAAGCTAACTGATATGCCACTTCCCCAATTCGCTCTAAGATCTCAAAAGGCCCAATGAACCTTGGAGATAATTTACCACTCTTATCAAATCTCATCAAACCCCGCCTTGGTGAGATTTTTAGAAACACATGGTCACCAACTTCAAAAGATAAAGGTCGTCTTCTCTTATTGGCATAACTCTTTTGTCGACTTTAGGCCGTAGCTAACCTCTTTCGAATGAGAACAACTTTCTCGGTTGTCTCTCAAACAATTTCCGGAGCCAGTAACGATGCATCACCCACTTCAGCCCAACAAACCGGTGATCTACAAGGTCGGCCATACAAGGCCTCAAATGGTGCCATCTCAATACTAGCTTGGTAACTATTGTTGTAAGCAAACTCAATCAATGGTAACTGCCTTTCCCAAGGACCCTTAAAATCAAGGACACAAGCTCTAAGCATGTCTTCCAAAATCTACATGGTACGTTCCGACTGTCCATTGGTTTGAGGATGATAAGCGGTGCTAAGAGTCAACTTAGTTCCAAATGCTTCTTGAAGGCTTTTCCATAACCGGGCAATAAAACGAGGATCCCTATCCGACACAATAGTCACAGGGACTCCATGAAATCGAACTATCTCTCTAATGTACAACTCTGCCAAGCGTTCAACTGAGTCACTGATGCACATCGGAATGAAATGGGTAGACTCAATCAACCTATCAACAATCACCCAAACGATGTCATTGCCTCGTTGTGTTCTAGGAAGCCCAACTACAAAATCCATGGTAACACGCTCCCATTTCCACTCGGCTATCAGTAAGGGTTGTAACAAACCCGCTGGTCTTTGGTGTTCGGCCTTCACTTGTTGACAAGTAAGGCACTTCGATACAAATAAAGCGACATCCCGTTTCATACCCCTCCACTAAAACTGACGACTAAGATCATGATACATTTTAGTGCCTCCCGGGTATACCGCAAGGCATAAGTGATGGAACTCCCGAAGTATTTCTTGTCTACAAGATTCTGGTACAAACAAACGGTCCAGGTAACGTACACTCAGATCTGAGCGAACATTCAAACGTTTCTCTTCCTTTCCATTGGAAATCTTAACACGGATTGATTCCACATCACGGTCTCCTCGTTGTGCCTCTATGACTTTACTAACCAAGGTAGGTTGAGCATTCAAAGTAAACAAGGTAGCACTCTCTCCGGACTCACCCAAGTGCAAATCAAATTTGCCAATAACATCTAGCATATCCCATTCCCGAATGGCCACACTTGCTAAACTACTCACAGATTTTCGACTCAAAGCGTCGGCCACCACATTGGCCTTCCCTAGATGATAGTGTAACTCAAAGTCATAATCCTCCATAAATTCCATCCACCTCCGTTGTCATAAATTCAAGTCTTTTTGAGAAAACAAATACTTTAGACTCTTATGATCGGAGAAGACTTCAAAGTTCTCACCGTACAAGTAATGCCTCCAAATTTTCAAAGCAAAAATCACCGCTACTAATTCTAGATCATGGGTGGGGTAATTTTTCTCATGAGTTTTCAATTGTCGTGAACTGTAGGTCACAACTTTTCCCTCTTGCATCAAGACACAACCAAGTCCATCCCTGGACGCATCACAATAGACAATGTAATTCAAACCCCTTTCTGGAATTATCAAAATCGGTGTGGTAGTCAATCTAGTCTTAAGCTCTTGGAATGACTTTTCACAAGCCTCACTCCACACAAATTTGATACCCTTTCTAGTCAACCTAGTCGAAGGTGCAACTAGTCTAGAGAAATCCCTTACAAAACGTCAATAATACCTCGCTAATCTCAAGAAACTCCGGATTTCAAAAACATTCTTGGGTTGATCCCAATCCTGTACGGCATCTATCTTTGAAGAGTCCACAGTCACTCCCTCTATAGACACTACATGCCCCAAAAACTTCACCTCTATTAACCAAAACTCGCATTTTTCAAATTTGGCATACAATTGGTGTTCACTAAGTAAACCCAGCACTACCCGCAAGTGAGTCTCGTGTTCTTCTTCAGAGGTTGAATAAATCAAGATGCCATCCACAAAGACGACCACAAAACGGTCCAAGTATTCCCAAAAAATTCTGTTCATCAAATCCATAAAGGAAGCCGGTGCATTGGTCAACCCAAAAGGCATTACAAGGAATTCATAGTGGCCATAACGAGTACGAAAGGTCGTCTTCTGAATGTCCTCCTCTCAGACTCTCAACTGATGGTACCCCGACCTCAAATCTATTTTTGAGAAGCAACGAGACCCTCTAAGTTGGTCAAACAAATCATCTATTATGGGTAGAGGATACTTGTTCTTAACTGTAACTCTATTCAACTTGCGGTAATCAATACACAACCGCAATGACCCATCCTTCTTCTTCACAAAGAGAGCCGGCCCTTCCCAAGGTGATGTACTAGGGCGAATGAAGCCCTTGTCTAAAAGTTCTTGGAGTTGAATCTTCAACTCATGCAATACGATGACATAGAAATCGGTGCCATGCCAGGCACTAATTCAATAGAGAACTCGATCTCCCAATGAGGTGGTAAACTAGTAAGATCTTCTAGAAAGACATCCGAGTATTCACAAACTACCCTTGGTAACTCAACAAGAGCCCTGTCACTCTCACTATCCAAGAGAGTTGCAAGAAGGCCACTAAGCTTGCTCCTACTACGAGGGTCAACAACTGGCGACAAGGCTCTATCAACTCGGTTCCCTAGAAAATAGAAACGATCACCACCCGAAGTGCACACTGTAACTCTCTGACGGTAACAATCAATCACAGCTTGATAAGAACACAACCAGTCCATGCCTAAAATGACATCAAAACTCGACATATCTAACAACACAAAAGCAAATGGAAGTCGACGCCCGGCAACTTCTATTTCACAATCATGACAACCCCGGTCTAAATCAACTGTATCCCCAACAGGTGACTATACTCTGAGTAGAGGAACTAACCATGCTACCTCTAACCCTAATGTAGAAGCAAATGCAGTAGATATAAATGAATGAGACGCACCCGTGTCTATCAATACATTAGCCAAAGTATTACACACAATAAAAATACCTCTCACAACTGAGGATTCTGGCAACTGCTTTGGCACGGTAACAGCATACACGGGCCCCTGTGGCCCCTAAATGACTTGCTCCCCTCTTGGAGCATAGGCCTATTGTATTGATTGAGCCGAAGCGGCTCCCTAATTAACTCGCGAAGCTTGGACTGATTGAGCTTGCTGGTGGCTTTGAGTCTGCCTCAACCCTGATGCGCCAGATGCGCCTCCTAACTGGGCAAGTTCTCTTCATATACCCTGGCTGACCACACTGATAGCAATTAAACCCTTGACCTTTATTCTAAGACTGAGACTGACTTTGAGATCGGTTAGGTGGTGGTACTATTAACTGCCCTCATCCCTTTTGTGGGCATGGGAAGGCTTTGTGACCCGGTTGGCCACACTTGAAACATGAGAAGCTACTCGATGCACTTTTTCCCAGACCCGTACTAGGCAAAGGAAAAGTGGATCTAGACTACTATAGTTAGGACTGAGATGGATAGGTGTTCCTGCTCTTCTTGTTCTGCCTATAGTCTCCTTGAGACTCTTGGCCCCTAGACCTCGAACTCCGAAGCCTCTCCTCCTCAGCTTGTATGGAAATTTCTATATGTGTCGTCATCTCCACAAGACATTCATATCCCCGAATCATATTTCCGACAAGCTTGAACATAATTTTTGTTTTCAATTTCTTTTCAAATTCAATGTAACAGTGCTCTTCCATTGCCACAAACTCTGGTGCAAATCTGGACAAACTAGAGAAGACCGCCTCAAACTCGGCCACGGGCATGTCGAGTTGTTTGAGGTCTTTAAACTCTTGCCTCAATCTCTCCCTAGCAGTGGGAGGTATGTACTTATCTTAGAAAGCAACAGCAAAGGGTTCCCATGTCGGCTCCACTCTACCCTTGGCATAATTCCACCATTGACCCGCGTCTCCCCTAAGGTAGTAACTCACTAAAGTCACTCTTAGTTCACTGTCTTCGATGTGAAGCATCTCAAATGTCTTCATAGTTTGTTCGAGCCACTCATCCGCTTTCTTGGGCTCGGAACCACCATGGAACTCATCCGGTTTAGCCCGCAAGAACTCTCTAGTAAGGAAACTCACCCTTGACTCCGCAGTGTTCTCTCAGGCTTGATTCTCCACCTTCAACAAGTTCATAGACTCTCTTAAAGCCCCTGCCATTTCTCAAGCTAGGGCCCCCATTACGGTTTGACCCGCTTGTCCCAAGATTCCCTCCTGCCCCACTTGTTCAGCCACATTAGCTTGGCCGGACTCTTCTTTTTGCACCAGAACCTCATGCACCAGTACTTCATGCACTCCTTGGCGAGCCCTACCACGCCTCCCGCCTCTACCACCACAGGTTTGATCTCTTCCTGACATTCTATAAATGACAATAGAATTAATTCAGCACACTAACCCATACGTGCCCGCAGCGTGCCTTACACGTTTGATCACAATAATGCTATATATTCCTCTACCATATAACAATTAAATGCCACCCCACATAAGCACTTAGTCATGTAAACACATACGGATTACACTCTTATGATGAGATTCGTCCCACGAAAAACCAAGAATTCTTAGTATAATGAGTATTGATCAAGTACCCTTCTAATAAGACCTCAAGGAATTTAATAGGCACAAACAACATTCCATACCCATTTAGTCACATAAGCATGTTATCACATAGTCACAAAATGCATAACATTTCCTAAGCATGCTGAATGGACCCATGGTGGTTAAACAACCACTTCCCACGAGCTCCAAGTATTCAAACCCGGTAGCTCTAATACCAAGTTATAACACCCTAAATTTCTAGCCCAAATGATAATACAACAATCATGGCTCTTTCAAGGAAAACCGAATATAAATCTCCAAACTTACATTACATGATACAATAGTTCTTCATGCAACAATACATTAATCCAACAACAAGTAAATAAACAAATAAATACCTCCAAGGGTTTACAAGTTTCCAAGGCTTGAGCCTGGTTACACAAAATGATTATTCAAACCCACACACATGTAGCCCTTGGCTTACACACAAAGTCACAGCAACATGAGAGTCTCGTACTCTCAACACACATTTTCTCGCCTTTAGTTAGGCGGCATCACCACATCTTTTCCTGCACAAAAATCCCGTAGGGTGAGTATAAAGCCCAATAGGAAATCTTTAACAAAGTATATACATTTTATACAAGTCACAAGGGATGAAATGCACATGCCATGCTATGCCCTTTTTGAAGATAAGTCACATTTTCATCTTTTGAAAACCATCATGCTCAACAATGTCATGCAATTTCAATTGTTCAAAACTTAACAATTTATTTCAAGGGCGGTAAATACGACTTTGGTAATCCCTAGGTTGGTGTCTGCAAGTAGACTATACAAGTACTACCAAATTGTCATTTTTACCGGTATTAACCGGAAGACTCGACACCTATCCGCGCAGGTTTTTGGTCTTTAGCACCGGACTCTCATGCAAACTTATTCAATATCATCTACACCACCTATCAAGACTTACCAACATATTTACCCCAAAACTATTTCATGAAAACTTGTTTCTCAACATTCTTTTCTCAATGCAAGTTTTCAAATCAACTTTCAAAGTTTAATGTAATCAAATGAATTGTTATGCGAATAACACAAGATGAATATAAATACTTTTATTCCCATTCATCATCCAAGGAATAACATAATTCCCTCTTCTCAAGTATCCTCAACAATTAGTCATTTCAAGACTATTTCAACGTTCTAAACAATAATTTTCAAAATGAACAACAATTCTCATATTCCCTGAAATTCATCATTTATATAAATATAAATAAGAAAATTTTTAAACATCCATTTATTTTGACACACAAAATAAATATAACAATATCATTCATGGATTTTCAGTGTAATGACCCTCACACTGATTACCGATTAATTACCAATTATGGCTAAACTGAGACTGATTGTGACTGATAATTGAAGTAATTGAAATACCGAACTGACTGACTGAAAACTGGAACTGAATTGACTGAGTATATATGTTATTTTGCATTCTATATGTTTGACTATTTAATTATCTGTTCGTGTCCTTATGTTTAAACTGCAAATTGAAGGCCTTATCGGCGGCCGAATCTGAAATCGATTGATGTTTTATGATCATCATAATTTATGTGAATTTATGGTGTAATTATCTGAAAACTGATTAGGTGTGTTTAAATTAGATTAGAATGAGCTAATTACAAATGTTGCCTTATTTACATTTCTACCCTATTAGTGGGCCACTATACCATATATTGAGAGATTAGTCTTGCATTGCACAAACACATTTTTGTTAGCCATTTTCTTGCTCTAACCGACCATAGAGAGAGAGAGAGGTAAGAGAATTGAGTTCCTTCTTGTGTTTTACTTGGAGTTTTGCTTGAAAGTGGATGAATTGTAGAAGAGATTGTCTATTGAACCTCTAGACTTGCATTTGAGGACCTAGGTATGAATTTCATTCCCTCAATTGTGTATTTAAGCTCTATTTAGCATGGATCATGACAATTTAAAGAGTTAAGTCAAGAATTGGTTCAATAATGTTGAATTGAAGTTCACTCCATGCATGCATGTTTGAATTGTTGAGTTTTGAGGTCATAGTTCATGATTTCATTACATGCATGTCCATATTTTGAGAGTAGTCCATGATTCCATCTTGTTTTGAAAGGAATGAGCTCATTTGAGCAAGCATTCGAAGCTTTGATTTGATTTAATCTCATGCATGTCACTTTGTAGCATGTTCATGCATGTTCATGCAAAATGGGTTTGAAATTGAGTTTGAATTAAACACCCTTGGGCCTTGATTTCCTCAAATTGACCTTTGTAACATGTTGTTCTATGAGTTTATTTATGTTTTCCAGAAAATTGGGCCAAGAGGATCGAATTTTATGCATTTAAACTTGGTTTTTGGCTTGAAGGTGCAATCTGGGTTTTCCAGATTTTGCACTCCCGCTCAAGCGGGGAAAGTAGCGCTCGAGCGGGGAATTCGAGCATCCAGTACTTTGCACTGTTTAGTGGTCCGCTCGAGCGGGGTTCTTGGCGCTCGAGCGGGACCTTGTGTCTTGCGCTCGAGCGGCTATCGAGCGCCCTATCGGGCGTGATTTTTGAGCATCCAGTACTTTTTGGTCATCTCGAGCGGTGTAGCTTACGCTCGAGTGTAGACCTTTATTGCATGACCGCTCGAGTGGGGGAGACCTGCGCTCGAGCGGGACTCTGTTTTCCTAAAAATTTTGAAAATGTTTCCTGAGTACATCCTTGCATCCTCATCCCATCCTAGGCATTCTTAGGCCTAGTTTAAGACATCTTAATGAGGATATAGATGTAGAACACACCGAGGCAATTAGGGATTAAGTTATTATCTTTCCCAACTGTGTAGCTTAGTGTGTGTTCGATCTGTTAACTGTGTAGGGTTGGCATCGGGAGACGCGCTCTAGCTTACTGTAGCCCAGAACTCTGTGAGTAACAATTGTGTAAAGATATGTTCAAAATGATTATCTTCTGAATACTGAACCGAACTGTTTACTGAACTGATATTGTTTACTGAATGGATGTATGTCCTACATTCTGAACTGTACTGTGGCATCCTTAGCACCTACTGTTTACTGTTACTATTATAGAGATCTCTGTCGGTTCCCTCGTGGAACCACTACTGTTTACTGATTGATGGCCATCATTACTGTTCGGTTTTTTAAGACCTACTGTTTACTGTTATGCTATTGGATGTACCACATATGACTGATTGACCGAAAGACTGAAATACTGATTTAATGAACTATTTTCATTACTGTAAGGACATTCATTCTAAACCCCTTTATGCATTATGTTATTCACTGGGCTTTAGCTCACTACTCATATATATATGTAGGTGTACAGGCACCGGACCAAAGCTAGAGGCGTCGGGGGTAACTCCAGTTTTGTCAAGCCAACCAATGTGCCTCACTGCGAGGTTCCGAACTCGCCAAGCTATGGCTTAGGGGTGTTTTTATTTCTCCGTCTGTCTCTGTACCATTTTGTAACACTGTATAGACTGAACGTTTTGCACTGTACTGTTTATCGGGGATTAAGTCCCTGTTCTGACTGGTTGTATATGATATGCATACTGTTTTGTACTGTTCTGTATAAATGTATGAAAAATCTTTTTGGCGTACAGACTGTCACAGCTCATTGGACGTTGTTTATTTACTGTGTTGGCTTCTGCCAAGCCCTCATACTACATTATCTTGTCTTCTTATTAGCGGGCCTTGGTAATCTCGGATTCTTGGCGATTCTGATGCCAAACTCATAGGGGCGGGTTTGGGTCGTGACATTCAATCTCTTTTAAAAAAATTCCTCAATTCTAGGTTTTCTCACCAAAACTACACAACTCAAATCTTTTGAAAGAAAACTTTTCAAACTCCTCTTTTCTTCAATCAACAAAGATCAAAACCCATAAGATCATTTTAAAAGAACAAGAGACAAGCCCACTTTCAAAATTGCTCAACTTCTTGAATTAACAATCAATTTTCAAAGCTATTGAAAAATGATTTCGAAAATCATATAGATCTTGCAAAAAAATATATATATATATATATAACTCTAAGAAAATCCCTACCTCAAGTTTTGAAGAAGAAATGAGATGAAACCCCCAAAATCAATGGTGTCGAAACTCGATCTTCATCGCACACAACAAAGCCCTTGAGAAGTTAACCAACTTTGATGAAGAACCTATGGCAGAACTCTAATGGATCTTGAGAAATTAAGGTTTTGATCCAATTTAGTGTAGGGAAATGTAGAGAGAAGAGAGAGGAAAGGGTTTTTAGAGAGAGAGATATACAAAAGCAATTTGAAATATCAGATTCACGAACTGATATAACATGGTCCGCTCGAGCGTGGAAAGCCCTGCTCGAGTGTCAAATACACTTTCCCAGTACTTTTGCAGACAGGTCAAACTTCTGGAACCAAACATTCTCCGCTCGAGCGCATAAACGGTCGCTCGAGCGGAGAAGCAACTTCTAATGCATTTTGCTCGATCCCCACCAGGGCACTGCCCTTGAACCCACCAACGGGCGCTGCCCCCTGGACCCCCGCAAGCTGACCAGGCAGCTCAATCCCTAACATACTCAGCAAAGTGGCAAAACTGGGATCGCTACACATATGCATTTCATTCCTTGAGACTTGTATAAAATGTATATACTCTGTTAAGAATTCTCTACTGGGCTTTATGCTCACCCCTATGGGATTTTGGTGCAGGAAAAGACGTGGTAAACCCGCCAAACTAGGGCATAGATGTATGTATTGAGAGTACGAGACTCTATTCTGTTGTGATTGTAATTTTTGCAAGCCTAGGGCTATAACTGTTTGGGTCTGAGAGACAATTTTTGTGTAACCGGGCTTAAGCGTTGGAATATGTAAGTCCTTAAGGGCATCTTATTTATTTTTGGATTTGACGTTCTACATGTTATAGATTCATGTACTTTGATATCATTGAATGTATATTTCACATGTGGGACAATTTTGTATAAACCTTAACGATCAATGATATGAAGGTTGGAGAATTGCTATTATTCCTTTAACGAATGTTGGTTGACATTCCTAAATTATGTTGGAAAATTTTGGGGCGTTACAAATGGCTTGCCGGCCACCAGTGTCTTTTTTGCAGATATTTTGTTGACAAATGTTCCAGTTGTTGGCACAATGGCCTTCATCTCTCTACACGTGTATGGAGGGATTTATCTCAGCCAAATGCATGTTTTTCTATATATAGGGGGTCTCCTCCGCCATTTTTTAGGGTTGGAATTTTTGGAGCAAAAATCTCTCTCTCTCTCTCTCTCTCTCTCTCTCTCTCTCTCTCTACATTTCTCCCTCTATCTTGCAAATTTGTGCACATTAGTCTACATACACCACACTTTTGCCTACACCTCCATAACCAAAGTTGATCATCTTTAAGCTGAGGTTCCTTGAAGCCTTCTTGGAGCTCTAGAAGGTGGTTTTGGCTTGAATTGTTGCCTAAAGTTGATCTTTGCTTCAAAATGTATAATACTTGCCTTTTTAACTTATTTTGCATACTTGTTTTTCTATCTTTTTCCCACTGATTTTGGGCTATGTTGGGCTAT
Organism: Camellia lanceoleosa; assembly: GCA_025200525.1. NCBI lineage: Eukaryota > Viridiplantae > Streptophyta > Magnoliopsida > Ericales > Theaceae > Camellia > Camellia lanceoleosa. Next base: position 143,578,694 of record CM045769.1, on the reverse strand, counting down.
AAAAAAAACTCTGTTTTGTGGGCTGAAATTGGTGGTTTTAGTCCATTTAAGGTTAGAGGATGGCTCGCCCTTCTTTATTCCTTGTTTGCAAAGCCTTTCCACCTTTGGTTCCCACTTTCAAACTATCTTTTTTTTGGGCTTTTGAACACTAAATTTCAGATTATTTTCAATGGTAAAAATCATGTTTTGAGGTCTAATTTTGGAGGGGTTAGCCTTCCCTTCTTGTGTCTTGTTTGCTAGCCTAGTTAGCTTTATGACTTAGATTAATTTTCTAGCCATTTGTGGTTGCATTCCAGCATGTTTTAGGCTCTATTTTGGACTGTTTTAACTCTTTTTTGGATTGATTAAGTCATTTTTTGCATGCTTCTAGTATAAGTGTCCTCACAAGCTTGGTGTTTTAGGCCTTTAGACACCATTTGTTTGAGTTGATTGCATGTTTTAAGTGTTTTTCTCACTTATTTTCAGCACTCATTAATCTCTGCAACCTCCCTCATTTCTTGACTTTTTTGTTTGCTTTGAGGGTTGTTTCAATCTCAGCTTGAGATTGAGGTCCATGCTTAATGGCTTAATCATCTTTTGAGAGTTCATTATCAATGGCATGACACATCTCTCTTGTCTTAAACTACCCCTTCTTTGACACTTCCTTCTCTTTTAGAGGACTACTCACCAATGGATTTAATTGGTTAAAGAATGGTTGGTAACCTAAAATGAGTAAATAAAAATTGAAACTAAAATTGTGCAAGATAAGCATTTGGTTGTGTTTTGGTGTATTCAAATCGGACGTTAATTTGAACACAAGAAAAATTGGGGCATTTCATACTTAAAGTGATGAAATGTGCCAATTTTTCTAAGGTCTCCATTGCCCTTGATCGTGCATAATAGGGTGATGGTTTTTTGGTCTTGTTTGTACATTTATTAAACTTGTACTCCTTGGTTCTTTAGCTATTATGCAATGAAATTGCCTGATTGAAGGTTTGAAGACCAAGTGTATCACTCCTTTGAGATATTTTGATAATAAGAAGAGATATACAGTACAAACAATCTGTGAGAATACTCTGTCTTTGCCCTATTTTCTCTCTGTTGCAACAAGGAATAGTGCATCATCAGTGGCTGGCAGGCCACTGTTTCTGGCCGGCAGGCCATCAGTGTTGGACGACAACCCCCCAATGGTGGCCAGCCAACCACCACTTTTGGCCTGTCGGCCACCAATGAATTTTGAGCAGAATGTTTGTGAAGCAAAGCAGCTTTGACTTGGAAATGGAAAATCAGTGTAAGTGTTGTGCAACAGAGGCTTTCAAAGGCAGACAGTGGACGTTCTTCAGGTGGAAATTGAGCATGCATGGACCTCCCTTGCTTCCCAGAACTAGTTAATTAGTTTAATCAGCAATTAGTCATTAATTAGTTGTAGCTAATTAGTTTGTTTTGCTTATCTAATTGATTAATTAAATTAGTTTGTGTTGTAAATATTTAATTAGCTTAGCCTAGTTAAACTATTTAATTGTTGTAATATTTAATTAGCTTAGATAGCTTGCTTATTTATTCAAGTTTTGTTATAATTAGTTAAGTAGTTTAGCTTAGCTAGTTTATTCATTTGGACCCTCCTGCGCGAGGGCATCAATGTTGTAATAATGTGTATGTCTTCCAATCTTACGTCTTTCTCCATTTTATTTATCCACTTTTGATGGTTAGATTAGGGGTATCACATTTCAATTAGCATATCGCATGTTTGCATCCATTCATTTGTATTGCATGCACCGAGGCTCGGTCCATCATTCCAACTGCATTGTCATTTCAATTTATTCTTTGAAAACGTGCTTAGAACGCATGTTATCAAATCGATTCATATGCCATGCTTATTAGCTGAGCCTATTTTAGTTGCATTAGCCATCTTGTATAGTTAGGGATCATGCATGTTTTCCTAACATTTTTTTTATTATCTTAGCTTGGAGTACTAGGTAAGTTTTTAGTGGTTTAGCATACTTGCATGAGTGTGAGTGATTTCCATGACTAACATGTTTGCTATGAGGGTAAATGCTTACTTGTTAAACTATTTGAATGCCTGTGGATGAAGGCTTGTTATTTGAATTAGAACGATTCAATGAATGTATGTTTAAGCCCACTTTGTCAAGTGGCAAATTCAAATCCTTTTCAAAAAACAAACATGAAAATTGAATTTTTCCAATTTTGGCAAACTAGTCTATACATTGTACGTGCGCATCACATAGTAAATGCTAGCCTAATAAACCAGAACAAGAGCATATAATGTTGATAAAAATCATATCATGATTAGTAAAGGCCAATCGAGCGAGGGTGCTCAAATGTATTCATGACCTTACACCCTCGTACCTAAGTTTCCAAGCTGAGACAATCTTGGTGATGATGGCACGTGGCCTTTAGGGCGAGTCATGGGTTTCCTAGATTTCCCAAAATATTCAGGTGGCGACTCTGTATCTAGCAAAGCAGTCCAATTTTGGCATTTTGATTCAAAATTGATTTTCCAAAAGATTTGCCGGATTTGGACTCTTTGGTGTTTATCGATTTCACATTGTACTTGTGAGATTAGATTCAGAACCGCAGGAGTCCGAACTGTAGGGCCTATATTTCCGAGATTTTGAAAGAGGGTGCGAAAAAGTCGAGCTACACATACCGGTCATCACATTTATGTAGGGACCAAAGTAGGATTTGAGTAAAAGTGTAGGGAGTTGACTGTCACGATTTCATGTGTAGTAGCTAAAATGAAATTTTGTGGAAAGTGGAGAGATGTAAAATGTAATTTGACCATTATTATAGATTGGAACTTACCAAAACACTCTAAAATTTAAGTGGGTTCCACTCCAAGTGGTGATAAGACATTTAAATGTTTGGTATATTTGGATAGCAACACAAAGAAAACGCACAATGCCAAATAGACAATAGCAACACAATGAAAACGCACAATGCCGCACCACGAAAGGACTCCCTCTGTTGATTGAGAGGGAAGGGAGTGGTCTCCTCTCTGTCTCTTCATTTTGTATTGTTTTTGTTTTGTTTTTTGTTTTGTTTTGTTTTGTTTTGCTTTGGTCTTAATCAAAACGACATCGTTATACTAATTGATTGTAAACAATTCTAGCTCTCCACTATGTTATACTAATTGATTGTAAACTATTTTGCCTGCTCAATTTTTTATTTTTTATTTTTTTGATTTCTGAGGGTTTTAAGAAATGGGAATTGTAAAGATTGTTGGTGGTGGTGAGTTTGATTGTTGTTGTTTGGTATGGAGTTATTAGCTTGGTTTACTTTTGATTGAGTTTATTGTTAACTTTGTTGTTTGGTTGAAATTGTTAGCTTTGTGAAATAGGGAGGACGCCAGGGAGAGAAAGAATGAGAATAAAGTGAATAGGTTGTGCTTTTTTGGGGGGGGGGTGTTGTGCATATGTTTCACGCACTATGTTGTAACTCAAATGGAAATTTTGGTTTTTTCAGCCACCTCATTAGAGGTGGAGTTAGGGGGAAACAAATGGGGGGAATGTATCACCTCACCACTATATAAAAAAAAGAGTTATCGTTCACATTATTTCTTACTGGGGTGTGAGTTGACCTGATGGGTGTACTTAAAATATAAATTTTAATTTTGAATTTGTAATATATTTTTTTATGTTGTTTAAGTGATGAAAGTGTTCTTTAGTAAGTTAAGTGAATGGTCATAGATTCAAGTCTTGTGGCCCTCTTTTAACAACTATTTTTTCCTTTTTGGATGAAAAAATTGACCCTTGGCAAAAGGAGAGAAAGAAGTTCATGGACATCAAGTGAGGTGTTCACTTTTAATAATAGTGTAGATAATTTCTTATGAAGTCACATGATACAATCAGAGTGTTTAAGTTTGTGTTATGTGTCACTTAGATGATTGAGTTTTAATTTTGTCAAATCCATTAATTTTTAATTTGAATTAATTTGGTTCATTTTTAAAACGAAATCATTAACAAAATGATATGGAATTGGGAAACTTGTGCTTCTTTCAAATTCAAATATGAATTTGAGAGAGCTTAAGGAGTCGTGGAGCCCATCAAAGACTCCATTTCTATGATTTGAACCTTTATTTTGTAGGATCCTTAGCATATATCATCTATTGTAAAAATTAAGTCGATCTGATAATAATCATAATATTTTTATTTATTGTGTTTGTCTTTGAAAATATGAACAACAAGTATGTTTTTTAAAATGGACCATTCGCATTTTTGGAAATAAGCACGATCGAATAAAAATATTACAATTATCAAATTAATTTAATTTTTTCATAGATGATATGAACAAATGGTTCTACAAAATAAATGGTTCAATTTATCAAAATATGACCTGTGGTGAACCCCACGAGCCCCTCAAACTATCTCAAATTTAAATTTTCGTATTTGTATACACACTGTATTAATTTAATAATCAGTGTATAGTATTATTCCAAGAGAAATCACAATATGTTTATTAACTTAGGTGTACACACTACTAATTTAATAGTCCTATCACTCATGAAAATAAAATGTAATCATTATTGTGAATAAATTTCCCAAGTTAACATCTGGTTTAGAATCAACAATCTACCCATTAATTCAATCTAAAGAAAAAACTTTGTCATCCTTGTTAGGTTCGGGCTTTGGAGGAGCAGTAATGAGAATCTCCTAACACCAAGCCAGCAAAGCGGGAGTGCTGTGGACCAGCATCTCCACCCGCAGAAGGAAAAGGAGGAATCTTTGCTCTTCTCTTTTGCATTTCCGCTGCCTGCGTTCTTCTTCGTGTCCGTCCGTATCGCAAAGCTGGTCGACGCCAGCATTTCGTTGGCAGAAACGATCCAATCCATTCGGGACTAGCTCAGTTTTTTGGAGACATGAACTCGTCAATGCCACATGTAGGATAATTGCTCTAACCAACCCTGCTATAATTATTCAAAAATAATAAAAATAAGAAAGACTGCTATCTAAGTCAACATAAATTTAGTAACATTCAAGATTGTAATTGGTGGAAAGGAAGTGGAATTTTACTGTCATGACGGTCACTGTCATTATTGTAAGTTTATATTTCATGTTTCATCAATGTTTCGGGATTAAATTGACAAAATTAAAAACTTTAAAAAACAAAGTGACACGGAACATATATTCTTTAGGGAACCTAGGCGTATTTCATTATCCATTTATTATTTAGACGAGTCATTTGAAATTGGACCAAAGTAAACCAAATTAAAAAATTTAGAATCAAATTGACAAAATTAAAACTTGAAAGACCAAAATGACATAAAACGAATACTTTAAAAATCATAAACGTTATTTATCCCAAATTAATCTTCGGCAATTGAATCTGTTAATATATATCTGTAGTGTGCCAGATGTAAAGTTAGCTTTGTATCATTATGTTTGTAACCTTTGTATCATTATGTTTGTAGCCTTTCGGTGCTCCATTAGCTTTTCTACTCTCTATAAAGAGAGCTTATTCCTCTTTGTAATAACACACAGAGAACACATCAATATACTGACTAATTCAGTCTCTCTCTCTCTCTCTCAAACTAGTCTTTCTCTTTCATTTCTCTTTCATGGTATCAGAGCCCAGTATTACACTTCTGGCAATTTTTGATTTTGGTGTTTAGTCCCATACACAGTGGCACTACACCAAACCACTCGAAATCTCCTCAGGATTCCAACGGCACCAAGCCCGCCCGCCGAGTCCGCCACCACTCACACGCTACGACGCTGCGCCAAGTGTTGCTGCACACAGCCGCCCCGCGCCCACACGCACCAACACACTTCGCGGCCGACGCCACCGCTGCCGTCTGGCGCGCTGCCGCCATCAGGCGCCTATCGCGGCGCGCCACTAGCCGTGCACCCATGCGCCGCTGCACCCATCCGCTACCGTGCGCCGCTTCCTTCCTGCTAACGTGCTCCTCAAGACTCGCTAACGTCGCGCCACGACATCGCCGGTGACATCAAGATCGCATGTTCACCTTTCCTAGCTATTTTCGACCTTCCGGACTCACTGGTACACTCTGTTTTACCTAATTTTGCTCCTACAGGTCTGCTCCTATTTATTTCACCCTATTCACCTATTATTATGGATCGACATGATGCCTCCCATCCCATTTCCGTTATTTTGGATGGTTCCAACTATGTCCTATGGGCCCAAGCCATGTCTTCCTTTCTCAAAGGAAAGAAGCTCTGGCGAATTATCACCGGGGATGTGACCCAACCAGTAAAAGACACTGCTGCAACTACTACTACTACTACTGCTACTGCTATATTTGAAGATCGCCTTGAGGAATGGGACAGCAAGAATTACCAAATCATTACCTGGTTTCGCAATACTTACATTCTATCGCTTCTTTGGCTTGCCATTTTGACTTGTCACACTTCTCCCCGCAAAAGACATCCGATTTTTGAAAGAAAGATACCAGACTACTGGTCTAGCTCATCAATATCAACTTCAAAGCCAACTTCACCGCATGCGCCAAGAATCCAATCAGTCCATTAATGACTTTCTATCTCAAATGTACCCTGTTTGGGATCAGCTTGCTCTTTCAGAACCGCCTTGGCCTCACCAAGAAGATGCTGTTTTATTCATCGCTCATCGTAATCAGCAACGGTTGGTGCACTTTCTCATGGCCCTCACTCCCTCTTTTGAGCCCGTCCGTGCCTCTCTACTTTATCGCCATCCCTTGCCCACTCTTGAACAAGCTATTTCTGAGCTGCTCTCCGAGGAGACTCGCCTTGGTACTCTCCAAACTCATCATGTGGACTCTGTTCTTGCCACTCCTCCGTACTGGCCGTCCTCTACCCAGCGGACCACTGCCTGTCTCTATTGTCAGAATCGGGGCCTTCCTTCAACACATCTCCTAGTCCATTGCCCCGTTTGAACCTGCCGCCACTGCAACAAACTCAGTCCCGGTCATCTGCAACATGATTGTTTTCGCAATCCCTCTCGCTCATCCTCCAATAGCCACTCTTCTCGAGGTGGTTCTTCCCGGGGGAGCTTTCATCGCTCTGGGCCTCGGTCCCGCATCGGCCTCATCCCATTGCCGCCCATCGCTCGGCCTCATCACACCGCCGCCATCGCTACCTCTGAGGGTTTTTCTGAGTCACCTGCTCCATCTACCCCTCTCTTTTCTCCCACAGATGTCGAGGCCATGTTCAAACACCTTCTCTCCCCTTCTGGTACACCTCCTCCTACTGCTTTGTCTGTGATTCCAGGTAACTCTTCTTGGTACTTTGACTCTGCCTGTTGTAATCATATGACCTCTAGTTCTACTATATTTTCCTCTATCTCTTTATCTCCTCATATTCCCTCAATTCAAACTGCTGATGGTTCTCTCATGTCTGTCCGTCATGTTGGTACTGTTTCCACATCGTCTCTTTCTTTACCTCAAGTTTTTCATATCCCTGCTCTCACTTTAAACCTTATTTCTATTGGTCAATTATGTGAACTTGGTCTAACTGTCACCTTTTCTACTACTCATTGTTTGGTGCAGGACCCTCAGACGGGGCAGACTATTGGGATCGGCCGTAAGCATGGACGCCTCTATGAGCTCCTTCACCTTCATGTTCCTGACTCTCCTCAGATCGCTGCTCCTGCTTCTGTTTCCTCATTATCTCCTTTTTATATTTGGCATTGTCGGTTAGGACATATTTCTGTTAATCGCTTAAAGTCTTTGGTTTCTAGTGGTCAATTGGGTGATGTACATCCAGAGACTTTTGATTGTATTCCCTGTCAACTTGCCAAGCAACCTGCTTTATCATTCAATAAAAGTATTTCTGTTTCCCATGCACCTTTTGATCTTATACATTCGGATATTTGGGGCCCCTCCCCTACTACTACTATGAGGGGATCTCGTTATTTTGTTATTTTTATTGATGACTTTTCCCGTTTTACTTGGATTTTTCTCATGAAAACTCGGTCTGAACTTAAACACATTTATTATCGCTTTGCTCAAATGGTCCACACCCAATTTTCTACAACCATCAAACTTTTTCGCTCTGACAATGCTATGGAATATCGGGATTCAGATTTCATTTCTTTTCTTCAGAGTCATGGTACACTGCCTCATCGTTCCTGTGCCGGCACGTCCCAGCAAAATGGTCGTGCTGAACGGAAACATAGGCATATTCTTGACACTACTCGTGCTCTCCTTCTCTCCTCTTCTTGCCCTGAAAACTTTTGGGGGGAAGCTGCCCTCACTGCTGTTTACACTATCAATTGTGCTCCTACCCCTATCATCCATAATCAAACTCCCTTTGAACGTCTGCATGGTACTGCCCCTCCATACACTAATCTTCGAGTTTTTGGCTCTGCCTGCTTTGTTCTGCTTCAATCCCATGAACACACCAAGCTTAAACCTCGTTCTCGTCTTTGTTGCTTTCTTGGGTATGGAATTGAACACAAAGGCTTTCGCTACTAGGACCCTCTCTCTAAACGACTTCGTATCTCCCGCCATGTCGTTTTCTGGGAGCACAAAATGTTTTCCTCCCTATCCTCCTTTTATTTAGCCGCACCTTCCACTACTAATGTACTGTTTACTAATCCTTCCATAGATCTCTTTTCTGATGAATTTGATACAGGTTCCTCCTTTATCGAGACGCCCTTGCTCACTCCTGATCCCGTTCAGACTGCTCTCCCTGAAGGTCCACCTCCTTCTACTCAGCTTCTTCCTCCCATCGATCCTCCTACGGTGCCCACCCACGGGTAACTCAACCTCCTCTCCATCTTCGTGATTATATTGTTGGAGTCTGCATTTTCTACTTATGAACCTACCTCCTATCGTGAGGCTTGTACTAATCCTCTTTGGCAGCAAGCTATGACTGATGAGCTCCAGGCTTTGGACAAAACTCATACTTGGAATCTTGTTGATCTTCCTCCTAGCAAAACCGCGATTGGCTGCAAATGGGTTTACAAAATCAAGACTCATTCTGATGGCTCTATTGAGCGCTACAAAACTCGTCTTGTTGCCAAAGGCTTCAACCAGGAATATGGCATTGATTATGAGGAGACCTTCTCTCCTGTTGCTCAAATTTTACTGCTCGCAGCTTACTTCATTGGCTCAGCCGCTTCGGAGCTCTTTCAGATGGATGTCAAAAATGCTTTCCTCAATGGTCATCTTCTTGAGGAGGTTTACATGCAACCTCCACCTGGGTCCACTTTTCCACCTCATAAGGTTTGCAAACTCCAGCGTACTCTTTACGGCCTCAAACAGGCACCCCGAGCTTGGTTTGCTAAATTCAGTTCTACCATTCATGACTTCGGGTTCACTTCTAGCTCCTATGACTCTGCTCTGTTTATCCGGACTACTCCTCATGGTACCACTCTTCTCCTTCTATATGTGGATGATATGATTATCACTGGTAATGATGCAGCTGGTATTCTCCACCTCAAACGGTTTCTTCACCGTCAGTTTGAAATGAAGGACCTTGGTACTCTTAACTACTTCCTCGGCCTTGAGGTCTCTCATGATTCTACTGGTTCCTATTTGTCACAGGCCAAATATGCATCCGATCTTCTGGCGCGTGCTGGTCTTACCGATTGCAAAACTACCTCTACTCTGGTTGATCCTCAGATTCGTCTCACTCCTCTCGATGGGGATCTCCTCTCGGATGCTACTCTTTATCGCCAGCTCGTCGGTAGTCTTGTCTATCTCACAGTGACTCGTCCTGACATGCTGTTCACATTGTTAGTCAGTACATGTCGGCTCCTCGCACCCCTCACTATACTGCTCTACTCCACATACTTCGATATCTCAAAGGCACCTTGTTCCATGGCCTTCACTACTCGGCTTCATCATCTCTTGACCTGCGTGCCTTTTCTGATGCTGATTGGGCTGGGGATCCTACGGATCGCCGCTCCACTACGGGATTCTGTTTCTTCTTAGGCGATTCTCTTCTTACTTGGCGTACCAAGAAACAATCCCTTACTGCCCGTTCTAGCACCGAAGCTGACTACCGAGCTCTTGCTGATACTACTCAGGAACTTCTCTGGCTTCATTGGCTCCTCACTGATATGGGTGTTTCCTCGTCTGGTGCTACCTCTCTTTATTTTGACAATCAGAGTGCCATTCAGATTGCTCACAATGATGTTTTTCATGATCGCACCAAACATATTGAGATTGATTGTCATTTCATTCGACAGCATGTTACCCGTGGTACAGTTCATCTTCTTCCTATTGCTTCCGCCGATCAACCTGCTGATATTTTCACCAAGGCTCATCCTCCTGGGCACTTCCGTGATCTTGTTTCCAAACTCAACTTGGTCGATGCTTACCCTCCTTGAGTTTGTGGGGGGCTGTTAATATATATCTGTAGTGTGCCAGATGTAAAGTTAGCTTTGTATCATTATGTTTGTAACCTTTGTATCATTATGTTTGTAGCCTTTCGGTGCTCCATTAGCTTTTCTACTCTCTATAAAGAGAGCTTATTCCTCTTTGTAATAACACACAGAGAACACATCAATATACTGACTAATTCAGTCTCTCTCTCTCTTTCTCTCTCAAACTAGTGTTTCTCTTTCATTTCTCTTTCAGAATCTATGCCTTATATCATGTTGGGCCAAACAAATGTAAATGCATAAAATATGCAAATGGTTCCAAAAATATGCATCGTGTGTTATTTTTGTTCTTGATATTTTAAATGTGCCAATTTGATTCTCAATCTAATATTTTTGTCGCTTAATAGTTCCTACCTCCGTTTCTATCTACAATTGATAACAAATATAAGGGCAATTTCTTCTCTTCTTCTTCTTCTTCTTTTTTTTTTTCATGAAAATAGATATGTAGTTGGCTACTCCACATACCTACCAAGAAATATTGCACCTACAGGGAACCCTACTACACCTACACCAACGAACAAGAGTTTCATAATAGAAAGTGAAGCACTGAAGAACATTGTCAAGATAATCACAAACACAAACACACGCATATCCACATCTGCAATCACAACACTACAACAAAATTGACTTTTTACGGCTTGCAATGCATGCCGTAAAAACTCTTACACGGCATGCCCACAAATGCTGTTATATGACATGCCGTGGAAAGTTGAGCGTCATTTACGGCATGCAGATAAAGTTGTAAAAAGTAATAAATTAAACATTAATGACATACTTTGTATGCCGTATATAACTTTTTACGACATTTTTATTATGTCATAAATCATCATACTTTCCATGACATAATTTTGCATGCCGTAGAAGATTATTTTTAATATATCTACGGCATACTTTGTATGCCGTATATAGTATTTTACGACATTTTCTTGCATGTCATAAATCATCACACTTTTCACGACATAATTTTGTATGCCGTAGAAGGTCATTTTTAATATATTTATGACATGTCTTGTATGCCGTATATAATCTTCTACGACATTTTCTTACATGCCATAAATCATTACACTTTTCACAGCATAATTTTGCATGCCGTAGAAAGTTATTTTTAATATAATATATATATAGGAACATGACCTTGATTAACCGTATGTAGACAATAGCTTATAAAATGCAACCTGTTATAAACCAAAGCGAAAAGAACTATGAAGTAAGCAAAAAATCTAATATCCATACACCAAACAACTCAAGATACTAACTTTTATCCTCAGCTTCTATCATATCAAGCTGATAACAACCTCAAACATACAAATCAAAAAAAGTATCCAAATCATAAGATTCACTGATCTCTAAAATACGACTTTAAACATCCAAAAAGTATAACTACAAATTGTAAATCAATACAATATTTCGTCCAAAAGAATGAATTGACTAGGCTATGCAACTGTACTTCCTATTGCATCTTGAAGATCATACATCTCATGAGTAGAACGAAACAACGGCACGTTGACTGTTACATGATTCACCCATACTTTCCAACACAAAGGTCCAAGAATTGCATGATGCACCTTTGCCTTGGGATCCCTTGATGCAATTTGGCCTTCTGCAACCACCAAGTTTGACCCCTCCCAATGTAACAACTTGCATTTGCCATTTGCTAAGCTCAACACACCATTACTTTGATCCTACAAAAATTAAGAGTATATAAACATACTGCATAACATCCATCCCATTTACGAAGTATTAATTCTTTTGCCTATTTTTTTTTGGTTAAATTGCTTGTGTATCATCCACAGAGAGACGCTTTCTATAAATGATAATAGAAATAGTTTACGGTTGCCTTTGTGGATTGTAATGAGCCAAGCTAACTATTGGTCTGTTCAAGCTTAAGCTTTGTTCAACCTGAATTGAGCATAAGCCAAGCTTCAGCATGATCACAATAAAAATAGTCACCCAAAAAAAAAAAAAAAAACTATGATTTTTTGTGCAAGTAACTGAATGGATTTTAACACTATTACTGAATGAGACTATCTCAAAAGTTCAGAAAGAGCTGAGCTTTCATTTGTTCACATTGCTTGGTAAGCAACTAAGTCAAAGCTGTCCTGTCTAGGATAATGTTGCCAAAGCTATACACAATTTGTTTGAGATTATTAAGGATGAGAAACATAACTACGACTAAAGTCCTTCAATTTTCATCTTTGACACAACTAGTCTCAAGTCCGAATAAAGGAGGGTTGTGGAAGGTTAACAACCAACGTAAAACTTAGGTCATGTTTGGTTCTAGGAATTGTTAAGGGAAAAGTAAATGAAAGAGAAAATAAATAGATAAATAATTCATTTCTCTCTTTTTCCCCTTTCCCTCAACAAGTACGCAATCCAAACCTAGCCTTATAGTCACACCTTTATGAACATGAATCCCAAGTATTATTTGGCCATTTCCTACTTGTGACACACTGCATCGGAGCTCAAGTATAATGACAAATGAGCAAAGGTTAATTAGGTGCTACATCGACACTTGGGCAATCATGTGAGGTGAGAAACAAGCAAGGGTTCCCAACACTTAAATGGACAAGTGTTGATAAAACAATATGTAAATTTGGTATACTAGAAAAGCGAAGCATACGAATGGAGCGGAGGTTAAAAGAAAAGGAGATAGAATAATATTAATGAAACTAATGTTCTAAGAAATGAGACTAAATATAATTAGTGCTTATAGGCCCCAGATAAGATTAAATGAATCTATTATATGTGAAATTAGGTAGGACTTGGATGGATTAGTACAAAGAAAAGGTAGAGACCTAAACTGTGTCAAGTGTATCAAGGGTGAAGATGAGAGGGTGCTAGCTAAGGAATACAAGATTAAATTTCCAGACAAAAAAACCACTAGACAAGACGACCACAAACTGAAAATGTTCGATATATTTCCATGAAAATGTAAGAAGCTAATAGGGAATCACAAGATATACCCAAACACATGAATTGAGAGCTTTCTAGCAGCAAGAGCAACATCACGATATCGAGCAAGGCTATCTTCAATGCTACAGTTTATGTTTGACTTTGAAAAAGACTCAGAAGCTACAACAAAGATGGCCACTTACTGTAAGAATAGGTGTTAAAACAGGAAATCTGCCTCCCTCAACTCACTGAATTGCCTTAAGTACCTCATTTGCATCTCCTAGCTGCAATTTTGATTTTGATACTTTTCAAAGCATGTATTTTACTCTAATTTTTATCAAACTGCTCTATTCTTATTAAAGACAAATAAAGCAGCACTACAATTAATCTAGAAAAGAAAACCCACAGATTGTATTTAACTATAACTATATTATGTCTGAAGTTGGCATTCATTCACAAGGCATTGCAATCAAATGAAGCCAATAAGTGTTACAAGAGGACTTAAACTAACTAATATGATCACTAGAAGTCAAAACATGAGTTTAAAATAAAAAATAAAAAAGAAAGAAAGAAAGAAAGAAAGAAAAAGAGTACAAAATAACAGCAGATACAATAATTGTGACTTAAAGCCTTGTTTGGGAACAAGCTATTTTAGTAACTTTCAGGAGGATGGACACACCTACTAGGGTGTTGTATTTTGTGTCCTATACATGTCAGATATTGAAACCCTTCATACACACAATGACACATATTGGACACACTTCCAAGTTATCCCTTTACAACAACCAATTTGTTTGTCAATACTTGAGGCTTATAAAAGTAAGACAACAGAACTTATTAGAGGTTTTGACCAGGAGCAACGTCAAGTGCTATCTGCTCCCAGCACAGTAGTGCAAGTTTGAGTAATATATTACATATGACGTGTGAAGAACACTCATTACATAGCTATGCAACCACAATTGATGTTACAAAGCCGTAAAAAGGGTTTTTCAGGGCTGACTACTGACCATATGTGGCTGTAAAATTTCAAGATTTCCCTATGATCTCATCCATAGGCCAATCCAGCATAGCTTACCATATCTAAAGAAAGAAAAATGGACTTTAAAGAAAGAAAAAAAAGACACTTCTAAAAACAACATAACTTACCATATCTAAACTAGTTGGAAGGTTTGCAATTGAAGAACCACCATGTTTAGATAATTTCATAGCTTCAATGCTTTCAGTAACAGAACCAACTTCATTCACCTAAAAAACCATAAAAACACTTCATTAAGCATATAGCTACCACATAATTTCAATAATTAAAGACATGAAAAGTAGATAAAAATGTTTTGAAAATACTATTTTCACTCACTGAAGTTGGAAGGTTGTCATGAGGAGTAGATTGGAGTAGATCAGAGCTTCTTTGGGAGGGATTGGTACCCTACAATCAAAGATAAACATGCAAGTGATTTAAATATAAAATAACAAATTAAAGACAAACAAATTATGTGCCATGACATTATATTATCATGTTTAGCTTTTCGTCTTACATCATTTTGCCTTCTTTCTTTGATAAGCATGGCTCTTATCTCATTGAGTTGTTGTTCTAAGTCCAGCACCTTGCTTTCAAGTTTTCTCACGTGCTCATTTTGGTGTACTTGTGCATCAACCTTAGATGGTAATGCCCCAAATCCCAGCCCTCGTACACTCCCACGACACTCGGGACCAAAAGTATGAAAAATCGCATCATCTTTTATAGATTTTGGACCCTCATCAGTAGAAGCCTTATGAAGTTCTTGAACATTTTTCTAAAAATATAAAGCATGTCTTAATAAATTGATGTGAATGCAAATTATAATACCAAAAAATAAAAATAAAAAATGAAGTAATATTGGTACCACAGTTGCATCAAGCACTTCATTCATGGATTTTCCTTCCTTCCTCGTATGCCCTTTAATCCAAACATCAACTCTTGATATGGATGATGGTGCTCGACTTTCTCTTCTCTAGAAAATAAAATAGAAAATGAAAATCAACATGATTAAAACAATCTCAAAGTAACCATACTTCATATCCAATTTACAAAATTACTTGAATCACTCTTAAATTTACCATTTCATCCTCTAATCGTGCATAACCTTTACGACTCATGGTGTGAAAGAGGGTTTGTTTTTTTTCTCATTGCCCTAAATCTTTTACTCTTTGCCTACATATACAAAAGAAGAATGTCATAATTTATATGATTAATAATTCATTATTGAATCACTATGAGAAAATTTGTTGGTCTAATTAGTTCATAAAAACTAGAGAATTTCTATGAGGAAACTTACCTTAAATTCTTTGGAAGTTCGTTGTTTCACAAATGCTTTCCATTCAACCATTTCTACATTATCAGGTTTGGTGAGGACAATATTGTGTGCTAGCTTAGCACTTTTACCAAGAGGTCTTATTTTTCGTGATAGTTCAGATTTGTGTGAGCGCCATAATCTGCAAAACTTTTGCATGATGTGTTTCCTATGGCAATCATGTATTTTGAATCTAAGCTGCATTTGCATTTAAACAAAAATTTAGTGATTAGGAAAAACACTTGAGTTGATAGTATAATAATGAATTAAATAAATATGTGTTACCTTCACACAAGCCCATAGCTTGTCTTTAACCTCTTCTGGTATATCAGGCCATCTCTCTATGGTTATTGGCACCATCTCTCGTGCCAAGATCCCTTCTAAAGTCGATAGTTTAACTGACTCAGGTCCCACAGGCTGATTCCTTTCATTGAAGTCAATTTCATCACACTTTTGTTTTCCTTTGTCATGCATCTTTAACTTTGATGCCCCCCTAGTTTTCTTCTTTGGTACTTGAGTGGAGTCTACAACTCCTTCCATATCATGTGATTCAACATGTGGAGAAGTAGAACACTCATCTAAAATTCTGAATGATGCATTTCTTCTTTCATCCATTGTCGCAGCAATTATAGCTTCACGCTCCTTTCTAATTCTTTTCTCAGCTTTTTTTGAACTTTGTGCAATACATAAGGAAAAATAAGAAATAATGTGGACAACAATTGATTATAAATTCAATTTTATGTTAAATGAGAAATAAAGTACCTCTTCAATCATCTTGCTAGTTGACAATTTCAAGATTCAACTGTTAATAAGAAAATGGGCATTCACAATAACAATTAGATCAACAACAATAAATTAGTTCAACAGGATGGGGCCGGGTGGGCCAAGTTTTGGTTAATTTTGAACTTTTGGAATAATGGTATTAATAAAAATGCAATATGATTTGATATATTATGGATAATGTTTTATAAATGATAGTTAAAGACAATGATAAATAAATAAGGTAAAATGAATGTTTGGTGTAATACTTTAGTGTTTTAGTCTTACTATTTTTTTTTTGAACAATGAAGAATATTTACTTCTTGATTAAAAGGAATTACAATCCCAAGTGTAATAAATTTATATTTTTCATTCCACAATAACTTTTTAGCTATCTTTTCAACTATAGTGCCACAAATTATGAAGACAGATGCTATTAATGTTTTTTGGTGATATGCAAATCAGAATAAATCAACATAGCAAAAAATCTCAAACAGCTTTTTGTTCCATACTCTTATGGAATTATGAATCACCATCTCCAACAGCCTTTTGTCCCATATAAAATAAACTGTGTCAAAATCGATCCGTAAAAGTATAGATGGTGCCCTTATTCAAGTTTCCATATTTGAGATCATTAAAAAATGTTGACAATATTTCAAGCCTAGAATAGAAAATGAAGTGGATTTTTATCTGATTTGGTACACCCCCCCCCCCCCCAAAAAAAAGGGGCGCGTTCCCATCTCTTTATAGTAAGATTGGAGAGCCTTTAGGAAGAACACTGCCACAGAGACCCTTGATTTACATAAACAAAAATGGAAAATGGCTTTTATTCAGCTTACTCCGAAGTCCAACAGATAGAATAAGGCTTTTCTCAGTTGACTTGTATGACACATAAGTTTATTAGACTCAGCATGTTCATTGAAATCATCATCAAGCAACTATATGCAAGGAGTCATCAATAGATCATGGTCATACCACCATATTGTGAGGGCCAATTAACCATCATCAAGGTAAGAAACCCACCCAGCACTTTAATGCACCAAGTCCCCATAAAACCTGAGTTTGGTATAGAGGCACCATGCACAACATACTTGCATTTTGCTTGACTCTTCCCTCCATATATATGGACATAATATCACTAACATAAAAGAATTTATCTCACAGTATGTAGCAGCTGAGTGTTAATACAGACCCAAAATTATCTTTAAATATTATCAAAAGCATGACAAGTTGATAGATGGTACTTACAAGCTTACCAAGTTTGTCAAAAGACCAATCTGGTCACTAATATACCCTTTCAAGCCTTGACTCCCAAGATCTCTGCAGAAAAAAGAAAAACCAAAGGAAAACATCAAAATACTGGCAATAATTTCATCAAATTCTTCAGTAACATCTGTTTTGAATCATTGTTGTGTCCAATGTATTTATCCTGTGGAAAACATGAGATCACAAAGACCAGATTGTGTTTATGAAGGCCAAAAATAACCTAATTAAATTTATTAAATAAGATACCAATATTGTTTTTATCATTTCTAAATAACAAGAAGACCACTAAAACTATTGTGGGAAGAGAATGAATATTCAACTAATGTCAAATTTTCTTTCTACATGTCAAAGTAAGATCAATATCAAGGAATCCCAAAGCATTTCAACAATCCCAAGTCCAAAAGCTTTCTGTTTGGCATTGTTTTCAAAATGCCAAAAAAAAAGGGGCTAAAATGTTATGAAAAATATATGTGTATAAAAGCTGTTAATTGAGTTAGTACTGGACCCCTTCAAATGTTAGTTTTGTAGTCCTTTTATAGTACAATTCGGCCTCCTCTTTTTGTTCTAACCACCATAACATGGCAACTCCAGGTTCTGCCATCCGTCCTGTGAATCCAACATTTAGGCCCAAGTTTAGCAACCACTTTGACCACCAAAAACTATATATGCAAAATATATCATCAAGACTTATGGCCAATATAAAATTTAAAAAACCACAAATTTCAAATCAAACATCAATACATACAACTTTATAAGCCAAACAATAATTCTTTATAAGCCAAACAATAAATTCTTGATAATATTGATTTCAAAGACAGCACAAAATTCACCTTACAAGTATATTCACTCATATTAACTTCAAAGAAAATAGCTAGTGAAATTATATAAAAGGAAAAAATAAAAAGAACGACAAGTAAAGGAGAACTAGTCAAGCCCAATAAGCATTCAGTTATATGAAAATCAAATGTTCCTACTTCTCATTAATCATGCAACACTTCCACACCCTCACAATCCATCCTCACATAGTGCTCATCTTCATCATTAGTATTTGCACCAAGTCTAGATGCATCTAAATGTGCAGATGGCATATAGGCATCTTCATCATACATATCCAAATCACGAAAGCCTCTTGAAGGTGCTTTAAGTACAACTTCCCAACTAGATGTATCATTATCCCTCAAATAGAACACTTGTTTTGCATGTGATGCTAGAATGAATGGATCTCTCTCAAATGGATTTCGTCCTTGTTGGATGTTGACCAATGTAAATCCATCTTCAACTTTGACACCGTTTCCGATGGTTGCCCACCACATTTAAATAGAGGAACTTGAAATTTGTAGTAATCCAACAAAATTATGTCTCTGATTACCCCATAGAAACAGATTTTTTCAATAACTTGTGCAATGTCTTTTTTACTAGATCGACAAATAGTTTCTGCTTCAATGGAAACACCACTATTTTGTGTGGATCTTTGGACATCACTTGTATGAAAGCGATGCCCATTAATGACATAGCCCAAATAAGACATTGCATGTTTTCTTGGGCCAACTGCAAGCCATTTCAATCTATCTGAAACCTCATTACCACATGATTCAATCTTTGCTTTCAATCACTGAGAAAAAGTGTCCATTTGTCTAGAATGTAGTAGAGCGGCATCCCTCAAGAAACGTCTGTCCAAAAGCTTAAGCTCCTCCGCATGCATTCTAATAAGGAAGGCAAATTGTGAGATAAATATATCATATAAACACTCAATTAGTAATAGAAGTTTATGTTATCATACTTACTCTAAATATGGTTGGACTTCAGAACTGTTTATCAACACACAACAATGAGCAATTTGTAACATATCATCAGGTATCATGATTGAATTCCCCAACGTAATAGGACGTCCTTCTAGTATTGTTTCAGTTTCAAATTCTTCATTGCGGTTATGTCGAGCACCTATTTCAGTTGCTTGCTTCATGTACCCACTACAAAATTGCATGCACTCTTCAGCTATATAGCATTCCGCTATGCATCCCTCTGGTCTTGCACGATTCCTAACATATCCCTTAAGTATCATCATATATCTAGACCATAATATAATTAATATTCAGATTAATAGCTTTTTGGACAAATATATCAATAGATATATACATAATAAAAAGTGATATTGTAACAAGCCCGCGAGGGACCTCGCTACAGTTCGGACTCGATTTTGTTGCGGTTCTCAATCTTGAACCAAAGAGTCCAAATCCGGCAAATCGTTTTTGAGAAAAACAGATTTTTTTGAAAGAAGTGCCAAACATGGACTGCTTTGCCAGATAACAGAGTCGCCACCTAAATATTTTAAAATGGGAAATTTAGGAAACCCTGACTCGGTGCCAAAAGGCCACGTGTTCGTCATCACCAAAGTTGGCTCGGGAACTCGGGTACGATTGGGGAAGGTCACATCGTGAGCACCCTCGCTCGCCCGATCAAAGACCGGCCTCTACTAACCATGATATCTATTTTTGAAAACACTGTGAGTTCTTATTCCGGTTATTAGCCTAGGTTACTATGTGATGCGCACAGCATACAAGTATAGACTGAATCGCCTGAATTGGAACTGAACATCTCATGTTTGTTTGTTTGAAAATGGTTTGATGGTGCTACCCGCAAGTAGGCTAAGACGCGGATTTGCCACCCTCAGGTGGGCTTAGAAAACAATGATTTTGCCACTATCTAGTGGGCTTAAAACAAGCATTTGATGAATTATTCCAATTCAGATAACTCAACCTCCACCCACAGGCATTCAAGGCAGTTATATCACATAAGCATTTAGCCTCATGGTAAGCATGCTATTCATGGCAGCACTCACACGCATGCAAGGATGCTAAAGCATAAAACTCACCGAGTACTCCAAGCCAAAACAGGAAAACGATTAGAAATCATGCATGAATCCTAAATATGCTGAAATGCCTAATGCAACACATGCAAAATGCAACTATAGCAGACCCGGCTATTCTAAACATGGTATATGAAATGCTACAGTTAACATGTATTTATTTTGGAATTGAAATACAAATGCAGTTAGTATGATGCGCCGAGCCCGGTGCATGCAAAACAGATGAATGATGCAAACATGCTGTCATACTGTATGCTAATTGAAATATGCCCTATATCTAACCATCGTAAGCAGGTAAATAAAAGGGAGAAAGATGTGGGGTTGGAAGACATACATCGCACTCACGCACACTTATTACAAGTTTGCCCTCGCGCAGAGGGTCCGAATAAATAATAATACAGTCCGAAAATGAAAGGATAATACAGTCCGAATAAATATAAAAATTTCTAATTAATTGACAAATTAAATAAGAAAAAAAAAACTGGCATGCAAGCCAGGGACCGCCTTGCTTCTGATGGATGATGCATTTTGGGCTACCTGGCACGGAAATCCACTGGGATGCCCCAATTAGCCTCTGTTTGCACTTTTTCTCGAAATGCATGCCAAACTCCGAAGAGCTGTTGATCCTTCATTTTGCTGCAACGGAGAGCAGAAAAAGGGCATAGCAATGTATTTCACACATATATGCATGTCTCAATCCTCGTGCCACCAACCACCCATCTCGATGCATGATGGCCGAGGAGCCGAATTGCACAACTCAATATAGGATGAATGCAGATGAATGCTACAACAAAACCTAACTCCATCATGGGTAATCCGGAGTGTCGGTGACTTGGGAATTGAGACACACTCCATCACTCGGAGTACGGAATGTACCTCGTTTCCCATGCCCGGGCTAACGCCTATCCCGAACACGATGCAATATGCATGGTATGCATGAAATGCAGCTAACATGTGATATAGCATGCACAATGCTATGAAAGTGAGATGCCTCGAAATGCGTGCCCAAATGGCACACAAACCGAGGCGATGACATACAAGTATGAGATGACATGAAATATGATACACAATGAGACTAAAAAAGAGATGTCTCGAAATGCGTGCCCACGGGCACGCAAGCCGAGGAATGCATAAAATGGCATACGGAATGCAACAGAACTAAAAATTACATACAGAATGCAAATTGGGCTTACACTAACATGAGAGGGCCTCAGCCGCACCCACATATGAGGCCGTCGGATAAGAAAATGAAATGCCTCGAAATGCGTGCCCACGAGCACGTAAACCGAGGCGGCGACATACAGGCATGAAAAATGCAGATTGGGCTTACACTATCATGAGCAGGCCTCAGCCACACTCACATAAGATGCCAAGAGATAAAAAAAAAAGAAGTGCCTCGAAATGCATGCCCACGGGCACGCAAACCGAGGCAATGGCATACGCAATGCAAATGACATGAAAAATGCAGATTGGGCTTACACTAACATGAGAGAGCCTCAGCCGCACTCACATAAGCTGCCGGCGGATAAAAAAAGAGATGCCTCGAAATGCGTGCCCGCGGACACGCAAACGGAATGCAATGATGGGCTTATGCCAATATGAGAGGGCCTCAGCCACACTCACATAGGCTGCCGTCGGATAAAAACGAAGCGCCTCGAAATGCGTGCACACGGGCACGCAAACCTAGGAATGCATGAAATGGCATACGGAATGCAATGATGGGCTTATGCCAATATGAGAGGGCCTCAGCCACACTCACATAGGCTGCCGAGAGATGAAAATTAGGCGCCTCGAAATGCGTGCCCACGAGCACGCAAACCGAGGCATGGCATACAGGCATGAAATGGCATGCGAATGAGATGCGATATATGGCATATGGAAAATGCAAACTTCAGCAGCTAAAATGATGCACAAATAGCCCCCGAATTATGACAAAATTACACCCGATGCCCGAAATGCAATGTTATGTACCCGAAACGGCTTACAGCCCTACTAAACATGCACAATATGGACATAACACGTATAACAGTAGCAAGGCAGCCCCTAAACTAACATTTTTTCAGTATAAAGCAAGACCAAACAATGATCACAAGTATGGTAAAAATAGCTTGCAAAAATGGGGGAAAAGAGGAGAATTACAAAGAAAGTGGTATCTACAATGCTCAAAATGAAAAACACAGTTCTAAAACATTAAAGAGGGGCAAAAAATATTCACATTTACAAGAGATGACATCCCCCAATTCAGCATGTAGATAGGCTAAACATAGCATGCAAAATAATGAGCCAACAAAGGCTATAACATGAGGTACCAAAAGCATGCATCAAACAACTTTGGACCCTTAACAAAACATGAAGAATGGGAAAAAATAAGACACTTTCTAAGCCTGATGAAGGCTGAAAACAGAAGCCAAGCAAGCCTAACAAAGCATGCAAATTAATGAACCAAATAGGGAGTACAACATGAAGTACTAAAATAATTTATCAAATGGCCTAAGACCCTTAACAAAACATGAAGAGAAGGCCAAAATAAGGCTATTTCTAAGCCTGATGAAGGCTCAAAACAGAAGCTAAATAAGCTCAAAGGGGCATGCCAAATAGGAGTAGAACATGAATTCAAAGCAAGTGGCATGTAGAGCATGAAAACCAGGTTGAGCCCTTCTTCAATGTTTAAGAGAGGCTAAAAATAAGCATAATATCAGTTCATGAGATGCTCCAAATCAAATCACAAATAGGCCAAATAAACCATGCAATTTTACGGAAAATATGGAGGATTACAAGGCAAGTGCATGATAGAGCCATCAAACATGATGGATCCCTTCTCCAATGTTGAAGAGAGGCTCAAAATAGGCCCACTCACAGTTTATAACAGGCTCGAAATCAGATCACTCATAAGTCAAATAAAGCATGCAAAATAATGGCATAAAGAGTGATATTGAAAGAGGTGTGTCATGGAGACACCAAACAGAGTTGAGCCCTTCCACAAAGTTGTAGAGGGGCTCAAAATAAGCCTAAAACCAGTAGGGGTCGGAGCCCAAAACAGAGAGTAAATAGGGTAAATAATTGATTCAAAATTATGCTAGAAAAAGGGAATTAGTGGCTTACCCTTGAAGACAAGTCTTTTGTTGCTTCTTGGCTTGAATTTGCTGGTCCTTAGCCTTTGAAAATCACTTCTTTGCTGCTGGAATGGAGGTGGTGATGGTGGTGCTTAGGGTTGATGAAGAAAGGAGCTAGAAACTTGAAGCTTTTTAGGGTTTTTGAGATAGAAAATGGAGGTTTTGGAAGAGAGGTTCTTGAGAGAAAATCTTGTAACCCTAGGGAAGGAGCTGTCCAGCCCCTTAAATAAACCAAAAAGGGTGTAAAAGGGGAGGGAAATGCACCCAAGCTTTCCCTCCCAAAATATCCCCCGGAGGACAGGGATATTTTGAAAAATAGCCGATACAGAAGAGGTGAAAAGAAGAAAATTTGGCCCGGCCAGTGGCTCTGAAGGTGGCCGGCCACCCCAACCGGTCGGCCACCACTCCCTGGCCGGCCATGGCCAAAAATGGGACAAAAAAATTGCTGGCCGACCACCATGTTTTAGGGTCCTCCCAGGTGTGTAGAATAAGGCCCCAGGGTTGGAACTTGGCAACACTAAAACAGGAGTCACAACATTGCACTTGAAGAAGAGGCTCAAAAATGAAAATCTGAATTACTGGCCGACCACCACTTTTTAGTGTCCTCCCATGTGCCCTCATCAAAAATATGTAGTCCCGGCTCGAAGAAAATAACCCTAGGGTGTTCAACATTAGCCCGGAAGTGAGAAAAAAGGGCGCCGGAGGAGCAAAACTGGTTTTCTGAAACAATTGTTGGCCTCCCACCCTCCAGTGATCTTCTTGATACTAAAACAGAGGTATCTGCCAAAATTGAACAAAAACCGATGCAAAATGAACGCTCGGGGCCTAAACCGCGCGATTCGGGGGCCCGAAAATAGGCTGCAGGCACCGAAAGTGGCATTCGGCCACGAAGTGGGTATCTGAGACCCCAGTGTTCCTCAGTATGATAAAACAGAGGTCCCCGCCGAAAATGAACAAAAACCGATGCGAAATGAATGCTCGGGGCCCAAATCACGCAGTTCGGGGTCCCGAAAATAGGCTGTAAGCACCGAAAGTGGTGTTCGGCCACGAAGTGGGCATCAGAGGCCCCAGTGTTCCTCGAAATGATAAAACAGAGGCACTTGCCAAAAACTGGAGAAATCGGAGATGGTTGGGCGGTCCCGAACCGAGGCACACGGCCTGACGGCTCCGAAAATCGGGAACCGGGCTCCGAAATGGGAAAAATGGCCTACGGCCACGAAAAGTAGCTCACGGCCACTAAGAGATGGCCTACAGGACCACTCCCTCCCCTCAGGAAAGAAAACAGAGAAAACCGAGTCTGGTTCGCAAACCGAGACAAGGCATGAAGAGTTCAAGTCCGGAGGCGCCGCTATGACTCTGAGACTTCTGAACGAGCACAATATGCAACATCACCAAGCGCTCAATCGGTGACGTCTAAGTCTTAAGGTCGGTCAAAAATGGGGTGTCTACAGTTGCCCCTCTTTGACAGAACTCGGAAGTCAAGAAGTGACGGGAGTGAATGTCAAAGCCCCGAGACGACCCATTTTTGACAAGGCCGAAGACTTAGACAATCATACAAGATGAACAGATATGTGCACCCGCAGGCGTGCCCGCAGGCAGGGGGCAAAATATAAAGTGATAGGCACGGACCCAAGTGATCATGCAAGTGCAGCAAGCTGTAATGAAGCAAGTATTGACAAATAGATGCAACAGTTTTAAGCAAGAATGCAAAGCAACAACTACATTTCATGCAGTTAGGAATGCGGAGAATCATTCAATTCTCGTCGCGTCTCACACGGAGAAGATACGATATGCATGCGATTAAATGCAGTCTTCGTCGCACCAGCCTCAAATGAACCGTACATACAATATCGTGCCTGCAAAAGAGAGAAATTCAACAAGAACAATATGCTAACAACATATATTCAATGCGATTCCTATGATTCGAAAAGTTTGACACACGCAGTGTCGGCGAGTGGATGCATCACAATGCGAGAAAAGATAATGCGTGACAATGCATGCTCAAGCATAGAAGTATTGTACACCAAGAAATCATGCATGACAATGCAAAACATTCATGAGAATGCAAATTATGAGCCAAATAATGCAAAACGAGCACAAATCAAGGTGCCTGTTTGTTGCGCAACAACGAGCTGGGAAAGCAGCGTTTGGCGGCAAGAACTCGATCGACCTCTCGATTCACCTCCCGGAGAGGTCACAACATGTTTAAAAAGGATACACTCTGATTTTGATGAATAATGATGAGACACATGTCAGAAATTGCAATTGAAGTTCCGATGGAGCAATTCGGCGCCAGAAAGTGCACTTTTCTTGAACTTTTTCAAGTCCCGGGAACTCCGATTTTCCTCAAAATTTGCAGAGAGGTAGGGGAGGGGGTGGGGACCATGGTCGGTCAGCTCATTGCCCTAGGAGAGGCCATCGGCCAGGGCAAAAAAGTAAAGGGGCCGGCCAGCCAAAAAAGGTGGCCGGCCGGCCACCTGCCCAAAGCAGGGGCATTTTGGTCATTTTTCCCATTTCTATATATACACACCTCCATTCTATCCGAAATC
Source organism: Camellia lanceoleosa (assembly GCA_025200525.1). Taxonomy (NCBI): domain Eukaryota; kingdom Viridiplantae; phylum Streptophyta; class Magnoliopsida; order Ericales; family Theaceae; genus Camellia; species Camellia lanceoleosa. Next base: position 143,552,599 of record CM045769.1, on the reverse strand, counting down.
ACACCCAAAGTTGTGAAAACTCCTTCCCTTGCTCTCTAGACCATTTTCTCCTTCAAATTGGCACTTTATACGCGCCCTCCGGCCTTCCACGCAAGTTGTTTTTGCGAAATCTTCCAGCGTTAAGCATTTTGAGCCGACTAAATTTTGATTCCGGGGCGTCTCTTCTCATTTTCACCACTTGAGGTAAGTTTGTCTCAATATTTGGAAAATTTTCCGGGAGTTGACTTTTTGTTGACTTTTTCCAATTCCCGAGAGTTGACTTTTTGTTGACTTGTTCCAATTTTGGCCCATTTTTGCTCATTTTTGCTTCTCTTTGCAGATTTCTTGACATTGCGGGTCATTTCCCTCACGATGGAGGTTTTCCGGGTGCCGGAGATGATTTCGACATTATGACATTGCCCCCGAGGGTTCGCCCTTTTGTTCCCGATCGATATGCCCCAGCGGTACATAGGCTTCCGCGAGCCACTTTTCGTCATTTCACCGAGTTCAACGATCGGGTACTGGGGATCTCTTCATGAGAGTCGAGCAGCACCTCTCCCACGATGCAGAGGTATTTTACTTTATTTTATGTATCTTTTGTGCATTTCATTCCTCTGCCATGCTTAGACACACAGTTTAGCTTACGACATAGTACTTGCATCCTGAGCATGTGACTTAAACACTTGAATTTCGTGAACACCCGGCACATTGAATAATTGTGAATGCACAGTACACATTAGTTAGAAATTGAACACACGGCTCAAACATTGATTCGCGGAACACACAGCCCGAAATTGAAAATGAGCACACAGCACATACCGACTAAGAGTAGAACACACAGTCCCAAAACTCAGATTTACTGAACACGCAGTCCAAATTTGAAGTGAACGCACAGCCCACTGATTAAGAGTAGAACACACAGCCCTAACTCAGATTTACTGAACACGCAGCCCAGATTTGAAGCAAACACACAGCCCACTGATTAAGAGTAGAACACACAGTCCCAAACTCAGATTTACTGAACACGCAGCCCAGATTTGAAGTGAACACACAGCCCACTGATTAAGAGTAGAACACACAACCTTAAACTCTGATTTACTGAACACGCAGCCCAGATTTGAAGTGAACACACATTAATCGATTAAGAGTAGAACACACAGCCCTAAACTCTGATTTACTGAACACGCAGCCCAGATTTGAAGTGAACACACAGCCCACTGATTAAGAGTAGAACACACAGTCCCAAACTCAGATGTACTGAACACGCAGCCCAGATTTGAAGCGAACACACAGCCCACTGATTAAGAGTAGAACACACAGCCCTAAACTCTGATTTACTGAACACGCAGCCCAGATTTGAAGTGAACACACAGCCCACTGATTAAGAGTAGAACACACAGTCCCAAACTCAGATTTACTGAACACGCAGCCCAGATTTGATGTGAACACACAGCCCACTAATTTTCTGAAATTTGAACACGCAACCCAGAACACTTCATTTGCAGCTCATTTTCACTTCATTTGCTGATAGCTCATTTTCACTTCATTTGCTGATACATGCATTCATTCTAAATGCAGGCTGGCTCTCACACAGTGCGAGGATATGGCTCCACCGCCGCGAGGGAGTGGTATGCTGAGCTTCCGGAAGCTGTCCGGGACCTGGTTGACTTCGCAGGATTCGAACCATTCTGCAGGGGGTTGTCACACTGTCTTATCAATAGGACATTATTTGCTGCTCTGGCAGAGAGATGGTGGGACACCACCAATTCTTTCCATTTTTCTGCGACCGGGGATATGACCATGACCCCACTGGACTTTGCTGTACTCACCGGCCTAGACATAGGCGGTGGACCCATTCCCTACAACGAAGATATGGGTCAGTGGGAGGCCGTTTGGATGCATCTATTGGGGGCACTCCCGCCTGTAGACAGAGCTTCCGGGAGGGTTCGGTATACTTGGTTTTCTTCCCATTTCCGGCGGCCACAGATGGAGCCTGAGTCTCCCGAGGAGGTCGAGCAGTATACCCGTGGTTTCCTCATGTTCCTCTTGGCACCACTGCTTTTCGATAGAGGGAACATGGTCGGGCTGTATCTCTTGAGTGCCCTAGTAGACCTATCACAGGTCAATCAGTATGATTGGGGCGGCGCTGGCCTGGCTACCCTTTATTGCTACATGAGCGTAGTCTCTCGCACGCGGGGGTACTTACTTGGCGGCCATCGAGAGCCCGAGGTACATTCTGTCCTCTTGATTTACATTTTTGCTCCTCATTACTTGTTCACTGCACACACGGCGCACTTTGCACTCTATATTCTGCCTTTTAGCACATTGTATTCACATCCCGCACTGCTTTTCTCAGCTATGGGTATATGCATATTTCCCCACATTAGCTCCGGAGATGGAGGTGGCAGGACCTCCTATGACTCCATTTTCATTGATGTTTGAGGGCGAGCACTTATCGAGGCCTCGAGAGACTCTCTTCTCTCTGCGACAGTACTTCGACACTGTTCGGGCGACAGAGGTATTTCAGAACTCTCAGTTCCTTTCATTTTCATTCTTGGCTTGCTCTATATATTCTGATTTCTGATTGATTTATGCACTGGTTATCCGCAGATCACTTGGCAACCCTGGGCAGTCTTTGGCGATGATCTCGAGAATCGACTTTGAGGGTCGACTAGTTCCCAAAGATAGGTTCCTGCCGAGGACGGTCGGTAGGCTTGGTTCTCGGGAACGCTTTCAGCGACAGGGGTGGGGGTATGATTCTCAGGACCCTCCTGCGGTGCCTCCACCCACTATGCGGATCGGCTATCTATTCATCGAGGAGGTCATTAGGGACATGCAGGCACCGATGCTTTATTACATCTCATTGAGGGAACTACGCCACATATCGCCGCATATATCGATGCCCCCTTGACGGAGTACGGACTCCTGCCATCGAGGCCCTCTTGGCGCACCATCTTCGAAGCCGTGCCGTCGCAAACATCCCTCTTCTAGCGAGGTGGTGCATCTAGAGGTAGAGGCGATTCGATTCCTCCGATCCTCCGACTCTCGATCATCTGGATGGCGGATATGCCGGCCGAGTTGACGAGTTGGCGATGGGACTACTTCTCGATTCCGATCCCTATGGAGCCTCCGATGCACAGTCACGAGATATGTCGCTGATCCGACTCACCACCGGTATGTTCTACCATTTTCATTTGTCACACGTACATTTTGGCGTTGCTTTATTTATTGATGAGTTGAGCTTATGTCCAGCCACCTCGGGAGTACATAGACCGGATGCTCGGGGTGGTGGCCTCACTTGAGGATGGTCTGCGTGAGAGGCACAGATGTCCATCATGGGCTTCTGTACCCTTCATCTCTCTTTCATTTATCATATTTCATTAACATCTTTGGTTTTGAACATTCTCACAGATTGATAGACTGTGTAGAACACATCTGGCACACATCCCATTCACATACTGTACTTGCACCTGCTTTTTATGTTTGACCTGATGTATTGCACTTTTCATTTTCAGATGCCTCCCGTATATGCTTCGTCGCGGGCCAGGCCATCAGGGCCTTCTCAGAGAGGTCGAGGTGCTAGACCTACTCGAGGTACTGGGCCTCGAAGAGCTCGAGGAGCAGGGTCGTCTCGCAGACGCAGGGCGCCCATTGTCGAGGATGAGGAGGAGGAGGTCGCAGACCGTGTGTCAGAGACATCTCCTGGAGAGGGAGGCTCCGGTCTTGGTTCCGGGAGCGGAGGCGAGGCTGAGGGGGATCCGGAGGATGACAGCTCTGATCCGGATGGTGATGATGGTGCAGAGGTTGTCCCGCAAAAGAGGATGAGAGGGCCTCCTCATTCCCGTTCCCGAGGACACTGATATTATTTCCTGCTTTATTTTACTTTTTGGCTAATAGTTTGTAGCACTTTGCACATTGTTAGGCAGTTCTATTTTCTGTAAAACTTGTACCTTTATTTTGTTGTAAAACATAATGGAATGAAACAGCTTTTGAAAAGATGTTTGTATTTGAAACTCTTAGCATCGCTTCGCATCATTTTGCACAAAAATGGAATCGAATGAAAATGTGCCTCATGTATTTACCGGGTCAGGTAATGAACCGATGCAACAAATCAAAACAACTCGACTCACTAAGAAATAACAGAATCTTAGCAAGTTTACAACTCGATAAACAAAGTATAACAATGTTAACGACTCAATAGACAAGACTTAACAAAATTGCGTAACCAAAAAGCAACAATTCAAAACATAAAATGCGACAGCTCGACAAAACTTACAACTCGATAAACAAAACAACAACTCGATAAGCAAAATACAATAGAACATACTTCGGACGGACAATCCGGATAATGGAATGTATCCAAAACTGATAGAAATGGAGGCCTTCGACATCCCTGATGCATGAAAAGTGCCTCAAACATCCCTCCGGCGAGCAAAATAGGACCAACGCGCGGCCGAAAACATTTTGCATTTGAAGACTAGAAGGTGGCCAGCCTACTAGGATAGATGGCCGGCCGGCCACCTCTCCCGCAACCTCCAGAAATTTGACACGTGTCCTTTGAATAGTGTTTTGCCCCTCTATAAAAGCCCCCCCCTTGGAACTCATTCATTTCATCACCTTTCCTCGCAAAAATGGAGGCATTTCTCACAGAAAATCTCACATCTTGGATTTCTTCTTTACATGGCTCGGAGAAATTGAACTTCCGGGGTTTTGGCTTGAATGCACTATTCACGCTAGGCCGGACTCCACTGCATCTTCCTTTCTTCTATGCCGCGGCAAGGTTTTGGAACCCGGTGACGCACGTCTTTAGCTTTGGCGGGCAAGAGGTATGTCCTACTTTTGAAGATTTTCAAATCTAGATGGAGTCCGGCGGCGAGGAAATTTCCTTGACTCAATTTTAGCTATGCCCAAACCTTAGAGGCGGATGTGCGGTCTTAATGCGCATGATGCTAGATCTCGATTGGTGATGGCATGTTGGATATCCGAGCCCGATTTATCGATTTTCGATCGGTGACCGCAAAGAACCACTATTGGCAAGGCTTCCGCGACGCCCTCTGCTTGTGCCTACTATCTCATTTTCGTTTGTCTCGGCCCGAGGAGCTAGTATCCGCTTGATTGAAGTCGCCAAGGCTTGAGGGATGGGAAGAGTCATCGCCATGACATTGGCCGAGACATCGATGGGCTTGGATGCTTTCTCACGGAGACAACCAGTTTATGGGAGTCCACCATCACAGGTGTAATGTTTCCCACCCAAGCTCACATGTATATTCACTCACATCACTCGGCCCTCGGGCTCAGTTTTTCTCACAAAACCCTTATCTTACTTTTCTCTCATCGCACATCTCTCCATTCTTTATTCTCTCATTTTTCATCCCTCCCCAGATATGGTTGATGGATAAATTGCAAGTTGTGGACTCTTGCCCTGCCTACTCAGCCCGTGGCTACTTCTTTCGGCAACGCCTCGTTGACGCCCTTGATGAGGGATGGTGGTTTGAATGGATGTGCAACTTGTCGGCGGATCGCATTGCGTGGCGTTGTCCTTGGCTCAATCTCTCGGCAATGAGCTATAGTATGTCCCGGCAAGTCGGGATTCGACTGATCGGCTTGACTCACTATGTGTTCTATTTCCCATTCCGTATTCTGCGCCAATTTGGCCATGATCAGACTTGCCCACCAGAGGAGATAGAGTATCCGGTTACATTTCATTTCCTGCGCAAATTGCTCGACAGCCGCAAAGATGGAGAGTTAGAGAGCTTCTGGCCCCTGCTCCTATTTTCAGTTGCACTTTATCTGACGAGTGCTGGGATTGGCTCAACAAAGAAGCACAGGTTGGGCCTAAGTTGGCATCAGAGGCTTCAACTAGCTCGAAGAGCGCGAGGACACCGACTTGACTATGCCCCCATTTATTGCTTTATTAGTACTTTCAAGTTTTCTTTATGAGTGTAATAAAAGCAACTTCAATTGTATGCAAGAGCAAAAGAACTACTTTTGAAATCAATGAAATTGAAGGTTGTGGTAATCGAAAATTCTCCACTTTTGGTCCAAAAATGGTCTTAGTTGTGAAAAGATTAATTTGAACAAAGTCAACTTTTATTAAAACTTTTCAAAACTATTTTCGATATAGATCGAATCGACATGCGAGATCATCCTTTGAGATGCACAACCCCGAATCCTAGCAACTGGAAAGTTGCCCCTAGTCTGAAAAGTGCCTCGGCAATTCATAGCAACGGAAAGTTGCCCCTAGTCTGGATGATGCCGCAACACTTCATTGCAACGGAAAGTTACCCCTAGTCTGAATAGCACTGTACCGGAGATCACAATAAATGCTGATGAATAGAGATGACTGAGATGATCAGAATGGACAAAGTTGATCGGGGAAAAGATTGTGACTGAACTTCAAGATGAAGTCGCCACGATCCCAAATATGGGAATCAAGTCTTACGTAGTTCGGGCTTAGGTTCGCCGGTATTTTCGCTCTCCTTTGCGCTCTAACTTTTGCCAAGGCCGCCCTTTGCGGGTTTTCAACCTTATGAGCTCAGTTTTATAATTTTCAAATTTTCTATGCTCAATTTTGCCTAGGTCGCCTTTTCGGTTTTCGCCTAGCGAGCCTCTCGAGGTAGTATTTCTTCAACTTGTCCATGTTGATCGGTTGGGAAAACTCTAAGCCATCTAGATCCATCGTAACCACAGCTCCACGACCAGATTGACTTGATAATGTAGGACCAAATTCAATTGGGTCTGAACTTGCCCCTTGGGTCGTGGATGGGAGCTCGGTTGTCCTTGAGTACCAAATCTCCTTCTTTCAAGTTCCTGGACTTAACCTTCTTGTTGAAAGCCTGGGCGATTCTGCGTTGATAACCTTGGATGTGGTACAGTGCTTTCAGCCTTCTTTCATCGAAAAGCATAAGTTCCTCAAATCTGCAACGCCAATCCGCTTGCTTATCCGCACTCGGCCAATACTCGTAATGACGGGACCTCAATCTCAATAGGCAGAACGGCCTCCATCCCATAGACCAATGAGTACGGAGTCGCCCCAGTAGAAGTTCTAATCGAAGTCCTGTAGCCCCATAGAGCAAACGGCAGCTTGTCTGGCCAGTCCCGATAGGTTTCCACCATCTTCTGTAGTATGCGCTTGATATTCTTGTTGGCGGCCTCAACTGCTCCGTTGGTTTGCGGCCGGTAAGTAGACGACTTATGAAAAGCCACATTGTATTTCTCCAACAAATCAATCACCTCCTTTTTGAAGTGGGAACCATTGTCTGAAACGATTTCATTTGGGACCCCGTAGCGACAGATGATGTTGTTTCTGATGAATTTTGCAACGTGTGAAGCTTTCAACACTGCGTAAGATTGGGCTTCAACCCACTTTGTGAAATAATCTATCGCTACTAAGATGAACTCATGCCCATTCGATCCCTTCGGCGTAACGGCTCCGATTACATCAATTCCCCAGACAGAAAATGGCCATGGCGAAGTCATGTTGTACAGCTTTGACGGCGGGATGTTCATGCGATTTGCATGAATTTGACAATAATGGCATCGCCGAACGAAACCAATACAATCCTCCTCCATGGTGGACCAGTAATAACCTTGTCTAAGGATCTTCCATGCCAACATCACCCCATTCATGTGTGCACCACATTCACCCCCGTGGATGGCTTCCATCAAACGTTTGGACTCTTCAGCATCAACACACAGTTTATGCATTCCCAGATGACCCCGTTTATACAGTTTACCTCCGCAGATGATGAACTGAACTGCCATTCTTCTGATTGCCCTCTTGTCTTTGGCATTTACCCCTGGCGGGTATGTTTCTGTCTCCAAGAAGTTCCAGATATCGTAGTACCAAGGGTGTTCGTCCTGAACTTCATCTATGGTTGCAATCGACTCATAGGCAGGTACAAATTTCTGGTCGATGATGACTGGACACATCCGGACTCCACACGGGATGTCTATCATAGATGATAGAGTTGCCAGCGAATCTGCAAACTTGTTGTTCTCTCTTAGTAGATGAGCAAAACTTAACTTTTCAAACCGAGGAATCAGCAAATCCAAGGTTTGGTGATACATCATCATGTTTTCCTCTTTTACTTTCCAGTCTCCTTTAGCTTGAGACACAACAAGGTTCGAATCCCCAATGACGCCCAAATTGCCTTGCCCTAATTCCGTGGTCGCTCCAAACCAAAGAATGCACGCCAGATTCTGCTTCATTGTTTGAGACTTTGAACCGGAGTTTGAAGGCTAGAGGGATACGGGAATTGTCGGGTGCTATTAGCAACACTCCTATCCCATACCCATGTTGATTTGACGCTCCGTCAAAGTACATTGTCCAAATTTCCTCGTCGATATACAGGATTGATTCATCCGGGAATAGGTACTCAACTGCTTCATCCCCCTCAACCGGGTGGTCGGCAAGGAACTCTGCCACTGCTCTTCCTTTCACTGACTTGCGCGTCACATATGTGAGATCAAATTCGGAGAGCAACAGCAACCAACGAGCTAGCCTACCCGTAAGCGCTGGTTTCTCGAAAAGATATTTGATGGGATCTAGTCGTGAAACCAACATTACAGAGTGAGCTAACAGGTAGTGCCGCAGTTTCCTAGTAGCCCATACCAGAGCTAAGCAAGCTTTTTCGAGCGGTGTATATCGGGTCTCGTATTCCAGCATCTTCTTGGTTAAATAGTAGATGGCTTTCTCCACCCTATCTTCTGATTCTTGTGCAAGCATGCAGCCCATCGTGGTCTCAGTTACTGACAGATACAAAATCAACGGTTTCCCTGGTTCTGCTGGTGATAAAACGGGTGGGTTCTGTAGATATTCTTTAATCTGTTCAAATGCAATTTTGACATCGGCCGTCCCATTGGAACTTCTTTCCTTTCTTCAGGAGGCCAAAAAGTGGTTCACAAGTCAAGGTTAGTTTTGAAATAAACCGTCTTATGAATTGCACTTTACCCAGAAAGCCTCGCACCTCCTTTTCAGTCCTCGGTGGTGGCATTTCTAAGATGGCCTTGATTTTGGAAGGGTCGACCTCGATGCCCTTTATGTAATCGAAACCCCAAAGATTTTTCCCCCAGAACACCAAATGTACATTTCGAGGGTTTAGCCGAACCTAATTCCCCGATCCTTTGGAAAAACTTGTGCAAGGCGGTGTAGTGGCCCTCTTTCCTTGACTTGACAATCATGTCGCCCACGTACACCTCAACCTCTTTGTGGATCATATCATGTAGTATTGTGGTCGCGTCCGTTGATAAGTAGCCCCAGTTTTTAACCCAAACGGCATTACCCTAGCAGATGTTCTTCACTGGTGGTGAATGCGCTTTTTTCTATCTTCCGCGCCATCACTATCTGGTTGTACCACGAGAAGCCATCCATGAATGAGAGCAATGCATGCCTCCGCGGAAGTCCACTAACTCATCGATGCGGTAGGGGAAAGTCGCCCTTCTGACTAGCTCGCTCAAATCCCTAAAGTCTACACACACGAATCATGCCATCTTTCTTTGGCACCGGAACAATATTAGCCAACCAAGTCGGATATTCAGATACCAGCAGGAAGCCTGCGTCAATTTGCTTGGTGACCTCTTCCTTAATCTTAAGAGCCCAATCCGGGCGGATCCTTCTAAGCTTCGCTGATGTGCCTGCCTCGGGGTCAAGGGGGATCCGATGCTGTACAATCTCAGGATCGATTCCAGGCATGTCTTCGTAGGACCACGCGAAAACATCTTTGAAATCTTTTAATAAAGCGATTAAGCGCCCGCGTTCCTCCGAAGACAACGTGGACCCGATCTGGACCAGCCGCGGGTCCTCCTCAAGACTAATGTTCACGGAAATGATTTTATCCATTAATGGCATAACAAATCTCTCTTGCTCTTGCTTTATTAGACGTTGTAAAACCAGAGGAACTTCGTCCTCGTGGTTTTGATCAAAATTTTGAAAGTCTGAATTAATACAATAAATTAGGGCACGTAAAAGTACTCGAAACCACAGTTCATTCTCATTAGGCACATCCAAATCATCCAATTCATCGGTTACATACAGACTCAAATGAAAAGGAAAAGACGACCGACAGATCAGGCATCCGGGTTGACACCCCAGAGTACCAGACTTCAGACTCGGACTTGAGCTGAATCGATTCCACTCGACTCACAGACTCGGTGGAATCAGATTCCGCCACTACCCCCGACCTTCTTTGGACAAAAATCCTCCTCGATCGCCAAGTGAGAGGGTGCGATTGATGCATCCAAGATAGGCTGGTCGGCTCCACACTGCTTTCATCCCCAATCATGGAAACCATGAAGTTATTCCCCAAGCAACCTTCGTCAATCGGAGGATCGAGAGGAGACATGCCTGCTACCCCATTTCCAATTCCGTGCCCTCGTAATCCTCGCCTTTATTCGCTCAACCTCAGTTGTTGGGTCTGTCTGCTCTGTGGCAACGTCATCCCCGGGTAGTTGCAGGTCGAAGAAGATTTCGAAACCTGGTACGCGCTTTTTCTCCGCGTTCAACCATGGCTCTGGGAAGCCGCAAAATGGAAAGTCTCCCCCCTCCCGGACAAAGGGTCCGTTCAGGGTACCCTGGATGGGCCTGTGCATTAGATCAAAAGGCTTCCCAGCCTCTGCCGGCCATTTCCTTTCCCTTCCTCGCCCAATCTTCTTTGGTGGGCAGATAACCCAATCCAAAGGTATGTGGATTGTGTGGCACTTCGGCCAACGCTGCGACTCCTTTCCTGCTCCCAATCCCATCCCAGGGATATGTTGTAGCTTGTTCATGAGGTAGACGGCTTGAGCGCTGACATACACACCCTCATTCACAGCCATAATATTTTGCACCACCCTGCCTCAAATAAAGTAAATCTGATATGAACATGTCTTCCATGCCGTGTTCGATCTCCAGATCGGCGTGAATACCTCCGGAGGAGGATGGATTGATGAATTCCCAAAAACAATGGCTACTCCTTTCCATAGGGGTATTTCACCATTTGATGTAGAGTAGATGAGACGACCTTCACCGATGCAACCAGTGGTCGCCCTAAAAGCATGTTAAAAGATGCAGGACCTCCAAGACATGAAAATCTACCTCGTGTTGTCCAGCCCAATCTTGGTTTGGATTTTATTGTCCCGTGACATCCCTACTTGTATTATCGTGAGGCTCGATCACTTGAGTAGTCGGTGAAGTCCGCAGGCTTTAACCCAATTGCATACCCCGTTCTGGCCGAGCAGACATTAATAGCGGACCCGGTATCAACAAGTACTACCAGAATCCATTTGTCCCTGGATTCTACAGAGATGTAGAGGGTCTGTATGATCCACGCCTCAGCGGCGCCTTATCCGAAAAGGTCAATGCCGGGGAACCTCCTCCCGGAAAGGCTAGCCCAACTAGTTGTTCTGGCGTAGTTTCGATAGAGAGTTTGGCTTTGTCCATAGCAGAGAGGACAGCCTGTCTGTGCACCCTTGAAGCCATAAGCAGTCCCCAAATGGAGATGTCTGCTTGTATTTTCTTTAACTGTTTCAGTACAGCCTCTTCTTCAACTTGCTTCTCCCTCTGCTTCTCCGCTTCTTTATCTTTCCCTGATGCCTCGGGTTGATCAAGGTGTGGGGGCTTGAAATACCGCCCACTTCTAGTCATATGGTCCACCTCTTCGAGGTACCAGTCTTTGCTGGCCACCCGCCCAATCTTCGCCTCAGGTGGGCGAGATACAAGTCGCCATCTTCCCACCACATTCCATTAGCATCTAGCGTGCACTGCGGTTCCCGCTTGTTTACGCCTCAAGATTTTCCTCCCACATGTTCACAAAGATGTTCAGCTTTTGTGCTCACAAAGATTCTCAACCTCCTCATGGTTCTTTGCTTTTCGGATCCTCTCGTAATCCCATTTCTTTTCTTGTTCCTCCAAAGGTCAATTGTTTGGTTTTCAAAATGTCTTGCTCGAGCGAAATTCTTCGACCGGCGCTCTCCCAATTCAATCGACCCTCGCCCTTCCGCCACAAATGGTACAATATCCGGCCGATCATCCAACCACGACGACTTTTGTCGACTCTCGTATTCGAACCAGTTGATTGATGCATCCCCTGATTCTTGGTCGTTGAGAAACTGGAGGTTGGCGAAGTCCTCTTCCACCGTTGTCAGATCATCCCCCGCTGATTCAAGTTTGTCCCCCCGGATCATACACAATTTCTTCCGTGACCCCACACTCAAATTTTAGGCTCATTGACAAGATATATCCACTCGGATCATAAGCTCTGCCAGCTAAATTCTCAGACTGCTCCACCCCAGACTCAACAGTTTTGCTTTCCTCGGTAGCCTGCCCCATTCCATTTTCGGTGGTCACCACCTTTGGCTCAGGTTGGGTTGTGGAGGTGTCCATCATGCACAAGTCAGTGCTATCAGGAAGGATCACCTCCGGCTTGGGTAAGTGGGAGGGAGTAATGTAGATACTAGGGTCGTAAGACACGTCCCCAGTTTGGATGAGATTGATTCTTTTGGGTGGATCTTGGTTATGTGCTGGGAGTGGGTTGGTTGTAACGTTGGGTCGCTCGGGAGGTAGAATGATGTTTTTGTCAATGAGATCTTGAATCTCATGACGCAGCCTGTAACATTGGTCGGTATCATGACCATGCTGCTGGTGGTATTTGCAATATTTGGCTGGGTTGTGGGAAGGGGGGAGTGGATTTGGAGGGGGCCTCGGTTCCAAGGGTTTCAGATGCCCCTTTCTGACTAGAACCCCGAGGACTTTGGACAAAGGCATATGTAGTGGAGAGAAGGTTCGTTGACCCCTGGATTGGTATCTTGAAGCTTGGTTCTCGCCTCCCAGATGCATCGAAAAAAGGTGTGGCTGCGGGCCTTGGTTGGGGAGGGATTCTTTGGTGACCATTCCGACCTCTGAAGTTCTTGCATTGGTAGAGCCGCTCGGGCCCGCATTGTTATTACGATTGAATGTTCTTCGGGGCTGCTCCCGATCCTGGTCAATCAACCCTTGCTTCATGGCATCCTCAATTTGCACCCCCATATCATGTAAGTCTACGAAGGTGGGGAAGGGAACTACGATCATCTTCTGCATAAGCCTTGGTTGGAGATTGCGCACAATCATCCGGATTTGATCTTTATCAGTTGGCCTTAAGGTCATCATCGATGCCTTTGCTCTCCACCGAGTGACAAAATCAGAGAAAGTCTCTTTCTGTTCCTGCCTTGTTGTCTCGAGATCACGTGTTGTAATCTCGATCTGAGTATTATATGAATATTGTGCAACGAAGGCTTCAGCCAACTCATCCCAGTTCCTCTTGACATCATTATCCAACTTTGCATACCGAGGCGGCCACTCTCGACGAGGTTCGCCAAACAAAGGAGAGTTTCAGAGTCCGGTTAGGCCCATTGGCATAAAATGTCTGAAAACAGCCGTAGATGAACCATGGGGTCCCCGGATCCATCAAAGCGATTGATCTGGGGCATCTTAAATCTGTCCGGCAATGTTATGGCCACATCAGTGTAGCCGTCTTCAATATCTGGGATGGCCTTCACCCCCTGTGATTTCTTGAAGAGCTTTTCCAACTTGCTCAATTTCAGAGCTGTCTGGTCTACCTCGAACTCGAATGGAGAGTCCGGGTGATTGGGTGTAATATTTTTGGACAGTTGCGGCAGAAGCGGGGGCGGAGCCAGCCCCGTTGGAAGACCTGTGTCCTCTTGGGTGTCTTGGAAGTTTGGCAGAGCGTTCTGTGGATTTGGGAGGGTATTCTGGGTGTTCTGGGTATTCTGGGGATTTGGAGGAGCATTCTGGCCAGTAGATATCTGCTCAGGTAATGGGGCCCCGGGTGGAGGAGGAACCTGATGTGCCCCTAGTGGAGGAGGGACCTGGTGTGAAGCAGATGCGGCATTCTGCTGTTGTAATCTGGTGATCAGCTCAGACTGCTGGGCCATGACAGCGGCCTGCTGTTTAGAAAATTTCGCCTGGCGAATAGCATCATCTTGCATTTGTTTCATGCTCTCATTCATCTAGCGCATCATCGCCTCCATTGCTGTATTCTGTTGTTCCATCTGAATAACCGGCAAGTGTATCTCTATAGCAGAAACAGGAATCTCAACCCGACTGTCTGACACTAGAGTAGATCATTCGGTGATCCGTGCTCTGACACACTGTGCCTTCTCGACCTTCTTCTGGTGACTGGGGGTAAAGAGTGGAACACTGGATGTCCGTCAACTAGATCCTCGGATCGGTTGAGTCGGCGACCTCGTGTCCAAATTGCTTGGGGAGTATCGACTGGCTCGGAAGCAATCGTGCTACAAACCTGCCCTAGCAAAAAGATAATAAAGCAAAAAGGAAATAAATGACCAGAAAAACGTGCAGCATAACAACTTAATTTAAATACACACAACACACAGTCGGGCATACAACACGCAGTTGGATAAGCTAGAAATACACTGTCCTCAACCATCGATCATCGCTCTCAGATCATCGTTTCCTAAATCAATCGATATCCGCAGACAACTGATTCTCAGATACTGGATGATGCCCGCAGGCCTGATGCCCAAACTCAACTGATACATACATTCCCTATAGAGACGCACTCTAACAAGCACATAGCAGATAAGTGAGAGCCAAAACACCCCTATGTTGGGGTAGGGTTTCCCTGTCCTATTTCGTCAGGAACTAGGGGTTCACTACGCAATGCTTCAAACAACCTATAAACGGGTAAGCAACCCGTCCTAGTTTGGAATGGTCACTATGGATTCGAATATGCACTAGGTCGAATGGTCAAAAGGGTGCCCCAGAAACCGGGTTTGTGTTCCCCATCGTCAGAGCCTAGAGTCGATCAGCCTTACGGACATGACTTGACAAGACAAGCCTCCGGCAAATCGTTCGGGAATGCCATATGGCAAACACGGTGTCCTAGGCGCACCAATGCAAATGCAATGCAAAGAAACACACAAATGTAGTTAAAAAACCAGATATCATGAGTTCGAGTCAAGTTCTCTAAATCCCCAGCAGAGTCGCCAGAAACTGTAACAAGCCCGCGAGGGACCTCGCTACAGTTCGGACTCGATTTTGTTGCGGTTCTCAATCTTGAACCAAAGACTTCAAATCCGGCAAATCGTTTTTGAGAAAAACAGATTTTTTTGAAAGAAGTGCCAAACATGGACTGCTTTGCCAGATAACAGAGTCGCCACCTAAATATTTTAAAATGGGAAATTTAGGAAACCATGACTCGGTGCCAAAAGGCCACGTGTCCGTCATCACCAAAGTTGGCTCGGGAACTCGGGTACGATTGGGGAAGGTCACATCGTGAGCACCCTCGCTCGCCCGGTCAAAGACCGGCCTCTACTAACCATGATATCTATTTTTGAAAACACTGTGAGTTCTTATTCCAGTTATTAGCCTAGGTTACTATGTGATGCGCACAGCATACAAGTATAGACTGAATCGCCTGAATTGGAACTGAACATCTCATGTTTGTTTGTTTGAAAATGGTTTGATGGTGCTACCCGCAAGTAGGCTAAGACGCGGATTTGCCACCCTCAGGTGGGCTTAGAAAACAATGATTTTGCCACTATCTAGTGGGCTTAAAACAAGCATTTGATGAATTATTCCAATTCAGATAACTCAACCTCCACCCACAGGCATTCAAGGCAGTTATATCACATAAGCATTTAGCTTCATGGTAAGCATGCTATTCATGGCAGCACTCACACGCATGCAAGGATGCTAAAGCATAAAACTCACCGAGTACTCCAAGCCAAAACAGGAAAACGATTAGAAATCATGCATGAATCCTAAATATGCTGAAATGCCTAATGCAACACATGCAAAATGCAACTATAGCAGACTCGGCTATTCTAAACATGGTATATGAAATGCTACAGTTAACATGTATTCATTTTGGAATTGAAATACAAATGCAGTTAGTATGATGCGCCGAGCCCGGTGCATGCAAAACAGATGAATGATGCAAACATGCTGTCATACTGTATGCTAATTGAAATATGCCCTATATCTAACCATCGTAAGCAGGTAAATAAAAGGGAGAAAGACGTGGGGTTGGAAGACATACATCGCACTCACGCACACTTATTACAAGTTTGCCCTCGCGCAGAGGGTCCGAATAAATAATAATACAGTCCGAAAATGAAAGGATAATACAGTCCGAATAAATATACAAATTTCTAATTAATTGACAAATTAAATAAGAAAAAAAAACTGGCATGCAAGCCAGGGACCGCCTTGCTTCTGATGGATGATGCATTTTGGGCTACCTGGCGCGGAAATCCACTGGGATGCCCCAATTAGCCTCTGTTTGCACTTTTTCTCGAAATGCGTGCCAAACTCCGAAGAGCTGTTGATCCTTCATTTTGCTGCAACGGAGAGCAGGAAAAGGGCATAGCAATGTATTTCACACATATATGCATGCCTCAATCCTCGTGCCACCAATCACGCATCTCGATGCATGATGGCCGAGGAGCCGAATTGCACAACTCAATATAGGATGAATGCACATGAATGCTACAACAAAACCTAACTCCATCATGGGTAATCCAGAGTGTCGGTGACTTGGGAATTGAGACACACTCCGTCACTCGGAGTACGGAATGTACCTCGTTTCCCGTGCCCGGGCTAACGCCTATCCCGAACATGATGCAATATGCATGGTATGCATGAAATGCAGCTAACATGTGATATAGCATGCACAATGCTATGAAAGTGAGATGCCTCGAAATGCGTGCCCAAAGGGCACGCAAACCGAGGCGATGACATACAAGTATGAGATGACATGAAATATGATACACAATGAGACTAAAAAAGAGATGTCTCGAAATCGTGCTTAGGCACGCAAGCCGAGGAATGCATAAAATGGCATACGGAATGCAACAGAACTAAAAATTACATACAGAATGCAAATTGGGCTTACACTAACATGAGAGGGCCTCAGCCGCACCCACATAAGAGGCCGTCGGATAAGAAAATGAAATGCCTCGAAATGCGTGCCCACGAGCACGTAAACCGAGGCGGCGACATACAGGCATGAAAAATGCAGATTGGGCTTACACTATCATGAGCGGGCCTCAGCCACACTCACATAAGATGCCAAGAGATAAAAAAAAAAAAAGAAGTGCCTCGAAATGCATGCCCATGGGCACGCAAACCGAGGCAATGGCATACGCAATGCAAATGACATGGAAAATGCAGATTGGGCTTACACTAACATGAGAGAGCCTCAGCCGCACTCACATAAGCTGCCGACGGATAAAAAAAGAGATGCCTCGAAATGCGTGTCCGCGGACACGCAAACCGAGGAATGCATAAAATGGCATACGGAATGCAATGATGGGCTTATGCCAATATGAGAGGGCCTCAGCCACACTCACATAGGCTGCCGTCGGATAAAAACGAAGCGCCTCGAAATGCGTGCACACGGGCACGCAAATCGAGGAATGCATGAAATGGCATACAGAATGCAATGATGGGCTTATGCCAATATGAGAGGGCCTCAGCCACACTCACATAGGCTGCCGAGAGATGAAAATTAGGCGCCTCGAAATGCGTGCCCACGGGCACACAAACCGAGGCATGGCATACAGACATGAAATGGCATGCGAATGAGATGCGATATATGGCATATGGAAAATGAAAACTTCAGCAGCTAAAATGATGCACAAATAGCCCCCGAATTATGACAAAATTACACCCGATGCCCGAAATGCAATGTTATGTACCCGAAACGGCTTACAGCCCTACTAAACATGCACAATATGGACATAACATGTATAACAGTAGCAAGGCAGCCCCTAAACTAACATTTTTTCAGTATAAAGCAAGACCAAACAATGATCACAAGTATGGTAAAAATAGCTTGCAAAAATGGGGGAAAAGAGGAGAATTACAAAGCAAGTGGTATCTACAATGCTCAAACTGAAAAACACAGTTCTACAACATTAAATAGGGGCCAAAAATATGCACATTTACAAGAGATGACATCCCCCAATTCAGCATGTAGATAGGCTAGACATAGCATGCAAAATAATGAGCCAACAAAGGCTATAACATGAGGTACCAAAAGCATGCATCAAACAACTTTGGACCCTTAACAAAACATGAAGAATGGGCCAAAATAAGACACTTTATAAGCCTGATGAAGGCTGAAAACAGAAGCCAAGCAAGCCTAACAAAGCATGCAAATTAATGAACCAAATAGGGAGTACAACATGAAGTACTAAAATCATTTATCAAATGGCCTAAGACCCTTAACAAAACATGAAGAGAAGGCCAAAATAATGCTCTTTCTAAGCCTGATGAAGGCTCAAAACAGAAGCTAAATAAGCTCAAAGGGGCATGCCAAATAGGAGTAGAACATGAATTCAAAGCAAGTGGCATGTAGAGCATGAAAACCAGGTTGAGACCTTCTTCAATGTTGAATAGGGGCTCAAAATAAGCATAATATCAGTTCATGAGATGCTCCAAATCAAATCACAAATAGGCCAAATAAACCATGCAATTTTACGGAAAATATGGAGGATTACAAGGCAAGTGCATGATAGAGCCATCAAACATGATGGATCCCTTCTTCAATGTTGAAGAGGGGCTCAAAATAGGCCCACTCACAGTCTCGAAATCAGATCACTCATAAGTCAAATAAAGCATGCAAAATAATGGCATAAAGAGTGATATTGAAAGAGGTGTGTCATGGAGACACCAAACAGAGTTGAGCCCTTCTACAAAGTTGTAGAGGGGCTCAAAATAAGCCTAAAACCAGTAGGGGTCGGAGCCCAAAACAGAGAGTAAATAGGGTAAAGAATTGATTCAAAATTATGCTAGAAAAAGGGAATTAGTGGCTTACCCTTGAAGACAAGTCTTTTGTTGCTTCTTGGCTTGAATTTGCTGGTCCTTAGCCTTTGAAAATCACTTCTTTGCTGCTGGAATGGAGGTGGTGATGGTGGTGCTTAGGGTTGATGAAGAAAGGAGCTAGAAACTTGAAGCTTTTTAGGGTTTTTGAGATAGAAAATGGAGGTTTTGGAAGAGAGGTTCTTGAGAGAAAATCTTGTAACCCTAGGGAAGGAGCTGTCCAGCCCCTTAAATAAACCAAAAAGGGTGTAAAAGGGGAGGGAAATGCACCCAAGCTTTCCCTCCCAAAATATCCTGAGGACAGGATATTTTGAAAACAAATGGACAATCAGTAAGAGGTGAAAAGAAGAAAGCTGGCCGGCCAGGTGGCTTTCTGGAAGGTGGCCGGCCGGCCACCCCAATTGGTCGGCCAGCCACTCTCCCTGGCCTGGCCAAAAATGGGACAAAAAAATTGCTGGCCGACCACCATGTTTTAGGGTCCTCCCAGGTGTGTAGAATAAGGCCCCAGGGTTGGAACTTGGCAACACTGAAACAGGAGTCACAACATTGCACTTGAAGAAGAGGCTCAAAAATGAAAATCTGAATTACTGGCCGACCACCACTTTTTAGTGTCCTCCCATGTGCCCTCATCACAAATATATAGTCCCGGCTCGAAGAAAATAACCCTAGGGTGTTCAACATTAGCCCGGAAGTGAGAAAAACAGGCGCCGGAGGAGCGAAACTGGTTTTCTGAAACAATTGTTGGCCTCCCACCCTCCAGTGATCTTCCTGATACTAAAATAGAGGTACCTGCCAAAATTGAACAAAAACCGATGCAAAATGAACGCTCGGGGCCTAAACCGCGCTATTCGGGGGCCCGAAAATAGGCTGCAGGCACCGAAAGTGGCATTCGGCCATGAAGTGGGTATCTGAGGCCCTAGTGTTCCTTAGTATGATAAAACAGAGGTCCCTGCCGAAAATGAACAAAAATCGATGCGAAATGAATGCTCGGGGCCCAAATCACGCAGTTCGGGGTCCCGAAAATAGGCTGTAAGCACCGAAAGTGGTGTTCGGCCACGAAGTGGGCATCAGAGGCCCCAGTGTTCCTCGGAATGATAAAACAGAGGCACTTGCCAAAAACCGGAGAAATCGGAGATGGTTGGGCGGTCCCGAACCGAGGCACACGGCCTGACGGCTCCGAAAACCGGGAACCGACTCGAAATGGGCAAAATGGCCTACGGCCACGAAAAGTAGCTCACGGCCACTGAGAGATGGCCTACAGGACCACTCCCTCCCCTCAGGAAAAAAAACAGAGAAAACCGAGTCTGGTTCGCAAACCGAGACAAGGCACAGAAGAGAGTTCGGAAGTCCGGAGGTAGGGCGCTCGGCCGCAACTCTGAGACTTCTGAACGAGCACAATATGCAACATCACCAAGCGCTCAATCGGTGACGTCTGAGTCTTAAGGTCGGTCAAAAATGGGGTGTCTACAGATATACACCTCACCTTTCAAATGAGTACATCCAACGAAATTGCACTGGTCCACATATGCGAGCTTCTCGTCCTAGATGGATTGTCAAGTGAACCATAACATCAAAAAATGATGGAGGGAAGAACCTTTCCAACATACATAAAGTCTCAGCAACATCTTCTTCGAGTAGTTCTAATTTATTCCTATCAATCACTCTTTGACATATTTGATTGAAAAAAGTGCACAATCGAAATATTGCATTCCTTGGTCCCTCTGGTAAAAGTCCTCTCAACGCTACTGACAACAATTGTTGCATCAAGACGTGACAATCATGTGACTTGAGGCCTATCAGCTTGCACTCTTCTAATGAAACACAATTTGCAATATTGGAGCTATAACCATCAGGCAACTTTAAATCATGTAACCTAGAACAAAAGATATGCTTCTCGACTTTTGAAAGTGTATGTGATGCCGGTGGCAAATAAAAATGAGTCCCTCTGTTCTCCGCATGCAATTTTTGTCTAATGCCCATTTCTTCCAAATCTTTACGAGCTTTAAGGCCATCCTTTGATTTCCCCTTCACATCCAATAGTGTGCCAATGATACTTTCGCAAACATTCTTCTCAATGTGCATTACATCCAAATTATGACGCAAAAGTAATGCCTGTAACATCAATCAAATATTCATTCTATAAAAAATAAGAATAACAAATTCAACTAATTTTGAAAATAGGAATTCTACTTTCTTTAGACTTACATCCCAATATGGTAAATTGAAAAATATGGACTTTTTCTTCCATGGTTGAACACAAACTGGCTCTTTTTCTTTGATGGTCTGGGACTTTTTCCTTTTTCTCTCCTTTGTTGCTTTTCCCCAATTATTTTCAATGTCTTTAACTACACAGAAAACATCAAAACCATTTAATGGTTTAGGCTTCCCTCGAAGTTCTTGCTTTCCATCAAACCAACTTCTTTTCATCCGAAATGGATGGTCAGGTGCAAGAAATCGCCTGTGGCCCATGTACACAGTCTTTTTACTATTACTCAACCATTGTGAACATGTGTCAGTACTGCATATTGGACAAGCAACTTTTCCCTTTACGGTGCATCCAGCTAAGTTTCCATAAGCTGGAAAATCATTTATTGTCCACATCAAAATAGCCTTCAAATTAAACATGGAGTTGTTGGCTGCATCACAAGCCCTGACACCATTAGTCCATAATTCTATTAGGTCTTCCACAAGCGGCTCTAGATAAACATCTATGTTGTTGCCTGGTTGCTTTGGCCCTGGAATTAGTAATGTCAACATGATATTTTCCTTTGCCATGCATAACCATAGGGGAAGGTTATATGTAACTAACATCACTGGCCAGCAACTATACTTTGAGCTAAGATTGGCAAAAGGATTAAACCCATCTGTTGAAAGACCAAGTCTAAGATTTCGTGGATCTGATGCAAAAGAAGGCCACTTTTGATTGATTGATTCCCATGCCAATGAGTCAACTGGATGTCTCATCTTGCCATCTTGGCTTTTGTGAGAGGAGTGCCACGTTAATTGCTTTGCCCTCTCTTGTGACTTGAACATCCTTTTAAATCTTGGTATTATTGGAAAATATCGCAACACCTTCGCAGGAATCCCCTTTTTAATCTTCTTAGTGCGTTTATCTACTTTCCAACATGAATAATTGCATTTCGGACACGTCTCCTCAAGCTCTAAATCTTTTCTAAACAAACAGCAATCATTCACACAAGCATGGATTTTCTCATATCCTAGATCAAAGGCTTTGAGCATCTTTTTTGCTGAATATATAGATTTGACAAGCGTGTTATCTTCTGGTAGCATATCAGACACTATTCGAAGTTCATCAAAGCCTTCATCAGAATGATCATGCTGACTTTATGTTTGTATAAAGCAACAATTGCTGAGAATTTAGTGTACTTTGTACACCCTGGATATAAGGGAGTGTCAATATCTTCTAATGATTGTGTTAATTCTCTCTCTCTACTTTCACTTGTAGACTCTGCAAAATCATCATCTTTAAAATGCACGTCTCTGAACATCTTATGTGTATCTGAAATTTCAACATCTTCCTGATGTGACGATGCAATTAGTTGTTCCCCGTGAAGGAACCAAGAAGTATATTTAGGATCCATCCCTTCCATGACCAAGTGCTCGTACACAATCTCGCAAAATTGGTGAGATAGATTTCGACAATTTCTACAAGGGCAAACGATCATTTCGGGATTCCCTACATTCGCCTTAGCTATATCTACAAACTTGCGTGCTCCATCCAGATAATCCTTCGACACTCTGATAATTTTACATCAAACTTTATTATTCCAATAAAATGACCATATAAAAGCTTAAAAGCTATTGTGTTTGAGAAAAAAAACCTTGAAAGATGCACCCAGGATTTATCCATGTAGACCCAGGTAATCTCTTGGATACGATTGTGCTTAGAGCTACATGTAATCTCTGGATCCAAACCCAAGTAAATGAGTCCATTTCCAATGAAAGAAGAGGGAAAAAAACAATTTAAAGCAATTTAATGAGAGAAAAAAAAAACAAAAAAACAAAAATATCGCAAAACAACAAAACAAAGACTTCTTATGGGTATTGCATTGACCTCCCCTCTTGTTTTGAGAAAATATAGAAAATTCCACAATTTTAACATAATTACTTTGGATTCTCTTAAAATTTTAATTCACATAACACAACTTAGTTTTCATACATGAACTTTTCTCACAAGAAAAATGAATTAAATAAAAGAAACAAAAGTAATAAATGATTTATTTTTCTATTAATCGTTAAGTTTACAAAAAAAATTATGTAAAAAAAAAATTAATAATAATAATAATAATAAAAAATAGATTTACTTTTCATAGGAAATCATTTAAAGAAACAGGGGTCAATTGAAAGGTACTCTGAGAACAATGCCAAGTAAGGCAAGCTAGCTGGGTTCTATTGCCTTCTTCGTCAATGAAATACATCATTTTGGGATCATCTAAAGTGCAAACCACATGGCCTCTGAATCTCTTATGCAAATGTAGTATGTTGTATTACACTTTCATTTTAATCTTACCTTTCATAGGTAAAGTTTCAAATAATTATTGTCCCCATTGACAATGTCTAGGCTAAAATTGGGAGATAAAAAAATAGTTTATATTTTTAGACTAAAACTCAAGTGCCGATTATGACCACTTGGACTAACACTCTATTGTATAATTAATTGGCTACTCTTGTAATTATTAGACGTCAAACTATTAACTATGACAGGATCAAAATTGGAAGTAGTGTGCAAACCTCGATTTAAAAATATGAGGGGGAATTAATCCAAATAAATCGTGAAACTATTAACTATTCCAGCTCTATTATGGTTACTTTGAAGTATCTGCAAAAACAGAATCTTTGAAAACAAACAAGTATTTTCATAAATCTGGTTTCATAAGAGTCTAGATTGTTAGCATCTTTTTTAATCCAAATAAAAAGTCATTGAACTTAGATCAAAAAGTGAATTCCTTTCCATATAAGGGCACGTGTATATACATATATATGTACATGAGCACACAAAAACTTAACGAGAAAGACCAAATATAATCGATTGATGATAGGGACAGACAATATCTGATAGATCGATGTAGAGAACTAGTGAGGTCTGATCGGGAAGGCGGTGGCGACATTGAGTGAAAAAATAAAAAAGATATGCCTACCAAGTGCCAACAAAAGATATGCTTATTGAAGCTAAAATTTTCACAATTGTAAATCAAATTCAAGAAGTCAAAATTCCATAGGAAGCTAACAAAGTAACTTGTTCAAAATTTAAAACCTTTGAAACATCTATCTCTGCAGTAGGGAATGCAAGCCATCTACAAGAATGAAAACCATCCACCATCTTATAGCATGAATTTCATACAATTACAGATGTATACATACATAGCATGAATTTTCATCCATTTGGTTGCTGAGAAACTATAGGCAAATCAAGCTCAATGTAACCAAACAATTCGGTGGAAAACCTAATCAGAACTCAACAACCTCAGATTTTGTACAACTTAAAAAATTACTTGTGAGATCAAAGCATGCAAGAAGTCGAATCAGGCCACCGAAAATGTAGAATTCAATTCATAACGTTTGGAATTTGGGGCTGTAAACCTCTTTAACACTGCTAGAGACGGTTTGTAAGAGGAAAACATAATCCCCATTAATTTTCTAGGCAATTAATGGAAACGTTTAAGGATTGTGTTCCATAAAGAAGCAATCAAAGCACAAATTAAACAGAAACTCAATAACCAGATCATGATTTTCCGAGAAAATATTCAGAAGTTGCAGGAAAGAACTTACGAGTGGTTAAAAAACTTTCGATTCGATTCGAGAGCTTTGAATGGAGTGAGTTGAACACCAGATCTAGAATACAGACTACAACTTGAAGCTCCAGATCAAGAGATTGAACAGCAAGCACCGAAATCGAGTGAAACACTTTACTCTTCTCATCAAAATCGTCTCTGCAGAGATAACAGAACAAATTTTCTAGATTGAGAGAGAAGAACTTCCGAGAGAGAGAGAAGAACTCGATCCAAACCCTAGAAGGGGCAGATTCAAATCTTAAAGTAGAAGAACAAAGGGATGGAAGAAACAGAGAGAGAGAGAGAGAGAGAGAGAGAGAGAGAGAGAGATACTTGAGCTTGAACGATGGTGTTTGAAATTGGGATCGCGAAAACGTCGATCGTGTTTTGGGACTTTCACCTTGGTTTTAGTTTTTTTTGAGTAATTTATAAAAATAAAAAAATAACAAGTGATTTGAAAATTATGTTTTCAAAATATATATGCTTTTTACTTTTCAAACGGTATTTTTTTGGGGTGAATGTGGATTGATTTTTTTATTTTTTAGTTTTTTAACTATTTTAGGGTAAGGTTAAAAAGTCATATTTGTGATAGATAAATATTAATCATTAAAAATATCAAATCAAGGTAATTTAAAAAAATAATAATTACAAATTAGTGAGAAGCCATATAAATATTAATCATTAAAATTATAAACGTTTTGATAAATGTGTAATTTTTTTTTCCAAAATTCCACTGGGTGCAATTATCCCTTAAAAGAAACATTAAATTATAAAATAATGTATAAATTATTTTTTATGTTGTCCTCAATTAAGAAAATTTACGGTGAGAAGTTTGGTTGGAAATTGTTAGCTTTTTGAAATAAAAAAAAAACAAAAAACAAAAAATTGGATTGAAATTTTTTTAATAAAAGTTTTCATGACATACTAACGCATGCCGTGTAAAGTTATAATATTTTACGACATAAAATGTATGTCATCTTAAGTACAAATATTTTATGACATATTTTTGTATGCCGTGAAAATATACATTTTTTACGGCATGCTTTTGCATGCCATAAAAAAAATTCTGATTGATTTTTTTTTTTTTTTTAGAAGTTTTCACGACATGTTAATGTATGCCGTGTAAAGTTATAATATTTTACAACATGAAATGCATGTCGTCTTAAATGCAAATATTTTACGACATATTTTGTAAGTCGTAAAAACCTACATTTTTTACGGCATACTTTTGCACGCTATAAATATATGAATCAACGACTTACATAGTATGTATGCTGTTATTGACAAAACATTAACGCTTGCAAAAAAAAAAAATGTTGTAGAATGTACTAACTACGGCATGCATTTAATGCATGTCGTAAACATGATGCCGTAAATAGTTAGTTTTGTTGTAGTGAAGGTTGTTCAAAGAAGAAGATAAAAAGATAAACAACAAAGAATGAGACACACTTATATATATATATATATGTATGTATGTATATATGAAAAAGAGCATTGTAATGTGGATGATGAATTGAGTCACTTGAGTTGAATGCATTCAATAAGTGTTTGTGGGTCAGAATAAATTATTATTCTTTGTTAAGAGAAATTAAGGGTGCTCTGTTTTTCATTCTGGGTTTATGAAACTGGGGAAGAAAGGAATTGTGGGTTTTTCAGTCTTTGCTTGATGAAATGATGCCTTTAGCTTTTGTTTGAAGAGTGGAGTACTACTATTACAGCTTGTAGCAGAATGGTGACCTTGGTGTTTGTAAATCAAGTTTGTGGATTAGACACAGTTGGTTTGTAGCTTCAAATGGTGTGAAATTATTGTAAACCAAGTAAATAAAATGCATTTTATATTATGTTAATTGGATAAAGGCATTTTTGGTGCATTAAAATTTCAAACTAATGGGATCAACCAACTCTGTTAGGTCGACTTACATAGTGGACTAACAGATGGATCTATATGTTAATTAAAATTCTGAAGGAAGGGAGTTACTGATATTTTAGAGAACAAGGGGGTGACAACATGATGACAATGTTATGGAATGGTGTCAGTATAATTTACCCTAAAAATAATTGTATCAAGCTTGACACTTATTGTCTAACACTTGAATAAGAATGTACAATAGTGACCAACTCAAGTAATCAGTTGATTGGGTAGGAAAAATGAAAATGAAAGCATTGCTGAAGAAAATTCTTTAAGACTTGTTTGGACTATTTTGGTTGGATTTGTTCGGACTAGCATATGGGTTTTATTTCTTTAGACTTGTTTTGGACTATGTCAAGTTTTGTTTCTTTAGACTTGTTTGGACTACGTCAAATTTATTCTTTGAGTCCCTAGCAATGTACAAGAGAGGTGTTCACATGATTGGCTTTACCATTTTTTTTTATTTTTCTCCCTGCAATTCTTTTTTGGCTTTGCACCGATGATCTAATAGTCACATAAATAAAAAAAAAATTAAAATCTCTCCACAATATTTATTTGAATTCAAATTTTAGCATATGGTCCAACAACAATAGGTTAATAACGTCCTTCTCAACAACAATAGGGACCTAATTCAAATTAAAATATAGGCACAATTACAAAACAAACAAAAAAACAAAAAATCAGAATTTAAAATTATATAAATAGGTACCCAATTAAACGGGTCAAGTACGTAATATAAATTATTCATGATGGGCTCAACACTTGGCAAATTGTTGTCCGGGACTTAATTCAGATTAAAATAAATAAATAGGGACATAATTAGATGGGTCAAGTACGTAACATAAATTATTTGTTAATTAAAAGTTGATGGATTAAAGTGAAATTTTTGTGAAAGTGGAAGAACTAAAATGAGATTTTAATAAATGTGGGTGAAAATTAGATTAAAAAAAAATGTCACATACATTTCAGATGACAAGTTGCGTCAATTTTGTTACGACAACCAGTGGCGGATCTACAGATGGACTAGAGGATGCCATGCCCCCGCAAGATTTTGGAAAATTACACAATTATCTCTACTTTTGAAAGTATTTGTAAAATATATCATAGAATTGCCTCTTAATTTTTTTTTAAAAATCACTTTACCAACTTTATATTTCATTAATTTTTCACAATGTATAATGAAATGATCTCCATCTATTTCGTATGCTACTTAAATAGCATCAATATGATGTACTCAGTTTTATTTATACAAGTGTATGTCACTTTTTTTTTATTTTTAATTTAAATAAAAAAGCTGCACATACTTTTATTTACTAGATATTATTAACTAATAAAATGGCTTCATTAACAATTTACAGCATTAAAAAAACAAAAAAAAAAACAAAAAAAAAAACTTGTTAAATGTATTTATTCTTTTCTCATAAATAATTTTTTTACAACCTTTGTGTAAAAAATTATTTTCGATAAATAATATACCAAAATTATTTTTTTGAGGCAATCACCTCGCCCCCATACACAATTTCTGGTTTTGCCCCTGATGACAGATGGGCGTAGGGGAGAAGGCACATGAAGACCAGGAGGGTCACATGCCCCCCCTCAAAAAAGAAAAAGTTGAATTTAATCCTTTCAATATGTTTTTAAAATTTATATCCTTTTCACTTATTTTTCAAAAAAAAATTATTTAATTTGTCATTTTAAATGTTTAATTATGCTATTGGTTTTCATAAATTGTATATTAGAGAAATACTATGTGTCACCGATTTTTTTGTCTATTTTATATCACCTCTTATATGAATATTTATAATTAGTTCATTTGTTTAGAGATAATTATTACACAATCAATGGCAACTAATAATCTATTACCATGTAATTTAATGATTCAAAATTAGGAAAAAAACAAGTGATATATAGTAATCTCTTTGTATTATTTATTCACTTTCTCTCTCATTTTTTTTTTTCTTTTATTCGTATCTACATCTCTTTTTGTGTGTATAACTTGATATAATTTTTTTTTCATATTTTGTGAGGCATTTGATTATTTTTTGAAACATGTGATCATTGTACATAAAATCAAATTAAAAAAAAAAATGATTATGGTCGGCTAGTTCAACCTTATATCAAAATTTAACTTTTGCATTTCAATAATTTTTATTCTTACCACAAAATTGATTGTGATTTTTGTTAAGATTTCAACTCAATAGTGTCCCAAATTCTGGCTTCGCCATTGGAATTTGGATGGACGAAAAGTTGATATTGAAATTTGATCGATAATATAAAAAGTTAATTGTTATAATTGAAATTAAGAAATCAAAACAAAATTTTAATGAAAGTTCAGGAGTGCTAAATGAAATTTTACCCAATTATAAATTGGTACTTCTCAAAACACTTGCAAATTTTAAGTAGGCCCCATCCTAGTGTTGATAAGGTTAACGAAGACTTGTAAATGTTTGGTATATATAAAAGGGATTGGCTACCCTCCGGTCTATGATTGGACTGGAGGGTATTATTAGGCCTATGGGAGTCCACTAAGAGTGTATTTGTTTGGACGGACTGGATAAGGGGGGATTGTAATCCATCAGACTATTAGTCCTGGGATACATTGTCCCAGGACTATTTGGTTGGACTAAATTTGTATCTTATGTTTGTTTAGTCATGAGATTAGATATCTGAATTGGACTATTTTTAGTTATCCAATGTTTGTTTGGGATATTATGGAGAAGGATAAATGCTCAAATAACTATTTTATCCTTTTCAATTATTTACTAAGTAATAGCAATATTAAACATAGCTTTAATATTTTAATTATTTTTAGCTAAATTAAATAAAAATTTATTTTATTTTATTTTTTGCACAATATTTTAATTATTTTAATTTATATTTTTTATTTAATATATAATTTTAAATTAACGACAATAAAAAATAATTTTATTTAATATATAAATTAAATTTTCAACAACACAAAAAAATTTAATTTATAAGGCCATAATTTATAATTTATTATTTTTAAATAAATTTAATTTATAATTTATATTTTTTATTTAATATATAATTTTAAATTAACAACACCAAAAAAAAATTTTAATTTATAAGGCCATAATTTATTATTTTTAATTAAATTTAATTTATAATTTATAATTTTTATTTAATATATAATTTTAAATTAACAACGTTAAAAAAATAATTTATAAATGTTCAAAAGACTATTTTATCATTTTCTAATTGTTTGCTAAGTAATAACATGGAGGGTAAAATGGACATTTCACAAAATAATCACATGGGATACCACTCCCATGGTTTCTATCCCACCTCCCCCTATGGGATAGGATAGTCCTATATTTGTGTGACTAATAGTCCGAAGCAAAAAAAATGAAACAAACAATAGACTATTTGTCTGGTGGGACTAATAGTTCAATCTCACCCCCTAATCCTTCAAAATAAACAAACCCTAAAGGGTTCTATTTCGATAATTCGAACCGTTCAATGTGTAGAATCTGTCGAGTACTATAAGCCTATAAAAAAATCACGTTGATCGTATATCGATAGCTATTTTCTCAGATCAGATTTTTATCCATCGTTTATTTTTTTACCGTCTATAACTGATTTGATCACATAGCTATCAATATCCGATCAATGTGATTTTTTACAAATATATAATACTCAACGCGTTCTACATATTGCACAATTCGGATTATTAAAACAGGATCCCGTGGTAGGTCCCCCGGACCCAACAGTACCCTCCAATCCAATCATGGACCAGAGAGAAGCCAATCCCTCTGGTCTGTGGTCGAACATAATTGACTTTAACAAGTATAATTATAAATTTGTTAAAAAATTGCAATTAATGTATGAAATTATATAAAAGGACTAGATAATATACGATTCGCATCGAGAAATTTTTTTAAACCAAAATTGATAGTCTTACCTAAGATGGACTAAAACTATTTGAATAAATCATAATATCAATTGAAAATGAATGTGCTAAAAAACTTGAATATAATTAGTAATTTTTTATATCTCAAAAAGCAAGAAAAAAATCAATTTTAAATAAAACATGTTGGTGATAATTACAAATAAAACACTAGAAAATACAAATAATAAAAATTACAATAATTATTGAAAGGGCTGAGGCGCGGGAAATTCGCTCTCTTTAAGGAGATTCAAGCCCTCTGCGGTTGAGCAAA
This sequence comes from Camellia lanceoleosa, assembly GCA_025200525.1. NCBI lineage: Eukaryota > Viridiplantae > Streptophyta > Magnoliopsida > Ericales > Theaceae > Camellia > Camellia lanceoleosa. The sequence continues at coordinate 143,521,915 of CM045769.1, read as the reverse complement.
GCCTCACACCGGTGCAGTAGAAAAAACCTTGACTTGTCCCCCCCAGGATACAACAGCCCGACTAAGTCGTATGGTTAACCAATACTGCACAATTGATTGAACCCAAAACTTTATCACATACACCATTTTTATTTGTCTGATAATCTCACACAAAACATAATAAAAGCAACCAAAACTTCTTCTCGTATCACCCAACATAGGAGATTAGCCCAATATACAAAATTGAAAACTTGTTAGGCAAGGTCCTTGGTGGATAAGTTAACTAGAGACTTGACCAAGACTTGGTGTGGATAAGAATTAGTTAGAGACTTGACCAAGACTTGGTGGACTTGAATGGTAAGCAAACTTGGTAGAAAAGAAAAGAAAAACAACCTATGACACATTATAATATTAAAATACCTGCTAACATTCCCCCACCTATTTTAATATTATAGGTAACAAAAACTGAGATTATTAGGCAAAATAAGGATATTATGCATCATGGTAGGTGTGCTCTGTATTGAACCTTCATTAGTGAAACAATAATATCTACTCCAGAGCCAATAGTATGCTCAGCATTGAACTATGACTGCTTAAGGGAAATAAATAATTATTGCACACACATAATATTCCAGGTGTTCACATAAGCTTTAAAAGCCAACACGTTACGGCCTTGTGCGATCCCAGGATTCATGAGTATGTTTGAGAATTAGCCCAAATCTCATAGGTAGCGGCCCCACTACTACACTCACATAGGTGAATTCTGTCAAGGGTGCTCCTGTAACTATGACACCTCACTCAATAAGAGCTACAGAAATTCATTAAGAGTTTTTTAATAACTCAACCTCTACAACGTTACAGGATAAATGTACTTACATCATAGGAATGGGTATAAAGTAATTTAGTGCATTTCTCACGGCCATCATATGATCGTTTTTCTCATTGAACCCAGTTACAGGATCTCTGGTCCCTGGATTGAGTATCCTCATACATGGCTCCTGCTATATTCAATGGGCTTCAACACCATCCCCCTCGATGTATTCCAGACTCTATCTCTTGCTAAGGCCTTAGTTAATGGATCTACAAGATTATCACCAGATTTAATATAATCCACATTTATGATGCCATTATTCATATAAGATCTCACGGTACTGTGTTTTCTTTTGATAGGTCTGGATTTACCGTTATAATAACAGTTATTAACTCGACCAATTGTTGTGGTGCTATCACAATGAATCAATATTGGTGGAATCGGTTTTTCCCAACAAGAGATTTCATTTAACAAATCTCTTAACCAATTTGCTTCTTCATTGGCTGTAGCTAAAGTAATAAGCTCAGCCTCCATTGTTGAATTAGCAATAATGGTTTGTTTTTTCGATTTCCAACTTATAGCACCACCTCCCAAGGTAAATAAGTAACCAGTGGTCGATAATGAATCACCTGACAAGGTATTCCAATCGGCATCACTGTAACCTTCAAGTACTGCAGGATACTTATTATAAAACAAGCCATATTTTATGGTACTATATAAATATTTCATAATACGCTCAATGGCTAGCCAGTGATCACTGTCAGGCTTGCTAGTAAACCTGCTAAGTACTCCAACTGCATAGGCAATGTCAGGTCTAGTACAGTCAGTCGCATAACGCAAGCTACCAATCATACTAGCATATTCCTTTTGATTAATTACATCCTCATCATTTTCAATAGGAAATAAACGCACATGAGGATCAAAAGAAGTAAGAACATGCTTGCACTTATAAAAATTATATTTTCTCAAAATTTTCTCAACATAATGCGACTGATCAAGAAATATACCATCACATGTTTTGGTAATTTTCATTCCCAAAATATAATTAACCTCACCAAGATCTTTCATATCAAAATGGCTACTAAGCATATTTTTAGTTTCCACGATGATATACAAATTAGAGCCAAATATAAGTAAATCGTCCACATAAAAACTAACAATGACATGTGAATTCTCTTCAGATTTATAGTAAATGCATTTATCACATTCATTCGTTTTATAGCCATTCTCAATCATGCAGGAATCAAATTTCTCATGCCACTGTTTAGGGGCCTGTTTTAAGCCATATAGAGATTTAACTAGCTTGCACACTTTGCTTTCTTGATCGGGTTCCACAAAACCCTCAGGTTGATCCATATAGATTTCTTCACCCAAGTCTCCATTTAAAAAGGCTGTTTTAACATCCATTTGATGAATTTTTAGATCATGAATTGCAGCCACTGCAATTAATAATCTAATAGATCTAACTCTAGTAACCGGAGAAAATGTATCAAAAAAGTCAAGACCTGCTTGTTGTTTAAAACCTTTTGCAACAAGCCTTACTTTATATTTATCAATAGTTCCATCCGGTTTAAGTTTTTTTCTCAAAACCCATTTACAGCCAATAGTTTTACAACCTGGTGGTAAATCTACTAATACCCAAGTTTTATTGGATAATAATGATTCCATCTCATCATTTACCGCCTCGTTCCAAAAAACAGAGTTAGGAGATGCCAAAGCTTCTTGTAAAGTTCATGGAGTTTCCTCCACATTAAAAACATGATAATAAGGGCCAAAATCTTTTTCTAATCTGGCTCTTTTACTCCTTTTAGGTTCAAAAACTACAGTATCTTGGTTTTGTAAAAGAGGAGTAGAGGAACCGGTTTCAGATAAAATATTTTCTTGATAATTTTGACCCCCACCATTTTTAGATTTAAAAGGAAATTTTTCTTCATGAAAAATTGCATCACCTGATTCAAAAATTATTTTGTTTTCAATATCAAAAAATCTATAGGTTGTACTATTTGTTGCATATCCAAAAAAAGCACAAGTGACAGCTTTTACACCTAATTTAGGTCTTTTAGGGTTCACAAGTCTAACAAAAGCTAGACAACCCCAAACCCTCAAATATCTAAAATTTGGCTTATGCGCTTTCCACAACTCAAAAGGTGTAACTTTTGTTTTTTTATGTGGCACTCTATTCATAACATAACATGCAGTTAAAATTGCTTCTCCCCACAAATTTGAGGAAGCACCTGCTTCAATTAGCATAGCATTTGTTAAATCAGTTAAAATTCTATTTTTCCTTTCTGCTACACCATTCGATGCAGGTGAATATTGTGGAGTAGTTTCATGGATTATTCCCAAAGACTGAGCAAACGAGTTGAATCCAAAAGATTCATACTCCCGGTCTCTATCACTTCTATATCTTTTAATCTTTTTACCGAATTGATTTTCAACTTCAAGAAGGAATTCTTTAAATTTTTCAAAAGCATCACTTTTATTTTTCAACAAGTATACATAAGTATATTTTGAAAAATCATCAATAAAAGTAATAAAATATCTATTTCCAACACGTGTTAAAATTCTTTCAAATTCACATAAATCAGTGTGAATTAATTCTAACAATTCAGTATTTCTCACCACACTTTTATGAGGCCTTTTAGTTATTTTTGCTTGACTGCAAACTTCACATTTCTCAAACTTATTTGTTAGTCTGGGAATTAATCCTAAACTACTCATGACTCCCACATATCGGCTATTAATATGACACAGACGAGCATGCCAAAAATTCATAGAAGACAGCATGTAAATAAAAACATGTGCTTTCTTATTCTCAACATTTAATTTAAACATTCCATCACAGGCATACCCTTTCCCCACAAATATGCCTTTTTTAGTTATTACATATTGGTCAGATTCAATAGTCTGCTTGAAACCAGCTTTGTTGAGCAAATAACTTGACATCAAATTTTTCTTCATGGACGGTGTGTACAACACATCTTTTAGAACAAGCACACGTCCAGAGGTAAAATTCAGCTCAACATCCCCACACCCGAGCACCTTGGTTAAACTTGAGTCACCAAGCATAATAGTCCTCTCCTCATTAAAAGGAGTGAAATCTTTGAACCAATCTTTATCATAGCAGACATGCCTATTGGCACCAGAGTCTGCCCACCACCCTTCGACAGATTGAACCATAAAAATATCTATAATCATAGCTACAAATGGTTCCTCGGTAACATTAGCATGTGGTCCAGACTGTTGTTTCCAAAATTTGCAACTTCGAGCAATATGCCCACTTTTGCCACACACAAAACATGTCACATTTGTCAGATCTTGTGAAGGGGGTTCTTGGTTCCATTTCTTTTGCCTTGAGTAATTTTTATTTTGTAGTCTTCCAGTATTTTTCCAAATTTTCTTAACTGGCTTCAAGTGATTATTTTTATGAAATTGACCTTTAGGTAAAGTATTTCCAGAAGTTAAATTTACCTTTGCAGTGGAATGCTCTTGTGTCATAAGCTCATCTTGTCCTCGTGCTTCCTCCTCCACCCGAATCCATGTGATTAGAGTCTCCAAGGACGTCTCCTTTTGCTTGTGACGCATTGACTTCTGGAACTCCCTCCAAGATGATGGAAGTTTGTCAACAATACCCGCTACAACAAGATTGTCTCCAATTTTGATGCCTTCGGATCTAACTTCAGCCACTAGCATCTGAAAATCTTGAACTTGCTCCACCACTAATTTTCCATCAATCATTTGATAGCGGAAAAAACGACTTGCAGCATATTTTTTAGCCCCTGCCTCTTCAGTGTCATATTTATTCTGCAAGGCTTTCCAAATTTTCTTGGCAGTGGTGTAAGTAGTATCATAATAATCATAAAATTAATCTGAAAGACAATTCAAAAGATAATATCGACATTTATACTCATCTACGTTGTATTTCTCGATTATTTCGAGATGAGCGGCATACTCTTCGTCGGTCATCTCTTCAGTGGGGACTTTGTTCGGATTTTTTTCAGTCAGGATATAAGCCACCTTGAGGAGACTGACGTAGAAAAGCACATTGCCTTTCCATCTCTTGAAATGGGCTCCCTTGAACGGAAAGGGCTTGTTGAGATCACCTGTATTCTCGTTGGGCTTCTCCAGTACTGGCTCCATGAATTTTTGTTATTTGAATCTCCTTAAAATTGTTGGTGATAATTACAAATAAAACACTAGAAAATACAAATAATAAAAATTACAATAATTATTGAAAGGGCTGAGGCGCGGGAAATTCGCTCTTTTTAAGGAGATTCAAGCCCTCTGCGGTTGGGCAAAGCCTCACGTCGGTGTAGCAGAAAAAACCTTGACTTGTCCCCCCAAGATACAACAGCCTGACTAAGTCGTATGGTTAACCAATACTGCACAATTGGTTGAACCCAAAGCTTTATCACATACATCCTTTTTATTTGCCTGATAATCTCACACAAAACATAATAAAAGCAACCAAAACTTCTTCTCGTATCACCCAACATAGGAGATTAGCCCAATATACAAAATTGAAAACTTGTTAGGCAAGGTCCTTGGTGGATAAGTTAACTAGAGACTTGACCAAGACTTGGTGTGGATAAGAATTAGTTGGAGACTTGACCAAGACTTGGTGGACTTGAATGGTAAGCAAACTTGGTAGAAAAGAAAAGAAAAACAACCTATAACACATTATAATATTAAAATACCTGCTAACAAAACATTTAGAACATAAAAAGATGAGTGGTTTCTTTTATACCATACTAAGTTTTTAAGTTTGAATCTGCACTCTAAATGCTCTTAATTTTTTTTGTTACTTTCCAAAATACTTTTCCAAATATATAATTTTTCTTAAGTTCCATATGAAAATTATATTACGAAATAAATAAATAAATAAAATTATTCCTGTGCAAGTTCCACTTGATAGAGTAGATGTGAATTTCCTCCATTCATTGCTAGCAAGTTAGAGCAATTAAGATATTCTTAGAACTCATTTGGGAACTTAATTTTTTTATAGTCGGTTTTTAATTTTTGTTTTTTTTATGAGGTGAAAAAAGATGTGTTTAAGAATGATTATTTTTAATTGAATAAATAGTTGTGAGAAAAAAAATAATTAATTGATGTATACGATAAATCACCCTTTATTGTTGGGGTTGAATTTTTGAATTTTTGGCGACGGCCCCTTAAATAACACAACAAACTGCGAACAAAAAAAAGAACAAATTGTATCAGTAATTCCTATATTTTGATCTTTATATTATATTGGTCTCTATTATTTAAATTAACTCAATTTTCACCTTTAATCTTAAATTTTGTATCAATTTGGTCTAATTGATAATGCTGATTAGGGTTTTTGAAAGAAAATAGTCACTGAGTTTGCTCAGATTAACTCACTAAGTTAAACAATTTACAGTTTTCCTATAAAAGTATGACACATGATATGCTTATGTGTGTATTTTTTATTTAAAAAAATAATCACAATTAAAATAAATTAGATCAAATTTAGACAAAATTATAAATTTTGAATTAAAATCAAGTCAATTAAAATTACAGTGAACAAAATAATATGATGACCAAAATATAGAAACAATTTCTAGAGGGAAGCATTCCCACCCAACTTGGGCAGCTTTCCAAGTTGGAGTTTCTTCAGATGTCAGGAAACAATTTGTCCGGTATGGTTCCTACTTCGCTTTACAACATCTCATCAATCTATTTATTCTCTATCAATATGAACCAATTGCATGGAATTCTACCATCAGATTTAGTCTTGACCCTTCCAAATTTGCAAGGATTTTATGTTTCCTTTAATCAATTCTATGGCCAAATTCCATCGTCAATAGCCAATGCTATGAGACTTGTGCAAATTGATTTTGGCAGCAATTCTTTTACTGGGTCCATGCCTAAAAGTTTGGGAATGCTTCATGCTTTAGAAGTTTTAGCTGCTTATGACAATTCACTTGGAACACACCAAGGCAATGAATTAATGAGCTTCCTCACTTTTTATCCAATTGTACCAATCTACAAGTTCTAGATTTGGCTCAGAATCATTTTAAAGGTTTGTTGCCCCATTCTATTGCAAATCTCTCCAATAAGATCAATTGGTTCGGTTTACCATACAACTATATATCTGGAAGCATACCCCTTGGTATTTGGAACCTTGTAAATTTGCAAACACTCTTTCTAAGTGGCAACATGCTTACAGGTAGTATTCCAAATTCCATTGGAAAACTCTCCATGTTAGAAATCTTCTTGCTTGACATAAATAACATCTCTGGAGAGATTCCATTGTCTATTAGAAACCTGAGTGGGCTTGGTACACTTGACCTATCAACAAACATGATTGTGGGAAGCATTCCTATTTCTTTAGGCAATTGTACCAATCTACAACAAATTTACCTTCATTATAATCATCTCACGGGAGCAATACCTTATCAAATCTTTGGTCTGCCTTCCCTCTTTAGTCTATTCTTGAGTCAAAATTACTTACCAGGACTACTACCACAAGAAGTGGGTAACTTGAAAAATCTGGGTGGACTATATGTATCAAAAAATAAACTATTTGGAGAAATCCCCGCCACTCTCAGCAATTGTGAAGTTTTAGAATTCCTCTACATCGATGGTAACGTTTTGGAAGGTACAATTCCAACATCCTTTAGACAATTGAAAGGTATTCAAGAACTAGATGTTTCTAGGAACAACTTGTCTGGACAGATTCCAAGGTTTCTCGGGGAGTTTCGGTTCTTGCAATATCTCAATCTTTCCTACAATATGTTTATGGTGAAGTTCCGAACGGAGGAGTTTTCACAAACATTAGTGCCTTTTCAGTTGTTGGAAATAGTAAGCTATGCGGAGGAATTAAACTATTGCCATTGCCTGCATGCCCAATACAAGTATTAAATGAAAGGAAACAACCTTTCAACCATAAAGTAATAGTTCTAATAGTTACTCTCACTATTGTTCTATTATCATTGTGCATTTTAGCTATTATTTACCAAAACAAAATGTCAAGACAGCAAGTCAAATTAGCCTCACCTTTGCAAAACAAATATTTACGACTATCTTTTGGAGAACTTTTTCAAGAAACAAATGGGTTCTCTCCATCCAACTTAATTGGTGAGGGAGGATATGGTTCTGTTTATAAAGGGATTCTCAACTCCGATGAACAAATTGTTGCTGTGAAGGTGCTCAAACTACACAAACGTGGAGCGAACAAGAGTTTTGTTACCAACTGTGAAGCATTGAACATCATTCGCCATCGAAATCTTGTCAAGATAATTATAGCTTGCTTAAGCATTGATTTTAAAGGCAACGACTTCAAGGCTTTGGTTTTCGAGTTCATGGAAAATTGGAGCTTAGAAAATTGGTTACACCCAAGTCTTTTAGAGCAACATGAACCTAAGAACTTGAACTTTGTTCAAAGGCTGAACATTGCCATTGATGTGGCATGTGCGTTGGATTATCTTCACCATCATTGTGAAATGGATTTTATTCATTGTGATTTAAAGCCAAGTAATATTCTTCTTGACGGTAATTTGTCTGCCCATGTTACTGATTTTGGCTTGGCAAAGATTTTTTCAGCAACCAATGGAATTTATATTCATCAGCAATCAAGTTCAATTGGGATTAGAGGAACAATGGGCTATGTTGCCCCAGGTAATTGTTTAGTGCTTCTTACATTGAAATTGATCAAGAAATATTATTTTGTTACATTATATTATTATCTTGCAGTGAACTAAAAATTAATTACGAGATTATATAGAAATTAAGCCATGTTTTGGAGATGATTTTCCTTGACTTTGCCTTATTGTTTGTATAGCTACCACAACAAATGAAATCAACCATTGTCCCACCCCTATGGTATTTGAAGATAGATTTTAACCCTTGAGATAATTTTATCTTTTGAAATATTGAACTTTTTTTTCAGCAAAAGAAATACAACTTATTAGTTCAACAATAATACCAAAGGTAAAAAATTTTGGGCATTTTTTTAACTATTTCATATTGCAGAGTATGGTATGGGTGTGGAGGTATCAATGCAAGGTGATATGTACAGTTATGGAGTGTTACTACTAGAAATGTTCACAGGAAAAAGACCAACTAATAACATATTTACGGGCAATGTAAACCTCCATAGCTACGTACAAATGTGTCTTCCGGAGCAAGTAATGTAGATCGTTGATCCCCAAATCATATTGGAAATGGAAGAGGAGCCAAGTAGGAGCATGCAAATTGGTACAACCAACATTTCTAAACTAGAGGATTGCCTAGTACCAGTTTTTCAAATTGGAGTTTCATGTTCTGCTGAAATGCCGAGTGAAAGAATGAGTGTGAAAGATGTTCTCAAAGAACTACACAAGATTAGAAATGTATTTCTTGGGGTTAGGGGACAAAGGCAATAGGATGGAAGAAGAAATGATTCTTAACTAAAGCCGTATTTGTAGGTTATTTTGATGTTCTAGGATTTTCTTTCCCTCACTTTTCTTTTCCCTTCTGAATCTGTAATTATTAAGCTAGAAAAGGCATGAAAGTGGTTGTACTTGTGGCATTGTCATGAAATATTTATAACTAGTTAAGGTTTCTATATGTTTATATGTATGCCTTCTCTATCTAGTTTTGTCACAGTTTCGTTTTTTGGTTTATGCTCTCTAGTAGTTCTATTGTACATAAGGGAGCTTGACTCAAAACAAAAAACTTATGCCATAGAAGCTAAAAGAGAGAAACAAAAACAAAAAAAGATTTAGCTCATAATATGATGGATTATGAAGTTATCATACATCAAATACTAACCAATATCACTCATATAATGGGAAAAATGTTTCATTTATGTTGATTTCACTCTCATCATATATTAATCTAAAACTTAATCTGATGGTGTAATGGTATCAATGACATATTAGTTAGATGCAAAAACTTAATCAATGTATATAGCTAATGGGAAATATGAATAATCTTTATTATGAGGAAAACAAAAATTTACTAGTAGAAAGTGTTAAAAAAATAAAAAACACAATGCTAGCAACAATCTTCTAGTTTATAACCACCTATAAAAGCAGGAAAATCTGCCTCTAACGTCAGTGTGTCTAACCCAGGTGAAATGGAAAATTCACCCTTGTTGGAGATTGCCAAGCAAGATCTCCATCAGTTGGGTCTACTCCAGCAAGCTGTTCATCACCTCTTCCCGCGTGTGTTGCTACAGCTTTCCACTCAGGCTTCTTTTACAAGTTCTGCTATTTTAAGAGGTGTAAACTGTTGCCTCGCTGCAAACTAATCTAAGTTTGGTCCAAGAAACAAAAGAGGTATGACATTCCTCAACTTCCATATTCCAGTAGCTGTGAATTCCATTTCTTACTTCCATTGTCCTATGTTTGCTTCATTGAAAATTGTTTTCAAATGTCTGCTTATGAGCTTGGTTAGTGCCAACATTGAATTGAATTTGTTTTTTGTTCAAATTAATGTTCATGCATTTGTGTTTTGGTTTGAATTAATATCTGTAAATGAATCACTTATTCCTACTTGAACCTCAACATTTTAAGCTTCAGTTGAAATTGTTGTTTTTAAATAAGTACTTAAGAGCAACAAATTCAGTAGTTGATGTTTAAGCACCATTAAGAAGAATCGGAAGACAATAATTTTTTAACAAAAGAAGAGAAGACAATAGTTCATCTGATCTTAGTACAATAATCGGCCTTTGTTCAAGTGAGCATTCAGTAAAACAAAATAGTAATTTGCACAAGATATTGAAAATTCCTTGTTTTGGTTTTGTTGGTTGCTTGGAGTTTGTTTGAATATAATTTGAATTAGTTTTCTTTGTGTTTTAATAAAATTTGAATTACCAAAAAAAATTTTAAAAATTGAATGTTTGTAACTTTGTAAATGCATCGAGTTGTGTTTAGTCTTGTATGGATGCAACACAACTTAACTTTAGGCGAGTTCAATTTCGACATGTTCTTTTAGAGTTGGTTTGTGCCAATTCAAATGGCTTACAATTTTTTTCTTTTGTTTTTCAATTTACCTTTCTTGTATTGCTAATGATATTAAACATAGTTCAATATAAGCATAATTTTAGTTGGATTGTCACTGTGTTGGCTTTTTGGCTTTTCGAAGGGTATATTTGTAAATGCAAGCGTGCCAGCAAGGATCAATCAGTCCTTACAGAAATTATAATTGCCAATCAATTATCGCGATCGTTTTTAGTTCTTCATTTCAATGAAGATGACTTTTACTGGTGGCTTGACTTAGGAGAATTTAAGAGAAATAACAGTTAATCCGAAGAACAATCGAAGTATTTCATTAAAATGAACACTTACAATAGTCCAAACTCAAATTTCGAGGAGGTTTACAAAGAATGACCTACTTGAATCTATTTGAAACTACTCCTATGAATCGAAGTGCTGTGTGGATATTTAAAGTGCAGGTATTTAAAGAACAAGTATTTAAAGTGCAGGTATTTAAAGTACAGGAAAGGTAAAACTGGAAAGGAAAATATGAAGTAAAGACTGGTTTGTATGATCTGAGTCTGGGGGTCTTTTCTGGGAACTTCCTTGCTATTTATACTTGTTAAAGATGACCTTCGAATTGTACTTCGAACCGTCGAACTGCTCCTCCATGATCGCTGATCATGCTGCCTTAGAAATAGTTCCACTACGCCATCACTTGCAATTGAACTTCCCTCCTGTATTTGAATTTGAATATAGGTAACCGTTGAAGCCACGTCACCTTGTATCTCATTATTGATCTAGTGCTACTCAGATCTCTTGAGAACCAATATTTATTGCCACGTGTACGATTGGGATCGAAGATTAAAATCATCTTCCCATAATACCCTTATTCTGCCACGTGTCGAATTGTAATTGGATTTTACAAAATATGTAGCCAACACACTGTGAATGAAAAGATTAGAGAAGCCATTGTTCCTCAAGTAATCTTTTCAAAGATTTTAATTCTGGTGAGAGAGGTGAATTTCAAATCTTTTAATCTTAGTTGCTTTCCTCATGCATGTAATATCTAATTGTCATGATCCTAGGTGACATTTGTGAGGTAGTTTGGATGTTTTGCAGTCTTACTTGGACTGCTTTTATATGATCTGTAGTGAAATAGTAAATGTTCATAATTCGGAACTCTTTTAGTGCCAACAGTAAACAGTCCTTCCAAAGTTTTTTAGTAGAACAACAAAGCTAACCCTGAAGTCAGTTTAGGATCTAAATCTACCTAGATATGGAGAACTATTAGTAAAATAAAACTTCTTTTGTCTTATAGCCGCGTAGTTGATACCAAAGGATATGCATATTGCAAATTACATTTTTTGTTTTCCAAGAATATTTTCAAACTCATCCATTTTATTTTTATTTTTTTCATTTCAAACTCTTCCATTTTCATCATTAGATACACATTCTTGTATTACAGGTTTGCATAATTATAGTGAATTCTCCAAGGCACTGAATCAGGAAAGGCAACATAAGTGTCAATAAGGCCACATTTGTTGACTGTAATCATAGCCAGAATACTATATATGGAGCATAATGAGTTACTTGGGTTTAAGCTCGATTAGGAGCTTTTTTTCAATGCCAACTTCTAGAGTTCTTTTGATTTTTCAAGTTGATCCCAAACTTGACTCATTAAGCACCAAGAAACCATCCTTCTGCATGAACCAAGCTACTTAAGCTTGGGATTGGTTTCCACTCAATCAAAAGTCAAGCTTGATATATTTTAGCAATGTAAAAGAAAATGTCATTTTCACATCATCTACTCCACCCAATACATTTACCTTTAATTGATTAATTTCTTACCCCCTTTTTTTTTTCTCAGGTCTTGAGAACATTATTCATTGTAGAGAAAGGAGGTTAGCCCTGATTGAAACCCTGTTGTGAGCTTGGCATGACAGATTCCTTAACAATACTTTTCATTAATGAATTTCAACCCTCCCCTTGTTTTCTTGTAAAAAAGAGGAAGAAGATAAAGTTGAAAGAGGATATATTTTTTGTTTTTGTTTTTGTTTTTTGTTTCAATGAACTGCTTATAAAGCCAACCCAGGGCTCCCATCTGTGCTCTGGAAAGCTTCCGGTTTGGCGGTGAACACGTATACGCTGGATGCTTAAAGTTTGGAATTCATTTTCTACGTACTCTTAGCGGTGGCTCTTGAATTTCGTTTTCAATCATCATGAAACCCTCTCCCATCAATTGTTACAAATCTTCAATTCAGGGAAAAGCCTTTTGCTTTCTCTTACCCCCCTTTGGAATATCTGTTAGTGTTTAAAATTTTTTTGTTTCCTCTCCAGCTGATACGCAACAATTACATTCTTTAGTTAGGTTTTGGAGAGAGTGTTTCTCAAGTTCGTTGACTCAATTGACGGAAGCATGCTAGCTATTCGCTAAAATTCCAATAAGAGCATTCCTTATGTTTCTTTTTTCTTTTTTTCCCCTCGACTTGTTTACTTTGTTTTTGGTAGAAGTTGTTTGCTACCTTATTCCAAACATGCTTTCACTGCTCAATTGTTTGGTATTAGATACAAAAACTAGAAAACCAAATTTGGGAAATGGATCATGTGAAGTATGGTATGGAGAGAAGATATTCACATCTCATTTTGCATTCTTATGTTTTTGTAGATATATGTGCATAGCAAAATCATGATGATTGATGACTGTGCATCCTTGATAATATCAGCTAATATAAATGTCAGGAGTTTACTTGGATCAAGAGATTCTGAGGTATCAACTTAAACTTTTGGATCCTTTTGCATTAATGTTTTCCATTCTTTGGTCAGCTATTTTAAATTGCAGAACCGGATACAGTATGATTTATCTCGTAGTTGATTGCATAATGGAACTCATTTATTTTTCATTACCCTTTCTTTCAGAAACTATAAGCATGAGCTCTGTATTGAAGATGGGGCAAAGAATTTCTGTGCAAATTTGTAGGTTTTTTTGGGAAAAAAATAATGCTTGGTTCTTAATATATAGTTTGCAAGTTTGAAAATTTTGCATCTTTTGAAAATTTTGCATCTTTTGAAAATTTTGCATCTGTGGATTCTCTTTGTTCCTTTTTCTTAAAAAAAAAAATTAATTGTGAAGTGAGCCATTGACGCTCTTTGCATAATGATTGGAGAGGCAATCAGAAGAGTGGTGGAATCATTTGATCTACAGACTATAAGATTAGATAGATTTTTGTGATAACTTTCTTAGTTTTGAGTTCTTTTGCTGTGTCTGCATTATATGAGTATTACCTTTTTTTGGTTCAAGCGAGAACTACTTTCACAGATGGATTGATAAGTCACAATTTCTCAATACAAGTTGTTGAACAATTCAAATTTTTTTTACCCCTTTAAAATGTACAAATTAATAACTAAAGTAGTAGATACAACTCTTTACTTTCAGATTGTTGTTCTTAACACATGGAATTTTGTTGTTATTACTGACTTCTTGAATTGTTTCTCCATTTAGTTACACCCAATCATATTACTGGCAACTCCTTCTTGACAAACTACACATCTATCATGATATGCCCTTCCATTTTAATTTACAAATCTCCTCCCCCTTTTTGTAGTAGTTTCTCTTAGTTGTAAACAAAAATGTTGTTGATTCAGATTGGTGTACTTATTGAAGACAAAGAATTTGTTGATTCATGTATGGGAGGAAAGCCTTGGAAGGCAGGAAAATTTTCTTTGAGTCTTCGCCTTATGCTATGGTCTGAACACCTTCATCTTCCAGCTGGAGAGGTTTGTACATCTACCAAAACAACTTTTTTTTCTTTCTTGTCGTAATGACTATAGTCAAGCCACTATTAACGAGCTGCCCCTGGATACTGTATCGTGACAAAATTGGTTGGAAAGATCCCTCCATTTTTCATTTTCTTTTTTTAATTGACAGTTCATTAGGCTGTCATTAGGCATAATCCAAATTTCATTAACCATTTAATAACCACCAAGAAAAAATATAAGCTAAGAAAATCACTTGTCAGACTTTGTTTAACATAATAAAATATTGTTATTTGTGTTTTGAATAATTTCCTCTCTTTTTTTCTGTTGTTAATTGCTTGATAAATTGTCTTTTTCTTAGGTTCTAAACCTTGATGACCTTCATCTATTAGTATTGAAAGCTTGTGAAAATCAAGTCCATTGGTGCAAGTGCATGATATAAGTCTTCATGAACCATTTCCGTCCAACAATGAAATTGGGGTAATGATCAAAACATGACAGGCAATGGTTTTTCCATAAAGATTGCTTTTCAGAATGTGTGGAAGGAAAATGTCTCAAATCCCATAATAACAGATTGATATGATTGCGACTAGCAGGTTCCAATCAAAACCACGTGTATGATCCACACCTAAGTTTTCTCTTTAAGTGATAAGTTTAGAAATAAAATCAATAACTTTAGAATGAATTTTTTTAGTTAACTTTTGTCTCTTTTTTTTTTTTTTTTTTTTTATTTGACAGTCATTCATCAAAAGGTCATACCTACTTTAGATAAAATGAATGAATAAACCAGCTATTGGATCTTCTGGTTAAACCCATCCGTTGAGGTCTGTTATGGTAACGATTGAGGAAAATAAAGAAATATGAAAAATAGAATCAATACGATAAGATGGAAAATGTGAATTTCAAGCAATGGTGAATTTGGAGTGGAGCCGGGCTCCGGCTTGAAAGCAGCAAGCAATGGATTAAGCAACTTGCGCGAAACTTGAGTTCTCTATAAGGGGCGGTGTTTTTGTATGTCAATTAACATACAAAATTTATCAATTAAGACTATATTTTTGTTTGTTGGGTATTTTTGTTCACTTTATGTTTTGCAATTTTTGTTTTCCAGTCCTATGAAGAACCATGGTGTCCATTGATAACCCAACTCATTAGTCTTTGTGCTTTCAATCATCCCAAGATGTTGTCAAGGTAATCTTTTTCATTGCTTGATTTTCAATAGATCTATAGATTTGCTTCCTAATTTAATTATGTCTACCTGGAATTGTATGCTAAATTAGTGGCATTTATGTTTGCCTCTATTAGTAATATTTTTTTTTAACTGTTAGTAATATGTCATACAGAAATTTGGACTACATGAATAGATGTTAGATTGCAATGGTTTGTGCCAATTATATTGGGCATATACCATTGAAATGCTGCTTGATTCTTTTGAAGAAATAGTCACAAGCACATGCTAATAAAAAGAGGTGGTTGCAACATCCATTTGACTTGAGAAATCATGGCCATACATATGCCCATTACTCACAAGAGCTGCTTATAGGAGATTTGAAGAATTCTTCCATACTAATTTACTAGCTTACTGAATGAGTATACCTTTCTAATTTGCAAATCTTCTTGATACAGGGAATTCATGACCAGTGGAGCATAACCATACGCGTAACCTTTGACAAAGTATTGGCTGGATGCAAGAAGGGAAAAAAAACTATTTAACTAATCCACTAAGTATTTTCGTTTTTTCTAAGACAACAAGGGACTGACTTGTTTTTTGGTTCCCAATTTCGTTAAATGTAAAATGTGATTATAATTATTCAATAGAAAAGAAGAAACAATGTGTCTTTTGTGTTGGGGATTTTTTTGAAAAAAAATAATTTCAATTTTGTTCTCTTATTATTTCTACCAACAATGATGTGACCCCCACGCGTGTAGTGGGTGGGGGTCCAACTAGTATAATAAAAAATCCCAAATTGCAAGTTAGTATAACAATAGCAACCCAACGAAAACACACAATGCAACTGCATCAGGAAATAGAAAATTCTGTGTCCAGATCTTTAGTCCGCTGCACCACCAAAGGACTCCCTCTGTCGATTGAGAGGGAAATGAGGGGTCTCTTCTCTGTCTCTCTCTTTGTTCTGCGCTGTTTTTGTTTCTTCAAACTTAATCAAAATGACATGATTTTGATTTCTCTTAATTTCAGCCATTGGATCGAACTATAGAGAGATCACTCTAGAGAAGGAACTCTGGAGCATATAAACTTCCATATGAGAGGTATGTGACCACTTTGTTAGAGAAATGAGACAACATGATCATGGATTCATGTGGAAAATGGGTATACACATAATCACATTGTGTACTAGTATATTCATGTGCAAATTGCATTGTTTTCAAAAATAAAATTAAATCAATGATAAACATTTCATGAATTGTAAATATTTTGTGTAAGGCACCATGATTTATAATTTTTCCATAATTTTTTTCCCTCTTTCTACCTAATTCCAAAAATTTTCTACAAACGAACTGAATCGTTCATAAATAGCTCATGGTTGGTTGGTCCTACTAATGGTAGTTCTAAGAGTTGTCAATATGATGCACAAAATATTAAAATATTTATAATCTTAAGGACAAATTACACCGATAGTCCTATATTTCTGTCCTTCTGTCATTTGATTTTTATAATTTCAATTGGCTCGATTTTGATATTAAATTTATAATTTTGTCTCAGTTTAATCCAATTTATTACAATTGTTAGTATTTTTTTGAAAGAAATGTATACATAAGCAACACGTATTATGATTTTATATACAAAATTAATGTGTTCAATTCAATGAGTTAATTTCAACTAGCTTAGTGACCATTTTTCTTAAAAACCTAATCGACGTTATCAATTTGACTAACTTAACACAATTTAAAATTAAAGGTCGAAATTGAGTTATTTGAAATTATAAGCACCAAAATGATAAAATGAGCAAATTGCAAGGACTATCAATGTAATTTACTCTAATCTTAATACACTGTTCACATATCTCAAAATATTTTTATATATTTCAATACAATTTTCATACATTTTTTCAACAATAACAACAACCCTTACAAGCATTGAAGAACATTCACCATCGAAATCTTGTCAAGATAATTACAGCTTGCTCAAGCATTGATCTTAAAGGCAATGACTTCAAGGCTTTGGTCTTCGAATTCATGGAAAATGGGTGCTTAGAAAATTGGTTACACCCAAGTCTTTTAGAGCAACATGAACCTAAGAATTTGAATTTTGTTCAAAGGCTAAACATTGCCATTGATGTAGCATATGCATTGGATTATCTTCATCGCCATTGTGAAATGGCTTTTATTCATTGTGATTTAAAGCCAAGTATTATTCTTCTTGACGGTGATTTGTGTGCCCATGTTAGTGATTTTGGCTTGACAAAGATTTTTTCAGCAACCAATAGAATTTCTATTCATCAGCAATCAAGTTCAATTGGGATTAGAGAAACAATTTGTGATGTTGCCCCAGGTAATTGTTTATTGCTTCTTACGTTGAAATTGATTAAGAAATATTATTTAGTTACATTATATGATTATCTTGCGGTGAACTAAAAACCAATTACAAGATTAGAGATGAGTTTCCTTGACTTTGCCTTATTGTTTGTATAGCTACCACAACAAATTAAACCAACCATTGTCCTACCCCTATGGTATTTGAACATAGATTTTAACCCTTGAGATAATTTTATCTTTTGAAATGTTGGACCTTTTTTTTTTTTCAACAAAAGAAATACAACTTACTAGTTCAACAATCATACCAAAATTTAAAATTTTGGGCATTTTTTTCACCATTTCATATTGCAGAGTATGGCATGGGTGAGGAGGTATCAACACAAGGTGATATGTATAGTTATGGAGTGTTACTGCTAGAAATGTTCATAGGAAAAGGACCAACTAGTAATATGTTTATAAGTAATGTAAACCTTCATAGCTACGTAAAAATGTGTCTTTCGGAGCAAGTAATGAAGATCATTGATCCCCAAATCATATTGGAAATTGAAGAGGAGCCAATAGGAGCATGCAAAGTAGTACAACTAACATTTCTAAACTAAAGGCTTGCCTAGTACCAATCTTTCAAATTGGAGTTTTATGTTCTGCTGAAATGCCAAGTGAAAGAATGAGTGTGAAAGATGTTCTCAAAGAGCAACACAAGATTAGAAATATATTTCTTGGGGTTCGAGGACAAAGGCACGAGGATAGATGAAGAAATGATTCTTAAATAAAGCCACGTATGTATGTTATTTTGATGTTGAAGAATTTTCTTTCCCTCACTTTTCCTCTCCCCCCTTAGTTTTCTTTTCTAAAACTATAATTTTAAGCTAGGAAAAGCATGAAAGTGGTTGTACTTGTTGTATTGTCATCAAATATTTATAACTAGTTCAGGTCTCTATATGTTGCATATATGCCTTTTATATGTATTTTGGTTTATGCTCTCAATCATCAAAAACTCAACAAAATCCCCGAATCATACACCCACAAATTAACACGAATATGTATGCATATGTAGATTAGAGATACAAAATTGCCAATGAATTGAGGGAAAATCAAATCGATAGAAAAATATAAAAAATTTGAAGAAGTGGAGACTATCTCAGATTGTTCATCGGTTACATTCAAAGACTGAAAGACTCTACGGTTTGCGGCCGCGAATAAGAGGAGGAGAAAGAGTAATGCTGCATATCACTAATTTTGGACTTCCAAAATCAACCCTAGTAATATGGCAAGCATTTGTTAGATAATTTTTATGTTTTAATGGGTTCTTAAGTGATGTGACTTATGACACATTACTTGTGGTTAGTTTAGGGGTCCAAAATTGATGATTCAAAGCGTTTTCCAAATTACAAATAGAAAAGAGTTTACAAACAGAAAATATGAATTGCAAAAATTTTACATTCCGTTGTTTTAAATTTTCAATCGTACAATAAATGATTTATTTTAGGGGAAATTATTGGAAACTCCCATTTTGGAGAGTTGTAGTCTACCAAGTCCCATTTTAAAATTAATAGACGTCCAAGTCCTATTTTTTTGGTAATGTGATCCGAAGGATCCCATTATATAATTATGGAATGGTTTTTCTGGCTAATGTACCCTTTTATTGTGGTTGAAACGTGCGGGCCATAAATAACGTGGACACCCCTACATACACTACTAAACCCAAAAAAAGCTATAGTAAGCTTTTTTCAAACGTTACATACACCCACATCATAAAAAAGCTATAATAAGCTTTTTCCAAACGTTACATACACCCACATCATAAATGTGTTTTTCCCAAACGTTACATACACTTTTTTTTTGTGGTTGAAACGTGTGGGTCATAAATAACGTGGACACCCCTACATACACTACTAAATCCAAAAAAAGCTATAGTAAGCTTTTCCCAAACGTTACATACACCAACATCATAAATGTGCTTTTCCCAAAAGTTACATACACCCACATTATAAAAAAGCTATAGTAAGCTTTTCCCAAACGTTACATACACCCATATCATAAATGTGGACATCCCTACATACACTACTGAATCCAAAAAAAGCTATAGTAAGCTTTTCCCAAACGTTACATGCACCCACATCATAAAAAAGCTATAATAAACTTTTCTCAAACGTTACATACACCCACATCATAAATGTTTTCCCAAACGTTACATACACCTACATCATAAAAAAACTATATTAAGCTTTTCTCAAACGTTACATACACCCACATCATAAATGTGCTTTTCCCAAACGTTACATACACCCACATCATAAATGTTTTTCCAAACGTTGCATACACCCACATCATAAATGTTTTTCCAAACGTTGCATACACCCACATCGTAAATGTGCTTTTCCCAAATGTTATATACACCCACATCATAAAAAAGCTATAGTAAGCTTTTCCCAAACGTTACATACACTCACATCATTCAAACATAATATCACCAAACCCAAAACAGTAAGTTCATGGGCAAAACTGTCCACCCCCAAATAATGGGACCTTTGAGTGTACAAAATTAAATATGGGACTGATTAGATTACAATCTCACCTTTTAGGATTTATGGGTCAATTCCCCTTTATTTTATTAATAAATATTAAATCAATTAATATTTTAATAACATTATAAATCTATCTTAATTAATAATTTTGATAATATTATTATTGTATAGAAAAATAGTTAAGCATTTTTTTCTATTAATTTTGTTAAATAAAAATTCTTACAATAAAATATTTATAATTTCTATAATTATAAATTTAAAAAAAATTATTAAACAATTTATTTGTAATTTACTCTTATTTTTTTTAGCACTACATAGAAACTGGACTCATAGTAAATTACTATTGTTAGGTCCCTTTATTGTCAAATCCGGTGACAAAACTTTGTGCCTGATCAAAATGAAATTTTTGTATTTTTGTACTTCCCGCTCGAGCGGGGCCATGTGCACTCGAGCGGAGTTTGGAGAATCTCAGTATATTGGATAGGACTGCAGAAGTACTGAAGGGTGTGAATTCGCGCTCGAGCGGAATGATCAGCGCTCGAGCGCATCTCAGCTTAATCGCGCGGATTTTTTGTTCAGGCCGCTCGAGCGGAGAATGGAGCGCTCGAGCGGAGATCGCGATTTCAGAATCCTATTGGCTTCAAGAGTTTGTTGTCTTTCAGATTTGGGACTCTGTTTGGTTTTATATAAGTAAATGGTTTTCTCCTAAAACAAAGTATAAGTTTTCTAGATCTGATTGAAGAATTCTAGAGTTTTGTTTGAAGTGTTCTTCTGAGAGTTTGATGGGTTTTCTTTGATGTTCTTGAGAGAGTTCTAAACTTATGAGTTAAGATTCATACATCAAAGAGTTTGATACTACTTATTCAAGAGTGTCCCCTTCGGTGGAATCCGAAGATCAACACGTAAAGTTTCAAAAGGCGTTTGATTCTTTACGTAGTCGTTAATTCGACAAGTGAAGTTGTGGTGTGGAATCAACTTCAGAATCAGTTCCATGACGAAGGCGTGGTGAAAGAGTTACAGTAGATTCAGAGACAAATTGACTAGGTTGGGTAATTTGTATGGTTTCTTTGTAACCTTGTAGTCCTTCTGTAGTGGATTGATTAGTGGCGGTTCGCCCGTGGTTTTTGATTACAATTGAAGGTTCTTCAATTGTGGTTTTTCCACGTAAAAAATCGTTTGTGTCGATTTATTATATTATTCCGAAAAACAAACAAACTAAAATCACTCTCGTAAGTGCTTGATGATTTTAGATTGAGTGTTTTGGAAGTTTTTGGGATTTGGAATATTCTAATCGTTATCTAATCACGAATCACATAGGATTTTCAATTGGTATCAGAGCAGGTCACTCTTTGTTTTTATCAAAACTATAGGAGTGTGATTTTGTGTGACTAGTATTATGGATTCTATTCGTGAAGGTAACTCTACTCATAGACCCCCTTTACTAGACGGTACAAACTATTCTTATTGGAAAGCTCGTATGAGAGCATTTTTAAAATCCATCGATGAGAAAGTTTGGCACTGCGTTGTCTTTGGGTGGAGTGAACCTACTGTCACTATAGATGGCATTGATATTCCTAAACCCCTTGATAAATGGGACCCAACTGATTACCAGAACTCGAGTTGGAACAAAGAAGGTTTAACTCCCTCTTTGCTCACACACCAAGAATTCCGTCGAATTTGCACGTGTGAAATAGCAAAAGAGGCGTGGGATATCCTTGAAACAATTCACGAAGGAACCACCTCTGTCAAAAGGTCAAAACTTCAACGTCTTACATCCACCTTTGAAACCCTTTTTATGCGCGACGATGAGACGTTTGATGATTTCTATGCAAAACTCAGTGATATCGTGAATTCTGCTTTCACTCGGTGAAAAATCCCTAAGCAAAAGTTGTGGGAAAAATTTTGAGGTCCCTTCCCGAGAGGTTCCAATCAAAGGTGACAGCCATTGAGGAGGCTCAGAATGTTGATACCCTCAAGCTCGATCAATTGGTTGGAAATTTGCAGACTTATGAAGCACACCAAATTTCCAAGAAAAAGCAAAAAGAAAGTATGGCTTTCACTAGTACTCATGAGACTGCAAAACCTCCGAAGACTGAATTTGATTTAGAGTCTGAGATGACGGCTATGCTTACAAAACAGTTTAAAAAAATTTTGAAAAAGAAGCCTAATTTCAGAGCCCCTATTTCAAAAGAGAAGAGTAATGACAAACCCAAAACTTTTCCACCAAAATTAGCTCAAACTACTGAAAAGAAGGTTGTTAGGGGGCCAGGGGTCAAGTGCTTTGAATGCCAAGGGTTTGGTCATATATCCCTTGAATGCCCTACGAAAAAGAATCGGAAGAAAGTCTACACCGTAACTTGGGATGATGAAAGCGGGTCGGAGCAAGAACCCGAAGAACTTGAGTCTGGTGAAGATGGAGATAGTGCTTTCATGGCATTTTGGGCCACGGTTTCTCAACCTCTTCCAAAGCCTTCGGGATCAGCCCGTGGTCAGAACTTGCATCATGCTCCCACCTTTGATGGGACCAACTACCTGTATTGGAAAATCAGAATGAGGGCTTTTCTGAGAGCCTTTGAACCGTAAGGTTGGCAAACCATTGAAGAAGATACGAAGTGCGTATAATCCAGCAATCGAGAGCCCTAATCATTATTCGTGGAGCAATTTCTAATGAAGAACAAAGAACGGATCTCATCGCACAAAGGCTAAAGATGCATGGGAAATTCGAGCCAATTCCATGAAAGAGGAGATTCACCTCCACCTCCATCCAACGACTTGTCCGCCTTGGTTGCCGATTGGATGAGGTTAAGAAGAATGAGGAGCAAAGAGAGGATGATGAACTATCTCAAGACATTGATGAGATCAATGGTGAAGAACTACAACAAGCTTACGAGAAGTCAGACGAGGAATCTCGAATTTGTCTAAAACCAACGACAAACTCTCTCTCAAACTCAAAATATGCGAGAGTGAGAATGTCCCAAAGGAGAACTCTTGACAAAGAAAGGTAATGTCATCAAGATCTCAAGTGACAGCAAGACTTATGTGGAAAACTTCGTCTGTGGAAACCGAAAGGAATGAACTTCGAGGGTGTATTCCACATATGAAGAAAAGCTTGAAAGTCTTGAGTTGTCACAAACGCATTGGAAGAGAAAGTCACCGAAGATGAAGAACTCAGACATTGCTAGAGCAACAATTGCCATGTGGAACAAAGGTTCTAGATCTCTAGAAGACATACTCGGATCTCAACAAATGGGTTCTGACAAAAGAGGGCTAGGCTATGATGCGATAACTCACAAAGGACAAGCCTCTACCTCACATAACTTGAAGACTCAAGCAAAGGGAAAATTGAAGGTAGATCAAGATGACTCTTTTCTTCATCAAGCAAAAGCAGGCAAGACCAACAAAAGGGAGGTAAAACCTGTTTTCATTTGTCATCACTGTGGTAGGTATGGCCACATTCGTCCTTATTGTTTTGAACTGTTTGGTAAGGTGTCTCAAAAGGGTAGAAATTCTAATACTTTTTGGGTTAGAAGACAACCTTACATGTCTAGGCGGAACACAAAGACTAAAAAGATTTGGGTTAGAAAAGATGATTTGACTTGTTTTGTTGCTCACACTGCTCTAAAAGCACGTGACTCACACATGTGGTATCTTGATAGTGGGTGCTCTCGTCATATGTCCGGTAACAAATCCTACTTCACCTCTCTTGAAAAATATGGAGGAATTGTTACCTTTGGAGATGGCGACACTTCTAGAGTCATTGGTAAGGGCTCTATAAGTGTTGCTGGTCTTCCCAAGCTAGATAATGCCTTACTTGTTGATGGTCTTAAAGCTAATCTTTTGAGCATTAGTCAAATGTGTGATTCCCATCATGAAGTTTTGTTTTCAAAAGATAAATATGAAATTTTGGACAAAAAAGGAAATACCGTTTTACATGGGGTTCGCACATCTGATAACTGCTATGGAATTCTTACTACTAATGATCTCACTTGTCATTCTGCCATCATAAGTAACATTGATCTGTGGCATCAAAGATTAGGTCACATGAATTTCAAAGACCTAACTAAGATAGCCAACAAAGAACTTGTGAGAGGAGTACCTAAATTAGGTAAGAATTTGAGCCATGTGTGTGGACCATGTCAGCTTGGCAAGCAAACCCGTGCTCCGCATAAAAAGGTGAACAAATTTTACAACCAAACGCCCTCTTGAATTAGTTCACATGGATTTAATGGGTCCTACTCAAGACCGAAAGCATTGGAGGTAAAAGATACATTTTTTTAACTGTTGATGATTTTACTCGTTTCTCTTGGGTAAATTTTTCAAGGGAAAAATCTGATACGTTTGATGCTTTCCAGGCTTTAGTCCTTAAAATCCAAAATGAACAAGGTGTTTCTATTGGGTGTATCATAAGAATCCGAACTGATCATGGTCGTGAATTTGAAAATATTTCGTTTTCGGATTTTTGTGATATGCATGGAATTAAGCATGAGTTTTCTGCACCTATTACTCCACAACAAAATGGAGTGGTTGAGAGGAAGAACAGAGTTGTTCAAGAAATGGCTAGGGTCATGCTCCTTAGTAAGAGTCTTCCTCCAAAGTTCTGAGCCGAAGCCTTAAATACTGTTGTTTATGTCATAAATCGTGTGTATTTAAGGCCCGGCACTTTACAAACTCCTTATGAATTGTGGAAGGGTTTGAAACCTAATGTAAAATACTTCAAAACATTTGGGAGTAAGTGTTACATCTTCAAAGATAGAGAGCCCTTGGGCAAATTTGACTCCCGAAGTGATGAAGGTATTTTTCTAGGGTATTCAACCAACAGTAGGGCTTTTCGAGTCTATAACCTGCGAACTTCATCATTAATGGAATCTATCAATGTGGTTATAGATGACACAGGTTCACCCACTTCAAAGAACAAATGAGGATGACAATGTTGAGTTTCCAAGCTTGGATATCAATCACAAAATCAAGGAGATGTCATGCTCAATCACAAGAAATTATTACAAAGACCATCCTCACAGTAAGTTCAAGTCCAAAGAGTGCTCAAAAGAACAGCACTCCTGTTCCTCCTGTCACCCAAAGTCCTGAACTTAAACCATCAGCAAGGGTGAAACTGAATCATCCAGTTCAACAGGTAATTGGGAGTGTTTCAGATCGAATGAAAACCCGAAGACAGATTCGGGATGAGGTATCACATATGTGTTTTGTTTCTTTGATTGAACCTAAGAATGTTAAAGAGGCCTTGCTAGATGATAGTTGGGTTAATGCTATGCATGAAGAATTAGGTCAATTTGAACGTAACAAAGTTTGGACTCTTGTTCCTGCACCTAGAGACATGAATGTGATAGGTACCAAGTGGATCTTTAAAAATAAATCATGAGAATGGTACTGTTGTTAGGAATAAAGCTAGGTTGGTTGCTCAAGGCTACACACAAGTAGAGGGTATTGACTATGATGAGACGTTTGCCCCAGTTGCACGTCTCGAATCCATTCGCATTTTACTTGGTGTTGCATGCTTCCTTGGCTTTAAATTGTTTCAAATGGATGTGAAAAGTGCTTTTCTGAATGGGTACTTAAAAGAAGAGGCATATGTTGAGCAACCAAAAGGGTTTGAGGACCCTAAATGTCCTAATCATGTCTACAAGTTAGATAAGGCTTTGTATGGGTTGAAACAAGCCCCTCGGGCTTGGTATGATAGACTTACTACCTTTCTTCTTGATAATGATTTTCAAAGGGGTAGTGTGGATAAGACATTATTTGTGAAACATACTAAATCTCATATTCTTGTTGCTCAGATATATGTTGATGATATTGTGTTTGGTTCCACTGCTGATCATCTTGTGAAATATTTTTCGGATTGCATGACACATGAGTTTGAGATGAGCATGATGGGAGAGTTGTCTTACTTTTGGGTCTCCAAATTAACAGTCTCCTTCGGGTATATTTGTTTCTCGGTCTAAGTATGCTAAAAATCTTGTGTCAAAGTTTGGTCTTGAGTGCCAAACATGCCCAAGACTCCCATGAGCACCAATCTTCACCTTTCCAAAGATTCCTCGTATTGATGTCGATCCTACCCTTTATAGGAGTATGATAGGGAGTCTTTTGTATCTCACAACCAACGTCTGATATTTCCTTCAGTGTCGGTGTTTGTGCTCGTTACCAAGCCAGTCCTAAAGAGTCTCACCTTCTTGCGGTAAAACGCATCATCAAGTATGTTAATGGGACCTTGGGGTATGGGGTTTGGTTTTCCACTGATACTATAGCCGAAATTACTAGTTTTTCTGATGCCGACTGGGCAGGGTGTGCTGATGATAGGAAAAGTACATCCGGGGGGTGTTTTTACCTTGGGAATAATCTGGTTTCTTGGCATAGTAAAAAGCAAAATGCTATCTCTCTTCATCACCGAGGTCAATACATTCTTTGGAGTTGTTGTGCCCAAATGTTGTGGATAAAGCAAATGCTTCATGATTATGGAATAGAACAGAACACTCTCACTCTTTTTTGTGATAACACAAGTGCCATAAACATTTCAAAAAATCCTGTCCAACACTTTCGCACCAAACACATTGACATCCGTCATCATTTTATTCGAGAGTTAGTGGACGAAGGCCTTGTTGTTTTGGAACATGTTTCTACTGAGCATCAAAAAGCTGATATTTTTACAAAACCCCTTGATCTTCTTCGATTTGAGTTTCTTAGAAAGACCTTAGGTGTTATGTCTCAGTAACTAGGCTGTTTCCTGGGAGGTGAGTGTGAGTGGTTGACTTATTGTTCTTGGATGTGATAATCTATGATTGAGTTCTGATATCTTTGCATCAAATTTTATATGAACACTGCTCATGTTGCATACAAGATCTTTTTCATCTTTGTTCATAGCTCATTCTGAATGCCCATACTCATTTACTTCATGATCTCATTCTCAGACACATCCTTGAGATAAAGCATTGCGGGATTTCCGCACAAGTGATCAAAGTTCTCTATGGACCACTGATAGTGTTTCTTGTACTCTTTCAGAGGAATTGACCTATACTGGTATATCATGGGTGATGTTAAGTCTCTTAACCATCTACCATCTTATTTCACTTCCATGGTTTCTCCCTCAGTACATGATTTCCGGGCATTAGGAAAAGGCTACCTCAGAGGCACCAACCAGGCCATCATTTTGATTTCATTCTTCTCTGGTTTGGACTCCATACTCTTGAGCGTGTATGCCACTAGTGAGTGCCCACAAGAAAGAAAAGTTTAAAAAAAAAAAAAAAAGGAATCATTGTCTGAGGGGGAGCTTCCGCATTTACTCAACAAATACCCCGTGATTCCTAGTGGTTTGACTTTTCTTTGTAATGGTCAGTTACTCTTGTTGGAGGTCCAGCCATCCGATCACTACGAGGATTAACTCTAGCTATGTGACTCTCAAGGCTTGCACACACACACATCACTTATATGAGCTCTCATGTGTGTTTTTGAGTTATGCATTCTCATGATGCTTGTGGCTTTGATTTAATAATATCTGTTTTCTTCCTGAGCTTGTGTTTCATCTCTTTTCTCAAATTTTCAGGACTCATGATCAGTGGATTCTCTTATCCTTGTGGTAAAGTCAGTTACTTTGTCACCTTACTTGTTACAGGACTTTCTAGATGTTTTTATTAAAAAAAAAAAAATTTGTTTCTCCGCTCGAGCGGACTGTTCTACGCTCGAGCGTAATTTTCACTCTTGCAGCAGTTTGTCAGTTCTGAGAGTTGGTTTTGTGAGCTCGAGCGGTACTTTTTTGAGCTCGAGCGGTCCTTTTTTTGAGCTCGAGCGGTCCTTCTTTGAGCTCGCGCGGGAGTCAGTTTTCCCTTGATGTACGCTCGAGCGGTACACATAACGCTCGAGCGTCCCCATTTCATATTTATTCCCTCGCTCGACTCTTCAAGTCCATTTTTTTCCTTCGTTTCATTCTCCTGATCTAGGGTTCTTCTTGTGGCTTGGCATTGTGGTCGATTTTGGTCTGATCCTTCATCCTTCTTGCCGATTTGATCTTTGGTAAGTGTTTCCCTCTCCTTTTTTTCATTCCTTGCTGTTATTTCGGCGATTGGGTGTTGGGTTTTTTGAGTTTTGTTTTGATTTTTGGGTCTAGGGTCTAGGTTTTGTGGATTCTTCACACACACACTCTCCATGGTTTATATTGTGTCTTAGTCTGGTTTTCTTCATTTTTTTTGTGTTGTGTATGACACTTGGATTAGGGTTTTTCTTTGTGTCTTGTTCTCTCTTTTATGTGTCTTTGGGTTTTACTCGAATTGGGGCTTTGTTTATTTGGGACTATCATTCATTGTATGTTCATATTTGCCTTGTTTCACACTGGTTCTGCATTTCCTTTCCCAAACAATGTCATTCATTTTTATGATTGCCCTGTTTCATGTCTTCATTTTTTTGTATGCATTGAGTTTGGGGGTTTTTGCTTAGACCTGGTTGTGCTATTTAAATTCTGTTTTGGATATGTTATGCTTACATGTTGCCACATCACATTTACTATACTCCATGTTGCCATATTTGGATATGATTATGCTTACATGTTTTGCACTATCTACTCTGTTATCTTGCCTCGTTGTGGTACTAATGTTTTGTGTTTTTTTTTCTGATTGATCCCTGTTGGTTTGTTTGGGGTTTTGGGTGGTTGTTATAATGTCTCCCTCAGTCATGTCTACCTCTACCTCTGCTCCTAAACGCCGTAAGGCCGCTGTGTCTCGACCCACCTTTGATTCTGTTCGGTTTCAATCTATTAAACAATCCAAGTCCTTTTATAAGTCCTTTGAATCCCGAACAGTTCATCTAGAGCGTAATGTCCAGGCTGATACGTTTGAGTCCATTCATATACGTCCTTTGTTTGATCCTCTGGGGGGTGATCTTGTTTTGTCCTTCTCGGGGCGTCAGAACCTCGATTGGGTTCGAGAGTTTTATTGTAATATGGAGGGGATTGTTGATCATGAGCCATCTTTTACCACTTGGGTTAGATCTAAATCCATTTCTGTCACCCCTGCCTTGATCCGTTCACTTCTTCACATTGAGCAGGGCTTTCCAGAATACTACCCTTTTCCCGTTCCTGACCGCCCGACTTGTAACTTTGATGATGTGGCCAAAGAGTTATGTGGCATTGCTCGTCACTGGCCTAAAGGTGGTTTGATTAAACAGTTTGAACTCCTTCCAGAGTTCAGACTGCTTAATCTGATAGTTTGCGCCAACATTCTTGTGACTACCCATTCCTCCGAGGTCAAACAAGACCAAGGTTTTATTTTGTCTTGCATTGCCCGACATCGATCTATTGATCTTGCTTCTCTTATCATCAGAAAGATGATTGGTGTCTCTGGGCATAAAAAGCTCGGCCTTCCTTACGGTTGCTTGATCAACCGCCTTTTGTCCGGCCTTGGCATTTCTGTTCTAGAGGATGATGAATTTGCTTCCCCTTCTCGCCCTTTTACCAAGAAAACTGTGTCTCAAAGTCGAGCCCATATTAAGGGGGAGTCATCTAGGGTTGGTCCATCTGCAGGGATTGCTGCTGGTCTTGCAGAGGAGGCTGCATATGATGCCGCTGATGCCGGTGATGGTGATGGTGGTGAGGCTCCTATTCCTCCTCCGGACTTTTCTATTGAGTTTCAGCGGTTCGCGGAGACTGTGACCCGACGTCTGGATTTTCTCGATGCACGGTTTGATGCCTTTGATGGACGTCTTGGTCACATGGAGCAGACTCTTGATCATCTTGTTCATCTACTTCAGTCACAGCAGCCTCCACCTTCTGATGCTTGATTCTTGCTTCCCTGACAAAAAGGGGGAGAATTTTGGTGATTTTTGCACATATTGCACAGATAGGTTTTTGATCACATTGCACAGTTGTTGGAATTTTGGTGATTTGCACAGATAATTTTGGTGATTTGCACAGATAGTTTTTGATCACATTGCACAGAGATAGCTTTTGGACAGATGGTTCGACCTTGGATATTTGTTGGTTTCCTTGATGGTACAATTCTCTATTTTGGATGTTGTGGATGTCATGTTTTATGGATGTTGTGGATGTCATGTTTTATGTATTTCACATTTATCTTCTTCCACAGTTTTGTTTTGTATGTTGAATGCTATTTCACAGGTGCAAAGTTGAAGGGTTGTGTTCTTTGAATTGGATATTGAAGTTTCATGGTTGTGTTCTTGATTTAGTTGTGTGATTGATAGAATTTTGAGAGGTTATTATTTCCTTGTTTTTGTCCTGTCTAGTGCGTTTGTTTTAAGGAACAATGTTTAGATAGGTTTTGTCCGGGAATTGACAAAGGGGGAGATTGTTAGGTCCCTTTATTGTCAAATCCGGTGACAAAACTTTGTGCCTGATCAAAATGAAATTTTTGTATTTTTGTACTTCCCGCTCGAGCGGGGCCATGTGCGCTCGAGCGGAGTTTGGAGAATCTCAGTATATTGGACAGATCGCAGTATCAAGGGTGTGAATTCGCGCCCGAGCGGAATGATCGGCCTTCAGCGCATCTCACTTAATCGCTGGATTTTTGTTCAGCCGCCGAGCGAGAATGGAGCGCTCGAGCGGAGATCGCGATTTCAGAATCCTATTGGCTTCAAGAGTTTGTTGTCTTTCAGATTTGGGACTCTGTTTGGTTTTATATAAGTAAATGGTTTTCTCCTAAAACAAAGTATAAGTTTTCTAGATCTGATTGAAGAATTCTAGAGTTTTGTTTGAAGTGTTCTTCTGAGAGTTTGATGGGTTTTCTTTGATGTTCTTGAGAGAGTTCTAAACTTATGAGTTAAGATTCATACATCAAAGAGTTTGATACTACTTATTCAAGAGTGTTCCCTTCAGTGGAATCCGAAGATCAACACGTAAAGTTTCAAAAGGCGTTTGATTCTTTACGTAGTCGTTAATTCGACAAGTGAAGTTGTGGTGTGGAATCAACTTCAGAATCAGTTCCGTGACGAAGGCGTGGTGAAAGAGTTACAGAAGATTCAGAGACAAATTGACTGGGTTGGGTAATTTGTATGGTTTCTTTGTAACCTTGTAGTCCTTCTGTAGTGGATTGATTAGTGGCGGTTCGCCCGTGGTTTTTGATTACAATTGAAGGTTCTTCAATTGTGGTTTTTCCACGTAAAAAATCGTTTGTGTCGATTTATTATATTATTCCGAAAAACAAACAAACTAAAATCACTCTCGTAAGTGCTTGATGATTTTAGATTGAATGTTTTGGAAGTTTTTGGGATTTGGAATATTCTAATCGTTATCTAATCACGAATCACATAGGATTTTCAACTATTGCTCGTGTATTGACGTAATATCGCTAATATATTGAATTTTTACTCAAATAGGATGCTTACTTATTATTATTATTATTATTATTATTATTATTATTATTATTATTATTATTATTATTATTATTATTATTATTATTACAGTTTGATAAAATGTAGGGAAATCAGTGGGGAATCCATTGTCCTCAAAGAACCCTTCCCTTAGGACATGTTCGGTGTAATTTTAAAAAGTTGATAACTAAAAAGTAATTAAATTTTTTTTTTTACTTCTCAATTGAATTTCTTTTAAACTTATTTAAATTATTTCTTGTGGTATTGTCATCAAATAATTATAACTAATTAAGTTTTGAGGGAATTACTTAACAACTAGATAGAGAAAAAAAAAATACACAAATATGGAGGGGTGCAAGGAAGACTTGCACTCCCATAACTTTTCACTTGTACCTTACCACAGATTCACTTGTATCCCATGTTTTTATATAAAAAAAATTCTACGCCACAGTCATGTAATTTCCCCTTAACTTATATGTTAAATATATGCCTTTCTCTATCTAGTTTTGTCATGGTTGTGTTTTGGTTTATGCTCTCAATTAGTTCTATTGTACATAAGAGAGCTTGCCTCAAAACAAAATACTAATGCCACAAGAGCTAAAATAGAGAGAGAGAAAAAAATTAGCTGACAAATTATCATACATCAAACACTCACAAATATCACTCATATAAACTATTAAAGAATGGGGTAAATGTTTCATTCATATTGATTTTATTCTCAGAATAAATGATTTTCATACAATTTGTTAGGTTTTTATTTTTAGAAATTTCGTTTGACAACACTCTTTTCAGTTGTACTTTTATTCGCTCTTTTTATTTCAGTGAGGCTATGAATCTTAGATGCGAATCCAACCCGAATTGTGCCTTGCAGAGAAGTTTCAGAAGATAATTCTTTCATGTTTGTCACTTCGCTGACTATGACGGAGATCGAGTTGCCTAGTCAGCTCACGGGGGTCCAGGGAGCAGCGCCCCTTAGTGGGTCCAAGGCAGCACCACGGCAGGGTTGAGGGGCAGTGGCCCCAAAGCAAAATGCAAAAATGCATTCAAAGTTGTAGGTCCGCTCAAACAGCGGTTTGGGCGCTCGAGCGAAGAATCCTTGATTCCAGAAGTTTGATCGCCTGCAAAAATACTGGCAGTTGCATTTTTTTGCTCGAGCGAAAATTCCTGCGCTTGAGCGTCGGTCCGCTCAAGTGGCCATTCTAACGCTCAAGTGAAGATTGCGGAACAGATTGCTATAAATATATGTTTCAGTCATATTTTAGGATGACACTTCTAGATCTTCTTCTTGGATTTTAGGGTTTATATTTGGGGCTATTTTGCTAATTTTCTTTGATGTTTGATTGAGTATTCAACTCATGGTTTAAGAAGTATACATCAAAGGATTGTTTGTTTATTCAATACAAAAGAGAGAGTTATTCTTCGGTAGATTATGGGGAATTCGAGCCTAAAGCTTTAGTAGATTCTGGAGTGGCTCATCTTCGTAAATTCAACATTGGTGTTGTGGATTCAACGTTGGGCAAGACAATTCTGAAGTGAAGACAGGATTGGAAGAGGCACATTGGGGTCAGTTCAATTCGGGCATGGATTCGCTAGGTAATTGAGAGAATACTTGTGTAATTTCTTTATATCTTCTTAGTGGATTGTTTTGTGGCTTTTGCCCATGATTTTTTTATCACAATTGGAGGCACTCCAATTGTGGTTTTTCCACGTAAAATCGTTGTGTCGATTTATCTTGATTGTTTGATTGGGATTGTTGTTT
Organism: Camellia lanceoleosa; assembly: GCA_025200525.1. Lineage (NCBI taxonomy): Eukaryota > Viridiplantae > Streptophyta > Magnoliopsida > Ericales > Theaceae > Camellia > Camellia lanceoleosa. Next base: position 143,488,348 of record CM045769.1, on the reverse strand, counting down.
ACTGCTTAAAATTGATACATAATCACAAATCAACATTTAGGGGATTTCTAGATTTTTCACAATTGTTGAGTTTGTGGTGTCAGGGTAATAGCAACATACTGTATTAGTTAGAAGCAAAACTAAAACTAATTTACATAGCAAATGGAAAAAATGAATAATCTTATTATGAAAGGAACACAAGATTTACTAGTAGAAAGAGTAGAAAAAATATGACATAGATGATGCTGTGGGAAATGCATAATAAGAGAAGTAGGATATTGATCTTAGGGACCATTGATTCGAAGATGAATACCGAAAGTAACATCATTCTTGAGAGGGTAATTTATAAGTAAATTGGGCCGAGTTGGGCAATGGGCCGTTCTGTGGGCCGCAGTAAGAAAGGGCTGAGTAAAAGGGCCTTGTAGTTAGCTCGGTCTAAAAAGAGCCTTGAAGTTAGCTCGGTCACCACAGTCAGAGTGGTAACAATTAGCTCAGTCATACCATTCTGAGCCTAGGTGTTTTGAGCTTTCCTCAGGACCTTGCTCTAGATTAGCTCGGCCCAAGCTTGCTATGATTAGCTTGGTCTCAATAGGTGAAACTGAGATACAAGCTATGAAGGGAAGAACCGAGCTAGTTAGAGCTAGGTCATATTTGCCAGTTTAGCATGGCCATGTTAGCTCGGTCGTTTTGTCATACTATCGAGGTAAAACCATCTCACTTGGTTTAAGCAGTGAGGAGGGTGTTAAGAGATAAGCATTATCTTTTAGGAATGTGATTCCTAGGAGGACTCTACGTGGAGGAATAAGAGTCCTACTAGGATTGTGCCACGCGAAACCTATAAAAGCTCACAACATCACCTATGGAGAGGTAACACAACTTTGGTTCTCGAATACGTAGAACTTTTGTCTATTTGTCTATTTTGCTGACTTAGGCATCGGAGAGGTATTCGGCACACACCCGCCGGCTAGCTCACGTTTGTGTTTTCAGGGAGTAAAGCGACGACGTACGGAGGAGCGCAGACTTGATCAACAGGATTATACGAGAACATTATTTCTTGCTCGTACAATTCTCTAAACTCGTTGATTAATAAAAAATATTGAGAATAAAAACTCAACAGATCATTGATTGAAATGAATATCCAAAGTTAGAAGAACTCTGTTTGGTTTGGAGTTTTTAAATATAGTTTTCAAATTTTTTTAATTTGTATTTTTGTATTTTATAGTGATTGTTTTTTAAAAATTAAATAATTTTTTTTTTAACTTTTTAGATCCACTTAATCTTGATGTACTTAAAAAATATATAATTCGTACAAAAATCTTTAAAAAAATCATTGAATACAACAAGATATGAACACCTATTGAAATTTTTTAATTTTTATATATAGTTTTTGTATTTGGTGAATCTTTTGAAGTTTTTTTTCATAAATTTTATACTTTTTAAGTGTATTCAAATTGGATATATCTATATATATATATAATAAGTAAAATATTTTTAAAAAATTCACTAAAAAAATAAAAATACAAAAAATAAAAAAATTAATTTTGCAAAAAAATTGTCTAAACCAAATAGTAATTATCAAATACTTAGGGTGATTATTGGATTTAAGTTGATCGGACGGTCTTGTTCTTTGTTAGTGATTCTGTCGATTGTGGCCAATTTGTCCTAACCCTCATCTGTTAGATCTTCGTGGATCGGTTGAATGCTATTACGTCAGTCCGGACCAAATCCTGCTTTTCCTAAATACGTCTTCATCTAGTCAGCCCTCTTTTCTAAATTGGGCCATATCTGACTTTGTGGTTATACTTGTTTTAGCTCGACATTTCCTTCTCTCACAACAAAATTAAACCACACCCCCCCCCCCCCAAAAAAAGAAAAAAAAAATCTTAACAACTATCCTATACAACAGTAAAGTTATCAAAGTTATTAATTAAAATATATTTCTAATATCATTAAAATTTTTAATTGACTTACTAATTTATTAATAAAATTAGTCATTTGTTATGCAATTAAAAATTTGAAAGGCCAAGATATAATTCTTAAAATTAATTTTTATTTTAGCAAATCTTAAAAAATATATTTATAATTTATCCTACTTTAAAAGTGATTAATAATTTTCCATGAATTCCCCTTAGTTTCCACCAATTACTGTTGGGTATACCTCCTTATTGGAGTGTGGAACCCAATAGGTTTTGAAAAAGAGTTTTAATTTGGCTTGGTTTAGTATAATATATTTTTATATATTATATTTGTGGAGGCCCAATCCAATTTGGATACAATTAGGGTTTGATTACAAAACCCTAGATTCATTATATTATATTATTTTTTGTTTATTTGGAGGCATTATTGTTTTTGGTTGTTCAACACACAAGCAAGAGTGGCGGCTGCTATAGGTTCTTCGGTAACAGTGCCCAAGATTGGGATATTGGGTCAACTTTGGTTTTTGAAGCTTGGTTCTTTGGGCATCTTCGGTTGGTGTCTGGTTCATTATTTTGGGTCGTCTTCAACTCTGGTTCTGAAGATTTTGATTCTTCTGTTTGGTGAGGTCTTTCCTCTTGTTTATTTGTGATTATTGGAATTCACCTAAGGGTGGTTTTGTGAGACCATTAGTGTCTCGTTTGTAATCGTTTGGAACTTATTTGGTTGATAGTGGAATCGGATTTCGATCCCGTGGACGTACCTCACATTGAGGGAACCACGTAAAATTCTTGTGTTGCCTTTGATTTAATTTTTCCGCATTAGTTTATATTCCCATTGATTGATTTACTTGTGGGGATTCATCGATTTTCCCTAACAACTGGTATCAGAGCTTACGGTTTATTAGGGTTTATTTATTTGTATAAATCAATGGAGGGGAATGTGGGTCGTATGTCTAGCTTCAATGGAAGCAATTGGGTAACTTGGAAAACTAAAATGGAGGACCTATTATTTTGTAAAGACTTGTATGGACCCATTGAGGGTGATAGTGGCAAACCTGCTGATATGAAAGATGATGAGTGGAAGAGGCTTAATCGAAAAGCCGTTGGTGTTATCCATCAATGGATTGATGACAGTGTATTTCATCATGTTGCTACTGAAACTTCGGCACATGATTTATGGAAAAAATTAGAGAGTCTTTATGATAGAAAATCGGCCACAAATAAAGCCTTTCTGTTTCGTAAGTTGGTTAATTTAAAATATAAAGAGGGCAGCCCTATTCCGGAACATCTGAATGAAATAAAGAGTATTGTTAACCAACTTGCTTCTATGAAAATTATTCTTGATGATGAGTTGCAGGCTTTGATGTTACTTAGTTCTTTGCCCGAAAGTTGGGAGACTTTGGTTGTGACAGTTAGTAATTCGGCGCCCGATGGAGTTGTCACAATGGGCCAAGTCACTAGTAGCTTGTTGAATGAAGAAACTAGAAGAAAATCAGCCGGTACCTCTCATTCGGAAGCATTTGTTGTGAGAGGCCGAAGTAAAACAAGGGGGAGGAGTAAGACTCCTCATGGTCGTGATCAAAGCCGTGACAAGTCAAGAGATAGTTGTTTTTCAAAGAAAGACGTTGAGTGTTATTATTGCCATGAGAAAGGGCACATGAAGCGAGAATGCCGAAAGCTCAAGAACAAAGAGAAAAGGCGTAACAAAAGTGTGGATAAGAAGCAAGAAGACACAATAGCGCATTACCGATGATATCATGGTCGTTTGTGAAGATGATCGAATCTATTTTCTGGGCCAAGAGAGTCATTGGGTGATTGATTCGTGCTTCTTTTCATGTGACTTCTCGAGTTGATTTCTTCACTACCTACACCGCAGAGATTATGGTTCTGTTCGAATGGGTAATGAAGGTTTGTCCAAGATTATTGGTATAGGTGATGTTTGCTTGGAAACAAATTTGGGCTGCAAATTGTTGCTTAAAGATGTGAGGCATGTTCCCGACATTCGCCTTAATTTAATCTCTACTGGGAAGCTAGATGATGAAGGCTTCAACAACAAATTTGGTGATGGAATATGGAAGCTCACAAAGGGTTCTTTGGTGGTGGCTAAGTGCAAGAAGACTCATACACTTTATTCGATGCAAGGAAAAATTTGTAAAGGTGTTGTCAATGCACTTGAAGATGATACTTCTACCGAATTGTGGCACAAGCGACTTGGCCACATGAGTGAAAGGGGCTGCAAGTATTGTTCAAGAAAGAGCTTCTACCCGGTTTGAAAGGTACACATCTTAAAACTTGTGTTCATTGTTTGGCGGGTAAACAACATAGAGTTTCTTTTCATAAAAATGTTGCTTCTAGAAAAGAAAATGTGTTGGAGTTAATTCATTCGGATGTTTGTGGTCCTTTAAAAGTTAGAACACATGGTGGTGCACTTTATTTTGTTACTTTCATTGATGATTATTCAAGGAAAGTTTGGGCTTATCTACTAAAAACTAAAGATCAAGTTCTAGAAGTATTTAAGCATTTTCGTGCCATGGTTGAAGAAAGCAGGCGAAATTGAAGTGCATCCGAACAGACAATGGTGGTGAATACATTGGGCCATTTGATGAGTATTGTCGCAGCCAAGGTATTCGGCATCAAAAGACAGTTAAGAAGACTCCTCAACAAAATGGCGTTGACGAGAGGATGAATCGTACCATTGTGGAAAGAACAAGGTGTTTGCTTTCACAAGCTAAATTGCCAAGATCCTTTTGGGGTGAGGCAATGAGTACAGCGGTTGACTTGATCAATTTATCTCCTTGCTATCCTTTGAATGGTGATGTTCCTGAAAGAGTTTGGACTGGCAAAGATGTGTCTTATGAGCACTTGAGAGTGTTTGGTTGCCGAGCTTTTGTTCACATTCCAAAGGATGAAAGGTCCAAGCTTGATAGTAAGTCAAGACAATGTATTTTTCTTGGCTATAGGCGTGATGAGTTCAGGTATAGATTATGGGATCCGGTCGACAAGAAAGTCATTCGAAGCCGTGATGTTGTGTTTCTTGAAGACCAAACAATTGAAGACTTTGGTAAAGGTGATCAACCGGAGCAAAAAACTAGTGATCTCATTGACATGGATCCATCTCCTTCATCTCCAGTTGATGATGAAAATGGGGGAGATATGCAGCCATCTATTGAAGATGTGGAGGATGATGCTAATCCTAATGAAGTTGAGCCAGAAATTGAGGAAGAGCATCCAACTCAAGAACCGCCACCACAACTTGAGTTGAGAAAATCTACAAGGGACCGACAACCTTCAAGAAAGTATCCTCCCAATGAATTTGTGTTGATTTCTGATCAAGGGGAGCCGGAGAGCTACCAAGAAGCAATTGAGCATGCAAAGAAAGGTGATTGGAAAAAGGCCATGGAAGAGGAGATGAACTCCTTACTTGAAAATCACACCTATGACTTAGTGAAGTTGCCTAAGGGAAGGAAAATTCTGAAAAATAAGTGGGTTTTCAAATTGAAGAATGATGGCAAGAATCTGAAGTACAAGGCACGTCTTGTTGTGAAAGGCTTTGGGCAAAAGAAAGGTATTGACTTTGATGAGATTTTCTCGCCGGTTGTGAAGATGTCTTCTATTCGGGTTGTACTTGGCATGGCTCCAAGTATGAACCTTGAAGTTGAACAACTTGATGTGAAGACCGCATTTCTTCACGGTGATCTTGAAGAAGAAATTTACATGGAGCAACCGGAAGGTTTTGTGGAAAAAGGGAAAGAGAAATTTGTTTGCAAATTGAAGAAAAGTTTGTATGGCCTCAAGCAAGCTCCACGGCAATGGTACAAAAAATTTGACTCTTTCATAATGAATAATGGTTTTTCTAAAACCACTTCGGACCATTGTGTGTTTGTGAAAAATTTCCCGGATGGAAAATTTATTATTCTTTTGCTTTATGTTGATGACATGTTAATTGTGGGTCAAGATTCTACCATGATTAACAAGTTGAAGTTGGAGTTGAGCAAATCTTTTGCTATGAAAGATTTGGGGCTGGCAAAGCAAATACTTGGTATGAAAATTGTTCGTGATCGCAAAGAGGGACTGATTTGGTTGTCTCAAGAGAGCTACATTGAGAAAGTTCTTGAGAGGTTCAACATGGATAAAGCAAAGCCGGTTGGTTGTCCACTTGCAGGTCACTTCAAACTTAGTTCGAATCAATGTCCTACAAGTGAGAAAGACAAAGAAGAGATGTTGAAAGTTCCTTATGCTTCAAAGATTGGTTCTTTGATGTACGCCATGGTTTGTACAAGGCGGATATTGCTCACGCCGTTAGTGTGGTGAGTCGTTTCTCTAATCCCGGGTAAAGAACATTGGGCAGCGATAAAATGGATTCTAAGATATCTTGAGGACTTGAAGGTGTGTTTGTGTTTTGGGGATGGTAAACCGATGCTTGATGGGTTCACGATTCGACATGGTGGTGATGTTGATTCTAGGAAATCTACTTGAGGTATTTGATGACTTTTGCGGGGAGCTGTGGCATGGCAATCTAAATTACAAAAATGTGTTGCTCTCTCAACTACCGAAGCTGAATTTATTGCCATTACAGAAGCTTGCAAAGAAGAGTTATGGTTGAAGAAATTTTTGCAAGAGTTGGGTTTGAAGTAAGAAAGGTATGTGCTTTATTGTGATAGTCAAAGTGCTATTCACTTGAGTAAAAATTCTACCTTTCATTCGAGATCGAAACACATTGATGTGAGATACCATTGGATTCGTGATGTGTTAGATTCGAAATTGTTGCAACTCGAAAAGGTTCACACAGATGATAATATTTCAGATATGCTGACTAAGACTTTGTCGAGGGACAAACATTTAAAGTGTCGAACTTTGGCGGGTATGGTTGATGTCTCCACCTAAGTCGGTAGGGGGAGAATTGTTGGTCATACCTCCTTATTGGAGTGTGGAACCCAATAGGTTTTGAAAAAGAGTTTTAATTTGGCTTGGTTTAGTATAATATATTTTTATATATTATATTTGTGGAGGCCCAATCCAATTTGGATACAATTAGGGTTTGATTACAAAACCCTAGATTCATTATATTATATTATTTTTTGTTTATTTGGAGGCATTATTGTTTTTGGTTGTTCAACACACAAGCAAGAGTGGCGGCTGCTATAGGTTCTTCGGTAACAGTGCCCAAGATTGGGATATTGGGTCAACTTTGGTTTTTGAAGCTTGGTTCTTTGGGCATCTTTGGTTGGTGTCTGGTTCGTTATTTTGGGTCATCTTCAACTCTGGTTTTGAAGATTTTGATTCTTCTGTTTGGTGAGGTCTTTCCTCTTGTTTATTTGTGATTATTGAAATTCACCTAAGGGTGGTTTTGTGAGACCATTAGTGTCTCGTTTGTAATCGTTTGGAACTTATTTGGTTGATAGTGGAATCGGATTTCGATCCCGTGGACGTACCTCACATTGAGGGAACCACGTAAAATTCTTGTGTTGCCTTTGATTTAATTTTTCCGCATTAGTTTATATTCCCATTGATTGATTTACTTGTGGGGATTCATCGATTTTCCCTAACAACTACACCATACCACAATATGACAATGGCACTAAATTTATGTAGATTTAGATAGTGGGGTTTTGTAGTAGTGGCAGAATTTGTTGATTTTAGATCATATATTAATTTGTCAAGTGCGATTTTAAATAATGGGGAGACTAACTCATTTGGTGCTATTCAAAAAATAATAGAGAAAGAGATTTACGTTATATTTGCTTCATAAATTATAATTATAATTATATTTTATTCATATTTTATTTTATATTTTTATATATATTTTTTTATTTTTATCTAAATTTATGAACTAAAAACAATTGTGGAAACCAATTTCTTTGTCAATGATCGACTTTCTTAACATGCTCAAGATATTATGGGTGTTTATTAAAATAATTAGATAATGTTTGAATGTTTGAATGGTTGAAATGATTTTAACTAAAAATATTATTAATTTAAAAGTGTTTATTCTAACATATTAATTTGAAGTGTTTTTTCTCAAATGGTGTGCTAGGATCTATTAAAGATGAGATGATTTTAGTCAAAAGAGAAAAACAAAAACAAAAAAAAATCAAAAAATTCTTTCTTATTCTCTTTATTTTTTGTATATTTTTTCACAAAAAGTTATTTTTAAATATTTTAATTTTTTTCATCTCATATTTTAGGTGATGTTTGATAAAACCTGAAAGCTAAGGGTGTGTTTGGTAACGTTTACGTTTTTAGTTTATATTTATAAAAATTTTATAAACTGGTTTTTGTTTATTTTTTGTTTATTTTTAGAAAAACATAAACTACAAACGCGTTTGGTAATTGACAAAATGTTTAAAAAAAATTTAAAATATAAAAAAGAGTAAGAAATGGCAAGTGGTGGCGGAAGACGGTGGTGGAAAGTGGTGACGGTGGGTGGTGGGTAGCTAGTGGTGATGGGTGGGTGGGTGACTGTGGCAGGTGATGGGTGGTAGCGAGTGAGTAGTGGTGGCAGGTGGGTGGCGGATGGTGGGTGGTGGCGAGTGGGTGGTAGTGGCGGATAGGTGGCGGGTGGGTGGTAGTGGCGGGTGGGTGGGTGACGGTGGCAGGTGGTGGGTGGTGGTGGTGGCGGGTGGTGGCGGTGGCAGGTAGGTGGCGGATGGCGGGTGGGTGGTGGGTGGTGATATTGGGTGGGTGGTGGTGGTGGTGGTGGTGGTGGTGGTGGCGGGTGGTGGGTGGCGGATGGCGGGTGGTGGTGGTGGTGGTGGTGGTGGGTGGGTGGGTGGGTGACAGTGGCGAGTGGTAGGTGATAACGAGTGGTGGGTGGTGGTGGCAGGTAGGTGGTGGGTAATGGTGGTGGTGGCGAATGGGTGGCAGGTGGCTGGTGGCGGTGGATGGCTAGTGGTGGCAGGTGGTGGATGGTGGTGGCAGGTGGATGGTGAGTGGTGGTGGCAAGTAGGTGGCGGGTGGTGGTGGCAAGCGATGAATGGTGGTGGCGGGTAGTGGGTGGTGGTGGGTGGATGGCAGGTGGGTGGTGGTGGTGAGTGGATGACAGGTGGATGGTGGGTGGTGGTGGACGGTGGTGGGTGGTGGTGGCAGGTGGGTGGTGAGTGGTGGTGGCAGGTGGTGATGGGGGGTGGGTGGTGGGTGGTGGTGGCGGAAAATGGTGGTGGAAAATAGTGGCGAGTGATAGCTAGTGTTGGGTGGTAAAAAAAAAAAAACTGAAAACTCAAAGCGGAAGCACATTTTTTGTGTTTTTATTTTTTGGCCAAATTTATAAACTGAGACCACTAATTTATAAATCAAAAATTTTACCAAACAAATTTTTATTTGAGTTTTTAAAATTTTTGTAAATATAAACAGAAAACTGAAAATGTAAGTGTTATCAAACGGTACCTAAATGTTTAGTGAAAGACTCTAAAACCATATGCAAGTTATGACATTTATGAGTTTCCTCACCATAATGGTCCTAACTCTATGAGAGTCATAAAAATAAAAATAAAACAATGTGTCATAAACTAACATCATAATGTGTACGACCAAGTCGTAATTAATACCCCAATATGTCACAATCAAGAATTTATGTCAAAACCAAAGACCTCAAAGGTCATAACTAAAAGGACGTATACCATAGAATTTTCTAATTAATAATAAATATGAATGTGTTTTTTTAGTCTTAAACAATTTTTAAAATTTCCCAACAAAAAAAAAAAACTTTTTTAAAAATTTAAAATCTTCATCATTATCCTCACTTTATTTCTCAATCATATTAAAAAAAAAATTACAACAACAAAAAATCTTAAAGTTTGATTATTATAATAAAATAAATTCTAAATTTTTTATTTTATTAATTTAAATTTTAAAATTTTAATACATTAAATTTAATAATTAAAATATTTTTTTTTATCAACTTCACCAACATTGAATTCAAACTTTAAAATTTTAATTATATCTATGCTGAACAAATAGAAGCCACCAGCATGCTCTATTTAGAAAATCTAACTCAAGATTAGGAGTGTAAAATTGGCTCGCGACCCGTGGGCAACTCAATACCCACCCATGGCTCAGGGTGGGCCCGACTCATTTAGGCTCGGCCCCAAACCCAACCTGAGACCCTGGACCTAGGCCTAGGCCATTATTTTGAAATCAGACTGGGCCTGTGGGCCAAGCCCGATCAAATTTACACCCCTACTCAAGATAAGTGTTTCCGTTCTACTATATTTATATTTGCAATAATGATACATAATTCTAATATAAGAGCTCTAAATAAAACTCTAGTGAGGTGGAAAAGAGAAAGATAGAGAGAGAAGTATAGGTCCCACCTTCACATACTCTCCACATCATTATAACTACATTAGAACTCTCAAATATTATACTTTTATTTATTATATGGGCAATGATACAGAGCTCTAAATTGAGCTCTACTAAGATGGCAAGGAAAAAAAAATAAAAACATACACACACATCAAATCATAAGTGGGGCTCATTTATTAGAGCTCTCTTTTTAGAGCTCCAAATTATTTTTGTTAAAAGTAGAGCTTTAAATTAAACTCTACTGAGGTGGCAAGGAAAAAAAAATACAAACAAAAATGCTTTGGAGCTCGAAGTATGGAGCTCTAGGGGGAGCTCTAATGAGCTGGCTCCCCCATGATGTGATGGTTATGCTTGCCTATTCTTTTTTCTTTTTTTTCTTTTTTTTTTGTTTGAATTTCCAGCTCATTAGAGTTGGCTTAGTGCTCCCTTTTTAGAAGATGTGTCATGATTGAAATACAAAGACACAAGCACAGGCATACACATCACATATTAAGTGGGGCCCATTTATTAAAGCTTTCCTAAAGCTCTCTTTTTAGAGTTCCAAATCATTTTTGATATCAAAGTTGATAAAGAGCTCTAATAGAGCTGCTCTAAAAGCAGCTCTAGTGAGCTGTCAATGCACCCCAAAAAAAAAAATGAAGGAAAAAGACAAAACACAAGAAGAAAGAAGACAAATTAATGTTGTTTTAAAGCTCTTCTTTTAGAGTTCTAAAACATTTTTCTTTTGATATAATATATAGATATTGATATTGATATTGATATGAATCATGATATGATTTCTTCCACACACACACACACACACACACACACACACACACACACACTCTCTCTCTCTCTCTCTCTCTCTCTCTCATTCATTTAACAAACTTCACAAAGCCAGAACACAGAATTCGTGTGCTATCAACATTTGTCAAAAATATTTTATTTATTTTCTGTTATTTAGTTGAACAAAAAGTAAGTAAAATAATTTTGAAGAAATTTTTTTTTTTGTTTAATTTTTTAAAAAATGACTTATCTTTAAAAAATTCCTAAGTTAATTTTTGCAAAGTTAACTCTCACTCATTACCATTTCAACACATTTAACCTTTTCAAATAAATATACTAGCTCACTATAAAGTCATAAATTACACTTTATTAAATTAAAATTCTCTAAGCAGAAAAACAAAAACAAAAATATTTTATTTGTAAAATATTACATCAAAATAAATGGAACCTCAGTGAAAAACTTTGTTACATTAATAAATAAATCTATAAACTTTTCCATCAAATTGAGATTATTTTATAAACTTTCTACTGAAATGATATTTTCTCATTATACAATTAAATTCTTAATGGTAATACTACAAATTAAACTTAATAATCCCGAAATTATTTAGAATTATCATCTTATGATTTAGATTTATTCTTACACATGAACCTTACACTACACAAATTTAATTTCACCCACATAACTCTCACTGGAGATAAATCCAAAATACTTAGATGAGATTCATAGCATTTTTCAATACTTAATTGTGATTCAGATTCTAGTGCTCAACTTGCTACAGTTCGGCACTCTAGCACTAGAATATGGCTGAGACAATTCCTACTTGGGATTGTGTGTGGGGCAATCTTTTGCGACATCAAGAGTATGGCTGCTCAAGAGAATTTTGTCTTCTCATGGAACCCAAGGTCAGCAAACACAGTGGCTTACTGGGTGCCCATGCTTCCCTCCATGATCAGCTCCATCTCTAGCAATTTTGTTTGGGGATTGTTAGTTTTGTTTGTTTGTTCTTGTAATTTCTCTGTTCCAAAAAAACAAAAAAAAACTTGCTAGAGTTGAATTTCCATCACATAAAAATTCAGCGTAGATGGGAATTTCTGCTCATATAACAGCCATAGGGTCATTAGATTTTAAGTTGTGTTTGGATCAAATTTTTTTTAAAAAAAAAAAAAATACTTTATGAAATAAAAAGAAAGAAAAATGGAAATTTTTTGCTACTAAAATATTTGGTCCTTAAAAAGTGATTTTAATCATAAATTTTTATCCTTAAAATTTAAATTTATTATAGTATCTATTTATCTATAATTATAATTTATGTTATAATTACTGATTAATTGTACTTCATCATATTCTGTTTTGAAAAATCTAGAAATACCCTAAATGTTGATTTGTGATTATGTATCAATTTTAAGCAGTAAACAACAATCTCAATCAAACAATCAAGACAAATCGACACAACGATTTTACGTGGAAAAACCACAATTGGATACCTCCAATTGTGATAAAAAAAAACACAAGCAACAGCCACAAAACAATCCACTAAGAAGATATAACGGAATTACACAGATATACTCTCAATTACCTAGCGAATCCACGCCCGAATTGAACCAATCCCTATGTGCCTCTTCCAACCCCGTCTTCACCTCGGAATTGTCTTGACGATGAGGCACTCCAGAATCCACCAAAGCTTCAGGCTCGAATTCTTCAGAATCCACCGAAGAACAACTCTCTCTTTTGTGTAGAATAAACAAATAAACCTTTGATGTATACTCTTTAAACCATGAGTTGAATACTCAATCAAAATATTAAAGAAAACTAGCAAAATATCCTCAAATATAAACCTTAATATCCAAAAAGAAGATCTGAAGGAGTTAGTAAAGTTTTGGGAGAAAACCAACTACTTATAGAAATCCAAAGTAATCCTAGTTTTGGAAGAAAACCAATTCTTTATAGAAATCCGGATTTTGAAGCTCGCTCGAGCGAGAACCTTAACTCGCGTGATTTCTACTAGTGCCTTCGCTCGAGCCACGAATCCTTTGCTCGAGCGACCAATGAAAACTTTCAGGTTTTTATGCAGACGCAGTTCTTCGCTCGAGCGCACATTCAACTCTCTCAGGTTTTTGCCAGACGCAGTCCTTCGCTTGAGCGAGGACTTCTTCGCTCGAGGGAGCAAGGGAGGACAGCCAACTTTGAATACAATTTTGCATTTTTGCTTCGGGCGTGAGTTGACCGGGCAGCTCAACCCCCGTCATAATCAGTGAAATGGCAATCTTGAAAGCATTAACATCACAAACTTCTTTGCAAGGCACAATTTGGGTTGGATTCGCATCTAAAACTCATATCCTCACTGAAATACAAGAGCGAATAAAATTACAACTGAAAGGAGTTTTGTCAAACAGGATTGTCAAGAATGAAAACCTAACACGTTTGTAGTCCAAACACTTGCTATATATGCCTGTGTCTATCACTACATATACATACCTACCTAGCTCATCAGTTCCATCCCCAATCATATTTTATTTTGACACCAAATGGAGCAAACAAACACTTTTCTCAGTTGGCTACTAAATACATGTATACTTTGTTTCATTTTCTTTTTCATGAACTCTCTTGGATTGATTGCCACTCCCTTGGGCACCCCTAGATTCATCCCCACAAATGAGACAGACCATCAGGCCCTGCTTGCAATCAAGGATCTTATACCTGTAGATCTTCTTGGTGCCTTAAGCTCATGGAACCACTCTATCAACTTCTGCCATTAGCAAGGGGTCACATGCAGTCGTCAACATCAGCGTGTCACTGTCCTAAACTTGTCATCTCTAGGATTGGCGGGTTCTGTATCGCCTCACATTGGGAACCTCACCTTCGGAGTATTGATCTCCATAACAACAATGCCCATGGCAACGTCCCCCCAGAAATTGGCAAGTTGTTTCGTTTGCAATATCTTTGGCTTTTTAATAACTCTTTCCAAGGTGAATTTCCTACAAATTTGACTCAATGCTCAAACATGAGAGTCATCAATATGATTAATAACAATCTTGAAGGTAAAATTCCTACGGAGTTGGGTTCTCTGCCTAATCTCTTGGAATTGAATCTTGCTAAAAATTATCTCACTGGAACTATCCCACTCTCACTTGGAAACCTTTCAACTCTTTATAAACTTTCTCTGTCACACAATAATCTAGTGGGAAACATTCCCTCCCAATTTGCTCAACTTTCAAACTTGGAACATCTTTCGTTGTCTTTTAACAATTTGTCTGGTATGGTTCCTACTTTGCTTTATAACACATCATCCATCACTTTCATTACTGTATCTCGCAACCTATTGCAAGGAAGCCTTCCCCCAGATTTGGGTTTGACCCTTCCAAAACTGCAAGGGTTTTATTTTGCTAGCAACCAATTCTATGGGCCTATTCCCGCCTCACTAGCTAATGCTTCGGGACTCTTTCAAATTGATATTAGCACGAATTTTTTTACCCGGCCCCTACCAATGAATTTGGGAAACCTTCATGAGCTGCAGAGGTTAATTTGTTTAAGCAATAACCTAGGAGAAGGAGCTAGCAAGGGCGATGAATTGACGACTTTTATCACTTCTTTATCCAATTGCTCCAATTTAGAAGTGTTGGATTTGGCTTCAAATAGTTTCAAAGCACTACAAGAAATAACACTTTTTGCGGCCAAATTCAGCTACTAAAAAAAAATTTGGTCACCAAAAGCTATTGAATTAGCGACCAAATATTTTATTAGTCGGCAAAAGTGAAAGATTTAGCTACTAAAGCTTTTTAGTCAGTGTAAATTGCTTATCGGCGACTAAAATAAATTTAGTCGCGAATTATCAAACAATTGGCGACTACAATATTATTTAGTCGCTAAAAATTGAATAATTGGCGACAAAATTAAATTTTAGTCATTGTACAGTGACATTTGGCTACAAAAAATATTTAGTCGCCGAAAGATGTAGCTGCTAATTTTTTTATCAAGAAATATAGTTTATTGGCGACCAAAAAATAATTTTGTCGCTAAATATTCCATCATTGGCTACTAAAAGAAATTTTAGTCGGCGATATTATATATTTTAGGCTACCAAATTATTTTTGGTCGGCATATTATACCATTTGCCGACAACATAATATTTAGTCGCCAAATGTCGGAATATGATATTGAAAACTTTTTAGCAACCAGCAAAAATTCAGTCGCTGTATATGTTTTTTAACTCCTTATATGCATTTTTTAACATTTCCCGACAAAAAAAACATTTAGACTCATACATTTTGCCTGTGTGTACCGCCACCGCCGCTCTCTCTCTCACACAGATCAATAACCAGCAAACCTCACCACCGCGCATCCTCAGCACCGTCTTCCCCGTACGCCTCAAATCAGCACCGCCACCGCAGCTAACAGGTTCGGTCTCTTTCTCACTCCCTTTCGGTCTCTGTCTCGGTCGCGCTCTCTCTCTCTCTCTCTCTCTCTCTCTCTCTCTCTCTCTCACACTAACCTTCTTCTATTTCCCCATCTGGTTTTGCTCTAGGGTTGTTTACCCATTCAGTTTAATTTTTTGTTCATTTCTGCAATGGGTTTTTTTGAAGTGGTTTCATTACTAGAGTTTTATGGGTTTCATGTTGTAAATGGGTTTGATTTTAGGGTTTGATGCCTTTCCCCCTCTTTTTCCTTTTTCTCTCATTATTTTCAAAGCCCTAATCCATTGATTGTCTATGTATTTGCATTATGGGTACTCATTGATTGTCTATCTAATCTCATGTATTCTGATTATTTTCATTGAACTTTTCTGTCTTGTATTCTACTCATCATTATTTTCTAAATCTGTTTTATGTAAATCTGTGTATGAAATTTACATACACAGATTATCTATGTATGTATTCTGAGATTGAGATTGAGATTGAGATTGAGATTATCTGTGTATGTATTCTGAGATTGAGATCTTTGTCACGAAAAACACAAAAAAAAGTATGTGTTAATTAATATGTGTTTGAAAGTAAATCTAGGATGTCTATTTGAAAGAAAACATGATTGGGAACCCATTATTCATCTTGGGGGTAATGATGCTTGTGTTGCCGGTATATATATCTTGGGCTATTCGATAATGAAGTAGAAGATGCAAGGTCTTTATGATCATGAATTACACTCTCTTCTTGATACTGAATTTATTGCCCTGCATTCTCAACCTCAATTGGTTGTCATTCAACACGTATCTCACTTTTTTATTTTCTGGAAATTAGGGATTACGACCAAGCAGCTATCAAATGTAATGGAAAGGAAGCAGTCACCAACTTTGAGCCAAGTACGTATGATGGGGAGATGATCTCTAAGGCTTATCACGAAGGTATTGCTTTATTATGCTTATGTTTAATCTTTTATATAGCTTTGTTTTTTTGGTTGCCTTCTATAGTACTATTAGCTCATTTGTGTGGACGAACAAAGTTTTCAAGACTTTCAATGCAGGTGGCAACCACAATCTTGATCTGAACTTGATGATTTCAACCCCATCTTCTGGAGATGGCCCAAAGGATAATGGAAGTTTGAGGCATTTGCAGTTTCACCCTTATGAAGTCCACGGTGCAAGGAGATCAAATGTAATACTTCAAATTATACTTTCTATTTTCCCTTTTCTGGCCATTGTAATTTTGTGTTCTTTTGCTTTTACTTGACTACGAAAACTGCTGAATCTATTACCCTAGTTGGAGACTAATTGATGTAGAGAACCCTGTTGATGTTCTATATGTGTGCTTTCGGTTTCCCACAAAGAATACATTTACCTTGTTCTTGTTCTTTTAATGCCATAAAATGTTGAAACATGTTATCTGCATCTTGAATGTTGAAGCTATTAATAATCCATTTCCTCTAATTCTGCTATTACAGATGGAGAACCCTGCAACAACTACATTAGGGAATCCAACTCTTAAAGGGCAAGCAATGACATCAGACCACCATCCCTTGTGGACTGGTTTACATCCTAACTTCTTTCCCAATTATGAGGTAAATTTTATAACCTTTGTTTCGAAACATATGAAATTTAGTTGACTTCAATCATCTTACTAGCTTAGCAGCATTTGTCTGTTTTCCCCCAAACCAGTATGCTATTTGCAATAACCAATCATTTGATTTGCCAAACTTTCCATTTGCTTGCTGCTGGATTCCTTAAAAAATTATCTTCCTAAAAAACAATTTAGAGACTGGATTTCATTCATTCTTGGAGCAGTAGATCAGTATTTTTTCTCTTGTGAAGTGTGGAGGTTTTGAGAACAACAAACATGAAAAACTTTGTAGTTGTGGAGCTTGTGGTATCCAATGATGAGAATAGTCACGAGAAGGGGTTTTAAACATTGTCCCTTAAATATCGTATAGGCCACACATAACAAGATTTGGCCTTTCAATACCGTTATTCACCCACACATCGGCCGATATATGACCGTATCACCAATACCAATACATATCCCAATACCGTTATTCAAAAATTAAAACCATACAAGACTTCGGGCAGTGTCATGTGCTTGCTAATGGTCTACTAGTTTAGTAATTCAGAAAAAGAAAAATATATATTTTACAATTTCAACAATTTATTGCTATCATATAGTTATCCTTACTTTGACATTCATTACAATAGCAAGAGTGCAATGCCAAATGATGGGAGCCTTCATGAAAGGTGGGGTAAAATAAAAGCAGAGAGAGAGCAATAAAAGGATGAATATCTTCTTCTTGTATTATGGAACTAGCAAATGTTTGTCTAGGAAAGCTTCACAACTCATAAGACATCACAAAGTTATGATTCATTTTGCAGGAAAAAGCAACAACAAGAGGAATTGAAGAGGGTTCATCTCATCTGCAGCTACTACCACTGCTGCTTTCTCGGCTTCCGTTCATCCATCAAAACTCCTCAAACCAACCGCCCTCAATCTCTGTTTTCCTTCATCTGCCACAGCAAGCAGTAACTGTCAATACTACTACCCAATGAGGCCGCTACAACCACTTCCGTAATCAGTCTTTTTCACTGCACCAAGGATGGATAGGTAGGCATAACCATCTCTTTTTGTTCATTTTTTGCATTTCAAACATTGATCGATATACACCAAAATCTGGCTTGTGACCTTGGCAAAACCATTACTATACTATGTAGAACTTGAGAGTTGACAAATACATCATGGCATGTTTGATTTTAAGATTTTGTGCATTGTTTAGTCTTTTGTTATGTGCTTGGATTTATCTGAAGTGCTTTGCTTGTAAGGGAAGGAAAATTATATTCCTCATGAATCCCCATATCCTTTGATCCATCACGGCTTGCATCAAATTTTTTTGAATAGGAAGACAAAAAGATAAAAAGATGTCATTTAGAATAATCCAGTGCCTGTTGCCCTTTTATTTGTCAAAAAACATTCGAGTATAGCATTACTAGACAAGTAAATCATGCTTACTGATTATTTGTTTTATGTTTTGGTTTATGGAAAATTTTCCATTTTTGTGTTGGTTATGAGTTGGTTATAATTCATTGTGGTATTGATTATGATCTATTGTAATTATTATTTTAGTTTTGAGCAAAAGATGTTTGATTATGTTTCGAGTCATATTTGATTATGACTCATTGTGTTTCTTTTAATTAAAACAGAAAGTGATTTAATTGTGGCATTTGTGAATATCTTCACAGCATAATCATAGCTTAAAAATACCCTAAGTTATATTAATCAAAATAGATGTTAGACTCTACTTCAAGCAAAATCCACCATTTAGGGAACTAAATGGTGGATTTGGCTACTAAACTACTGCAAATGAAGATACCAAAATGAATGCCTACTAACCAAGTTTAAAGTTTCATTAAACTCTCTACTAGCTAGAAGTTTCAATTAGTCGGAAAAAGGCGTTCGGGGGGCGAAAATGTGAAACAGCCCCCGAACCACTATTTTTACATAACGGGAAGCTTCCTGGTGCCAAATGTGACATGTAGGGACAGATAGTACGTAAATAGGACACCTACGTTGGGAGTTAGAGTTGATAATGGCATAAAAGTAGTCAAAAAAAGGCATTCGAGGGGTGAAAAAGCAAACCAGCCCCCAAACCACTGTTTTTATGTAACGGGAAGCTTCCCGGTGCCAAATGTGACATGTAGGGACAGACGGTAACAACTCTTGGGGGTCTTACAAATATTTTCATTCACAGCGTAACTTGAATAAAAGGCATGGTAAATGGTCTTCATTTCTTCAAGAGTACACACTTAAAGGATCTAGGGTTTAATTTAAGTTTCTTAACCATAAATCCTTTTTCATTTCAGGGATGACTGATTGAAAGAGAAAACTTGAGCTAACTATGTTCAAGAAAATAAAATAAACCGAACCCATCTGAATAATAAAGATAAGAACTCTGTAAACGAATTTACTGCAATGCATGTGTTTTGCCTTTTCACAGAAGATGAGTATGTTTGTATGATCAAGGCTTTCATGTGAAGTTGTTTTGATAATGCTTCACTAGAAAGCATGCTCAAGACTCAAATAAGCCTAAAAAACAATTATAACATATTCAATCTTAGAGTGAAATTGCCAACACAAAAGTGACTAAAACATTTTTTGCTTACACATTTACTTAATAACTGTCTGATTATGATCATTCAGGATATAACCTCTCCTATTTAGTATTGTCAAGATCTTTCGTAGGTCTATTTCTATGTATGTGTGGAAGACAAATGGAGGACTAGGACTCTGCATTATGCGGGTCATTTGCAGGAGATCTAACATGTCAAGTTTCACCGTGGCTTGAATCAATTTGGGCAGTCTTGATGATCAAAAAAATTTGGGCTGTCTTACTTAACACTGTTATTCAATCTATTTTTTTATGCTATGTGGATGTATATATACGAATACATCAAGTAGTTTATTTGTCATCAAATTTCATCATTTTTTTTTTTTTTTTGATAAATGAAATATCTCACCTATTCTTCAAATCAAACATGAGAACAAGTTTTATTTATCTTCCTTTCTTATTATTTCTCACTAAATAACCCCATCCAAACAAGACTGTATTGTAGAGGAAAAAGAGATGATGAATTGCTTATTAGTTTTATAGTAGAGTGTGCACTGTCTTAGATTACAAAGTCCACCTGATTTGGAGAATGGGACAATGGGTGCTGATATTCTTGACTCATAATATTTTAGCAGTGTGGTTGATATCATTTCCCTTTAAAAAAAAAAAAAAAAATCAAGGAAATATCTTAATCAATATACTATACACTTTCCTAGTTCCTTCTTAAAATTAACATTTGTCTTGATAATTCTTTATTTGTCATTTTTTTAAAATTAACATTCCTATGTTGTTATAATATTATTCTTTGACAATAATATTGTTAACCTTACTAGATTGTCTAGTGTTGCAGCCCTATATGCATGTACAACAGTAATGATGAATTTTTTTTTAACCAACCCAATATGTAGTCAATACTAATGATTAATCGTTTTTGTTTGCAGATGGTTTTGGACGTACAAATGTGGATATGATTTTTTTTGACATGTACGGAAGGGCATTGTTTTTATACCTCTGTCCGTATATATAGTGGTTCGTTCAGTAATAATTGCTTTGCGTGGTAAATATCTCAAATATGGCATGGTAGAAATTAGCATTGGACGTGGTATAAATTAGTTTTTGGGGTGGTACATATTAGTTTTTTGGTGTGGTACAGATTTCCTTTATTATGTATATTTTTAAATTATTGAGGTTGGAATATACGTGGGTCGTATGGAATTTGTATTACACATGTTGAATGGAATGGAATGGAATTGGATGTTGAATGGAATTTTTTCTGTGCACGTTGTCGAATGGTTGATAATATATATTTAGTATTGATGGATTTTGTTGTTTATACATTGTATAGGTTGTACTAATAATGGATATAGGTGGTTCAGAAATTTAAAAAAATAAAAAATAAAAAATAAAATAAAATAAAATATTTGTAATATAGTATTTGGCTACTAACTATTTTGGTAGCCAAAAACTATTTTCAAATGTTTTGGCCTTTGTTATAACTTTCGGTGACTAATATTTTGGTTGCCAAAAATATCACTTTTGCCAACTAACACAACTTTAGTAGCCAAATGTTGACCTTTGGCGACCAATAATTTAGTAGCCAAACATTTACCTTTTGCCGACCAACTAAAATTTATTAGCTAAAAATTACTTTTTCGGCGACTACTTTTTTAGTCGCCAAAAAATAACAATTGCCGACTAAAAAAAATAGTAGCCAAATGTTTCACTTTTAGCAACCAAACACACGTTTAGTTGCTAAAACTATCACCGACAGGGTTTAGGCGACTAACTTGGCGGCAAAAAAATTTAGTCACCAAATGATATCAGCGACTAAAAATGCGACCTTTGGCGACTAATAATTTGGTCGGCGAAACTGTTATTTCTTGTAGTGAAGGTTTCTTGCCCCATTCCATTTCAAATCTCTCCACCAACATCACATGGTTCACTATAGACGACAACTATTTAACTAGAAGCATATACCTCTTGGGATTGGAAACCTTGTAAATTTGCTTACGTCGTGCTTCAGAACAACCTCGTCATAGGTAGTATTCCCGATTCCATTGGGAAACTCTCCAATTTAGGAAAATTATTGCTTGATATGAATAACATCTGTGGAGAGATTCCTTCCTCTATTGGAAACCTTACTCAGCTTTCTATTCTTTCCTCACAAGATAATATGATAGGGGGAAGCATACCTATTTCTTTGGGCAATTGTTCCAATCTACTTGGAATTAACCTTGGATCCCATCACCTCACTGGAACTATAACTCAACAAATTTTTGGTATTTCTTCCCTCATTATTATCTTCTTAAATCAAAATTACTTAACAGGTCTGCTACCACTAGAAGTGGGTAACTTGAGAAATATGGGAAAACTAAATGTATCAGAAAACAAACTATCTGGAGAAATCCCTGTCACTCTTGGTAGTTGTCAAGTTTTAGAATTCCTCTACATTAAGGGTAACCATTTCAAAGGTACAATTCCGACATCCTTCAAACAACTAAAAGGTCTTTAGATCCTAGATGTTTCTCACAATAACTTGTCTGGACAAATTCCAAGGTTCCTAGCTAAATTACCTTTCCTTCAAAATCTCGATCTTTCTTTCAATATGTTTGATAGTGAAGTTCCAAATGGAGGAGTTTTCAACAATATTAGTGCCTTCTCAATTGTTGGAAATAACAAACTTTGTGGAGGAATTAAAGCATTGCAATTGCCAGCATGTCCAACAAAAGTCTTAAAGGAAAGGAAACAAACATTTACCCATGGATTAATAGCTCTAGTAGCCACTCTCAGTGTTGTTTTATTATTAGTGTACTTTCTAGCTATTCTTTATCGAACAAGAAGGTCTAGACAACAAGCCTCTTCAACTTTGGTCTTCCAAAATCAATTTTTACAACTCTCTTATAGAGAACTTTTTCAAGCAACCCATGGGTTCTCCGCAGCCAACTTAACAGGCAAAGAAGGATATGGTTCTGTTTATAAAGGTTTTCTCAACTCTGGTGAACAAATTGTCGCTGTGAAGGTACTTAACCTTCATGAGCATGGAGCAAACAAGAGTTTCTTAGCTGAATGTGAAGCACTAAAGAACATTCGCCACCGAAATGTTGTCAAGATAATCACATCTTGCTCAACCATTGATTTTAGAGGCTATGATTTCAAGGCATTGGTCTTCGAGTTCATGGAAAATGGGAGTTTAGAGAGCGGGTTACACTCAAGTCTTTTAGAACAGCAGGAACCTAAGAAATTGAACTTTGTTCAAAGGCTAAACATTGCCATTGATGTGGCCTCTGCTATGGATTATCTTCACAACCATTGTGAAATGACTTTCATTCATTGTGATTTGAAGTCAAGTAACATTCTTCTTGATGGTGATTTGTGCGTCCATGTTAGTGATTTTGGCTTGGCCAAGATTTTTTTAGCAACCACCAGAATATCTAATCATCAACAATCAAGTTCAATTGGGATCAGAGGAACAATTGGCTATGTTGCCTAGGTAATTGTTTATATTTATTGTTCTTTGCATTGAAATTGGTCAATAAACGTTATTTAGTTTATTTATTAGTGTTCCTTCGTGGCAAACTAGAAACCAAGTATGAGTTTACATAGAAATCTAGTCACATATCAGTGATGATATAGATGATTCCCCTTCGCTTTACCATGTTGAGTGTTTTGCTACCACGGCAAACTAAATCAACACTTGTCATATACTTGTGCCATCCCAACATACAATTGACTAGTTCAAATATCAAACCAAAATTAAAAAAATTGGGCACTTCTTTCATTGTTTCATATTGCAAAGTATGGTATGGGTGGAGAGGTATCCACACAAGGTGATATGTATAGCTATGGAGTGTTACTACTGGAAATGTTCACAGGAAAAAGACCAACTAATAACACTTTTATGGGTAATGTAAATCTCCATAGCTACATAAAAATGTGTCATCCGGAGCAAGTAATGCAAACCGTTGATCCCCATATCATATTGGAAATGGAAGAGGAGCCAAGTAGGAGCAGGCAAAGTAGTACGACCAACATTTCTAAGCTGGAAACTTGCCTTGTACAAGTGCTTCAAATTGGAGTTGCATGTTCTGTTGAAATACCAAGTGAGAGAATGAATGCCAAAGATGTTCTTATGGAACTACACAAGATTAGAAATGTATTTCCGCGAGGTTAGGGGGGCAAGGGCATCATGACGGAACAAGGAATAATGCTTAACTATAAAGCCCCACATGTGTAGCTTAATTAATTTGGTGTTTTAGAAATCTCTCTCCTCCCTTTGTTTTCTGAATTTATAATTGGTATTGTCACCAACATTCATTTATGATTACTCTGTGTTATATATGCCTTCTGCATCTCATTTTTTTCATTTCTATATATTTGTTTTCTACCCTCACATAGTTCTTGTGGGGATATATTTTTGGGGCAGTCCACGTGGCCGAGGTTGTTAGTTGAGGTACCACATGGGCGGACCATGATGCCGAGATATGGTGCAATAATACCAGAATCTGAGATATTTGGATAGAGGACTAGAGTCCTAGATGACATCAAACTACCTATTTGGATAGAGATGGGACTCTTGAGAAAGTTCATCTTAATCTGAATAGTATGAGTTGTGATAGATGTTATCCTTGTAAAGGATAGAGTCCCATGAAGTAAGACTTCTAGGGGAAGTTGGACACTGACCACTATAAAAGTGAGGCACCCCCATGGGTCCAAGGTATGTGTTTTATGTTCTGTCTAGTGAGTTAAGCACTATTGGTTATCTTTGAGAGATATTTGATTACTGACTTGAGCGTCGGAGTGCCCCCGGGTGGACGAACCACCGCGGGATTCTTATCTTTCTGTGACAGGTTGTTCGGGCTTAATCTATTCTGCTGGTGCTCTCCAGCTGAGTTCCCCCTTTGGTTGTGTGGTCGGAAATCAACACCTACAATTTGGCACCGTCTGTGGGAACTTAAGGAGAATAGATAGCCAACAACGAGTAGAGAGAAAAGATTGGGAACGACATCTCTAGTGGGAGTGGTAAACTTGCCAATCTAAACGTGGAAGAAAAAAAAACCATAATGAAGGAGCACGGGATTAGAATCCCGGGGAGAATGACGTCGGCCGAAAGGGAGACGCACTGAAGAAAGCAAGTCGGGATAAGTACTATCGTAAAAGCAACCTTAAGGTATGGAGTAACAGATGCTGAAGAAAAGAGGAGAAAAGAGGAGAAAACTAAAAGGCATGGCAAATAAGTTGACAGATTTACAAACAGTGGTCAACCTCATGATGCAGAACAACGTGATACAGCTGACATCTCTATTACAAGACACGCCGGCACCAGCAACCAAAACTAGTGCCCAAAAGACCAGATCTCGGCCAAGATGATTAGGTCCGAAAAGAGAAGAGCTCAGCCTAAGTGAGCAGATCCCGGATGGCAGATCCCGGATCCCAGATCCTAGAAGACTGGATCTCGGCCTAGATGATTAGGTCCGAGAAAACAAGAGCTCAGCCTAAGTGAGCAAATCCCAGATTCCAGATCCCGGATCCCAGATTCTAGAAGACAAGATCTCGGCCTAGATGAGTAGGTTCGAGAAGACAAGAGCTCAGTCTAAGTGAGCAGATCCCGGATTCCAAATCCCAGATCCTAGATCCCAGATCCTAGAAGACAAGATCTCGGCCTAGATAAATTAGTCCGAGAAGACAAGACCTCAGCCCAAGTAAGCAGATCCCGGATTCCAGATCCGGGATCCCAGATCCTAGAAGACAAGATCTTGGCCTAGATGATTAGGTCCGAGAAGACAAGAACTCAGTCTAAGTAAGCAGATCCCGGATCCCAGATCCTAGGAGACAGGATCTCGGCCTAAATGAGTAGGTCCGAGAAGACAAGAGCTCAGCCTAAGTGAGCAGATTCCGGATTCCAGATCCCGGATCCCAGATCCTATAAGACAAAGTCTCGGCCTAGATGATTAGATCCAAAAAGACAAGAGCTCAGTCTAAGTGAGCAGATCCCTGATTCTAGATCCCGGATCCCAGATCCTAGAAGACAAAATCTCGGCCTAGATGATTAAATTTGAGAAGACAAGAGCTCAACTTAAGCGAGCAGATCATAGATCTCAGAAGATGAGATCTTGGCCTAGATGATTAGGTCTGGGAAGAGAAGAGCTCAACTTGAGTGAACAGATCCAAGATTTCAGAAGACAAGATCTTGACCTAGATGATTAGGTCTAAGAAGAGAAGAGCTCAATCTAAGTGAGCAGATCCTAGATCCCAAAAGACAAAGAGGAAGCACACAAGATAGAAGGACTTTTACTAGGCCTGTATTGCGATGTGTACATCTTTCCCAAGTTGAAGACTTTTTATACGAGATCCACGAAGGAGTATGTGGAAGCCATGCAGGGGGCAGATCCCTTGCCCACAAAGCTATATCACAGGGATTCTGGTGGCCCTACATGCAAAAGGATGTCGAAGTCTATGTAAAGAAGTGTAAAAATGTTATTGGAATCCATGATTGTGTGATAAGACTGAATAGTCTTATGATGATGTTCCTATGGTGAACATGACAAATAACTTAGACTTATTATATGGCAGAGTTAAATTATACTTGCATATAATAGAGTTGAACTAAGTTGGCGATGTTTCCGAATGAAACACGACGAATAACTTAGACTTATTATATGACAGAGTTGAATTATACTTGCATATAATAGAGTTGAACTAAGTTGGCGATGTTTCCGAATGAAACACGACGAATAACTTAGACTTATTATATGGCAGAGTTGAATTATATTTGCATATAATAGAGTTGAACTAAGTTGGCGATGTTTTCGAATGAAATACGACGAATAACTTAGACTTCTAATGTGGCAGAGTTGAATTATACTTGTATATAATAGAGTTGAACTAAGTTGGTGATGTTTCCGAATGAAACATAACGAATAACTTAGACTTATTATGTGGCAGAGTTGAATTATACTTGCATATAATAGAGTTGAACTATGTTGGCAATGTTTCCGAATGAAACATGACGAATAACTTAAACTTATTATGTGGCAGAGTTGAATTATACTTGCATATAATAGAGTTGAACTAAGTTGGTGATGTTTCCGAATGAAACATGACGAATAACTTAAACTTATTATATGGCATAGTTGAATTATACTTGCATATAATAGAGTTGAACTAAGTTGGCAATATTTCTGAATGAAACATGACGAATAACTTATTTATTATATGGCAGAGCTGAATTATACTTGCATATAATAGAGTTAAATTCACCTAGACTTGCCATGTCGGCAGAGTTAAACTCTGAGTGGAACTAAGTTTGCTTTAGAGAAACCAAGGTTGAACACCTCGGCTAGTCTTTGTTTGAATTAGACTTCGGCGAAATTGAAGATGCATGCTTAATGTGAATATAAGTGACACTTAGGTTCACATTAGGGGCCAAGAAACAGGAATAGGGAATAGGCTTAACACTTGTTGAAATTTTTTACAAGTTGGAGTCAACCGAGGTATCCAGATGAGGGGACACTCGAGTTGTTGGTTACCCGAGATCACCAACCAGTTCATCAAACTTGGAAATATTGGAAGGCAGTAAGTACAAGTAAGGAAACAATACTCATTGAAATATTGTTTAAAGAATTTTTATAAAATGCCCGTTGGCCGAGATCACAGTAAAAGGTGAACTCCGAGGTAAGTTGGTCCGAGGTGGCCAACTAAGGGTGTACCCGAGATGAAGTGGATCCGAGGTGGTATGTGTCAGATGTGTTCTAACCCAAAGTAATTACACAGTTAAAGTATACTTGGGAAAAGTACAAAAACATTCTAAGTATGGAATCATATAAGACAGTAAAGATAGAGACAAGCATTGAACACTTAGTCAAAAAAAGGACTTGCGTTCAAAAAGACAACTTGTTCAGATACAAAAGAAGGCACCTCGGCCCAAAGCAAAACAAGATATCAAGATGGAATCTAACTCCACCCTCAAATGATAGATACTACAGGGAAGGGCATACATGTCTCTCCAGGCATCATGGAATCCTCTTCCCCAGCCAACCTTAGATGAACGTCGACTGGAATGAAGAATTCCTAACGGAAGTAAGAGAAGTTTACCCTCCATTTGAACATCCCCATGACCTCGGCTAGGGTGAATTTGGCAAGGAAAGTTGAACTATGTGGGTTAAAGACCTTGGTGAAACCCTAAGGACTGCTAGGTTATCAGTTTTAGGGTTCTGAGGAAGGTTTGGGGGAAAAATTTGTTTTAGTTTTCCTAAGTGTGGATTCTAGCAAATCCTAAACCTACGTCTATGCAAATGTACAGGATTCAGAGGCAGTAATCTACTAACAGGCAAGAACAGACAGAAGAAACAGGGTCTTAAAAACATGAAACAGTAATCAAAGACTCAAGAACATGAGAAAAATAGAGCATTGATAGATTCAGGGAATGAACAAAATTGATAGAATGCGATGACAGTGTGCTAGAAGATATATGTCAAATACAGAAAAAATGTGAAGATGGGCTCAAGAACATGAAGGACAAATGTGAGTCAAAGCAAACGAAGGCATGTAGAACAATGGGATTCGAATATGAATACAAGATGGCAATGTAGATGCAAATACAGATACCGTGTGTGATGTGTAACAATCCACAAAAGGAATATATTTGAAAACGGTGGAGAATTGAAGTTAAAATAAAAGAAATCAAAGACTTACAAAGTGAAGCCGAGAAGTAAATGCCGGAAAGGGATTCGCCGAAGTCAAACAACATTATGATTGGAACAGAACTACTGAGTGCACGCCAGAAGTGGTTACCAGAGTTGTAATAGGAATGAATGCTTCAAAAACAGCGATGATAGTTTGCAGAGGCCAAGAGAAAGAGAGTCTAAAGGCACAAGTAGACACGAAATGAGAAAATGAAAAGGTTTTGCTAGAATTGGAAAAAGATGGCAAAAAGTATGATTTCGATTCCTGATGTGCCCGCGCTGACATCAAGCGGCGGGGGACAGAATTGATACGACACAATGGGGACGTTATTGGTATGCTTCAATCTGATGATGATCTTGATTGAGAAGTGCGATCTTAGTTGAGATATTAATCTCGGTTGAGATGTTGAAATTGGAGGAGGGCAGAACTTGTTTATTTTTGGTTTCTGATGAGATGATACTAGGATCTTGATGTTCTTGAACTAGCAAGTCATGATCACTGCTAGTAATGTGATCTCTATTGAGATGTTGGACCTGGATGAGATAGAACATGATGGTTCTTGATTCTTGATTCTTGATTCTTGATTCTTGACTAGTGGACATATGAGTCTTTATTTCTTGGCACCGACAAGTCACGATATCGGTCAGAGGAGTACATGTATAGGTTCCATCACCTCAGTTTGCCGAGGTAATAAAACCTAGGGGGCAGTTATGGGGACATATTTTTGGGTAGTCCACGTGGCCGAGGTTGTTAGCCGAGGTACCACGTGGGCGGACCATGATGCCGAGATATGGTGCAATAATACCAGAATCTGAGATACTTGGATAGAGGACTAGAGTCCTAGATGATATCAAACTACCCATTTGGATAGAGATGGGACTCTTGAGAAAGTTCATCTTAATCTGAATAGTGTGAGTTGTAATAGATGTTATCCTTGTAAAGGGTAGAGTCTCATGAAGTAAGACTTCTAGGGGAAGTTGGACACTAACCACTATAAAAGTGAGGCACCCTCATGGGTTTAAGGTATGCATTTTATGTTCTGTCTAGTGAGTTAAACACTATTGGTTATCTTTGAGAGATATTTGATTACTAACTTGAGCGTCGGAGTGCCCCCGGGTGGATGAACCACCGCGGGATTCTTATCTTTTTGTGACAAGTTGTTCGGGCTTAATCTATTCTGCTGGTGCTCTCCAGCTGAGTTCCCCCTTTGGTTGTGTGGTCGGAAATCAACACCCACAGTTCTATTATTAACCCAAAAGAAAAATTGGTATTGTAAGAGCTAAAATAAATTAAAGAGAGAGAGAAGAAGAAGAAGAAGAAGAAGAAGAAGAAGAAGAAGAAAAGTTTATTTCACTCTCATCAGAAATTATTTCCGCCCAGTTCTGGCCTAATGTTGTCATGGTAATAGTAACACAACTAAAACTAAGTCCAATGTATGGTCCTATTATGAGAAAAACAAAAATTTACAAATAGAAAGACCAAGATCACTCGTGGCATGCCAATTTGGAGTCCTAGCTCAATGTAAACATAATTGTATATTTATTTTTAATGATATATTAAATATAGTTTCATTAATTTATTTTATTTCTCTATTTGTGCTTGGTGTTTGTGCAAACAAACAAAAAAAAGGAAATAGCAATTCAGTGGGTATTTTAAAAATTAATTACAAATTAGCAATAATGTATATAAATATTAATAATTAAAATTATAAAAAATTTAATATTTATCTTTAATGATATATTAAATATAGTTTCATTAATTTATTTTATTTCTCTATTTGTGTTTGGTGTTTGTGCAAACAAAAAAAAGGAAATAGCAATTCAGTGGGTATTTTAAAAATTAATTACAAATTATCAATAATGTATATAAATATTAATAATAAAAATTATAAAAAATTTCATGAATTTGTAATAATTTTGTCAAACCACCACCATGTGGTAATTTTCCCAACAAAACAATGGAGGTACAAACTAATTCATCAATTTTTTTTAACCAATTACTTACATGTGTTTAGAATCTACAAGTAAAAAAAATTGGTAAATTAATTTGTAGCAATAACAAAACTATTACGCAAAATTACATATTTGATTGATAAGAATTTATTAATAATATGATTTTTTATTTTTTATTAATCATATAATATCATTTCAGAAACAAAAAGATTAAAGTAGACCTACTGAAGTGAAATTTTGATAAAAATACTGGTATTAAAAAGGCAAGATTAGGTACTCTGATGCTAACTGATACTAACGCCAAATTTGAAGAAGTTACATGTAGATTCTAATAAGTATACTTATTGTCTAATACTGTGAGAATTAATGACATTTTTCATCAAACACTATTGAAAAAGTCACTAATTGTTAATTTTCAGCTGCAGTTTGAAAATTATCATAAAAAATGTCACTAATTATAAGTTTTAAAAGCAATTCAAAAAAATAGTCACAAAAAAGTCATTAATTTTCAACTTTTAGTTACAATTTGAAAATTTGTTACAAAAAAAGTCACTAATTGTAAGTTTTAGTGACACTTTATAAAAATCGTGACAAAAAAAAAGTCACTAATTATCAATTTTAGTGACATATACAAAAATCGTTACAAAAAATTATTTTTAACGACGATTTTAGTAGAATTTATTTTCAATACGACTTGTTAAAAATTAAATCTAACTATTAGAACCTAGGAAGTTTACCCACCAAAATTTCATGGACAACGAGGTAAATATGATAATGTGTAATAATTTAGGTGTCTATTTTTTATAAGGGTAAATTAAAAACACACCATTTGAGATTTACTTAAATTACAAATTACCCCCTGTAGTTCTAGAAATTACATAATGCCTCCTAAGATTTCTAATTTCATAACAAATAGATATTTTTATTAATAAATCATCAAGTTAATTAACAATTTTTAATAATATTAAAATTTTATTTCAATTAATAATTCAGATAATTTTATTATTGTATGGGTGAACAGTTAGATATTTCACTTTTTCAATTAATTTTGTTAAATAAAAAATTCTAACAGGGAGGTATTTGTAATTTTTCAAACCACAGGGGGCAATTCGTATTTTAAGCAAATCTCAGGGAATGTATTTGTAATTTACCCTTTTTATAAAAACGTGGGCCTGTTTGGTAACCATTTCGTTTTCAGTTTTCAGTTTATATTTATAAAATTTTAAAAAGCTCTCATAAAAACGTGGTTGATAATTTTTTTGACTTATAAATGGTTGTCTTAGTTTGTAAATTTGAAGAAAAAACATAAACTCAAAAAACGAGTTTACGTTGGTTTTTAAACAGAAATTTAAAATTTTGATTAACAAATTTTTTTTTCAATTATTTTTTTTTCAAGTAATTTTTTTTTCAAATAATTTTTTTTGGGTAAAGCACCAGTAAATCCCAAGTTGATATCGTATAAACCATTTAGTCAGGCCTTTTTTCTTGTGGACTAATAAATCTCATTTCAATGTAAAAGACCCTTTTGTACATTGGCCTCCTATATTTTTTTCGGAAATGTAGGAGTAGAAAGGGGGTTTTGATGATGTTGATTTTACAAATTTGTATAAAAGCTTATTGTATAGGTTTTTGGATTTTCCTCTCATCCGATCATTCCGAAAGAGTTGTCAATGGCAACGTTGGGGAATGGCAATGTTACTCCGTAAAATGGTCCTGCAGTGTTCAATAATTTGGGAATGTTACGTTGATATTTGAAGTTGCCCAATTAACATTTGTCTTCCCTTCTAAAACCCTAGAAATACAGCACTTATTTGATGTGTTGTAACATTGAATCGTCGGAATCGAGTGGGGTTGTGTAAGTTTACTGCCTTCACTGCGGTTCACGTTGTGACAGCGGGCACTGTGAAGTTAACCATGACCCAGCATCTGTGTCTTTGTTTGTGTTAGTGAACAATGGTATCGGGTATGTATCATCCGACTTCTTATTCGACTAGGTTTTATGGATCATTGTCGGTAGTGTGTTTGAATGTGTTTGGTTAACGTTAAAGTATTCGATGTTAATGTTTGGGGGGGTTTGGATTTGGGGGCTATATTCTGGGTAGTGTTGTTTTTGGGGGAGAACTATGGTTGATGTTGTGGCGTTGTGTGTGTTGTGAGATGTTAGATTGCTGTCAATTTGGTAGTGGTGTCATTGTAGGGTTTGTTGTGTTTAGTTGTAGTATTGACACAATGCGTCTCCTATATTTACAATTGTATAGGTGGCTGCAATTTTGTGGAGTGCGTATACCTGCACGTCCTACAACATTGTTCCCTTCAGATCACATAATGGTGCATGTTATAACATTGAAATGTGATAATGTGTGGCATGTTTGCAGAATGCATGGTATAACATTGAAATGTGATAATGTGTGACATGTTTGCGGACTGTGTGTGTGGGTCTGTTATCTCTGTGTTGGCGATGTGTACATCACACGATGTTTGTGGGTTATATGTTGAAGTGTGAAGTGTGGGTTTTTTGGTGTAGGTTTTGTCAATGTTTAGAGATCGTAATGGGGGATTTTTGTGGGCTAACAGTGGTGTAGATTATGGTTGTCGGTTTGGTAGTTTGGGAATGGTGTCTATGTAATGTCATGTTTGGGTCAATGTTAACATGAAGCTGGGAGTTATTGGTTTCAATTATGTGTGTGTACATTGCTCTGTCATTGTTGGTAATGTGTATGTTAATGGGAATATTCGATGTGTTTGGGATGATGTTGTTGACATGGGCTTTTTGTTTTTGGGGCACACCATCTATTGTGTTGATGGTACATACTGAAAAGGGTGTCAATGTCACCTAACGTAGGTGTTGAAGCACTTAATAATGTGGTGTTTACAAATGTCTAGTCAATGTAATGATGCATGTGTGATTTGATTATTCGGTATTAATAGTTTATGATATGGAAGCATGACGAGCATATTTTGATCGTGAACATAAGAACCCAACACGGGATTGGTGGAGTTCGACAATGTTGAAGAGTATGTTTTGTTCAGTGGGTTTGAATTACATGTTTGAATTGTGGCATATGTGACATTTACAAATTGGAAGCATGTGTTCGTCCAGGTGTTATTGCGTGAGTTGATTACAAACTTTTGGGGGGGTTTGATTATTGTGTTTTCATGACATTATGTCTGGATCGTTAATTTTTATGGACAGTGTGTTTGACATTTTGCGGCTATTGTTGCAAGTAGCGAACAGAGGCAATCACCACGGAAGAAAGCCACCAACGTAGAATGTGGTGCGATGGGTGCTGATTTTTTATCTACAAAATTGGCAGTTAAGAGACAAGCAAAGATACTGTTTAAGAACAAAAAGAGTATTGTTCCAATGGTTAAAAAATTGGTAGTCGAGGCAAGAAGACTGATGTATCACTCGAACATAATCGGGATCATTAAATTTGTTAGTGAGGTTGAATTGGGTGAAGGACGGCACTTGAAGAGAACACCTTTTTGGATGATGATTGATGCGGTTCGTAAACACAATTTAGAGCCAAACTCATTCAAAAAGTGCAATGACACGGTGTCCAGCATTATACAAACTTATAACCGTTCGGACAATAAGTTCTACATTGGTGGGGAAGGCGTGCGACTTAGAAATGGCAATATACGTCTTATTTTCGATATTGAATGAGGCACGGACCAACTAGATTTGGCGCATGGGTCGAGACCCTCTTCTGATTTGGAGTTATGATCGTGTCGCCCAAATGTAATAAAATTACAATACGTACATTTTCAATATGATAGTGTCATTTTACAATGCAGTGGGTTATGTGTAATGTATACCGGTATGTTGGTTGGAGGGTTTTGCTTCTTGAGAGTGACAGTAAAGTGTAAATGTTTACGTCAATACATTTACTTTATATTTTGTGTTACACTGCAATGTAAGTGAGATTGAATGCGCAATTGATGTTGTCGGTTGGTGGTGTTTTGATGTTCATGTTGCTGTTCCTGGCTGGAATAAATTCACATAGCACACATCAATTGCATAAACCTATAATAATCAATCAGCAACACCAAACACTCAACCTAAACATAAAACAATACACCCCAAAACAACATTAGAACATAAAGCAATAAAGCAATAAATTCACATAGCACACATCAATTGCATAAACCTATAATATCAATTAGCAACGCCAAACACCCAACCTAAACAGCATAAAGCAATACACCCCAAAACAACATTAGAAACCAACACCAACTGGAAACAGAGCCCACGTGATCCCCTCCTAAAAACAAGTGATGTTATAACATACCTTGACTACATCCAGCAGGAAAAATCAAAAAAATCACAACATGGGCAAAAAAGTAAACTCCATATACAATATATTAAGACTTTGTTTGGGAAGATGGGTTGGGTTAGGTTGGGTTTGGGGCTATTTTAGCCACAAAAAAAAATTGACTTTTTAACCCAATAAGACAAAACATCACATCTTACCCATAATCATTACATTATTTCTCTCACAAAAAGTCAAAAAGTCATTCCCAAACGAGACTTTTTAGCCCCAAACTAGAATAGCCAAAAGGTCAATCCACTTCCCAAACGAACCCTAAACATATATACCATACCAAAAATAAAAAGACTAAATGGTTTAATAAAAAACTCTTAGAACTAAATAGAGTAACATTTCCCAATATGGGTTTTATAAGTAATTTTTTCATTTTTTTTCAATTAATGTTTTTAAATTAATTTTTTTTTTCAATTATAATAATGTGTATGATCTCATTGTCATAAATAATAAAAAAATAAATATAAATATTTTAAGTTTGAACAAACATTTAGTTTATATTTTAAAAATTTTTCAAACATTTTATTCAAACTAAATGCATATGTAATTTTTGTTTTTTTTTTTTAAAAAAAAAAAACTAATTTATAAAAAATTTGTGAACATATAAAAAAAAAAAAAAAATTTGTAAAGGTTACCAAATGCGAGGGTTTATATTTCATAAATATACCTTCCGTTTATTTTTTTTGCCTCTATCCCTTGTTTCTTCCTCAATTAGGCGGTTTCTCTCTCTCTCTCTCTCTCTCTCTCTCTCTCTACAGTGCTCTGTTCTCTCACATCGAAAGGTATAAATCTTTACCTGTCGATATGTATTTTATGTATGTATGTATATGTACTTGTAATTTATATCTGAGTTCTAAAAGTGAACTTTCATATGTTAATTTTCACGTAAAAAGCTATATAAGTTCCCAGAATCTTGGAGATAATCATTGTCATTCGAAAATCCAATATGAGAGGGCAATTTATACGCAAATTGGGCCGAGCTGGGTCTTGGGCCATTACGGGCCATGGTAAAGGAGGCCGAGTGGAATGGCCCTATGGGTTACTTCGGTTTGGAGAAATAGACTTGAAGTTACTCCGGTTCGAGGAAGTGACTTGGCAGATAGACCGGTCAGGCGACCAAGGTGGTTAGTTCGGTCTTGGAAGGACTGGGCTCTACTCCGGTTGAGTGGAGTAGCGCGAAGGTCTCGGTCTTCAATGGATACTTCGGTTTTAGTATGTAAGGAACCGAAGTAGCTATGGTTCTAAATATAGATCGGTTTTAATTCCCTTATGTCTAGCTCGGTCACAGTATGGGAAGACCGAGGTAAGGAAGAGTAAAATAAGGGCCGAAGTAATAGTTACTTCGGTCCTGAAAGTAGTCCGGCCATAAGAAGAACCATCTCACTTGGTTTAAGCAATGAGGAGGGTGTTGGAGGATAAGCATTATCTTCCAAGAGTATGAATCCTAGGAGGACTCTACGTGAGGAGGAGTAATCCTAGGAGGACTCTGCACATGGGGGAATAAGAGTCCTACCAGGATTGTGCCACGCGAAACCTATATAAGCTCACCAATATCACCTTTGAAGAGGTAACACAATTTTGCTCCCTGAATACACAGAGCTTTTGTCTATTTGTCAAGCTTACTGACTTAGGCATCGGAGAGGTTTCTGGCACACACCCGCCGGCTAAGTCACGTTTGTGTTTTCAGGTGATAAAGCGACGACGTACGGAAAAACGCAGACTTGATCAACAGGATTATACGAGAAGGTTTATTTCTTTCCCGTACACAATATGTAAACAAGCACACATGTATATGTATGTATACACGCATGTGTGTATTTTCTTGTAGATTTGTAAGTTATATATGTGTATATGTATGTATGTGAGACCCTATATTTGATTTTTGTGGTTTGAAGGCATGTTCTTTGATTTGGAGGTTGTTTTAGTTTATAATTTGATCTGTTATGTTTAGGTAGGGGTGTATTTAAAAGATATTTTACATGCTCAGAATCTATTCAGTATTATTCAATGAATTACATTTGGAGAGATACAGGGTATTTATAAACCATACAAAGTAACTCTAGTTCAAGCTAACTAACATGTAACAACTATTTAACTCTAGTTATACACATGAATCGTCTAACTAATTCATGTGATTAACTACTCAGAATCGCCTAATAGATTTAGTCACAAAGAATTGCAGTGTCTTCTTGATGAAGTTGTAGGTGATCTTGATGATGAGGATGGTGCCGATGATGAAGTCAAGTCTTTGGTCAAGCGTGGCTAGACTTGTTATCATGCCCCTCAAGCCGGAAGGGATGAAAGAACCGAGAAGCTTGTTCTCAGATACAAAAACCGAGGAGTAGGCGGTGGCTTGGTGAATAAATCGCCAGTGATCCATGGAGGAAACATCTTTGAATAAGGAGCTTCGGGCAGAACTCTTTCTTTCTCGAACATAATGGTAATCAACTTCGATATGTTTGGATCGGGCATGAAACAGGATTCTTGGATAGAGAAATTGCGGATGATTATCACACCAAAGGATGGGGCTGGAACGTAACATGAAGATCGGACAATAGCATGCCTAGCCAACTTAATTCAAGGCAGGTTTGAGCAAGGGCTCGATACTCGACTGTGGAAGATCTAGACACGGTAGGTTGCTTGGTGACCAAGAAATCAAATTAGGACCCAAGAATACACAATAACCCGTGGTGGATCTGCGGTCAAAGGAACAACCACCAATCTGAGTCGAAAAAGACATGCAAGGTAAGAGGACCGAATGAAATTGGAGACCTTGATGAAGAGTGCCCTTCAAATATCGGAGAATTCGTTTAACCAAAGCAAAATGGTAAGAGGAGTTTGAAGAAATTGGCGGGCATGATTAACGACAAAAAGGCTAAATCAGACGCGTAATAGTAAGATATTGTAAGGCACCAACAAGACTACGATAGAGAGAAGGCCGAGAGAAGGGTAAATCAACTGAAGCTAAATCAAGAGAAGTTTTGAGAGGCAAAGGGAAGGAGAAGATTTACAATTTGTCATCCGGCTTTAACCAAAATTTCGAGCATACTTGCTTTGGGACAAAAAATACCTCAAGAAGAAGTTGTAAATGTAAATGCCCGTAAAATAATTAAGCCCCCAATTCCTTCATAGAGAAGGTAGAATGCATCTGAGTAATGAGAGTAGAAATATAGGAAGAATCACTGCTGTAAGTAAAATGTCATCAACATAAATTAAAAGAACGGATAGAGTGAGAAGTCTTTTAACAAACAAAGAAGAATCACAATGACCGCCTTAAAACCATGAGTAAGAAGGAAAGAGGAAAAAGTAGAAAACCGTGCCCTAGGTGCTTGCTTGAGGCCATACAGGGCTTTGTTGAGTTTGCAAACTAAGGAAGGATTATTTGGATCAACAAAACCAATAGGTTGATGCATGTACACCTCTTCCTCTAAAATACCATGAAGGAATGCATTCGAAATATCTAACTGTTTGATAGACCATTGAAAATGAAGAGCCAAACAGAGGAGAAGTCGGATAGTAGGTTGTTTTGCTACGGGACTAAAGGTTTCAAAATAATCAATGCCCTCAGTCTGAAGAAACCCTTTTGCAACCAAACGGGCTTTATACCGAGCAATAGTACCATCAGAATTTTTCTTAAGGCGAAATACCCACTTGCATCCAATAACCCTTTTGGTTGGAGGAAGATGGACCAAAGACCAAGTACCTTGTTTGATCAAGGCAGTGTATTCCTCTTTCATGGCAGCAGTCCAAGCACTAGATTGAGAGGCCTCTTGATAGGACTGAGGCTCGATGGGATCGAGAAGTGAGAAAACATTGGTGCGTAGATTTTGATCGAGTGATCATGGGATGAATGTTAGGAGGAGAAATAGAAGGGACGAAGTAGAGGAAGGAATAGGAGGTAAAAGAACAGATAAGGAAGAGATGGGAATTTGAGCCTCAGTTGAGATAGAACAAAGAAGAGATGAAGGTAAATCGCTGAGACTAGATGAAGACAAACCAAAGGAGGAAGTCAAATAGAAGGCAGACTATCAAGGGGAGCAATAGCAATGGAACAGAATCAAATTGACCAAAAACAATTGGAATGTGTGTCTTTGATGGAATGTGTGTCTTTGATGGAATATGAGACTGGGATGATATTTGGGGTGACCGAAGCAGATATGGGAATATGTGACTGTGACGAAATTTGAGGCCGAGGTGGAGCAGAATAATATGACTGTGATGGAAGATGGGACTGTGATGAGAAGTGTGGGACCGATCAAGCGAAATGGGAGTATGTGGTGTGGGAAAATTTGAGGCCGAAGTTGGAGCAGACTATCTCAAGCGAAATGGGAGTATGTGATGTGGGGAAATTGGAGGCCGAGTTGGAGCAGACTAACAAAGGAGAAGGCACAGATGGAGATTGATCACCCGTAAAAAAGAACTTAGTTGGGACAAAGAAGGAGAGGCGGTATCTTGATGGAGAAGAGGCAAAAGGAAAGACATTTTCATCAAAAACAACATGTCTGAAACATGAATTTGTCCAAGATGCGTGATCAAGACATCTGTAGCCTTTGGTAGATGGAATGTAACCAAGGAAAACACAAGGGACAGACCTAGGTTGTAGTTTATGTGAAACATAAGGTCTCAACCATGGATAGCATCTACAACCAAAGGTTCGGAGCATCAGATAATCAGGTGGATGATGATACAACATTTCAAAAGGAGTTAGAAAATTGATCTTAGCAGTAGGAAGTCTATTAATGAGAAACACAGATGTGGCAAGGGCATCAAACCAATAGGAAAGAGGCAATGAAGAGTGGTGCATAAGAGCAATGGTGGTTTCTATAAGATGTCTATGTTTCCTCTCTACAACTCCATTTTGGGCAGGAGTGTGAGGACAACTTAACTGATGTTGGATGCCATGACTTTTTAAGAAATCATGAAACTTGGTGCTAAGATACTCACCCCCATTGTCACTTCTTAATACTTGTGGCGAGTAGAGAATTGGGTTTCAACAAATGCTTTAAATTCCAAAAACTTATGAAAAACCTCACTTTTATAATGGAGAGGAAACAACCATGTGAATTTGCTATAGTCATCAATAAACAACACATAATATTTGTAGGAAGAAAGCAGATGCGATAAATGGCCCCAGACATCGTAATGAATAAGAGCCAATGGTTTATTAAGCCAGAATTAGACAAGCTAAAAGGAAGTCTATGACTTTTGGAAACACAACAATGAGAGCACATTTTATTATCAAGAACAGTGGAACATTTACAGATGAAGAAGGTAACAAATGATGTGTAATAATGTCTGAAGTTTCCTTGAAGAAGGATGGCCTAATCTAAAATGCCAATGAGAAGAATTAATCGTGGATGAAAACAAAATGGTGATGCGAAGCGAAGATGGAGCAAAGACTAGGAAGATGATAGAGACCATGGGAATGGAAGCCTTTATATAGCACCTTCTTGGTACTCTTGTCCTGTATAATGAACATATCTTTGTCAAAAGTAATAGTGCAATGATTGTCAGAAATAAGCTGATGAACAGATATTAAGTTGGAAGAAATGGAAGGTACATGAAGCATGTTTGAAAGATGAAAAGGAAAGGATGGAGTAGGAAGAAGACCTTGACCAGTGTGGTGAATAGGTAAGACAGTTCCATCACCAATAGTAACCTGGTCATGTCCATGATATGGTTGATAAGAAGAGAGATTGTTCAAGTCATTTGTGATATGACTAGTTGCTGCTGAATCTAAAAACTAGTTTGTAGTGCTGAGAGAACTGTCACCAGGAGAACCAGAGGTAGACTGATTTGTGTTGGTAAGATAGGCTTGATGAGTTTGAGGCCTTGAAGAGTGAAAAGAAGATGTGTCCAATCTGTACCAACACTCTAATGCTGAGTGATTTGATTTCCCACAGATCTGGCAAATTACTTGAGAAGAATGAGGATGAGA
Organism: Camellia lanceoleosa; assembly: GCA_025200525.1. Taxonomy (NCBI): domain Eukaryota; kingdom Viridiplantae; phylum Streptophyta; class Magnoliopsida; order Ericales; family Theaceae; genus Camellia; species Camellia lanceoleosa. The sequence goes on along the minus strand of CM045769.1, from coordinate 143,447,969 downwards.
TGCAGCAGAGTGTGCAGTTGCAGCAGAATGTGAAGAAGTGGATCGATATCTTGTGTGGCCTTGGCTCAAGTAGAAGATCTGCCTCGACCTCGAAAAGGAGCAAGATTAGAATTAAAATTGCCTTTGAAAAATCTACTACCGCTTCTTCCTCCTCCTCGACCTCTGAAGAACCATCTCTAAAGCCACCTCTGAAAGCAAAGGCCGAAACATGATAAGCAAAAGGTAATTCAAGCATGACCTTGTTTAGATGAAGATTCAACATGAATTGCTTGATTTTAATAGAGAACATAACTCTTCAATGGAAATAGGTTCAACTCTAGTTCGATTGCGCTTTTGAATGCATTATATTCGTCAGGCAATCCATTAAGAATTAGGAGAACAAGATCTTCATCATCCACAGGAGATGCAGCCAAAGCCAATTGATCGGCAAGGGACTTGATCTGAGTCAAATAGGTGTCCATTGTGTTGCCTTTTTTCACAATTTGACCAAGCTTATTCTTTAACTGATGAATATGTGACCGGGACAAAGAGGTGAACCGTTTGAGAAGCACACTCCATACTTCATGACTTGTAGAACAATGCAACACAGAGGTGAAGATAGATAGTGAGAGTGTTGCTGTTAAACAACTGAGAAGATGAGAGTCAATCAGCATCCAATTTGTGTAATCTGGATTTGGAATCTCATGATTTTGTTTATCAATAACAGTGGATGATGGACATACAAGTGTGCCATCAACAAAACTGAGTAGTAGAAGCTTTCAAGATGTTGTGAACTTGATTCTTCCGGATAATAAAGTTTGTAGGATCAAGTTTGGTGATTCTGAAGGCATACAAATTTGTAATGAGCAATACAAGATTTGAAGGTATGGAAGATGAAGTAGATGATGATATAGTGGAAGCAGAGAGATTTAGAGATGATTGTGCAGACGCCATTGATGAATCCTTAAGATCGAATGAATGATGAATCCTTCAAGAACTAATGAATCTTCAAGAACTCATGCTCGTAAGAGATGAAGGCTCGATACCATAAAAGATATTTTACATGCTCGTAATCTATTCAAGATTATTCAATGAATTACATTTGGAGAGATACAGGTATTTATAAACCATACAAAGTAACTCTAGTTCAAGCTAACTAACATGTAACAACTATTTAACTCTAGTTATACATCAGAATCGTTTAACTAATTTCAGAATGCATTAACTACTCAGAATCGCCTAATAGATTTAGTCACAGCAATTGCAGGTGCTGTTGCTGATGAAGTTGTAGGTGATGCTGATGATGAGGATGGTGCTGATGATGAAGTCAAGTGCTGGCTGAAGCTGTGGCTAGACTTGTTATCAGTATTGGCAATATAATTTTGTTATTCTAATAATAAACGTTTTAAAATACCCCCAAATTGACATATCTTAACCATGATTAAGATTTACATTTTTTCCCTAGTTTCTGCACTTGGGTACACTATTTCAATCTCTTGAAACATTTGATGTTGTAGTTGTTTACTAACATGTGTAGGGAAAATATTTATACTGTTAATAATTATATTTGACAAAGGATTGTTTAGAAAAGAAATAAAAAATTTCTGCAATTGAGCTGTCAATTTGGGAAGATATATAAACATCGCATATATGGGTTGAAAATCATGAATGAAACCTTGGTAATGGATGAGGGAACCATAATTGAGGATGAAACCAGTTAATGGTATTGTCTTTTTCTTATACCTATCAGGCTTATCCTAAAGAATTCCTAAAAAGCTAGCTAAGATCTATATAAAGAATGAGTAGAATAAGATATTAAGGAATTAGTCTTCTCTGTCTTCCTCCAATGCGCAGACACTGAATTCAATCTCTAAAGCTGAGTATTCCCTTTCTTTGATTCATTCGCCCTACGTGATCATCTACTTTCTTCCAATGGAGAAGGGACAGACCTTCCCGTCTAGTAGAATAAGTTGAAGCAATTTTCTTGGGGAGATTGCCAAACAAAAAAAAAAAGAAAAAAGAAAAGAAAAACCTATGGTTTGACCCTTGTAACAAAATAAACTAAGCTTTTAATTTTATCAATTTAAATCCTAAACTTTTGATTTATGTTTAATCTAAATCATATGCCTTTTTTTATTAAGTAAAATTGACAGAAAAAATGTATTTTAATCATTATACTCAACGAAAAATTGTATTTTAGACATTTTATGTACATCTACATTGAGTTTAATGTCTAAAATACCTTTTTTCGGTTGGTTTACTTAACGAAACTTGACTGATGGTTTAGATTGAAAACAAATCAAAATATTAGGGTTTAAATGGACAAAATTAAAAACTTAAGTTTTGTTTTGTTATAAGGGTCAAACTTTGGGTTTCTTTTTGTAATTTCCCCTTCTTTCTTTCTTCTTCTTCTTCTTTTTTTTTTTTTTTTCTCTTTCTATGAGTTGATTATAGAAATCATTAGATATCCCCACTTCAACGGGCTGTTATTTACAATTTGGGATTAATAATGTATTGGTCAATGATCATGTATTATAATAAAGAACAATTTGTTATGCAGATTTAGGCAGGCCACGAAGAATTTCAATTGGAATTGAATATGTAATCTGCTGATTTATTGTTATTCTGTTTCCTTTTGTACATCATCCTATGATTTATGAACAAGGGGACAATAGTGTTCAATGCTTATGCAATAGTTCAATATCAATTTGGCTTCAATTTGGTCACTTTTGAGCATGGACCATAGTTTTTAACGTTTTTTGTGTGAAGCTTCTGCAAACTGCACCAGGCTGACTGAGGAAAATGGTTTCCGGTTTAATCAATGTCAATCCCATTGTCTATGAAAAAAAGGAGCGTCGAACTAGAACTGCACCAGATGGTGTCGATGAGTATGCTGTGGAGCCCATTGACCAACTAGAAATTTTTGATATCCTTTGAGTTTGATTATTACATTTGATGCTCTGTCATATCCACTGTGTTTTGTCAATCATGTATCTCACAAATCGTAGGTTTCTTTGCAAAGCTTGCTGTTAAAATTAAAATTCACTTGTATGTAAGTGTATTAGAATTTAAAAAGGAATATGTAGTTTAGACATGTTGATCAAATCGAACTACATGGGTTGAAGTTCCTATTCAGCAAAGTTTTGCTGCTTGTCCATATCTCTTGCCCTAAGAGGCATAACAAGGGGAGCAGAAGCAATTGTAAGGAAGCATGTGCTGCTATGTGGTTCAAAACTTTTATGAGTACGTAAAACTTCTGTAGAAACTTTTGAATATTAATGATATGTTCTAGAAATCATCTTGAAATACATCTTAAATTTGATATAAAATTTAATAAATGTGTGGTGACTATTTCACTGCAACTAACATTTGCAATCAATATGCATTACATTTGATTGTGTCTATATACAAAAAGTAAAAGAATGACAATACTTTATCTATTAAGGAATTGAAAATTTTGTCAAAGTGGAGAAGGAAAGTACAAAAGGAAGATATAGTACAATATTCACTGGGTAAAAGAAGGCTCTTTAACAAAGAAAAAAACAAGCACAAGAAAATAAAAGCTATACATTTGTCAAAGAATTAATGGAGAACTTCTATGGAAGATGCTACTCTCCTTGGAAGCAAAACTATCATGTTCTTCTCATCAAAGAAGTGTATCTTTCGTTGGAAGCAAAACTATATTTTTTTTATGGCATCTAGTTATTCTTGCTCTTCATATCATTTTGTTTTGAACTTATTTATTGAATAAAATTAGATTCTAATTCTTAACATCCGAGTATGACAAATATAGTTTCATACCAAATTATACAAGGGAGCTACATAGTTTTGGAAACTCTATACTTCTCTTAACATTCTTACATCATCTTAGAGACATAAAAAATCCTGAGCATTCCTATTGCTTGGAAGAGCTAAAAGTTGTATCAGAAGAGGCAATTGAAGTAGATGACAAGCATAACTGTGTGACGTAGAGACAAATCCTCCTGTATTGATGGAATTTTCAGTTCTTATACTGGTCTCATTCTCTAGTCATCTAAATTAAATATGTTTTTTTTATTTTTTATTCAGGGTGACATTCACTCTAACAGTTGAACATTGCAGTATGGCAACTGTTATTGGCCTTTGCTTGCGAGTGAAATTCATGTGCAGTGCCTGCCTATTCGGTATAACGTATGAGCTTTTGTTTTGTGATGTACCTCTTTGTTTACAAATTACATATTCTGTATGAGTCCCATCATAGAGGATTGGAAGATGGTATGGTTGTGGTATGTTTCATTAATTTTTATTGTGGATCCTATTGTGGATAAAATAGCATATCTTCAATGGTTTCTTTAGTCAGGTCTGATGTCTAAAATGGAGACAGATTTAAGCCAAAATAGAAATTAAGAAATTTGAGCTACCTAAAATTTGAGAGCGACCATAAAGCATATCTAGGTTAATAATTCTAAACCATGGTTCTGAGAACTTCCCTCTTATATTGATAATATTAAGGAATGGTCTTCACTATAACTATGGTTCTGAACTTCTACTGATCTCAGCAAGGTTGATGTCCTTTTGAGATGAGTAATGTAGATATAATGGGGAATTTTTGGAAATGTTACTTCTAAACATGATTGCTGAAGCCACTTTGAATTCCTTTTTTGTGAAGTGTTTGTGTCCCCGGATGTCAAGCTAATAATTGGTTTTAGAAAACTGTTTCCTGTTTATAATTGGTTGTATATCATTAATTACATTTATAATCTGGTTGCACATATTTCTTTGACGTAATCAGGAAGCACGCTCCTACTTGAGGGGGGCTGAATTAAATTTGGTTTACTTGTGCTTCACTTCAATTTTTGTAATTTTATTGTTGTTTCAAAAGGGTATTTACAAATTTTATTTTATTTTTTTGTTAATTTTGTTAAATAAAAGATTTATTATCTCCATAATCATAAAAGGTAATTTGTATCGTAAACAAATCTTAAAAAATATATTTGTAATTTATTCATATTTTTTTTTTAATTTGATTTTGAACACTACAAGTTTGCACTACAAAGAAACTAAACTTTTAAGGGATTTTTATTGATAAATCTCATTTAGAAGTGTTTTAACCCAAGAAGTCTATGAAGGAATTTTTTAACCCATTTAGTCCCATGCATGTATAGTTTTATTCTATAAAGTCTTTTTTCTTAATTTACACTATTTTCTTGGACACTTATGCCCTTATATTTAATTTTAATACCCTTATAAATATTTTTTGAACAGTTAACAATTTTATGATGTGAACATTCATATTTTAAAATTCACATTGGTAGGAATGTAAAATTGGTCCGTGGGCGGCCTAAAATCTGCCCGCGAGCCGGGGCGGCCCCGGCCCGTTGACAATGTGAATATTCACATTGACATGTTAACATTTACATTAATAAGAGTGTAAAATTGGCCCGCGTCCCGTGGCGGCGCGAAACCAGCCCACGGCCCATGGGCGGCCCGGGGCGGGTGGTCCGGCCCGTTGACAATGTGAATATTGTGAATATTCACATTGACATGTTAATATTCACATTGATAAAAGTATAAAATTGGCCCGTGGCCCATGGGTGGCCAAAAGCCCGCTTGCGGCCCGGGGTGGGCCTAACCCGACTCGTTGACAATGTGAATATTCACATTGACATGTTAACATTCACATTGATAGGAGTGTAAAATTAGCCCGCCCACGTGGTCGCTGCCGGCGACTCGGCTTTGTTGACAATGTGAATATTTACATTAACATGTTAACATTCACATTGATAAGAGTATAAAATTGGCCAGCGGCCCAGAGCAGGCCCGACTCGGCCCGTTGACAATATGAATATTCACATTGACATGTTAACATACATTAATAAGAGTGTAAAATTGGCTCGCAGCCCGTGGGCGGCCCGAAGCCCGATCGCAGCCCGAGGCGAGCTTGGCCTGACCCGTGACAATGTGAATATTCACATTGACATGTTAACATACATTAATAAGAGTGTAAAATTGGCTCGCAGCCCGTGGGCGGCCCGAAGCCCGATCGCAGCCCGAGGCGAGCTTGGCCTGACCCGTGACAATGTGAATATTCACATTGACATGTTAACATTAACGTTGATAGGAGTGTAAAATTTACCCGTTGCTCGAAGCTTACCCACGGCCCGGGGTAGGCCCGGCTTATTGACAATGTGAATGTTCACATTGACATGTTAAAATGCACATTGATAGGAATGTAGAATTGGCTTTGGCCCGCCCATACGGCCCGACGAGCTCGTTTGGGTCCAGTCCCAAGCATGTCCGAGACCCTAGGTTAGGGCCTAGGTCATCACTTTGAAGCCCGGCCCGGCCCGGCCTGGCCCATCGGCCCGCTTAAGGCCCATTCAAGGCTCGGTCCGAGGCCCAGCCAGCCCGAGGCGCAATGTATTTTTTTGTAAAAAATAATAAAATTTTGGTAGAAAAAATTAAAAAGAATTAAAAAAAAATGGCCAAGCCCGTCCAAGCCTGACCTAAGCTCTAGGCTAGGCCCAGGCCCACCGGCCCGACCCGAGGCTCGATCTATCGGCCTGTTCAAAGCCCGAATACCCTTGTGCCAGGGCTAGGGCCTGTGCCTAATTTTTTGGCCCGTGGGCTAGCCCGACCCGGCATGGCCCGGAAAAGGCTCGTTTGGGCCCAGGCTTGAGCCTAGTCTGAGACCCTAGGCTAGGGCCTGGACCATTACTTTGAAGCCCAGCCCCGCTCGACCCATCGGCCCGGTTAAGGTCCATTCAAGGCTCGGTCCGAGGCCCGGCCCACGCCGAGGCCTAGTGTCTTTTTTTGTGGAAAATAATAAAATTTTGGTAAAAAAAATTAAAAAGAATTAAAAAAAATGGCCAGGCCCGGCCGCCCACGAGGCACGGGCTAATTTTACACTCCTATTAATGTGAATGTTAACATGTCAATGTGAATATTCACATTGTGAACGAGCCAGGCCCGCCCTGGGCCGCTCGCCAATTTTATACTCTTATCAATATGAATGTAACATATCAATGTGAATATTCACATTGTCAACAGGTTGGGCCGGGGCCGCCTGGGGCCACCCAAGGGCCGTGGGCGGGTTTTGGGCAGCCACGAGGCGCGGGCTAATTTTACACTCCTATCAATGTGAATGTTAACATGTCAATGTGAATATTCACATTGTCAACAAAGTGGGCAGGTCGCCCGAGTCATGGGCGGGCCAATTTTATACTCTTATCAATGTAAATGTTAACATGTCAATGTGAATATTCACATTGTCAACGGGCTGGGCCGCCATGAAATGGCGAGTTTCGTGCCACTGATGCGGGATCTTTTACACTCCTATTAATGTGAATGTTAACATGTCAATGTGAATATTCACATTGTCAATGGGCCAGGCCCGCCCCAGCCCGACTCGAATTTTTCCCGGCACCCACGAGGATCGACATGGGTCGGGCCCCTACACATTGACGATATGAACATTCACATTGACGGTGTCAACATTCACATTAGGAGTATTTTGGTAATTATGTCACCCATAGGACTTATTGAAACATAAGAAAATAATGTGAACTAAATGGAACATAAGTAGATGAAAATAGTATTTTGGTCTTCTTATCTCAAATAGGATCTAATAGAATAGTAAAAAAGAATATAGGTTGAATGGAATAAAGCTCTTAAAAAGTAAATTTATTAAAAAAGCTCCCAACTTTTAATAAATTACCATTACTGTGTATATTAATGTGGAATCGCTAGTATATTGATTTTTACTCAAATAGCATGTTGCCTTAGGATCGTTTGGGAATAAAGGAAAATAGTCAAAAAAAAATACTATAAATTTTATTTATTTATTTTTTTGGCACGACTTTTTGTATAAAATGTCAAAAAAATTACTAAAAAATTCATTTTTCCAATCAAATCCTTAGTTTTGTTTTATTATGTTTTTGAAAAAATTACAATTTGATGGAATGTAGGGAAATCAGTAGGGAACCAGTGTTCTCAATGAACCCTTAGGCATGTTCAGTGCAATTTCAAACAAGTTAAAATTTAAGGACAGTTTATGGCATACACCTTTGAAAAGGTGTACCGGATGCACCTTGTGATTAAAAAAGAAAATGATATAATTTTATACTTTGTGAGTTATAATTAAAAAAAAACACAAAACCAAAAGGAAGTCATAACCAAACATTACATGAGGCATAACTAAAATAAAGTCATAATTAAAGAAGAAAATTAAACATAGAAGATGACATAATTTAAGGGTGCATATAGCAAGGGGTGTGTATAATAGAATTTCCCTAAAATTTGACAGGGATAGGCCCACAAGGACCACGGCCCACCGTGAGTAAACCCAAGCCCACCATTTAGACCCTATTGCACAACCCGGTCAGTAAAACCCAGTACAGCTAGAGGCCAACTGAGTAGGAAAGGCCAATGATGCTCGGACACGTGGCAGGTGCAGAACAGGCCACGTCGGCAGACAAAGATCTGTAAAGTTATTGCCACAGCACATCACCATTAATGCAACCCATCACAGCATTTATTGCGACAACACCTCTCAGCCGGAATGGCACCCCCTCACCCTGAACAAGACGAACCACGGCGTAAGCTTTTCGTGAGGTCGGGAGGTCGAGCTGAGACAGCGATATGATTACCAAAAGGATATAAGCAAAACTTGAAGACAAGAAGAAGGTTAAGTTTTCCTATCTCTCTCTCTCTCTCTCTCTCTCTCTCTCTCTCTCTACATTTTGTCCATCACCTTTTCTAATTCACACACCGGAGGGTTCGCCGGGGGACTACCCCGTTCCCCGATTGAACTTGCTTGTAGGTTATCCAGTGGGCTTGAGGAGCTTGGATCGGTCTAGCCCATTCACCAGGACGAACTGTATCATCAGTTGGCGCCGTCTGTGGGAACCAGTTTGTCCGTGCGCCAGTTGTGTTCATTGCCGCCGGAGACCCTGTTCCAGCAACCTTTTCACCTCATCCGTCACGTGTATGGTAACGACTAGATCCATGGCTTCCCACCATAATGCTGCCGATCACCAAACCAACCCTCCCAATCCAAACAGCCCACCACAATACTTCATCGAGCTCACCAACAGCATCAACCGTATGGCCGAACAAAACGAGACCTTAATCAATGCTCTGCTCCAACGGAACCTCTCTATTCCTCCACCACCTCCAGATATTCCACCCCATCCAGAACAAGTTCCGGGCCATATTGTCCCACAACCCAATCCTCCCAACTCGGGGGGCTTGCAACCCCCTCACCCACATATACATCCACCTCCTCCACCACCACGTCCATCAGTCATAGCTCCAGCTCCCGAGGGAGAAGCTAGCAGCGTTCAACATCTGTCTCCCTCTGGCGGTGACAACATTCCCCTTTGGGACGCTGAACTCCGAGCCATGAAACTCCAACTCCAAGGGGTTATGCAGAATATCCAACATAAGCCCTCTACCACAGCAAACTCCCCATTTGTCGCCTCCATCCGAGACAAACCCCTACCCCCCAAGTTCAAAATGCCTACCATCGACCCCTTTGACGGAACAACCAACCCCGTCGACCACCTGGAGACCTACCATACCCTCATGATCCTCCATGCTTTCCCTGACGAAATCATGTGCCGAGCCTTTCCCGTGACACTGAAGGGGTCGGCTCGGCTATGGTTCAGCCAGTTGCCACCAGATTCGGTCTCCACATTTCAGCACCTCAGTGACTCCTTCCTGAGCCACTTCATCGGGGCCCAACGCCAGCGACGCCCGGCGACCCAACTCCTTAACATCCGTCAGACCGAGGGGGAGTCACTGTGTAGCTTTGTCACTCGCTTCAACACCGAAGCCTTGCAAGTTGCTGAAAATGACGATAAAGTTATCCTTACAGCCTTCATGGCCGGTTTGCGGTCATCCGATTTCCTCTTCTCCCTCTCTAAGAACCCCCCAACATCCATGGCAGCCTTGCTCTCCAAAGCCCAAAAGTACATGAACGCCGAGGATTCTCTAGCCACTTAGCAGGACTCAACAACTAAATATCTGACCTCCAGAGAAAAGAGAAAAGACCAAAAACCCAGTAACACCCGGCATCATAATCAAACATCCCGCTATGCCGACCGACTCCCTCGCGCCGACCGGTCGGCACCAGTAAGACCGCCCAGTCGGTTCGAGCGATATACACCCCTCAATTCTCCCATGGAACAAGTTCTTAACCAGATCCAACGGGACTACCCTCTTAAGTGGCCTCTTCCTCCACGGAACCCTTCCAACCGTAAAGACCAGTCCAAATATTGCCGTTTCCACCAGGACCATGGTTATAACACCGACGACTGCATCAGCCTCAAGGATCAAGTGGAGACCTTCATTCGCCAAGGGCGTCTAAGCTGATTCACAGACACCCGCCCTCAATAGAGGCAAAGGACCGAGCCCCACAAAGACAATCACAGGCACACCCCTCCACGGCGACCAGCTTAACCAGACCAGGGGCATGATCGACCCCCCCGACAACCTCGGCCTCAAGGTAATCCACCTCCGCCAGTTGGTGAAATTAGAGTCATTTCAGGTGGTCTTGCTTGTGGGGGGCCATCTCGCTCAACTCAGAGGGCAGAACTTAGAAAAATACGACAGGGCTCAGACAAGACAGTCGCCAAGGTAGACCGACCCCCCAAGCAACCCAAGCAGTGGACAGAACCCATTACCTTCACGGACGCCGACTGTACAGGCATCCGTTATCCTCACGATGATCCTCTTGTCATCTCCACCGTCCTCTCCAATTATAAGGTCAGACGAGTTCTCATCGACAATGGCAGCTCGTCGGACATCATCTTCCTCAACTGCTTCCGCCAACTGAAGATCGGGGAAGAAAGCCTGTCCCCACTCCAAGCTCCTCTGGTTGGTTTCACCGGCGACCGGGTGACCTCTATCGGCTCTATTGATCTCCCCATCACCATTGGAGAGTACCCACGGCAGACCACGAAGTTGCTTACTTTCCTTGTTGTCGACTGCCCCTCTGCTTACAACATCATCCTCAGCCGCACCGCCCTCAATGCCTTCCAAGCCATCACATCCACCTATCATCTTGCCCTCAAGTTCCTTACCGATCTCGGGGTCGGAACAGTCAGGGGAGAACAGACCGTGGCTAGGGAATGTTATGTGGCCTCACTTAAAGAAGTCAAACTGAAGGAGGCGATGATCATTGAAGGGCTTGACGTCCGGAATGAGGACGAGCTGATCAGAGGCGAACCTGTGGAAGAACTTGTTGAAGTTAACATCGATCCTACCAACCCACTCAAAACTGCCAAAATCGGCAGTCAATTACCTCCCCAAACCAAGGCCGACCTTACCGCTCTCCTGACCGAGCACAGAGACGTCTTTGCCTGGACTCATGCAGACATGCTAGGCATCGACCCCTCTTTCATAACTCACCGCCTCAGTATCGAACCTCATTTCCGACCTTACCGACAAAGGCAGCATATTTTCCACCCAGAGCGCAACAATCTCATAGCTGCAGAGGTTGACAAACTCCTCGAGGCCCAGTTTATCCGAAATGTGGATTATCCTAAGTGGCTGTCCAATGTGGTCCTAGTTCACAAGAACAATGGCAAGTGGCGTCTCTGCGTTGACTACTCCGACTTGAACCGAGCTTGCCCTAAAGATAGCTATCCCCTCCCGCGCATTGATCTACTGGTCGACGCCACGGGCGGTCATCAAATGCTCATCTTCATGGATGCTTTTTCCGGGTACAACCAAATCGTGATGCACTCATCCGACTAGGAACACACATCCTTCATCACCGACAGGGGCACCTACCATTATCGCATCATGCCATTCGGACTAAAGAATGCTGGGGCCACCTACCAACATTTAGTCAATGCAGTCTTCCACCATCAGATCAGACGGAACATGGAAGTGTATGTGGATGACATGCTAGTTAAGAGCAAACTCTCCGCTGACCACCTCACCGACCTACGAGAGACTTTTGCAACCCTTCGCAAATATCAGATGAAGCTCAACCCAGAGAAGTGTGCCTTTGGCGTAGGATTTGGCAAGTTCCTGGGTTTTATGGTCAGTTAGCGTGGCATCGAGGCCAACCCTGAGAAGATCAAGGCCTTGATTGAGATGCAGTCACCCAAAACCGTTAAAGAGGTTCAAAGACTCACCGGCAAAGTGGCAGCCCTCAACCGTTTCATCTCCCGCGCAACGGATAAGTGCCTACCATTTTTCAAAGTCCTTCGGCAGACTTTTGAATGGACAGCTGAATCCGAAGAAGCCTTTCAACAGTTAAAAAAGTGCATGGCCAATCCTCCCCTTCTCTCACAGGCAATCACGGGTAAGCCCCTCTTCCTCTACTTAGCAGTATCAAGCACCGCAGTCAGTGCAGCCCTCATCAGAGAGGACGGCTCAGTCCAACGGCCGGTCTATTACATCAGTCGGGCTCTCAGGGGAGTGGAGCAGAACTACCCCCTATTAGAAAAGCTGTCCCTGGCCTTCGTCACCGCCTCCAGACGACTCCGCCCCTACTTCCAAGCTCATGCCATAGTGGTCCTCACCGACCAGCCCTTGAAAAAGGTCATGCAGCAACCAGAGCTCTCAGGAAGACTAATGCAGTGGTCAGTAGAACTAAGCCAGTTCGACATCTCTTATCGCCCCCGGACAGCAATCAAGGGGCAAGCTGTAGCTGACTTCATCTTGGAATTCACCAATCCAGCCCCAACCGCTAACCCTCTACCCCCACCAACTCTACTAGAGCCTGAAGACCCTCATTGTTGGACACTCAATGTTGACGGCTCATCTCGCAGGGAGGGAAGTGGGGTCGGCCTCATCCTCACATCCCCCGAAGGGGGTTATTTCAAATGTGCTCTCCGCCTCTTGTTTGTGGCCATCAACAATGAAGCCGAATACGAAGCATTGATAGCAGGGCTTCGTCTGGCCCAAGACATTGGTGTTAGCCACATCCGCGTGTTCAATGACTCCCAACTTATCGTCGGCCAGATCACGGGAGAATTCGACGCCAAGGATACCACAATGCGCTTCTGAGGACATGGCGCTCACCCTTGTTCGCCTCTTCAACACTTTCCAGATCAGACACATACCTAGGACGGAAAACTCCAAAGCAGATGAGATGGCCCAGCTGGCCTCCGCCGACCAATCCGACCTCAGCCATGGAGTTCGCCTCGAATACCTAACTCACCCGGCCATCTCACCCGACCTGCAAGAAGTGCAATTCTTCCAGACAGAACCCATTCCTTGGGCATCCGACATCTTCCTCTTCTTGACCACTGGAGAACTCCCAGATGACCAACAGCAGGCTGCCAAGGTCAGAGCCCGGTCGGCTAACTACATTCTGGTCGACGGCATCCTTTACAAGCGCGGTTTTTCACGACCGTACCTGCGATGTCTCAACCCCGTCCAAGCAACCTATGTAATGCAAGAGATCCATGAAGGAATCTGTGGCAATCATTCAGGTGGCAAGTCTCTCGCACACAAAGTACTCCGTACAGGCTACTTCTGGCCGACCCTCAACAAAGATGCCACTGATTTCGTACTTAAATGCGACAAGTGTCAGCGCTTCGCCAACATCCCCCATGCTCCTCCCACTAAGCTGATCACTCTCTGCAGCCCTTACCCGTTTGCCAAATGGGGGATCGACTTGGTTGGTCCACTTCCCACTGGTCGAGGCCAGACCAAGTTCGCAATTGTTGCCATTGATTACTTCACCAAGTGGGTCGTAACCCTCGCCACAATCACCGAGCGGAACACCACCAAGTTTATCTGGCAATCGATTGTCTGCAGATTTGGCATCCTTCAGGCCATCGTCTCCGACAACGGCAAACAGTTCGACAATGCTAAATACAGGAAATTTTGTGCAGATCTCCAAATTCAACCATGCTTCTCTTCCCCCAGTCATCCCCAAGCAAATGGCCAAGTTGAGGTCACCAACCGTTCTCTCCTGAAGATCATCAAAACTAAGCTCGAAGCTGCTAAAGGCCTCTGGGCTGAGGATTTACCACATGTACTCTGGGCTTACCGAACCACTGCCCGGACTCCTACTGGGGAAACCCCTTTTCGCTTAACATATGGCGCTAAGGCGGTCATTCCGGTAGAAGTCAGTCTGCCCACCCCCAGGGTCTTACATCCGGATCTCGCCTCAACTGAAGAACTCCGTCGAGCAGACCTGGACCTCATCGAAGAGCTCAGAGAGACTGCTGCTGTCAGAATGGCTTCGTACCAGCAGAAAATGAGAACACACTACAACCGCAGAGTCCGACCACGAGAGTTTTCGGTAGGGGACCTTGTCTTGAGAGAAGCAACTCTTGCCACCAAGAATCCAACCGAGGGCAAACTAGCAGCCAAGTGGGAGGGACCTTACGTTGTGAAGGCCCGCCCACGGCCAGGCACTTACCGACTTTAAGACATGGATGGCCGAGACCTTTCCCATCCCTGGAATGCTGAACATCTGAAGCGTTACTATCAATGAATCCTTACTTTTGTATTGTCAAATTTGTTGTATTTTCCTTTTTCAATGCATAATACAAATATCGACTGGAGTTCCAACCCTCTATAATTCAACTGTCTGAACGTCGCTTTCATGAAACTTTCATTTGCAGCACTTTCAAAATCCTCAGTCCGACCTGAGCACTTACAAAAGCTTCGGCCAGACCGAGCACTTTCAAAAGCCTCAGTCCGACCTGAGCACTTACAAAAACCTCGGCCAAACCGAGCACTTTCAAAAGCCTCAGTCCGACCTGAGCACTTACAAAAGCCTCGGCCAGACCGAGCACTTTCAAAAGCCTCAGTCCGACTTGAGCACTTACAAAAACCTCGGCCAAACCGAGCACTGTCAAAAGCCTCAATCCGACCTGAGCACTTTCAAAAGCCTCAGTCCAACCTGAGCACTTTCAAAAGCCTCCGTCCGACCTGAGCACTTATAAAAGCCTCAGTCCGACCTGAACACTTTCAAAAGCCTCAGTCCAACCTGAGCACTTTCAAAAGCCTTAGTCCGACCGAGCACTTTCGGACATCAGAAGACCCAGCGAAACAAGTACCAGCATAGCCTTGGGAGAACACTTAGTCACAAGTTGAGGTCACACAATTTTACAACATCTCTACTTAGTCAAATTCCAATGGTGTTCCCCAATTTCTCCCTTACAGGTTTACTAGTGGCCCCTTTAGTTACAATTTAAAACCTACTTTCCTGTCCTCATTCATTGAATTTTTACACAAGTCCAATCTCACTCTGCATGAAGGAATTTTATTAGTTCACTCTTACTCTGCGTGATGGAATTTTTAATTTAACAAGTTCGAATTCACAAGTTCAAATTCAAATTCAAATTCAAATTCAAATTCACAAGTTCATCTTCTTCAACTTATCAGCCCAATTTTATCAGTCCAATCTCACAAGTTCAAATTCACTTAGCTCAAGTTCACTCTGTCATGAAGTTGAATTTTTTCATAAGTTCATTACTCGTTTTTATTACCAGCATTTCTCCATTTCCAACCCACCAAACAAATAAACACAGTTAATTACAAGACATAAATGGCATTTTATTCATTCGCAAAATGTGTACATCAGTTTATTACAATACTTCAAAAACAAAACAAAACAAAAATGTGTATACAAGGACGAAACAAAAACTCCTAAGTACACCTATCCTTCAGATCACTCCTCCTCCTTACTGGAGATAAGATTTGCTTCTTCTATACCCTCGTCCAGGGGGGTTTGGGCCACATCATCCTCCCCAATCGTCACCCTGCTAAAGTCAAGCTCTGGGAACAGCTCTTCAGCCTTGCGCTTGAACATTTTCCACCCGCTGTCCCAGAACTCTGCCATTTCATGCTTATAAAAGTCTGATCGTTGGAAGCTCTCTATGACTTCAGACTCAGGTCTTCCTTCAGCCGTCGTCCGTGATGGGCCAGCCCCCCCAGACTCCTCCCTTGCCCATTTTCGCCATCATGCGGCATCAATAGCCATCTGAAATTCAGCGATCCTTGAATTGTTCAACCGCTTGCCACGTCTGGTCGGGGTAATTTGCCTTTCGAGGCCGCCCTTTCCTCGTCCAGCTCTCTTTGAAGGATCGCTTTCTCAGAGGACGCTTTGGCTCTTTCTGCCTCCAACTCTCCACGCAGAGCATCAACCACAGTGGCTCCCCTCCTCCTCTCCTCCTCCACCTCCTTCTTTAGGCTCTCCTTCTCTGCCCTCACCTTTTCCATCTCTGCTTCCAACTCCCTCCTAAGCCTCCCTCTCTCCTCCTCTGACTTGGCAAGCTCGTCCTCCAACTCCTTTTGCAGAGCCTCAACCTTAGCATCTGCCTCATCTTTCTGCTTCACCAGGTCTTCGTTGCTGTTCATGGCCTCTTCATGCCGATCGTTGGCAATGGCACAGGCTCGTTGGGACTCTTCCAGCTTCTTCTGCTCGCCGACGAGCTGGAACTCGAGTGACACAACCCTGCGGCGTGTATCCTCCAGCTCCAGCTTGACTGCTTGCAACTCAGCCTGGGCATTCCTCCAAGTTGCCTTCTCGACCTTCAGTTTTTCCAGCTGTGCCTCAACTTTCTCTGCCTTGAGCCTAGCTCCCCCCGCCTTCCTTAGAAGAGCCCCTGCCAGGGCAGTTACCTCAATCTAAGCGGAGTATAACCCCCTCAGTAGGTCAGCCTCATTGAATCTGGAGGCCGCGCGCAGGTCTAACCCTTCCATAATTTTCAACAGATGGTCAGCCCCTGCCCTAGCTAGTCCCTCTTCCCCTTCTACCCTTCCAGCCACCGCGCGAGCATGGTAGAAGGCGGTGTTCAGACCCATTCCTCTTTCCTAGGGTGCAGGACCCCTTTGGGTCTGTTGCCCCCCCACTTGGCTCAGCACTGCCTACGCCCACTGCCACTTGAATTGTTGGGGCGACCTCCACAGCCCCCAGTGCTGGGATGACCCTTGCTACTTCTGGGGTATCCTTCACCACAGGGGTCTCCACCACAGCTGGGGCCTCCTTCACCTTCTTGGACCCAGGCTCCCCTGGCCTCTCTGAGGCACTTCTCTTCTTCCTCTTCCTCTTCAGAGCCCCCTCACCATCCCTGGCCCTCTCCTTCACAGGATCCACAGGGAGCTTTCGTGGTTCAAACTTACTTAAGTCCTTCTCCCCCAACGGCTTCGGGCGAGGCCTGATCCTCTCATTCGCAATCGGTTGTGAAGGTCGGTCGTCCCGTGCCTTCTTGAACATGGTGGCTTTGGCAAGAATGGCTTGATCCTCAGCCTCCTGAGCCTCTCTCCTTGCCTCCAACTCTGCTCGGTCAAGATCCCCACCGATCGGCTGAGGACCCAACCCTGCCTCAAACAGTGCAGAGGGCTGCACGAGGTCGTCCCATCTCGCCTTCTCTTTCTCCCTCCACTCTTTCACCCTCTTCACCCTCTCCCCTGCCGCGGGCCCCAGTCTTGCCTCCACCGTCCTGATTGGCACCTTCCAGATGGTGCGCACGCCAGGCCCCCCGTTAGCAGAAACGCAGAACCACCGTGCCCGCCATCTCTTGATCGACGTAGGCAGACCAGCCACCAACCCCTTCCCCACAACTGCCTGCAAGGTGACCCACGTCTCCTGTTGCCCTGAGGCCTTGTAACAGGCAAAGAACTCCTTCACCGCCATCGACTCCTCCTCATTTGCCTTTGGCCACGCACTTGCATAGGCCAGCAGGATCTTCCAGGCATTGGGCATCAGCTGGCTCGGGGCTACTTCTAGGTGGTTGAGCACGTCCACCACTATTTGAGGCATTGGCAACCTCAACCCCCCTTTCAGAGCCTCCTCGTACAGGGAAAACCCTCCTAGCCTGGCGTCCGATGGCCTTTCCGTCGACGTTGGCAACCACAACTCCACTCCCTCCGGAATTTGGTACTTCTCGCGGATTGCCCTCAACTCCGCCTCTATTATCGTCGATTTGTCCGCCTTTGTGTGCCAATGATCTGGCTCCGCCTCACTGATCGGCGTCGGAGCTGCCACCAAGGTGGAACCATGGAAACGTATCGTTGGTTCCCTCACCATCTCCGTTCTGTACTGTGCAGCTAATTCCTCTGCACCGTCGTCTCCCAGAGGATCCACCCTCACATTCATGTTTTCTTCCTGCGCCATTTCTAAAGTATGTCTGCGGATCGCTTCTGAGGCAGGCACTAAGAAGTCGAAGAAATGCTCTAATGGTGTATCGCGCGCAACAAATGGTGTAATACTTGGAATGTTTTGGGTTCTTGAAAATAGGTAAGTAAATCGAATAATACCAAACGCCCACGGTTTACCCGTATTCCAAGGATCCAAATTAATTTTCGCCAGTTTGAAAACTTTTCAAATCATCTACCAAAACTGCCTCTCCATTGCCCATAATAATGCCCTGATGTTTCACTTCTGATCTAACGCTTGACCTTTCTCCTCCCTCGCAATTCTACCACGTGTATGGCCTTGATGCACTGACTTCTGCCCTTACCTTGTCTTTTCCACTTCAAATCATCACGTGACGCGCCGCCTCTTAAGCCCCGTGCCCTTCTGCTCGGCCACCCATGTGGTCGACCCGCCTTGTGATCGGCCTCACGGTCGGTCACCCTCACGGTCAACCTCTCCCGCTCGGCCGCCCTCACGCTCGGCCAACCTCACAGCCGACCTCTCCCGCTCGGCCAACCTCAGGGTCGACCTCTCTCGCTCGGCCGCCTTCACGTTCGGCCAACCTCACGGTCGACCTCTCCCGCTCGGCCAACCTCACGGCCGACCTCTCCCGCTCGACCGCCTTCACGCTTGGCCGCCTTCACGCTCGGCCAACCTCACGGTTGACCTCTCCCGCTCGGCCGCCCTCACACTCGGCCACCCTCACGCTCGGCCGCCCTCACGGTCGACCTCTCCTTCTCGGCCGCCCTCACGATCAGTATCCCCCGCTCGGCCGCCCTCATGGTTGGCCTCCCCCCACCGGGCGAACCCATCTTCCTTGTCATTATTCTCTTCGTTGGACTAAAGCTGCACTCGGGAATGGGGGACTACTGACAGGAATAGGCCCACAAGGACCACGGCCCACCGTGAGTAAACCCAAGCCCACTATTTAGACCCCATCGCACAACCCAGTCAGTAAAACCCAGTACAGCTGGCGGCCAACTGAGTAGGAAAGGCCAATGATGCTGGGACACGTGGCAGGTGCAGAACAGGCCACGTCGGCAGACAAAGATCTGCAAAGTTATTGCCACAGCACATCACCATTAATGCAACCCATCACAGCATTTATTGCGACAACACCTCTCAGCCGGAATGGCACCCCCTCACCCTGAACAAGACGAACCACGGCGTAAGCTTTCGGGGAGGTCGAGCAATTTGAGGCAATGATATGATTACCAAAAGGATATAAGCAAAACTTGAAGACAAGAAGAAGGTTAAGTTTTCCTATCTCTCTCTCTCTCTCTCTCTCTCTCTCTCTCTCTCTCTCTACATTTTGTCCATCACCTTTTCTAATTCACACACCGGAAGGTTCGCCGGGGGACTACCCCGTTCCCCGATTGAACTTGCTTGCAGGTTATCCAGTGGGCTTGAGGAGCTTGAATCGGTCTAACCCATTCACCAGGACGAACTGTATCATCAAAATTTAATAATAAAATGCAATTAAAAGTATTTGTTTTCTTTATTTCTCAATAATCAACTTTTTTTTTAACTTATTTAAATTATTTATAAGTAATAAGTGAATGTTGCGATAAATATTCTAACACAAAATTTTAAAAAAATATAAGAAAAAGATAATAACACTATAAACTGTAACAAACAACCCCTTAGTTGCCTATGATTAATTAATTTTTATATGCTTAAAAATTTTGTTCTTTGCCAATTTATAAGTTTGGAGGCATAATAGAAATGATGATGTTTTCTCATAATTGTCATTTTCTCCCTTCAAGTTCCAATAGTGTATCTTTAGGAACTGACATGTAAGTTCTATTAAGTAAATTTATCATCCAATAAATTCTATAATAATTAATGGTATTTTTTATTATACATTATTAAAAAATATTACTAATTGTTAATTTTTAACGATAATTTAAAATTTTTGTTACAAAAAATGTCACTAATTATAAATTTTAGCAATAGTTTAAAAAAATTGTCAAAAAAAGTCATTAATTTTTAACTTTCAGTGATAATTTAAAAAATTTGTTACAGAAAAACGTTATTAATTATAAGTTTTAGTGACAATTTATAAAAATTGTTATAAAAAAATACTAATTATTAATTTTTAATGACATGTAAAATTTTATTATAAAAAATTATTTTTAACGACGATCGTATTAGAATCTATTCGTAATTGACCATATCTTATAATATCTTTTAATAGACATGACAAGTTATATTGGATAAATTTCTCTTTCCATTCTTGTACTCACTTTATTCTCTAACTTTTTAATTATATCAAAAACACTTTTTAGATTTCAAATCAAGATGTAAATAGGCCCATCGTAAAGACTATTTTAGAAACTTGCATAGTAGAGATAATAAAGTGAGATTTGGATAAAATATGAAAATTTCTAAAATCTAAAATAGAGGGACTAAAATGAAATTTTATTAAAAGTGCAAGTATACTAAGTGGGTGTTTGGGAAGTGGGTTTTTTTTTGTAGTTTTTTTAGTTGTAGGATGTTATTGGAGAAAAAAAAAATTTGTGTTTAGGAAGATAGTTGAGTTTTTTTGTGGTTGAATGTGATGTTTATGAGATAAAAAGTGAAATGATTATGGGGTTTGATGTGATATTTTGTTTGAATTGATTTTTTTTGGTTTTGTAACCAATTTGTCTTTTAGTAAAAAAAAAAAAAAAAAAAAAAATCAAAACCCAAACTTCCCAAACAGCGTCTAAGTGTAATTGATATTAGAAGTAAGATACCATCTTAGGGTCCATTGATTCAAAAATGAATATTAGAAATAAGATCTTTTTCTAAACTTGTTGATTCTCAAGAAATATCGAAAATAAAGGCTTAATAATGGTTGATTTAAAATGAATACCTAAAATTGGAAGAAAAAAAAATAAAAAAAATAAAATTGAAATTGTATTAATTCTAAAAAAGTAATATTGTTCTAAGACTTACCAACATTATTTATAATAAACTTAAAACTAATAAAATAGAAAACTAAATAATTTTATACTACAACAATGTTACATCCATACAATTTTTTCAAGAACATATCATTTTGCCTCCTAAACTATCACTCGAAAATCAATTCTACCCTTATACTTTCAATTATATCAATTTTACATGTAACTATTTTTGGATCAATTTCACCCAATGTCAACTGCTGTCTAAAATTAGACGGAATTTGCTGATGTGGCACTAAATTTCATTTGAAATGTCATTTTAACCTCTAAATTATACCTCAAAAATCAATTAGACCCACAAATATTTAAAAAAATTAAATTAATAATTTTTTATCTCAAAAATTAAAAATAATAAAATTTAAATAATATACCTTGCAAAACAGTAAATAAAAATAATATAAAAATCCTCATTTAGGATTGTCTCTTTAAGTCTCAAACTATCTCGAGTTGATCTTGAAAAAACTAATTAAGCAAAAAATTCCTTAGTTACTCTAAGTGTATGTGCACGTGCAATTGTAGCGATTATTCCTCAAATTAATTTAGTAATTTCAAAATTGATTAGGTAAAAATTTAGACCACAATTACTATGAAAGGAATATTTTTTTGACATTTGAAAAATTATATTGAACGATGAAAATGAATATGTTGAGTTTTACCTACAAAATCAAAATTAGTACCCATTCGGTCGTATTATCGATTAAATGACAATTTAATGCAAAAGTTAGTAATTACTCTATAAGGAATACTCAAAAGAACTAATACTGAAATGTCATTTATTTAAAATTTATTTTTCTCACTTTTTTAGATGAAAATTATTATTAAATATTTAAATTTATTTTTTTTCTATGGTAGGGGTCTAAGTGATTTTTGACGGATAGTTTGGTTTGCAAAATGGTGTTTGGTGCCACGTCAGTAAGTACTATCCAATTATAGACAACAGCTGACGATAGGAGTAAATTTGATCCAAAATTAGGTGCAAAATTGATATAATTGAAAGTATAGGAGTTGAATTGATTTTCGAGTAATAGTTTGAGAGGTAAAATGATATTTTCTCTTTTTTTTTTCTCCCATGAAACACATTCGGGGGGATCCAGTAGAAAAAAAATGTGTAGATGAAACATTAATCTTTATACTATTCTATGTTGGAAATGGTTATAAAATTCTGGGTAAAACCAGAATTTTTTCCTAAGTTTGGTCTAATTTTTAAGTGGGCCCCGTGCATCGATTTACACGGGTCAAAGTGATAACGCGTTCTATGCCGCGTTGTGATTCACGTGGTATATTTGGTTGCTCAAAACCATTACCGAGTGAATGGGAAATTGAAGCCAAAGTATGCTCCATGAAAATGGAGTTTTGGTGGAAATTCCTTAAAGGTTGAATAAGGCTTGTCCCACATTGATTTGGTGAGAGGTTTTGAAAGGGTTTATAAGGCATGGGTTTGGTACTTGGGGTGTGCCCCAAGGGGTACCCAAGTGTTTTAGAGGGAGAGGTTATGGATAAAATGGGCTAGACCCATTGGACTTAAAAACCACCACACGCGCGCGCACCGCCGCCGTCCGTCCGTCCGGTCGGTCGGGTGGGCTGGGCTAGCCCAGGGCCCTTCCCAGAATTAAGTAAACACAAGAAGATCATTTCATCCTGGGAGATAGACGTCCAAATTCTGAAAGCACCGTGGAGAGGACGAATCTGTCTTAAGGACACAGTGTTAAACACTGGACTTGATCAGAAAAGTTATTCAAAGAAATTAACCAAGTAAGTTGTTTATTTAATCAGATTTTAATTTTGTTTTTGTAACAAAATAAAATCTGTTATTTATTTATTTATTTTTATTTCGAGTTTGATTTTTATAATCAAACATATTCTCCCATTTTCTTTATTTCTTTAATTCTAATTGTTGTTTTGTACACAATAGAATTAATATCTTTTAAATACAGTGAAGATTGCCTAACAATCTTAAGACAGATTCATTTTTGGTATCTACATTGTATTTAATTTTCTGTTTTTCAAAGTAATATTCTGGTTGGAAAAACAAATAGTGATTTATGCTATTTGACAGATAGTAGTAATATACTGTCTCTTTTCTTTGACAACTAGTAGTACGATACTGGTGTCATTAACAATTTCAGAATATTATTTGATATTACAGAAAATTATTTTGGTATTTTATTTTTCCTGTTTTAGTAACAAGGAAAATAAAATTATTTTGTGTTATATTTTATTTTCTGGTTTTAGTAACTAGAAAATTAATTTGTGTTTTAATTTTTTCTGATTTTTGTAATCGAGATTATGGCTACTACAAGCGCATCTGGCGTTGGTATTCTGTTGTTACACCAACATCGGTCCCTATTCGAACCGTGTTCATGTACCAATCAATCATGGGGAAAAACCGAGAAAAATTTAGATCTTGAAGTTTAAGAGATGGCGCAGAAGATCTTTGTTCTATCTTACAACTCTTAATTTGGCCCGTTTCTCCATGAAGAGGCTCCAAGCACTTAAAGAGGGTGAAAGTGATCGGCAAGTTGTTGTCAGCCAGTAGATGCTTGGAAACATTCAGATTTCTGTCGTAAACTACATCCTCAATGGCCTTGACAATATGTCAGTATAATGTATCTGATCCTCTGAAGTCAGCAAAAGAATTGTGAGATTCTTTGGAGAAGAAATACAAGACAGAGGATGCCGGCACAAAGAAATTTGTCGTCGGTAAATTTCTGGATTTTGTAATGGTCGACTCCCAAACGGTAATATCTCAGGTTCAAAATTTTCAGATAATTTTGCATGATATTCATTCAGAAGGTATGTCTCGTAGCGAGTCTTTCCAAGTCGCTGCCTTGGTGGAAAAGTTACCACCGGCTTGGAAAGATTTCAAAAATTATTTAAAACATAAACGCAAAGAGATGACCATGGATGAACTTATAGTAAGACTGAGAATTAAAGAAGATAACCGAAAGGCTGAAAAGAGGAATGGGAAAAATTCCATTGAGTCTAAGGCTAATGTGGTTGAACAAGTTCAAAAACCACATAACAAAAAGAGGAAGTTTACTGGAGATGGTCCTAAACAAGGCAACAACAATGGCAACAAGAAGTTCAAAGGAAAATGCTATAACTGTGGCAAGACTGGACATCGAGCTTCCGCGATCTAAGAAAGATCATGGAAGTACAAGTAAGAAGACCACTAATCGTGCCAATGTAATGTAATTGGATTACATTTACGATGGAGTAAATGACATCAACCTCTCATTGTGGTGTCTGAGGCTAACTTGGTTGGGAATCCCAAAGAGTGGTGGGTTGACACTGGAGCAACTCGTCACATTTGTGCGGACAAGAAGATGTTCACTACCTACAATGAGGCTGCAAATGGTGAGCAACTTTTTATGGAAAATTCTTCTACTTCTACTGTGGCTGGACAAGGAAAAGTGATCTTGAAGATGACATCAGGAAAATTGAACCTCTAGAATTAATTCATACTGATGTATGTGATCTAAAATTTATTCAAACTAGAGGAGGTAAAAAGTATTTCATAACATTTATCGATGATTGCACAAGATATTGTTATGTTTATTTACTTAGAAGTAAAGATGAAGCCTTAGAAATGTTTAAACTCTACAAAACAGAAGTTGAAAATCAACTTGGTAAAACCATTAAATGGTTAGAAGTGATAGGAGTGGTGAATATGATGCACCATTAAATGAATTTTGTGCACAACATGGCATTATTCACCAAACTACAGCCCCTTATTCTCCACAGCAAAATGGAATTGTTGAAAGGAAGAATAGAACTCTAAAAGAAATGATGAATGCCATGTTACTAAGTTCAGGCTTACCACAAAACTTGTGGGGGGAAGTAATATTGTCAGCTAATTATGTTTTTAATAGAATACCCCACAAGAAAACTAAAAGCATTCCTTATGAATTGTGGAAAGGTCGACCACCTTCCTACAAATACTTGAAAGTGTGGGGGTGTTTGGCAAAAGTTGAAGTTCTTGTTCCTAAAAAGACTAAGATTGGACCAAAAACAGTAGATTGTGTGTTTATTGGTTATGCTCAGAATAGTAGTGCATATCGGTTTCTGACTTATAAATCAGAAATACCTGATATAAATGTGAACACTATTATAGAGTTAAGGAATGCTGTGTTTTTTGAACATGTCTTTCCTTATAAGAAAGGACAGGAATTAAGTTCACAGAAAAGAACTTATGATTGTACACAAAGTCAAGAGACTAATGACAATCAAACACAAGAGACTAGTAATAGTCTCAACCAGAGATTTAGCGATGATGAACCAAGAAGAAGTAAGAGAGCGAGAACATCAAAATCCTTTGGTCCAGATTTTCTGACATACCTGTTAGAAAATGAACCTCAAAGCTTTAAGGCAGCAATGACAGGTCTTGAAGCACCTTTGTGAAAAGAGGCTGTTAATAATGAAATTGAATCCATTATGCAAAATCATACTTGGGAATTGGTGGATCTTCCACCAGGTTCTAAACCTCTTGGATATAAATGGATATTCAAAAGAAAAATGAAAGCAAATGGTTCAATTGACAAGTATAAAGCAAGACTTGTAGTTAAAGGTTACAGACAAAAGGAAGGTCTGGATTATTTTGACACATATTCCCCTGTGACAAGAATAACATCTATTCGCATGCTTATTTCTATAGCAGCATTGTTTAATTTAGAAATACATCAAATGGATGTTAAGACAGCTTTCTTAAACGGTGATCTAAATGAAGAGATCTATATGGAGCAACCCGAAGGGTTTGTAGTATCAGGGCAAGAAAAGAAAGTTTGTCGACTTATAAAATCCCTTTATGGATTAAAACAAGCACCTAAACAATGGCATGAAAAATTTGATCATGCAATGCTTACTAATGGGTTTAAGATAAACGAATATAACAAATGCGTCTATGTTACAAACACTGACCAAGGATATGTCATAGTTTGTCTTTATGTGGATGACATGCTCATCATTGGAAGCAGTCAAAACATGATCAAATCAACTAAGCAAATGCTTAACAAAAGATTTAATATGAAAGATATGAGGGTCGCAGATGTTATATTAGGAATGAAAATAACTAAAACATTTGACGGATATGCATTATCTCAATCTCATTATATTGAGAAAATTCTTGATAAATTTATCAAGGATGATTTGAATTTAGCTAGAACACCTGTAGACATCAGTCTTTATTTATCGAAAAATAAAGGTGATGCAGTGTCTCAGTTAAAATACTCCCAAATCATTGGAAGCCTAATGTACCTAACGAATTGTACTCGTCCTGATATAGCTTATGCTATCAGTAAATTGAGTAGGTACACTAGTAACCCTAGAGAAGACCATTGGAAAGCGATCATTCGGGTTCTCAGATATCTAAGATTTACTCGTGATCATGGTTTGAACTTTACTCGATATCCAGTAGTACTCGAAGGTTATTGTGATGCTAATTGGATATCGGATACTAAAGATTCAAAATCCACAAGTGGATATGTCTTTACTCTAGGAGGCGCTGCTGTTTCTTGGAAGTCCACGAAACAAACTTGCATCGCACGATCCACAATGGAATCCGAGTTCATTGCTTTAGACAAAGCAGGTGAAGAAGCAGAATGGCTTCGTCACTTCTTAGAAGACATTCCAATGTGGCCGAAACCTGTGCCAGCTATTGGCATTCATTGTGATAGTCAATCTGCAATAGGCAGGGCACAGAATCATATGTATAACGGTAAGTCACGACATATTCGTCGTCGACATAATACCGTTAGGCAGTTGTTGTCAAACGGAATAATCTCAATAGATTATATAAAATCTAAAGAGAATATTGCAGATCCGTTAACAAAAGGTTTGACAAAAGAGCTAGTGTATAGTTCATCGAAGGGGATGGGATTAAAGCCTATTACATAAGAGTCGTCATAATGGTAACCCTACTTATATGACTGGAGATCCCAAGAACTAAGTTCAAAGGGACAACTAAGTTATGTATGGCTTGCCAGAAATCACCAAGGGATTAAATTTCCCTACCCATTCCTATGGTGAGAGTGATATCTGCAACATACGTTGTCTGTAGGGGTATAAGGATAAGCTTTGCTTTTAATGATTACTTATATCTTGATTAAGGCATACAATCAAGATGAGTATAAGGAGATACTCAAAATAAGAATCACCTATATAAGTGTTGAACTGGGGCCGGTTTTATGAGAATGAAAAAGGCTACATTCTCTAGAAACACTCATGAAAACCAGGAGCGTTCAAGGCCAAAATGAACACAACAGTGAGAACCACGATGTGTTAGAAGATATTTTGTGTGAAATCTATTGTCTTGGCTTACACAAATGGCTGAACAATTCAAGGCATCGCGTCCATTGGTTAGCCAGTAAGTCCGATAGGTTATCACTAGGGAAGGTTCAAGGCCGAAAACTACCTATCCTGATGCAAGATATTTTTGACTTATACTCTTTCGTTAAGTCTGCATATTGTTGCATTTCCGTTGTCATCAAATTCCACTCATGTGGGGGATTGTTGGAAATGGTTATAAAATTCTGGGTAAAACCAGAATTTTTTCCTAAGTTTTGTCTAATTTTTAGG
Organism: Camellia lanceoleosa; assembly: GCA_025200525.1. NCBI lineage: Eukaryota > Viridiplantae > Streptophyta > Magnoliopsida > Ericales > Theaceae > Camellia > Camellia lanceoleosa. Next base: position 143,420,375 of record CM045769.1, on the reverse strand, counting down.
TGGGCTCCGTGCATCGATTTACACGAGTCAAAGTGATAACGCGTTCTATGCCGCGTTGTGATTCACGTGGTATATTTGGTTGCTCAAAACCATTACCAAGTGAATGGGAAATTGAAACCAAAGTATGCTCCATGGAAATGGAGTTTTAGTGGAAATTCCTTAAAGGTTGAATAAGGCTTGTCCCACATTGATTTGGTGGAAGGTTTTGAAAGGGTTTATAAGGCATGGGTTTGGTACTTGGGGTGTGCCCCAAGGGGTACCCAAGTGTTTTAGAGGGAGAGGTTATGGATAAAATGGGCTAGACCCATTGGACTCAAAAACAACCACACGCGCGCGCGCCGCCGCCGTCCGTCCGGTCGGTCGGGCGGGCTGGGCGCGGGTACGTGGTGTGGTGTTGGGTTGGGCTTGTTCGGCCCAGTACTAATCTTTTTGGGCCAAAAACATTTGAATTTAATTCAAATAAACTGGTTTGGATTTTTTATTCATCCAAACAGGGCCCTTCCCGTTTTCAAACAGAATTAAACTGGTCCGATTTTTCCTGTTCATCCAAACAGGGCCCTTCCCAGAATTAAACTGGTTTGGATTTAATGTTCATCCAAACAGAGCCTTTCCCGTTTTGTATCTGTTTGAATGGTTAATCCAACAGATTCAAATCTGTTTGAATTTAAACCCAACAGGTTTCATACCTGTTCAATTCAAATCCAAGAGCCACCTTTACATCTATAAATAGACTAGCCTCCCATTTAGATTTTAACTCCAATTTTCGTACTCCATCATCTCTATAATTCTCTCTACATTTTGCTGCATTTTTATTCTGAAAGAAAGAGTGTAAACACTTAGTGTGTTCGTAAGGCAAACAATTTGTAGTGCTGCTATTGTTTATAGAAGATCATTTCATCCTGGGAGATAGACGTCCAAATTCTGAAAACACCGTGGAGAGGACGAATCTGTCTCAAGGACACAGTGTTAAACACTGGACTTGATCAGAAAAGTTATTCAAAGAAATTAACCAAGTAAGTTGTTTAATTTAATTCTGTTTTAATTTGTTTATTTCATCAGATTTTAATTTTATTTTTGTAACAAAATAAAATCTGTTATTTATTTATTTATTTTTATTTCGAGTTTGATTTTTATAATCAAACATATTCTCTCATTTTCTTTATTTCTTTAATTCTAATTGTTGTTTTGTACACAATAGAATTAATATCTTTTAAATACAGTGAATATTGCCTAACATTCTATACTAAATTAGAGTATTTATAATCAAATATTAATTTTAGAGTAATAAAATAATATACATATATATATATATATATATTTCAAAATTCCATCTACATTATTAATTTAAAAAAAATTCATTCTTGAATTTTCATTGCTTGAAATAGTTTGCAGATCTGCATTTGTCATTAATTTTCTCGAACCTAATATTTCTTCTTTATTTTTTATTTATTTTTAAGAACTGCAAAGCAGAACATATATAAAATTGACAAAGTTACACAGAAAAGTCGTTTAATATATCTTGATTGGTTTCTTGTTTAGAGTTAATAATTAAGGCACTAATGATAGCAACTAATATCTTGCTATGTACTCGGTGATAAAAATCGTGATAAAATTTGGTGATATATAACCGTTCTTATTTTATTATCATTTCATTAAATATTTAAATGATTGTCAGAAATTACATCATATAAACTTAAATTATAAGCTTTAGGAAAGAAATTAACAAAATTAAATTTTAGAGATTAAAGTAACATAGAAGAGATTTTTAAGTACACTAAGGCCTTGTTTGATTAAAAAAATTAATAATAAAAAGATTAATAATTCCATGAATTTGTGTATGATTAGTTATTCAATTAAATTTGTCAAATAACTATTTATTATATATTCATTTTTTCTTTCATAATTAAAATTATGATTCTCAGTCCCTCTCAATATTAAAAATTCAATAATTTTGTTGGATTAATCCGTTTAATAAAATTTGCATTCAAACATTGGATTGTGAGTTTGTGACCTAATGGTATTTTAATCCTAGTTTTAATGAAGGTGATAACAGTCTAATTGACTGTAAAGCTGTAATTAGTAGTTAAATAGAAATGTAGAAGATATTTTTTAGCTGAATCTCGAGAAAATAAGACTTTTTTTTTTGGGGGGGGGGGGGTAACAAGAAACAAAAGAGGGTATTTTCATTTTTTTTTAATTAGAAAAATAATCAGAAAAGAATAAAAAAAACAGAGGATATTTTTGATAATTTGTTTGAGACTGTGCTTGTCGACATTGGGGTGCTTCTTGTGGGTGAAGCACAACAGTCACTCTTGTTCATGCATTGTGATTCAATTCAAGTTTTATTTTGATGATTTGTATCATTCATTTTTAAAATATATGGTGTAAAATAAATTTATAAAAAAATCAAATTGATAAGATATTGATAATCCACTCATCAAAACATTTGTATCGAAAAAAATGAATGGCGGGAATTATTTTAAATACAAATGTAATTTAATGAAATGTTTAACGATATCCGAGAATGACAAGTGTTATTTTTAATATCAAACCGAATACAATTGTAATTTGATAAAGGGCTGCCAATATCCGATCAATTTAATTTTTTTGTAAATTTGTTTTACACCATATATTTTTAAAAAAACAAACAGTTCAAACAAGCCAAAATGATCTTTGACTACTGTGCTTCATGGACAGCAACCGCTCCAAATACATGTTTTGTCACAGTGGAACAGTTCAATGAACAAGTGAACAAGTTATTCCAAGGCAGTTGTGTTCCTTTCTCCACCACTTGACTCCATTAATTTTGCTTGGAAAAACCAATGAATACGTTATTCAGCTTGGAAAAACCAATGCATACGTTATTAAGCTCAGCCACTAATTGTATACTCAAGATAGCAATCAAAGTATTGCCAAAGACAAATCCCTTTCTTTCTCAATCCTCCATTTATTTGGATAAAAAATATTTCAGAAAAAAATTACTTTTTATATAAAATTATTTTTTAAAAATATTTTCTTATATTTAATTATAATTCTAAAATGAATATGCTAATAATTATATTACCGATGGAATTATTCACCCAAAAGAGTATTACTAATGGAGGTGAGACTGATTGATGGTGATAATAATAGTGGTGGTGGGTTAGGAGATGGCTAGCACTTCCCATCCAATCTAACTTGATATTTTTAAATTTTACAAAAAAAATATTTATACTATAAAATCGGATTGAGATTAACTTTTGAGCTCATTTAATATATGTTACAATAAAAAAAATTAAACTAGGAGCCACAGGAGAGGCCCGCAACATTGACTTCAACCATAGAAGTCACTGAAAAGCTATCCTTGAATCAAAAGGGCCCTTTGAAGTATATTTTAATGGAAATTAAATTCTCACAGGACGGTAGGGAATATATTTCCATGGATTTTAAATTATTGTATTGTCGTATTATATACAAGTTGAAATATTCAATTTTTTTTTTATTTTTTTTTTATAGGAATATTCAACCTGATACAGTTAGATGTGCATTTCTACTTAAATGCCAGCAGTAGGAGTCACAAATTTTTTTTATTGAGTTAAAGTTAATTGTTGAAAAGTACAAATTAAAGAATGTGTAAGATATAAGGTCCAGCGAATATTTTTTTATTAATGAATTAGTGTACTGAAAAATCCAATGAATGTAAGGTCCAGTGAATGTATAAGATATAATGGCTTGGTTTGGGAATTGGATTGGTTTTTTGGCTTTTTCGGCTATTTTAATTTGGGTTAAAAAGTTTGATTTAGGAAGAATTTTTTGACTTTTTGATTTTTTTAACTTTCTTTGTGAGAAAATAGTGTAATGATTATGGGTTAGATGTGATGTTTTGTTTGTTGTGACTAAAATAGCATATTTTGTCTTTCATGGCTAAAATAGCCAAAAAAACCCACAACCTATCTTCCCAAATGGAGCCTAGTGCTTTTGTTAGTTTTGAAGGATATTTTGTTTCCAACTTTACTCCCTTAATTTATCTGTTAACTTTTTTTTTTTATCTGTTGACTTTCTTTGAATATCTGTTCAAATTTTTCCCCTCTTTGTTCAAATTTTATCTGTACAATTTTTTTTTTTTTTTTGTTGATATGTGGACTTGATCTATCCTTCACAAAACAGAACTCCTCTCTCTAATTTGCACGGATTGGATGATCTGTGGACTTGATTTGTGGAATGCAGTAAGAGAGTAGAAAGAGAGAAACAATCAAACAACCCCTAGGATTCACAATCTATACAAATCAAACCAATTACCATCGAGGAATAAATACTCATATACAAGTCCTTGTTAGAAGTTCCCAGAAAGTGAAGAAACTAAGTGTTGCTTATTATTTAAACCAACCAGCATATATAGCCTAGCTTAAGAGAATACAAATAGTAGCAAAAATAACAGTAGCTAAAAAGAAAGACATGGATGATATCTAATGGCAACCATCTACCTGAAAATTATATGTGACATGGATAAACCCATAAAGATCATAGCCCACCATTTAGGGCCCAATACATAATTCAAATACTAAAGCCCAACACTTCCGAAGCCTCATGTAGCAATAAGAATCAATGACATCATGACACATGTCAAAAGAAGGGCAAGCTACATAAGCAGACAAAGATCTGCAAAGTTATTGCCACTGCACATCGCCATTAATGAAGCCCCTCACAAAGATTTATTATGCACAAGCCCTCTCCGTCGGGACGAAATGTCTTCACCATGAACAAGGTAAGCTAGAGTATAGACTTGCGGCCAAGGTGACAAGTCGGAAGGAACAACGAAATGATTACCAGAGGATATAAGCAAAGGTCGAAGACGAAAAGAAGGTTAAGCTTCCTTTCTCTAATTTATCTCTACACTCTACTTCTCTCTCTAACTTGCTCGTTGGAGGGTTCGTAGGGGGACTCCCCGTTCCCCGTTGAACTCTTGTGCAGGTCCCTTGGTAGGTTTAGTCATTTGAACGTAGGATTGAGGAGTGTGGATCAGTCCACCTGCCTTGAACGAATCATCAATTGGCGCCGTCTATGGGAATTCTCTTACTCCGCGCTAGTTATGCTCATTGTCGCCGGAGGCCCTTTCCCAATAACCCCTTCCTACCACCTGCAAAGGTGAATGGTCACAACTAGATCCATGGCTTCCCATCCCAATGTTCCTGACCACCAAGCCGACTCTTCCAATCCAAACAACCCACCATAGTATTTCACCAAGCTCACCAACAGCATTAACCACCTGGCCAAGCAAAACTAAGCCCTGATTAATGCTCTACTCCAAAGAAACCTTCCTACGCCTCCTCCACCACCTCCAGATATCCCATCCAACCAAGAGCGAGTCCCAAGCCATATTATCTAACAGCCTAATCCATCCAACTTGGAAGGCTTGCGACCCCCTCCCCCAGATATAAATCCACCACCCCGAGCCCCACATCCATCGGTCCTGGCACCGACCCCTAAAGGAGAGGCCAGCAGCGTCCAACCCCCGCTGCCCTCCGATGATGACCACATTCCTCTCTGGGATGCAGAACTCCAAGCCATGAAGCTCCAACTCCAAGGAGTTATGCAGAACATACAGCATAAATCCTCCACCACAGCCAACTCATCATTCGTTGCCTCCATCCGGGACAAACCTCTACCCCCCAAGTTCAAAATGCCCACCATTGACTCTTTTGACAGTACGACGGATCCAGTCGACCACTTAGAGACCTACAGAACCCTCATGATCCTCCATGCATTCCCTGACGAAATGATGTATCGGGCTTTCCCCGTGACACTCGAGGGGTCAGCTCGACTTTGGTTTAGTCAATTGTCAGTAGACTCTGTCTCCACTTTCCAGCACCTTAGTGACTCATTCCTCAGCCATTTCATTGGAGCCCAGTGCCAGCAGCGTCCGGCAACCTAACTCCTCAACATCTGTTAGACCGAGGGGGAGTCGCTGCGCAGTTTCGTTACCCGCTTCAATACCGAAGCCTTGCAAGTAGCGGAAAACGATGACAAAGTCATCCTTACGGCTTTTATGGCCGGTCTACGGTCGTCTGATTTCATTTTCTCCCTCTCTAAAAACCCCCTAACCTCCATGGCAACCCTACTCTCCAAAGCCCAAAAATACATGAATGTCGAAGATTCCCTAACCGCTCGCCAAGACCCTACAGCCAAAAACCTAACCCCTGGGAAAAACGAAAAGACTAAGAAACCAAACATACCCAGTATAATAACTCAACAAGTCAGTATACTAATCGACCCCCCCGAACCGACCGGTCGGCACCAGCTTGACCGCCCGGGCGGTTCGAGCAGTACACACCCCTCAATTCTCCCATGGAACAAGTCCTCAATCAGATTCAGCGGGACTACCCCTAAAATGGCCCCAACCATCACGGACTCCTTCCAGTTGGAGAGACCAGTCCAAATATTACTGTTTTCACCAGGACTACGGCCATAATACCGATGAGTGTGTTAACCTCAAAGATTTGGTCGAGGGCTTAATTCGTCAAGGACGTCTCAGTCGATTCACGGATACTCGCCCTCAACAGAGGCAACAGACTGAACCTACCAGAAACAACCGCCGACGCACCCCTCCTCGACTACCAGCACAACCTAACCAAGGTCATGATCGCCCTCCACAGCAACCTCGGGCACAAGGCAACCCCGCCCCACCCGTCAGAGAAATCAGAGTTATTTCCGGTGGGCTTGCTTGTGGCGGACCATCCCGCTCGGCTTAGCGAGCAGAACTTAGAAAAATAAGGCAAGGCTCAGACAAAGAAGTTGCCACATTGGACCGACCTTCCAAACAGCCCCGGCAGTGGACCGAGCCTATCACCTTTACGGACGCCGACTGCACAAGCATCCGTTACCCCCATGACGACCCTCTCGTCATTTCCGCTCTCCTCTTCAATTACAACGTCAGACGGGTTCTTGTCGACAACGGCAGTTCTTCAGACATCATCTTTCTCAATTGCTTCCGCCAGCTCAAAATCGGGGAAGAAAGTTTGTCTCCTATCCAAACCCCTTTGGTCGGTTTTACTGGTGATCGGGTGACCTCCATCGGCTCTATCGATCTTCCCATCACAATCGGCGAGTACCCACGTCAGACTACCAAGTTACTCACATTCCTTGTTGTTAACTGCTCCTTTGCCTACAACATCATCCTTGGCCGCACTGCCCTAAATGCTTTCCAAGCTATCACATCCACTTACCACCTTGCCATCAAGTTCCCCACTGATCTTGGCGTCGAACGATGGGGAGAGCAAACCGTGGCCAGAGAATGTTATGTCGCCTCACTTAAAGAAGTCAAGCTGAAGAAGGCCATGATCATTGAAGGACTCGATGTCAGAGACGAGGACGAACTGGTTACGAGGGAACCAGTTGAAGAACTTGTCGAGGTTCTCATCGATCCCACCAACCTAGCAAAAACTGCCAAGATCGGCAGCCAACTATCCACCCAGGCAAAAGCCGACCTTACCGTCCTCCTGATCGAGCACAAAGATGTATTTGCTTGGACCCACTCCGATATGCCGGGTATCGACCCCTCCTTCATAACCCATCGCCTCAGCATTGACCCCCATTTCCGACCCTTCCGCCAAAAGCAGCGCATCTTTCATCCAGAGCACAACACTCTCATTGCCACGGAAGTAGATAAGCTCCTTGAGGCACAATTAATCAAGAACGTGGACTACTCTAGATGGTTGTCAAATGTGGTCCTGGTCCGTAAGAACAACGGTAAATGGCGACTCTGTGTCGACTACTCCGACCTCAATCAAGTTTACCCCAAAGACAACTATCCCCTTCCTCGCATAGATTTGCTAGTTGACGCCACGGCCGGTCATCAAATGCTCAGCATCATGGATGCCTTCTCCGGGTACAACCAAATTCTGATGCACCCGTCTAATCGGGAACACACATCCTTCATCACCGACCACGGTACCTACCATTACCTTGTGATGCCATTTGGGTTGAAAAATGCTGGGGCCACCTACCAACGATTGGTCAATGCCGTCTTTCATCATCAGATAGGCCGGAACATGGAAGTATATGTCGACGACATGCTAGTCAAGAGCAAGCTCTCCACTGATCATCTGGCCGACCAGTAAGAGACTTTCGCCACCCTACGAAAGTACCAAATGAAGCTCAATCCGGAGAAATGCGCCTTTAGCATAGGATCTGGGAAGTTTCTAGGTTTCATGGTTAGTCAGCGGGGCATTGAAACTAATCCCGAAAAGATCAAGGCCTTGATTGAAATGTAGTCACCCAGAACGGTTAAGGAGGTTCAGAGACTTACTGGTCGAGTTGCCACCCTCAACCGCTTCATTTCTCGCTCAATGGACAAGTGCCTCCCCTTCTTCAAAGTTCTTCGACAAACTTTTGAGTGGACGGCTGAGTCCAAAGAGGTCTTTCAACAATTGAAACAGTGCATGGCCAAACCTCCCCTCCTTTCTCAGGCAATCACGGGCGAGCCCCTCTTCCTCTATTTTGCCGTGTCAAACACCGCAGTTAGCGCAGCTCTCATCAGGGAAGACAGCTCCGTCCAACAGCCGGTCTACTACATCAGTCGGGCTCTCAGGGGAGCAGAACAAAATTACCCATTGTTAGAAAAAATGTCCTTGGCCTTGGTCACCGCCTCCAGATGACTCCGTCCTTACTTCCAAGCCCATTCCATAGTGGTCCTCACTGACCAACCATTGAAAAAAATCATGCAACAACCAGAGCTCTTCGACAGACTTATGCAATGGTCGGTCGAACTCAGCCAGTTTGATATCTCCTACTGGCCTCGGACAGCTATTAAGGGGCAGGCTGTTGCCGATTTCATCTTGGAATTCACTAATCTCATCCCAACCACAGCTCCTCTACCCCCACCGACCCTTACCGAACTAGAAGACCCCCACTCCTGGACCCTCAATGTTGACAGATCATCCCGCAAGAAAGGCAGTGGGGCTGGTCTCATCCTGACCACCCCTGAGGGTAGTTATTTCAAATGCGCCCTCCGTTTCTTGTTCGATGCAAGCAATAATGAAGCCGAATATGAGGCGTTGATTGCAGGTCTCCGCCTCGCCAAAGACATTGGTGTTAGCCATATCCAAGTGTTCAGCGATTCTTAGCTCATTGTCAGTCAAATCACGGGGGAATTCGATGCCAAAGAAGACATAATGTGGGCTTATTGGGATATTGCACTCCCTCTCGCTCGCCTTTTCACCAGGTTCCATATCAAGTACATCCCTCGGACCGAAAACTCCAAGGCCGATGAAATGGCTTAGTTGGCTTCGGCCACCGGTGCCCCCCTCGAGTACCTAGCCCCCCCCGCCATTTCCCCAAACCAACAGCAAGTCTACTTCCACCAAAATGAACCCATTCCTTGGGCGGCCGACATGTTTTTATTTCTGACAACGGGAGAACTACCAGCCGACAAACAACAAGCTGCCAAAGGAGGGCCGGTCGTCCAACTACATTATTGTCGTGGCCTTTTGTACAAACACGGCTTTTCACGATCGTATCTGCGATGCCTCAATCCAAATTCAAGCAACCTACGTGATGAGAGAAGTCCATGAGGGTATCTGTGGTAATCATTCGGCGCCGGTCCCTAGCCCACAAAATACTTCACTGCGGTTATTTCGCCTACTCTCAATCGGGATCTGGGACTTTGTGCTCAAATGTGATAAGTGCCAACGTTTCGCCAATATCCCCCATGTTCCTCCCAAGGAATTGATCACACTTTGCAGTCCCTACCCATTCGCCAAATGGGGGATCGACCTAGTTGGCCCATTGCCCACTGGCAAAGGTCAAACCAAATTCGCCATCGTCGCTATTGATTACTTCACTAAATGGGTGGAGGCAGAGCCCCTTCCCACAATTACCAAGCGGAACACAACCAGATTCATCTGGCAGTCGATCGTGTGCAGATTTGGCATCCCTCAAGCCATCGTCTCCGACAACGGCAAACAATTTGACAACGCCAACTTTAGGAAATTCTGTGCAGAGCTTCGAATCCAGCCATGTTTCTCTTCCCCAAGTCATCCCCAAGCCAATGGCCAAGTTGAAGTTACCAACTGTTCTCTTCTGAAGATCATCAAAACTAAGTTGGAAGCCGCTAAGGGACTCTAGGCTGAGGAATTACCAAATGTACTCTGGGCCTACCGCACTACAGCTCGAACCCCCACTGGAGATGTCACGACCTAAACCCGTTCCTATAGGTTTGGCGACGTAACCGGCCAGTAATCCGTGGATTACCTACGGCCTCTAAAGACATTAACAAATATTAAGGGGCTACAGAAGCAATAATGTAAAATAAACAAGGTCCAATGAGCTGTGATGACATACATGGGACAGTAAATTTAAAACTTATTTATATACATAAACATGCTAGTCAGATACACCCATATGTACAAAATATTTACATCAAGTACTCCCAAGATCCGACTTTACAAAAACACAACCATCGACTAGCATGAAGTGCAAAACTGCCCAAACATCAGGCTTCAAGCGGAACCTCCTCGGGAGGCGCAACAGGTGGCTTGACCAAAACAAAATGAAACAGATGGCCCTCAACTCTGGCCAGGGTCTTGTGCTGGCTCACCTACATATATAATATAAACTGTGAGCGAAAGCCCAATGAATAATAACAGAGTAACGGGGTTTAATGAATGATATCCATCACAGAATTAAAAATCAGAGTTCATATCAGAAACATAATCATGTTCATGTTCATATTCGTATCAAAACAGATTCATGTACTTGTACAACATCATTTCCATAATCAGGTTTTAACATAATCATACGTGGTACATCCAATAGCATTCACAAATCTGATGACCCATAAAGGGACTTGATGACCCATAAAGGGACAGCCTTGAAGGCTTTCTGATGACTCATGTGCACAGAGACGTTCTGATGACCCATAAAAGGACCTGATGACCCATAAAGGGACGCATATCATGTAGTGCTAAGGATGCCACGGTTAACTTTCAGAATCTTGGACAATCATTCATTCATTTCCAACATATCATAGCTTTTCAAAGAACCAATCATTTCGTATCATAGTATACTGAAAATACATAACATTGAACATAACTTTACAAAGTTATTACTCACAGTGGGCGTTGATACAAGTAGACGAAGTCAAAGGGTCAACAGATTGCGGTACGTGACCTACATAACACAAAATACATAGCACCAACGAATCTTATCATTACTTATTCATGTGGCCATTAAGGCTTAGCTTACATCACGTTGGTTCATGTTTATTCTTATCACATGGCTTAGAACACACACACACTTGCAATCTCTTAGTGTGATTAATACTTGTTATAATGCTCAACTCACGCACATTTGTCGTTCAAAATCTTGTTACATTCTTTCCTTAGTGTGCGTTTCTAGCCCATAACCTCATTACTATGACTTAATTAAGGCTTAGGAATGCTTAAGATGCAATGAGGTTGTCAAAACATGCCTTGGAACACTTAGGCAAAATTTCAGAATTTTAAGTCCTCGCTCGAGCGAGCATGCAAAAATGTGACTGGTCGCTCGAGCGCACATTCCTTCGCTCGAGCGATCTGTAAATGATGCAAACTTCTGGGAGCTTGAAATTTACGCTCGAGCGGACTTTTGGTCGCTCGAGCGAGGTGCACGATTTCAGAGTGGTCGCTCGAGTGAGAATACCTTCGTTCGAGCGAGGTTGCAGAATCTGGAACTTCCAGATTGCATCCCTGAGTTCAAAACTCGAGTTTAAACCTCCAAAACTCATCACTTGGGCCCCAAAACTTGGAATAACAAAGTAAACTTGTAAAACATGATGAATCAAAGATTATTTGATAAAATTATGGCCCAAGAGTTTGTCAAAACTCACATTTTCAACTTAAAACATGATGAATGCTCAAGAACACCACATGCATGGACTTCTTTGAATTCAAACCCTCCAAAACATAGGGAATCTTGGTAATTTGATGGAAAACAAGATGATTGACCAACATATGAGTGAAATTAACACATGCATGTAAGTTTTTATGAAAATTAACTTCAAAATGCAAGAATTTATGCATGCATGCATGATTTGAAACTCAACTCCTCATTCTAAGCTCAAATTACATGATTAAACTCATAATCTTCATGAACCATGCAAGATAACACTTAATTACATAAACCAAAGGAGGAATAATCTACCTTAGGCCTTCAATTCAAGTCTAGGAGCTCAATAGGCAACCCTCTCTTCAATTTTTCAAGAATACAAGTCAATCTCCTAGTTGAAACCCCATTTCCCCCATGACTCTCTCTCTCTCTCTCTCTATAGTCGAATTTGCTCAGGAATGAGCTGATGAAGTGAATTAAGGCTCAAAATCTTTTATGAAGTGGGCCACTAAGTGGCAAAACGGTAATTAAAGCCAACTCTCGTAATTTAGCTTCATTTAATCTAATTTACTCATACCAAATCAATTTTTGATTAAATATGCCATAAGGTTCTAAAAATTCCAACTAACGCAATGGTACAATCAATTCCAGGTTTGGATGCCGATAAGGCTTTCAATTTTCATTTTAAAGTAGAATTTCAATAGATATTACTATAAGTAACAGATAGAAGCCAATTATCATGCAATTTACATATTAATCCCATAATTCATTTTAATCACTTAATTAACATCCTTAATTACTGATTAGCGGCTAATTACGGATCGGGGTTATTACAGGAGAGACCCCTTTTCGCTTAACATATGGCGCTGAGGCGGTCATCCCAGTAGAAATTGGTTTACCTACCCCAAGGGTTCTACATCCTCATCCATAACTAACTGAAGAGCTGCGTTGGGCAGACCTAGATCTGATCGAAGAGCTCTGAGAAACCACCGCTGTCAGACGAGTCTCATACCAACAGAAAATGAGAACACACTACAACCGCAAATTCCGACCGAGGGAGTTCGCCGTGGGGGACCTCGTTTTGCGCGAAGCCACTCTTGCTACCAGAAATCTGACTGAGGGCAAACTAGCAGCCAAGTGGGAAGGACCTTACGTTGTTAAAGCCAAACCTCGTCCGAGCACTTACCGACTTCACAACATGGAAGGCCGAGACTTCCCCCATCCGTGGAACACTGAACACTTGAAGCGTTATTTTCAATGAATTCCTATTTTTGTATTGATCAATCGCTGTATTTTCTTTTTGACAATCTACGCACTTGCATGCTCTCATTCTCTCCTCATATGGTGTAAATTTATGATCAAATGGGCTGCACTTTATATGACAACAAGCTTCTATCTCAGTTATTTGTGTGGTATTTCAATAACGCCTTGATTGAAGCCTCAGCCAGACCGAGTCACTTAAAGCCTCAGCCAGACTGAGCATGAAGAGCTTAGCTAGACCGAGCTACTCAAAGCCTCAGCCAGACTGAGCATGAAGAACTCGGCCAGACCGAGTTACTTGAAGCCTCAGCCAGACTGAGCATGAAGAGCTCGGCCAGACCGAGTAACTTAAAGCCTCAGCCAGACTGAGCATGAAGAACTCGGCCAGACCGAGTCACTTAAAGCCCCAGCCAAACTGAGCATGAAGAGCTCGGCAGACCGAGTCACTTAAAGCCTCAGCCAAACTGAGTATGAAGAGCTTGGCCAGACCGAGTCACCTAAAGCCTCAGCCACTCTGACCCTCAGCCAGTCTGAGCCACCATTACAACTTTATGATTGTCGTATAGTTGCCACACTTAGTCAAATTCCGGTTCAACATTTTCTAAGTCAGACTGGGTCCTTGCTGGGTCATGATCCACAACTTCACTCTGCATTGAGGTTTTCTTACGTTTTAAACTTCACTCTGCATTGAGGTTTTCTTACGTTTTAAACTTCACTCTGCATTGAGGTTTTCTTACATCTTATACTTCACAATGATTTTCACAAAAATAAGTTAAGGTTCATTACAGAATCACAAACATAAAAACAACAGTATGCCAAACACAAGTCATAATTTTATTCATTCACAAACTTGTACATGAGTTTATTACAGCAATTCAAAAAAAAAAAAAAAAAAAACAACAACAAAAAAAACAAAAAAACCCAAACAAAACAAACAACACACAAAACAACCAAAATCCTAAGTACAAATTTTCTCCACACCACTCCTCTTCACTTGAGGCGAGATCTTCTTCTTCAACGCCCTCGTCTAGGGGGGTCTGGGCCATGTAGTCTTCATCAATCTTTACACTGCTGAGGTCCAAGTCTGGGAATAGCTCTTCTGCTTTGCGCTTAAACATCTTCCAGCCGCTATCCCAGTACTCAGCCATCTCGTGTTTGTAAAAGTCCGACCGCTGGAAGCTCTGGATTACTTCTTCTTCACTCCTGCTCGGTGATGCTTCGCCCGACGGACTGACCCCAGCGCCTCCCTCGCCACGTTATTGGTGATCGCAGCATTGATAGCCATCTGAAAGTCAGCAGACCCCTTGAATTGCTCTACTGCTGCGACGCACAAATTAGGGTACGCTGCCCTCTCAGAGGCTGACTTGGTTTTCTCTTCCTCCAACTCCTTCTCTAGTGTTGCTTTCTCTGCCGTTGCCTTGGCATGCTCGTCTGCAAGATCCCGCTCCAACCCAGCAATCTTCAGGTCTGCTTCTTCTTTTTCTTTGACCTATAGATCTTCATTGTTGGTCATGGCCTCTTCAAATCGCTCGTTGGCGACAGTGCAAGCATTTTGGGCATCTTCCAGCTTCTTCTGCTTACCAGCCAGCTGGAACTCGAGCGACACCACCTTGCGGCATTCGTCCTTCAGCTCCAACTTGGCCGCGAGCAACTCAGCATAGACACGATCGGCAACGTTGCTCTGCACCATTGCCAACACCTCTATCTTCTTTGCCTTCTGAGCCTCTTCCAACACCCTGGCACACGCACTCCGCGCCGCCCTCCTCCAGTCTACATTCTCCTTCTTGAAATTTTCAAGTTGGGCCTCCACCTACCCCAACCTCTCCCTCTCCTTCCTCACTTCGCCCTTCACTGCCGTTGCTTTGTTCAACAGGGCTCCTGCCAAGGCAGCCACCTCTATCTGGGCAAAGCATAACCCCTTCATCAGCCTCAGTAAAACCAGCGATTGAAGCGGCAGCTCGTCTTCCACTACCCCCAGAGGCGGTCTCTGACCATCCTGGCTTCTCTCCCTTCTCTTTCCACTTGCCCAGACACCGCAGGGACGTGGTAGAAGGCGGTCTTCAACCTAGGCCCCTTCCCCTCTCTTTGGGGCGCCAGACCCTCCTTAGGCTATGGCTCTGCCCTCTTCTCAGTGCCGACCGCTCCACTTTGCACTTGTTCCTCAGGGCCGGTCGCCCTACTCGTCGCCCCCTTTGCCGCTCCCCCCAACCCCATTTCAAGAGTCTCCTTCGCCGTCACCTCCTTCCTCCTCTTCAAGGCAGGCTCCCCCTTAGTCTGACGAACTCTCTTCTTCTTCTTCAAACCCTCTATCTCCTTTTGTTCCTTTCCTTCAGAGGATCCACTAGGGGTGGCCCTGGCTCGAAGCTACCCAGATCCTTCTCCCCCAACGGCCTGGGGTACGGTCGGATGCACTCCCTCGTGATCGGTTTCGGTGCAGGCCCAAGTTGTGTCTCTTTGTCCTTGTTCGCTCGGGCAAACAATCTCCTTTCCTCCTTTTCCTCCGCCTTCCTCTGCGCTTCCAGCTCTTCCCTTGCTAGGTCCTCCCCCAACGGTGGCGGTCCCAATTTCAGGATGAACAGTGTTGAGGGCAGGACCAGCTCATCCTACCTCACCCTCTTCTCTTCTCTCTATTCCCTTATCCTTTTCACTCGATCTTCAGCCGCCCTGTCCAACTTGGGCTCGACCGATTTGGTTGGCACTTCCACATGCTGCGAACTCTCGCTCCAGCGTTCGTCGTCACGAAAAACCTTTCGGCCTCCATCCCTTCACCGACGATAGAAGACCTGCCACCAGCCCTCGCCCCGCCACCGCTTGTAGAGTGACCCAAGTCTCCTGTTGACCGGAAGCCTTGTAGTAGGAGAAGAACTTCTCTACTGTCATTGTTGCCCCTCCGGTCGCCTGAAGCCAAGCACTCGCGCAGGCCATTATTATCTTCCACGCGTTCGGTATCAGTTGCCTTGGCGCCGCTTCTAGCTTGTTCAGAATATCCACTACCACTTGGGGGAAAGGTAGCCTCGAACCCCCTCAGAAGGCCTCCTCGTACAAACTGAATTCACCCGGTCGTACATCTGATGCCTTTTCTGTGGTGGTGGGCAATCTCAGCCCTATCTCTGAGGGTATTTGGTACTTCTTCCTTATTCCCTCCAACTCCTCAGCTGTCAATATAGATCTATCCGATTTGGTGTGCCAATGGTCTGGCTCCACTTGACTGATAGGCCTCGCGGCCTAAATCATTATCCTGGGCCGAGGTCGCACCGCTTGACTCGCTCCCTCCCCCTCCCTACGCTTCGTCCGATATTGTTCTGCCAAGTCAACCGCGTCATTGTCGCCTTGGGGATTGCTTCCTCTTGTGCCATCTCTCTTGTATGTCTGCAAATGGCTTCGGATGCGGGCGCAAGAAAATTGAAAAAAGTGTTGCAGGTGTGTATCGTTAGCAACGAAGGAGTTTACACTTGGAATGTTTTGATTTTCTGCAAAAAGGTAGGTAAAACGAATAATACCAAAAGCCCAAGGCTTGCCTATATTCCAAGGGTCACAATTAATTTTCACCAGTTTGAAAATTTTCAATAATCCGCCAAAACTGTCTTTTCAAACACCCTATAATGACCTATCGTTTCACTTCTTGCCCAACGTCTAACCTTCCCCACTCCAGGATTCTGCATGTGTACGACCATGATTCAATGCCCCCTTCCCCTACCCTGTCCTTTTCACTTCAAATCACCATGTGCCCCGCCGTCTCTCGAGCCTTGCGCACCACCACCCACCCTTTGTAGTCGGCCCCCTCCACTCAACCACCCTTCGCGGTCGCCCCTCCCTATGGTCGGCCCCTCCACTCGGCCACCCTTCGGGGTTGCCCCTCCTCATGGTCGATCCCTCTGCTCGGCCACCCTTCGCGGTCGGCCCTCTCCGTAGTCAGCCCCTCCACTCGGCCACCCTTCGCGGTCGGCCCTCCTCGTGGTCGGTCACTCCTCTCGGTCGACCTTCACTTTGTCGGTCTCTCACCACCTTCCGTTTCTTGATTATTCCCTTCGTTGGACTAAAGCTGCACTTGGGAATGGGGGACTATTGACATGGATAAGCCCATAAAGATCATAGCCCACCATTTAGGGCCCAATACACAACTCAAATACTAAGGCCCAGCACTTCCAAAGCCCCATGTAGCAATAAGAACCAATGACATCATGACACATGTCAAGAGAAAGGCAAGCCACATAAGCAGACAAAGATCTGCAAAGTTATTGCCACTGCACATCGCCATTAATGAAGCCCCTCACAGCATTTATTGCGACAAGCCCTCTCCGTCGGAACGAAATGTCTTCACCATGAACAAGGTAAGTTAGAGCATAGACTTTCGGCCAAAGTGACAAGTCGGAAAGAACAACGAAATGATTACTAGAGGATATAAGCAAAGGTCGAAGACGAAAAGAAGGTTAAGCTTCCTTTCTCTAATTTATCTCTACACTCTACTTCTCTCTCTAACTTGCTCGTCGGAGGGTTCGCAGGAGGACTTCCCGTTCCCCGTTGAACTCTTGTGTAGGTCTTCTGGTGGGTTTGGTCATTCGGACGTAGGATTGAGGAGCGTGGATCGGTCAGGCCGTTCCTTGGAACGGATTGTATCATCAATATGTATCTTTAGCAAATAAAATTTACTAATTGTCCTATAATCAAACAATAATTCATTTCTCATAGAACTTTCAACAAGTACTTACAATGCATGAATACAAAAATCATAAAAGTAATCCTAAAAAACAAATACAACGATTTGAAACAATTTTCAGATCTCGTCGAGTGAGATCTACATATCTACAAATCCACACAGAGTTAAGCGAGATTTCGTCGAATCAGATCTCTTGGTATGCTGAAACAAACTATTTATTTCACAAAACACAACAAATATATATAGAGAGAGAGAGATATGTGAGAATATATATATATTTAGCACCCGATTGTCCTTTTTATTTTTTATTTTTTTGATACAATACAATAAATAAAAATAAAATAAAAAAATTAACCAAAATAAAAATAAAAAATGTCAAAGGAAAAACACCAACAATCCACCCCTAGATTGAGAAAAGTTACTGGATGGTCTAAAACCAAGATCAGTCGATGCTCAATAGCATTGTGATTAATTAGTGGTCTGACAAATTGAAAATATTATTCAAACATAACTCTTTTATTAGAGAAAATGAGGTAAGGTCACAGGATAATGTGCTAACACTCAATCACGTGATATTCTAAAACACTTCATAGTTTCTTTCCTCTCTTGAAACGGTGATAGTACGTCATCGGTATCACCTCTAATAATTTTTCACCATTTACGCTCTTTAAATGTTATGTGACATCTAAAAAGTAGAGATTCACCCTCCACATATAGAATTATTGTTTGTTAGTAATATTACGTTATCAGTATCACACTATGAAGTATGGGTACTTCAAAAAACATGTCGTACTCGTATTGGATACTTACCGGCTTATGGTACCTTATATAATACTTCTGTGTACGTATTGGGTACACGAAATACGTACTCAAATTTTTTCTTCTTAATTTTTGACGTATCCAGACGTACCTACTATATACCCAAGGCGAACCATACCTCAGTTGAAATAATATTTTCTTTTACTATATAAATAAAACTCCTTTCACTAGATTTTTTTTTTTTTTTTAGTTTTATACTTAGTACATTTTTAAAATTAAATTATGATTTGTAAAATATATTGACATTTAATTTTGATTTATACATTTACTTTTGACATTAAATATTAATTATAAAATATATTGACATTTAATTATAATTTATACCTTTATTTTTTACACTAAATTTTTACTCCATAATAATGTACTTAATACAAAGAAACTCTTTCACCCACAACTACGCTACGTGTATCGAACACAGAATCCATATGCACCAAGACTTTTTCTTCCACCCATGGTACCTAATGCAGAACCTAGGACCCACGAGCTGAAAAAGCAGTCAAAATTAAAATCAGCTCCTACCATGCAACATCACAGAAAAGCGGTATTGAATGAAGAGGCCCACATGAATTATATTTCTGCAGAAATTATTCTTAATTGTGGTTCAGGTTCTAGTGCTCAACTTGATAAAAGTTAGATTTCCATCACACAAAAATTCAGAGCAGATGGGAATTTCTACTGATATAGCAGCCGTAGGGTCGCTGATATAGGTTATAGTGTAGGATCAGATTGATCCGGTTTTAGAAAAACATGGAGTTGAACTATAGGAACTGGTTTCTGAAAAATTAGAAGTGTAATCGAAGCGTTAAACTGTGAAATTGGACAAGAACCAAACCATAGAAACTGGTTTGGTTCAGTTCGATTTTACAGTTTTGGAGTTTATTAATTTTATCACGAAGGTTAGTATTCAAATCTTGTAATAGATTTTTTATATTTTAATTTTTATATATGAAAATATAAACAAATATGTCACGGTCTGATTCGGTTCAAAATTGTAACCAAAGCCTTAGAACCAAGAACCAGATTGATTTGAACGGTTTCACTGTTTTTAAAATCAAAACCAGAATCGAAACTAATAAAAACCAAACTAAACAGGCGATTTAGATCGGATTTGATTAATTTACCAGTTCACTGATTTTTTTATACACCCCTAATTTAAGTTGTGTTTGGATAAAAAAATTGAGAAAATTTTGTGAAATAAAATTAATTTAAACATATCTAAATATAAGAGTCTACATAGAAATGGATGCATAGCATTCACACAACATATAAGTGTTTTAGGATAAATTACACTTTGCACCTTTGTACTTTGCACTAAATCTTATTTTAGTCCATATACATGAAATCATGATAGTCAACCCATACACTTTTGGTCAAATCCCATTTTGGTCCCTGCACATGAAATTGTGACAGTTAACTCCATGTACTTTTGGTCAAATCTCACATTAGTCACTAGACAAGTGTCAATGTCCCATTTCTGTTACTCAATTGTTTAAATATTTAACAGAATCTAGTCATGTGATGAGAATGTAGCTACGGCATGAGGTTAAAAAAAAAATCATCTACATTTTTCAGTAATACACACTTTATCCCAAAATTTATATCAAAATATGACCATATTAAGCAAAAATAAAACGTAGATTGTGAACAATTAAGAAGGTGAATTAGGGTTTTGCATAAATTAGAATCATGAAACTCTGTTTTTATGGTAATACAGTCTTTTGTCTATTCATTTTCCTTTTTCTTCGATTTCTTTGTCGCATTTTTTATATTTCAAAAGCTCTATTTTCTTATCTTTTCGTCCCAAATTTTATCATATGAACACACACATACACATATATTGTATTATATAACTCTCATGCACTTTTCACGTAGGACAAAGTGTATTGGTGAGAAACATAAATGATTTTTCTTTTTTACCCTCATTTTGTAGTCACATTTTCGTCACATGACTAGATTTTGTTAAAGATTTAAAAATGAAGTAACAAAAAATAGACATTGACACTTGTGTAAGGACCAAAGTGGGATTTGAGTAAAAGTGTAGCTGGTTGATTGTCACAATTTCATATGTAGGGACCAAAGTGGGATTTAACCAGAAGTGTAGGGGGTTAATTGTCATGATTTCATGTATAGGGGCTAAAGTAAGATTTGGTGTAAGATGCAGTGATGTAAAGTGTAATTTACCCAATGTTTTATGAATCAAATTATTTTGTTTTTAAACAACAAAATTGTAAAAATACAATAACAACACTTCTCATAACTAATATATTTGATCATTAATGCCGTGTTTGGTTAGGAGATTTGGGAAGAGATTGGAAAAGAAAATGAAAAGGAAAAATGTAGGTGAAATGTGAACAAAATATACTTACATTTTACATAATTTCACACACCTTTGTTTTTCATTTTTAAATTCATTCTCAAATTTCCTAACCAAACACGGTATAAAAGGTGATTTTATTCCAAAACTTTTGACTTTAAAACCTTAATTTATTGTAATGTCTGTTTAATATGTAATTGTAATTTATGTTGTAGTTACTGATTATATTCAGTTGTAGTCCAAAAACTCACTATATATGTAGGTCCCATGGAAGGCATGGGTCAAATGTTTAAATAAAAATTTTGTATAAAAAGTATAAATTAATTAAATATTTAAGCTGATTACTTGTGTATTATTTTTTGTGAGAAGCATACACGACTTGATTATTTTATAAATTTTAGACACTAAAATTTAAATGAAGTAGTTTTATATATTTTATACATTTTAAAATTTTAAGTTAAAACTTGTTTTCTGCTTTGTATGCAATATTAGTAATTAATTTTTTTAGGCAATATTAATAATCAATTTTTTTGGCATTCAAGTTTGTTAATATATTTTTTTCATATTTTTTTTAAAATAATGAAATTACACATGGATAAATAAATACAATATCAATTATAGGGTAAATTACATTTTATTCCGGTCAAATATACTCTGTATCACCTTACTGGAAAATTATAGTCTTGGAGTACCCAATAATCACCCAATATCAAATATTCAGATTTAATTTAGGGGTCAAAGTGATACTTTTCAATAATTTAGGATACGTTAGACATTTTATATACACTCACTTTGAGTTTAATAACTAAAATATCATTTTTGTGTTAGTTTAACCTAACAATATTAGGATGATGGTTTAGATTAAAAACCAATCAAAATATTATGGTTTAAATTGATAAAATTAAAAACTCAAGATTTATTTTATTATAAGGGTTAAACTTTGAATTTACTTATTTATTATTTTTGATTTTTTGTGATTTACCCTTCTTTTTTATGAGGAATTTTACTTTAAGTCATTAAAATTATCATAACAAAACTATTGCAAAGAATCATTCATGTACTTTAGCCTATACCCTTACCACATAGCTGAATCATTACCTTACCCGTGGATTAAGTTTCTTGAAAATTACTTTAAAAATTAAATATATAAGCCAAATTTATTTTGGGTTTTGGATTTTGATGATTCATACGTTTAAAAATGACTAGATTCATATGTTTAATAACACAACAATTATTATAGGGTAAATTACGCTTTGCACCCATGCATTTCGAACTAAATCTCACTTTGGCCCCTACACTTCTGGTCAAATCTCACTTTGATCCCTGCACATGAAATTGTGACAGTCAACCCCCTATACTTTTGGTCAAATCTCACTTTAGTCCCTACACAAGTGTCAATGTCTCCCTTTCTGTTACTCAATTGTTTAAATGTTTAACAGAATCTAGTCATGTGATAAGAATGTGACTACAACATGAGGGTAAAAAAAGAAAAATCATCTACATTTTTTATCAATACATACTTTATCCTAAAATTTACATCAAAATATGACTATATTAGGCTAAAATAAAAACACAAATTGTGAACAATTAAGAAGATGAACTAGCATTTTGCATAAATTGAAATCATGAAACTCTGTTTTTTATGGTAACACAATTTTCTATCTTTTCATCTTTCCTTCTCTTTGATTTCTTTATCGCATTTTATTTATTTATTTCAAAAGCTCTACTTTTTTGCATTTTTGTCTCAATTTTTACCATACGAACATATATATTCGTACTATATAATTCTCATGTGCTTATCATGACTGTCACGATTTTATATATAGGGACCAAAGTGAGATTTGACCAAAAATATAGAGAGTGAACTGTTATGATTTCATATATAGGGACTAAATGAAATTTGGTGTGACGTGCAGATGTGTAAAGTGTAATTTAACCATTATTATAGATTGGAACTTACCAAAAGACTCTAAAATTTAAGTGGGTTCCACTCCAAGTGGTGATAAGATTTTTAAATGTTTGGTACATTTGGATATATATAATATTGATAATTGGCTTAATGGGTATAATTATAAATCTGTTAAAAAAAATTCAATTAATGTATGAAATTATATAAATGGATTATATTATTATTTACATTGACAATATATGATTTGCATGAAGAAAATGTTTTTAAAACCAAAATTGAGAAAGTCTTACCCTTTTTCTTTCTTTCTTTTTTTCTCTTTTTTTGATCAAGAAAATTGAGAAAGTCTTACCTAAGATGGGACTAAAAATATTTGAATAAACCATAATATCAATTGAAAATGAATGTGTCAAAAAAACTTCAATACAAAAACTTAATTAGTAATTTTATATCTCAAAAAGCAAGAAAAAATCAATTTTAAATAAAACATTTAGAACATAAAAAGATGATTTGTTTCTTTTATAATGTAACGATCCAGAATTTCTCCCTCCGCTCAAGCGGGGGAGTTGGAGCTCGAGCGTAGAATTGATGCCCCAGTATCTCGCGTGTTGCAGGCGGCCGCTCGAGCGTGGAAAGTGACGCTCGAGCGTGGAAAGTGAGATTGCTCTTGACTTTTTTTTAGTGTATTTGGAACATCCTTATTTTATTTTGGGACATTGATTGAAGTGGTAACATGATGGTAAAGTAAGAGTGACCCAAAAATTTAATTCGAATAACTTTTCCTCTGAACAACCGTCACTCTTTTGCCCTTTTCTTTTCCACACTTTGAATTTGGATGTGAGGCTAGAACCATTGGAAAGATTATTTCGGGGCTTGATTTGGCCACAAAGCAACTTTGAGCAGAGTCCGGATGAGAGAGTTATGCCCATTTGAAGTTTTGGAATCTATCTTTGGAAGCGAATCGCTCGAACGGGAAAAGAGATGCTCAAGCAGACTTCGCGAATTCAGCAGCTTAAAATGTGATTTTTTAGCTCATTCTTTGCATTTTCCTTTTCCTTCTTCATTCCTCTCACCCTAGGTCCGAAAACCCTAGGTTTTTGACCCCAAATACCTTTCATTCCTCTAAGATTTGACCAAAATCCCTTGCTAAAAAGTGAAGAAGGCTTGAAGCTCAGCATTTTCTACCGATTGGAATTCGGATTTGTAAAGGAATCTCATCAAAGCTTTGCTTTTTGCTTGATTCTTGAGGTAGGGGTCCTAGTTCTTCTTCAATACTTGCATTAATCGATAGATTTGTGGTATTTTGATTATATAAATGCAAAATCTACATTTTTGAGCATATAGTGTTATATCATGGAATTTGGGGGTTTAGAATTTGAAGTGTTGGGGTTCAATTGTTGGGTTAAGATTATGGATTATGAACCTTAGGTGTATAATCAATGGAAAAATTGGAATAAAAATTAGTGGTTTGAGAAGTTTGAATTTTTCTTGAAAATCTTAATTTTTCTTGAAAGCCCTAAGTTGATTCATGATGACAATTAATGATTTTGCCTAAATTGATAGTGGAATCATGAAATTGAGAGGTTGAATTATACGTATACAAGTTTAATTGGATTTTGGAAGTATTTGAAAATTATGTTAAAAATTAGCGAATGAACCTTTATTATGGATATTGTAAATCATACTCTAATATGAAATGAAATTTGGGGAAATAGATTTGTGAATGATATGGAATTCGTGATAAGATGATGAAGTGTAGATTTAAGAATTTTATTGTGTAGTTAGAAAGTGGTTTTATACCTCAAAACTAAAAGCCCAAATTTATGGTTGACTCGAGTTATGAAGTTCTATTTTGGAAAATGAGGATACTTTAATCAACATGAAATTTATGAAATTAAGTCTATGTTGGGTTAAGATGAGTGTGAATAATGATAAATGGGAGATTATGAAATATGACGGTGTTATATGAAGGAGTTGTATCAAAGAAATTAAATGTTGGAGATTAAATTTATAACCATGGGTAGTAATTGATAACCAATGTATTGTAAAAATTGAATATGAAGACTTGATAATAATATGGAAAAGTAAAGAAATAGTTTGAACCCAAGAATTGTGAATACTTAAAAAATGAATCTTTGCCTCTATGGATGTATTGTTATATTTTTGTGTGACAAAACAATGAATGATTTAATGGATAATGAAGAAGGTCATGAAACATATTTGTACTTGTTATGTAAATGGAATTTTAATATATGGTGGATATGTATTGAACTAATGTGTTACGGAAATAATGGAAGACATGTTGGCATTGCCCACTAATTGTAACGATGGATTGTGATGTTATCTTGGGGTCCGTTTCCTGCCGTATTTTGAGCCACGCTTTGAGATAGGTTCTGCATTCCTTCCAGAGTAGCACCTGGTAAAGCGTGTAGTATGTTGAGGTTCCGCGTTCCTTCTGGCTTGTGACCGGTAAAGCGTGTGACTCATGGAGATGACTTGTGATTGGATTCGGTATTTGATATGAAATTAATTGAAAGAATGGAAATTGAAGTGGTAATTGGATTATGGATTGGTGATGGTAAACTTAATGAATTAGTTGCGACAATAAAGGTAAATTATGAGTATTGTTCTGTAAATAAATAAGAGACTGAATTGAAAGGGGTTTGTTAATCTTGTGTTACCTTGAAATGAAATCTGAGAGTGTAAATAACGGTGTGAATTGAGTATAAGAGAATTGTTAGTGAATCAAAAAGGGAACTTAAACTTGAAGTTATGGAGTTCTGAATAAATATAATGAGTAAAAATGAAGAATGAAAGAAAAAGATGAATATTAAAAATGGAAAACTGAATGAGAAATATTTTGGGAATTGGTCAATAACTTTTAAATAATGTTGTTTCTCAAATATGGTTGTTTCACAAGGATCTATGGTTTTCTAAAGTTAAGGGATGATTTTTAATGGCTGGAGGTTTTTCTTAAAAGTGTTAAAATAGTTTTGAGAAAAAGATACTTTACTTATGATATTTTGAAATTAGAAGATGTCATCCTACTATATAGTATCACCCTGCATGCATGATCATTTCTATCTGTGTGTTAGTTATTGATTTAGAACTAGGAGATTCCTACTGGGCATTAGTGCTCACTCCTTGTTGTTTTATCTTTTTATAGGAAGAAAGTTTGGATTCTTTGATTGAAGAGTTAAGAAGTCCATGTGTCTTTTATATGTAATTTCATTGTAGATGTGATGGATCATGTATTTGTATTTTATTCATTTGTAGCTTCACAGTAAGAGATTGGCATGTATTGTTATCATTGTAATGTTCATTGTGAGAGAGAGAACATGTATCATTGTATTTCTATTACTCAAGGGTAATGGATGTTTGTTAAAAAAAAAAAAAAAGGACCTAATTTTAAGGCTTTGGTAATGTTTTCGAGTAATTAAAATTGGAGCGTGACATATAACATACCAAGTCAAGTTTTAAAGTTTGAATCTGCACTCTACATGTACTTAATTTTTAGGTTTCTTTTCAAAATACTTTTCCAAATATATAATTTTTGTTAATATCCATATGAAAATTATATTACAAAATAATAAAAATATATATTCGGTGCAAGTTCCACTTGATAGAGTAGATGTGAATTTCCTCTATTCATTAGCTAGCAAGAGCAATTAAGATATTCTTTTTTTAGTAAATTTTTATTTTTTAAGCTTTTTTAAGAGATGAAAAAAGATGTGTTTAAGAATGATTTTTTTAATTGATTAAATAGTTGTGAGAAAAAAATATATTAATTGATGTATACGATGTGACCCTTTTACCAACCTGGTTGAATTTTTGGTTTTTTGGCGACGACCCATTAATAACACAATAAACTATGGGGCAGAAGGAAGAAAGAAAAGAACAACAAATTACATCGGTAGTCCTTACATTTTAACATTTGTATTATTTTGGTCCTTGTCATTTTAATTAGCCCAATCTTAATCATAAATCCTAAATTTTGCGTCCATCTGATCTGATTGATAATATCAATTACAGATTTTAAAAGAAATCGGTCACTAAATTTGTTCAGGTTTACTCACTGAGTCGAACAATTTATAATTTCTCTATAAAAGCATGACATGTGATGACTATGTGTGCATTTTTCACTAAAAAAAATTAAAAATTAAAAATAATTAGATCAAATTGAGACAAAATTATAAATTTCGGTTTAAAATCGACCCAATCGTAATTAAAGTGATAGCAATCATACCATGACCCAAGACTAAATATTACGCGTGTTATTTGCTAAAAAAATAAAAACACCAAGTCCCAAGCCGTTGGCTCTCCATTGGTGTATACATATAGTTAACAAGAGTAGGACTGGAACCTTAAACCTAAGAATTAATAAACAAGACTCTTACCACTTACATGACACATACCATATATAGTAAAACTTTAGTTTTATTTTTACTTATATTAATTACTGCGCCACTACAAAAAAGTGTTTTTTCTTGACGGCAACCGTCGCATAAATGCCAGCCGTCACTAATAGTTTTTGCGGCGGTAATTTGGTTTTTGACGGCTGACAGCGAGGTCATGACAGAGAGGGTCTCAAAAGGTATTTAGCGACGGTAACTGCCGTCGCCATTGTTTTTTGCGACGGGATGGTACCTTTTTTGCGACGGCACTTTTCTTGTCGCCAATAATGGATAAAAATATCAGTTTTTGCGACGGTAGCAAATTCCCGTCGCTAAAGTGGGTTTTTTGAGACGGCAACTTCACCGTCGCTAAAAGGGTTATAGCTTATAACCTTCGGCGACGGCAACCTGAACCGTCGCTAAAGGTTTGTTTTACAAATACATTTACATAGCTTTTGCGACGGTATGGGTGTTGTCGCAAAAGCCTCGTACTGTTTTTTGCGACGGCTTGTCATGCCGTCTCAAAAAAAAAAAAAAAAAAAAAAAAAAAAAAAAAAAAACCGGCTCTGGAAAATTATTAAAAAAATTAAAATATCCTGTATTAAATAAAAAATAACTATAAAAAAATTCAAAAATTACATAATAATATAAATACATACATAAAAAAAAAGTTGACAAATAATGAAAATTTATATTGTTGTTCCATTCATAACAATACATAAATATAAATTCATAACAATAAAAATTATGCCAGTACATAACGTCGCATAATACATACACAATATTGTTCACAAATTTAAATAACATAAATCAAAACCAACAGTTTTCGTCTTGATTCGTTCGTGGGTTACAAAAACAAAAGTTTGTCACAATCTTTATACGCCCGCATTCCACAAGAAGCAAACTGCTACTCAGGAAATATCTGAAAAAAACAAGATAAAAATAATTAAATTTTAATTCATTGTTGTCAAGTAGCAAAGGTTGGCTTCATATGAACCAGAGAACAATTTTGAGCCATTTTCCTCGATAAAATCATTAATGCTAAATTAAAGCTTTGCACTTACAAGTGTAACAATTGCCTCTTCAAGAAAGAGTTTGGTTGAGGTGATAGGAGGTGGCAGTGTAGGACGGAGATGGTGTCGGGAAAGGTGGTCGAGCAACTTGGCTGTTGAGTATGGTGGGAAGGGATGGACGGGTAAGTTATAGGAGGCTTTTGAAAAGGGCAGAATATGAAAAATAGTATAATTGGCATTTTGCATCAAACTTGGGCCTACTTTTTTGCATGCCCAACCATCAAAATAGTCATTGCGTAACAATTTTTGCCAATTTAGACAGAATTAATAATGGTAAAGCAAACGTACAAAATGAACCAAAATCACAAAGGATATATTTAAACGTCGTGGATAAAATGCTCTAATCCAAAATTACAAGGGAGTAAAAGAAAACTTTTACCCGAAAATTTATAGCCATATATGCAACAACAAAAATTATGAATGCTTTGAATATGTGATACATAAGAAAGTACAGTTGCTTCACACTTTATAACCAAATAAATGTTGAATTACATTATTTGGGCTCCTCAAAATTATTGGCCAAAATTTTGGCCTCACATATACCAGGATATCTAGAAAAAAGGGGATAAATAAAAAAAAAAAAAAATACATGCGACTCTCTATCAAAGTGTATAGGGCATGACCTAGATTACCTTGCAAGTGTGGCCTTCAAACAAAACCACAGCTATTCAGCTGCCTTGGTTGCCTTGTATGTGTTCACTAGTTGCATCAAATTATTACACATATATATCTAATTATTACCACAAATTATCACACAGACAAAACACAAATAATTTATTTATTTATTTTTTTTAACAGCTAATACATACATACATATATATATATATATACAGAGAGAGAGACAGAGACAGAGACAGAGAGAGCATACGGTCTGCACGAAACTCGTCGCCGGTCACCGTCGCCGTCGCCGTCGCCGCACCACCACTAGCCTGCTCGTCACTCGTCAAGAGAGATGCCAAGTTCATCGCCCTCGAACAATTAGGGATTTCGAAGATTTAGGGATGATCCAAATGTTGGAGCGCGAAGATGAAAAGCAGAGGGGGGCAAAAAAATTTTTTACTTTTTGCGACGGTAAATTATACACCGTCGCAAATGATAAATTATTAATCTAAACGACGCAGTTTTGATAAGTTTTTTGGGCGACGGACATTTTGCCGTCGCAAATGCTCCACTATTTGCGACAGCCAACGCACGCCGTCTCAAAAAAAAAAACCTTTTAGCGACGGTAAAAAACGTCGTCGCTAATGCTTCCTTTTTTTCCCACTATTCGCGTAGTTTTATTTGCGACGGTAAAAGGCCGTCGCTAAAGGGATTTTTGCGACGGGTTAATCTACCGTCGCAAAAGATCATTTTTTGCGACGGGAGCGCGCACCGTCGCAAAAGCTTCCGTGTTTATATCCCCTTTTCTTGTAGTGCGCATTGCGTGTGCCAATTCCTAGTATATATATAAGCCCTGTGCAAGGCATGAGTCAAATGTTAAAAAAAAAAATTTATATGAAAAAAATGTAAATTAATTAAATTGTTTAAGCTGATTATTTGTGTACTATCTTTTAGGAGAAGCATAGATGACTTGATTTTTTTATAAATTTTAGACACCAAAATTTAAATGAAGTATTTTGATATATTTTGTACATTTTAAAATTTTAATTTAAAACTTGTTTTATGCTTTGTGTGCAATATTAATAATTAATTTTTTATGCAATATTAATAATTAAAAAATCTGGCATTCAAGTTGTTAATATATTATTTTCATAATTTTTTAAAAAAAATAAATAATGAAATGACACAAGGATAAATAAATACAATAAGTAAATTACACTTTATTCCGGTCAAATATTACTCTGTATCACCTTATCAGGAAATTATTAGTCTGGAAATACCCAATAATCATCCAATGTCAAATATTCAGATTTAATTTAGAGGTCAAAGTGATACTTTTTAATAATTTAGGGATAAATTACACTTTGCACCCCTACAGTTTGCACCAAATCTCACTTTGGTCCCTACACATGAATCATGACAGTCAACCCCTTGCACTTCTGGTCAAATCTCACTTTGTTTCCTGCACATGAAATTGTGATAGTCAACCCCCAGTACTTTTGGCTAAATCTCACTTTGGTCCTTACACAAGTGTCAATGTCCCCTTTTTGTTACTCAATTGTTTAAATCTTTAATAGAATCTAGTAATGTAATAAGAATGTGACTATGACATGAGGTTTAAAATGGAAAAATTATTTACATTTTCCACCAGTACACACTTTATCCCAAAATTTATATCAAAATATGACTATATTAGGCTAAAACAAAATGAAAATTGTGAACAATTAATAAGAATTAAGGTTTTGAATAAATTGGAATCACGAAACTCTATTTTTCATGGTACCACAGTCTTCTATCTCATTTTTCTTTCTCTTTGATTTCTATGTTACATTTTTTTATTTATTTCAAAAGCTTTACTTTCTTGCATTTTCGTTCGAATTTCTACTATACGAACATATATATATATATATATTGTATTATATAACTCTCATGAGCTTATCACGTAGGATAAAGTATATTGGTGAGATATTTTCATCTCTTACTCTCATTTTGTAGTCACATTTTTGTCACATGACTAGATTTTGTTAAAGATTTAAAAATGAAATAATAGAAGAGGGACATTGACAATTGTGTAGGTATCAAAGTGAGATTTGAGTAAAAGTGCAGAGGGTTGATTGTTACAATTTCATGTGTAGAGACCAAAGTGGGATTTGACCAAAAGTGCAGGGAGTAGACCATCATGATTGCATGTGTAGGGGCCAAAATGAGATTTGGTGCAAAGTGCAGGAGTGCAAAGTGTAATTTACCCATAATTTAGTGTACTCTAGACATTGGGTAAATTACACTTTGCACCCCTGCTGTGACGACCCTACCACGTATAATAATTAGGACTTAATTAATTAAGGAGATTGAATTTTAATTGCCCATTATTCTAATTTAATCTGGGATTTATGAAAATTATGAAGACTGACTCGTATATGATTCTGTTGAGAATTTATTTTGGAATTAGATAATGAAAGCCTAAATGGCTTAAGAGTAATAATTGGTAAATTTTTATTTTAATTTCGAGTATCAGACCATATAAGAGTTTAATTAAATATTTGATTCAGATTATTAAAATTAAGATTTTATTTATTGGGTCCGAATTGGAGTTGATTAAGTTATGAAGATTAGGAATTAAGATGATTATGAATTAAATTCATTTATGAGGTGCCTAATTTGAATATGTAATTTATTGATGAAATTTTGAGTCTCATCAGAAATTGAAGGCTTAAATGATTTAAGAAACCAAGATTGAGGATGAAAATAAGTTTAATTTAATATTTGGAGATTTTTTGGGATTTGATTAAGAATCTGATTCAGAATTATAAATTTTAATATAATTAATTGGGCTCTAAAAGGAGTCAAATTAGACAAATTAAATTATGTAAAATTTATGATTAGTTGTAATTAATTTAATTATGTGTTAATTATGATTTATTGAGACTAAGTGTTATTTAATTAAGCTAATCTTAATCATAAATTAAATTAAAAAGAATCTAGAATTATGCGTATTGTGTGGGCTTTGAGAAACACGTATTAGGCGTCTTTGAAATCTGATTATGTGTATGTATTGTTAGGGAAAATCGATGTGATTCCCCACAAGTAAATCAATTGATGGGAATAAAAACTAATGTAGAAAAATTAAATCAAAGGCAACACAAGAATTTTTACGTGGTTCCCTCAATGTGAGGTACGTCCACGGGATCGAAATCCGATTCCACTATCAACCAAATAAGTTCCAAACGATTACAAACGAGACACTAATGGTCTCACAAAACCACCCTTAGGTGAATTCCAAATAATCAAAAATAAACAAGAGGAAAGACCTCACCAAATAGATGAACCAAAATCTTCAAAATCAGAGTTGAAGAAGATCCAAAATAACAAACCAAACTATGCTTCAAAGCAGCCACAAACCGAATCAAAAACTACACCGAAATACTTATGTCCCAAGTATTACCTCACCAACAATTGATCACAAAAAAAAAAGGTGCTGCTGCTTTATTTTTTCACTCACCCAAAAAGTTTGATTCCACTAAATTAAATTGTATGTAGCAGCCGTTCCCCACTTTTCTTAGGAGAAAACAATACCAAATATGTATTGTAAATTTAGGGTTTTTAATCAAACTTTAGTTATTTCCAAATTGGATTGGGTCTTCACAAATTAAATATAATATATAAAAATATATTATAATTAATACTAAACCAAACTAAACTCTTTTTCCAAAACCAATTGGGTCCCACACTCCAATAAGGAAGTATACCCAACAATTCTCCCCCTACCGACTTAGGTGGAGACATCAACCATACCCGCCAAAGTTCGACACTTTAAATGTTTGTCCCTCGACAAAGTCTTTGTCAACATATCTGAAATATTATTATCTGTGTGAACCTTTTCGAGTTGTAACAATTTCGAATCTAACACATCACGAATCCAATGGTATCTCACATAGTGATGTGCTGGAAGCTTGAAACAAAGTGCACGTGTGCAATGTGCGGTCCACAAGAGAAGTGTGTGTGTGTGTTAGTGTATTGTGCTGGAGCCTTGAGCTCATTTGGGCTTGTGCTAAAAAATCAACTCTAGAAAGGGAGAGAGAACGGTGAGAGAGAAATAGAGTGTGTATCAATTCTTGGAACTTAGCTGCTGGGAATCCAACTCAAGAGCCTAAGAAGAAGAAGGAACAATGAAGGAAAAGCTAGGACAGGTGTGGAATAAAAGGGGAGTTCAAGAACTTATCAAAAAAATTCAACCATTGAAGATGATAGGTAAGGATTTCAAGCTTGATTTTTGTAGATTCATTATCTAACAACTAAAATCAAGAAGTGAATAGGTCTAATTTCATGAAAATAGAAAGAAACTAGGAAAAGAATAAAGAAAATGGAATTAAGTTTAAGAGCAAGGAAATTGATTTAGAAACTCATCTTTTGGGAATAATTTTAATTATCTTTGATGAATTTGAGTTCTAACTTTACATGCATCAATGAATTTTTAAGAGATTTGAAGAATTAATTTATGAACATGGTTAAGGTTAATAAACATGAAAATAATTGTATTAAGCTTGAGTTTGGGAACCTTGATATATATATATGAGATGTATATTTGCATGTACCATGAGTTTTGAAAGGATTTGAGCCATGCAAGTTTATTATACATTTGATTTTGAAGTAAAGTTTGGAAACCACGAGTTCATGAAAATATGGGTTTTGATTTTGATTATTAACCCATACATGTAATGTAATTTAAGAGTTTTATTTAATTTAAACGAATTTTGGAATATATTCAATTAGTCGGTTTTATTTGAATTACATATATTCAATGTTTGCTAGGAAATTGACAAGCAAATGAAGAATTGGAGCTAAGATCAAGTTTTATGAAGTTAAATTAGAAATTAATTATTTTGGGTTTAATTTGGAAAGTTATTGTTAAATTAAACTCCATATATTACATGCAACAAAGATTTATTGAAGATTGATCATGGCTCATAATTATTTTCATGTTTTGATGAAATTTTGCATGAGTTTTGAACATGAAATTGGGTTTTAAAAGCTTAATTTATGTTTTAGAATTTATGAGTTTGAAATTGGGTTTGATATGAAGAAAATGAATTAAATCTAAAATTTGACAAATTAAGAAATAAATTATAATTTGAATTTGACAATCAAGAATTAGTTTAATCTTAATTTGAATTTCATATATGTAGATATTTTTCTAAGGGCCTTATAGGTTTAATTTCATATTTTGTAAGAAAAATGAAGAAAAGTTTTGAATCATTATATTCATGAAGTTATAGCTTTAATCTTGACAAATTAAGGAGGTTTTTGCATTAAGATTTGGAAATTAGTTATGTGTTCATATTTATTAATGACATTCCATGTTGAAAAATGCATGAATCTAAGTTTTGAAATAAATTTGGAAGCTAATCTTTAGTTTTGGAACTTAGAAAATTTACAGGCCGCTCGAGCGACCAATTGGTGGCTCGGCGAACATTTTGAGCTTCGATATTTTTACAAAGCGATGCAGTTTGCTCGGCGACCAAGTGGTGGCTCGACCGGCCAGGCTATTTTCAGCATGTTTTGAAAAATCACACTTTATTTATATTTTCATCTCATCTCCTCCTAAAGCATTCTAGACATGATTTATGACTCAATAAAGATTAATAAACTAATAATCAATGTAAATTAGGTGATTAAAGAATAAGTCATTAACTTAGTAATGGCGATTAAGAAACCAAGTAAGAAATTGGTTTATTCAGAAAAGAATGATTTAGTAATGAGAGAATAAATGAAATGAGAACCTGATTCATTTGACTAAAGAAACAATAAGCGTAGTAGACCTTCGGATTATTTAGATAGAAGACAAGAAGAGTCAAGTTTGATCAAGGGAATAATATTGTGTTTCAATGTGTATATGTTATGTGTTTGTGTAAGTCACGCGCTATTGTCTGCCTGATCTGCTTCTGTAGCTATCTGTGAGTAATAACTCCGTAAATTTATGTTGGACTTTAATTATTTTTTGATGATATGAAATGATCAGTTTTCTAAAATGCTATGTTTTGTATGAATGAATGATTGTCTACTTTTTTTTTGAAATGTTATTGTGGTATCCTTAGCGGAGGCCCTCGCCCAGGGAACATAGTACTGTGACTTACGATCATGAGGCCTTCGCCCGGGGGAAACAATACTGTGGCACAGGCCCTTGCCCGGGGGAGACAATGCCGTGGCCTACGTATGATATATGATACTCGGTACCGAAGGTTTCATTATGGAACTTGATGACTTGATATACATGACCAATATGATATGTTAACGCTAATAGATGTACCACACATGATCTGAACATGAATATGACTTTGTTTCTGATATGAATACGAACATGGCTATGTTTATGATTTGATAAGGGATTTGAATATGAAATCGGATTTCTAAGTCTGTTATGGATATTATTCATTAAAATCTTTACTCTGTTATTATTCACTGGGCTCCAGCTCACTGTATTATTTATGTATGTAGGTGATTAGGCACATGACCAGGCCTAGAGTTTCTGCCTGGACTCTATTTTGTCAGCCAACCTATGTGCCTCTCGTGGAGGTTCCAGATATATCTAGTGGTTATGGCTATGTGCATAAAGTTCAAGTTTTATTTTCTTGTTTGGTTAAACAAGTCTTTGTTTATTTTGTAAATAAGGCTAAATCCCTTTTTGTCTAATCTGTATATATATGATGACGTAAGGATGACGTGTAGATATGTATATAAAAAGTTTAAAATTTTTCTGTCTCATATAAGTCTGCACAGCTCAATGGTCATTGTATATTTGTTATTTGCTTTCGCTAGCCCCTGTTAATTTGTCTCAAAGGCCTTTAATAATTCCAAGATTACTGGCTAGTTACGATGCTAAACCTATAGGGGCGGGTTTGGGTCGTGACACCTGCACTTTACATAAAATCTCACTTTAGTCCCTACACATCAAATTATGACACTAAACCCTCTACACTTTTAGTCAAGTGTCACATTGGCCCTTCTGTTAACAGTGAGGCTAACAGAGTTACCCTTTAGGGCGTTAAGTGTCAAAATTTTGATGTGTAGGGACTAAAATGAGATTTTGTGTAAAGTGTAAGGATGCAAAGTGTAATTTATCCTCACATGTTTTTCATGTGACTAACCTCTGTTAACAGTGAGGCTAACAGAAGGGCTAAAGTGATACTTGACCAAAAGTACATGGAGTTAAGTGTCACAATTTGATGTGTAGGGGTCAAAGTGGGATTTTATGTAAAGTGCAAGGGTGCAAAGTGTAATTTATCCCTAGACATTTTATGTACACTCACATTTAGTTTAATGACTAAAATATCATTTTTCTCTTAATTTAACTTAACAAAAATAGGCTGATGGTTTAGATTAAAAATCAATCAAAATATTATGATTTAAATTTATAAAATTAAAAACTCAAAATTTATTTTATTATAAAGGTCAAATTTTGATTTTTTGATTTTTTTTGGTAATTTGCCCTTCTTTTTTATGAGGAATTTTACTTTAAGCCGTTAAAATTATCATAACAAAACTATTGCAAAGAAGGTCAAATCTCACTTTGGTCCCTACATATGAAATTATGACAGTCAACCCCTTGTATTTCTGGTAAAATCCCACTTTGGTTTCTACACATCAAATTGTGACAGTCAAGCCTCTATACTTTTCGTCAAATCTCACTTTGATCTCTATACAAGTGTCAATATCCCTTTTTTGTTACTCAATTGTTTAAATCTTTAACAAAATCTAGTCATGTGACAAAAATGTGACTACGACATGAGAGTAAGAAAAGAAAATCATCTACATTTTTTACCAATACACACTTTATCCCAAAATTCACATCAAAATATAATTGTATTAGGCTAAAACAAAATACAGATTGTCAACAATTAAGAAGATTAACTAGGATTTTGCATAAATTGGAATCATGAAACTCTATTTTTTACAATAACATAGTCTTCTGTCCATTCATCTTTCTTTCTCCTTGATTTCTTTGTTGCTTTTTTTTTTTTTTAATTTCAAAAACTCTACTTGATTGTATTTTCTTCTCAATTTTTACCATACAAACATATATATATATATATTGTATTATATAACTTTTATGTGCTTATTATGTAAGACAAAAGTGTATTGGTGGAAAATATGGATGATTTTCCTCTCTTACCCTCATTTCATAGTCACAATATTTTCACATGACTGGATTTTGTTAAAGATTTAAAAATGAAATAACAGAAAAAGGGACACTGACACTTGTATAGGGACTAAAGTGTGATTTGAATAAAAATGCAGGGAGTTGACTGTTATGATTTCATGTGAAGGGATCAAAGTGGGATTTGACTAAAAGTGCAGGGGGTTGGTTGTCATGATTTCATCCGTAGGGACCAAAGTAAGATTTGGTGCAAAATGTAGGGGTGCAAAGTGCAATTTACCCTATTGCAAATAAAAATTGCATAATGATTTTTTTTTTAATATTTCCTGTATAGTTTTAATAATTGCATTTCACCCTTCTAAATTTTTAATAACATAATAATAATTTTTTTATTAATAAAATATTAAATTAATTAATATTTTGGTTAAGAATTTTAGTTATTTTAGGGAAAGTTACCAATAAATCCTAAATGTTGAAATTGTGCTCCATTTAGTCCCAACTTTTTTTCTTTTGATATATTTGGTCCTTTGTAATGCTAAATGACTTAAATACCACCACTTATTAGTCTAACCGGGTGAGTAGGTGATGTTTTGGTGTGGCACACCCTCATGTTTGTGTGTTTCCGAAATTTGTGTTTGGCATGTGTCACATTGAGGGTGATCGGTGGGTGCCACACATCAACAAAGTGCACTGAGGCTCTTTATGAGGGTGATTGGTGGGTGCCACACATCAACAAAGTGCACTAAGGCTCTTTATGTTTTTTGCCTTGGAATGATGTATGTCACGTGACACACACAAGGAAGGGTATAATTGACCACTCAATGTTACCAAACAAAGGAAATAGGATCAACTGATAAGATATTCCCCCACTAATAGGACTAATCAGAACAATAGAAA
This sequence comes from Camellia lanceoleosa, assembly GCA_025200525.1. Taxonomy (NCBI): domain Eukaryota; kingdom Viridiplantae; phylum Streptophyta; class Magnoliopsida; order Ericales; family Theaceae; genus Camellia; species Camellia lanceoleosa. The sequence goes on along the minus strand of CM045769.1, from coordinate 143,382,462 downwards.
TAACCTTAAAACCAATCGGTAAAACTATTTGTGAGATCGGATTTATTGGTAAATATCCCTATTTGATTGTTGTTTCGTTGAAACTTTTATTTTTTCTATTAATTTTGTTAAATAAAAAAATTATAATAAAATAATTATTGTCTCTAGAATCATAAAAGGTACTTTATATATATATATATATTTAAAATCTTAAAATGTGTATTTGTCATTTGTTTATTTGTTTATAAATTTGATTTTGAGCACTACAAGTGTGCACTACAGAGAAACTGACCTTTTAACAAATTATCATTACCATGTATATTATCACCAGTATATTGAATTTTTATTCAGATAACATGTTGACTTAGGGGTAATTTGGGAAGAAAGAAAAATAGTCAAAAAAATATTGCAAAAAACAACTTATTCTTTCTTAAAAAGTAATATTGTTCTAAGACTTTCAACTATTATTTAGGAAAAATTATTTATAAGTCCTATTAGGGAGACTTATGCTATATATGGTCCTACTAAAAAACTTATGTTTTCATAAGTCCTGTGGGAAGTTTGTTGACACATTTACCCTCAATATTAGTTGTTAATATCATAAATAATAGTAAAACCATATATAGGAAATTGAATGTTACTATAGATCATATCTATATAAACGTAACTTAACGTGACACCTATATAAACATAATGTGACACCTGTACGTAATGTGACACCTACATAAACGTAACGTGACACCTGTACGTAACGTGACACCTATGATCTATGGCAACATTCAATTTCCTATATAGGAAATTGAATGTTACCATAGATCATATTTATATGAAACGTAACGTGACACCAACATAAACCAGCAACATTTTCACATTCAATTTTAAAAAATAAAGCTCATTAAGTTTGCAAAACGTAATATGACACGTTACGTTACGTTTATGTAGGTGCCACATTACATTTATGTAGGTGCCACGTTACATTTATGTGTCACGTTACGTTTATATAGGTGTCACGTTACGTTACGTTTATGTAAGTGTTACGTTACGTTACGTTTATGTAGATGTCACGTTACGTATAGGTGTCACGTTACGGTTATATAGGTGTCACGTTACGTTACGTTTATATAGGTGTCACGTTACGTTATGTTTATGTAAGTGTCACGTCACGTTACGTATATGTAGGATCTTGTGGAATACATTCCTATCTAAATAAGACTTGAGACTCTATAAGAAATTATACAGGACTTAGCCTAACATAAGTGTCTAAAAAAAGACTTATAAATAAATCTCCCTATTATTTATAATAAACTTTATTTTTGTAGAATAAGAAATTAATACAATAGTAAATACGATTAAAACTAATAAAATAGAAAACTAAATAATTTTAGGATAAATTACTCTTTGCACCCTACACTTTGCACCAAATCTTACTTTGGTCCCTATACATGAAATCGTAACAGTCAACCTCTTACATTTCTGGTCAAATCCTACTTTGGTCCTTACATATGAAATTGTGATAATCAACTCCCTGCACTTCTAGTTAAGTGCCAATGTCTCTCTTTTGTTACTTCATCATATAAGTTTTTAACAGAAGTCAATAATGTGACAAGCATATAACTATAAAATGATGGCAAAATAGAAAAATCATCCAAAATTTCCGTTTATACATATTTCATCCTAAAATTTACATCAAATTTTAATTATATTCAGCTAAAACAAAACGTAAATTGTGAAAGATTAAGGAGATAAATTAGGATGTTGCAAAAATTTGAATAACGAAACTTTGTTTTTCACAATAACAGAGTCATTGATTTCTCTGCTACCTTTTTTATTTTTTATTTTTTGTACGTCTTTGTCCTAATTTTCAGCATATGAACATACACACACACACACACACACAACTCTCACATATTTATCACATGGGACAAAGTATATATTGGTGAAAAATGAGAATAATTTTCCCCTCTTACCTTCATTTCGTAGTCATATGTTTGTTACATGACTGGATTCTGTTACAAACTAAAATAATGGAGTAACAAATGGGGCAAATTGGCACTTGACCTAAAGTGTAGGGAGTTAACTATCACGATTTTATATGTAGGGACCAAAATGAGATTTGACAAAAAGTGCATGGGGTAAACTATTACAATTTCATGTGTAGGGACCAAAGTGAGATTTAATGCAAAGTATAGGGTGCAAAGTGTAATTTACCCATAATTTTGTACTGTAGCAATGCTACATCTACACAATTTTTTTTGAGAAAATATTATTTTAGCTCCCAAACTATAACTTGAAAATCAATTTCACCCCTACACTTTCAATTATATCAATTTTACATCTAACTATTTAATTTTGGGTCAATTTCACCCCTTGTTAGCTGCCGTTTAAAATCAGATGGAATTTACTGATGTGGCATTAAACTTCAATTGAATTTCATTTTATCCCCAAACTATATCTCAAAAATCAATTAGACTCCCAAATATAAAATAGTTAAATTTAAATATTTAATTAATAATTTTTTATCTCAAAAATGAAAAAAAAAATTATATAATATAATTTACAAAAAAAAGTAATTTAAAACTATAAAAATCCTCATTTAGAATTGTCTCTTTAAGTCTCAAACTATCTCGTGTCAATCGTGGAGAATGTAATTGGGCAGAAAATTCCTTAGCTACTCTATGTGTACGTACACGCACAATTATAACTAGCTTATTTTCCAAATCAATTTCAATAGAATTAATCGGTTAATAGTAATTTCAAAATTGAGTGGGTAAAACTTTAGACCACACTTATTATGAGAGTAACATCTTTTTTTGACATGTAAAAAATTATATTGAATGATGAAAATGAATATGTCGAGATTTGGCTACATAATCAAGATTAGTACCTACTCTGTTGTAATATTGATTTAATGACAATTTAGCATAAAAGTTAGCAATTACTCTCTAAAAAAAACTAAACATAACTAATACTGAAATGTTATTTATTTAAAATTTATTTTTCTCACTTTTTTAGATGAAAAATTAGCATTAAATATTAAATTTATTTTTTTCTATATCAGGGGTCTAATTGATTTTTGAGGGATAGTTTGGGGGGTAAAATGATGTTTTAATTGAAATTTGATGCCACATCAGCAAGTGTCATCCAATTATAGACGACAGTTGATGATAGGGGTAAAATTGATCCAAAATTAGGTGTAAAATTGATATAATTGAAAGTACATGGGTTGAATTGATTTTCGAGTAATAGTTTGGGGATAAAATGATATTTCCTCATTTTTCCACTGAATGTGTTTCTGACCGGTAGAAAACCGGTCAAAAACACATTATCTTTATACTATTCTATACTAAATTAGAATTATTATAATTAAATATTAATTTTATAACAATAAGATATATATATATTATATTTCGAAATTCCATCTACATTATTCTTTCCCTTTTGAAAAAACTCGTTCTCGATTTTTCATTGCTTAAAATAATTTGCAGATCTGCATTTTTCTACATCAACTGTGTATTTGAGATACATTTTCTCGAACCTAATATTTTTTTTATTTTTTTTTAAGGACTGCAAAGCAAAACATATATAAGATTAACAAAGTTCCGGAGGAAAGTCGTTTACAAGTCTGGCTAGATCATGGACTAGCTTAATATATCTTGTGTGATTAGTTTCTTATTTAGAGATAATAATTATGGCTTATAAGTTGATTTTTTGCATATTACAAAACGTAATATATATATATATATATATATAGAGAGAGAGAGAGGTGGGTAACCTAAATAAGTCATTAAACAACTTATAAGTACTAGTGCTGGAGGCATCTGTACTATTATAATAGTGGTTGGACACAAACAAGAAAAATACTTGGGAGCACTAATTAGTGCTTCCACTAATTAGGTGGCAGTAGGTCTCGCCAGTAATGATGTGATGTTTTGGTTTTGGAGTTGTATTTTTTTTTTTTTTAAACTTTTTTAATTCATTAGTGCTATTAGTGGTGGTGTTTTTAGTGGGATGAATCATTGTTGCACAAACAATGCATGTGCAAATTGTGTGAAATTATGATACATGTTTCGAAACTCATATTTTTCTCTAATAAAGAAGCACCAAAAAAATATTTATTCTATAAGCAAAAATAGTAAAACAACTTGCAAAAAAACAATAATAATAATAAAATACATATGTATTTGGCAAAATAATGTATGATCTAGTTGGAGTAATTTATTTTTTGTTTAAAATTTGGTTAAGCATAAAAACACTAACCTAAGCCTCTTAAACATTTACAGTCAAAACAAATTTGAAGAATACTGAATTCTTTCTTAAAAAAACACACGCAAAAAAAATAAAATAATAATAATAATAAAGAAAATAAACAAACAAATTTTAAAAAAGATGAAAAACAAACCCCAAAAAAAAATATATGAAAAACAAACAAAAAAAAAGATTAATTTTTTTTTAAGAATACTGAATTTTTTTTTAAAAAAAAAAAACACAAACACCAAAAAAATAAAGAAAATAAACAAACAAATTTTTAAAAAATAGAATTTATACGCAAAAAAAACAAACAAAAACTTAAAAAGTGAGTAACGAAAATAATGAATATAAATTTAAAAATAAAAATTGAATATAAAAATAAAAAAGCACACAAAATGGAAAAATACAAACCAAGACTCTTAGAATATTGTAATCAAAGACATTTGATATACACACAAAAAAAAAAAAAAAAAGTAAAATCTATTAGCACTAAAAAAATAATAAATTCAAAAGAAAAAACTATTTTTTTTAAGAACACTAAATTGTAATGTCCCAATTTTTATACTCAAATAATATCTGATATCCATGGTTCTTTAAAGTAAAAGCGAAAATACATCCTCACACTTGCATTACATGATACAAATAGTCTTGAGCGATAATACATTCACTTCAAATCAAAATAACATAAACAAATAGATACCCCCCAAGGGTTTACAAGTTTCCAAGGCTTAGGCCTGGTTACACAAAATAGTTATTCAAACCCACACAAATACAGCCCTTGGCTTACAAACAGAGTTGCAGCAAAATGAGAGCCTTATACTCCCAAAACATATTTCCTCGCCTTTAGTTAGGCGGAATCACCACATATTTTCCTGCACAAAAATCCCGTAGGGTGAGCATAAAACCCAGTAGGAAATCCTTAACAAAATATATACATTTTATACAAGTCTCAAGAGATGAATGCACATGCCATGCTATATCTTTTTGCAAATACATCATATCTTCATCTTTTCAAAACCATCATGCTCAATGATGCCATGAAATGTCCATTGTTCAAAACTTAACAATTTAATTCAAGGGGCGATAAATACAACTTTGGTAATCCTTAGGTCGGTGTCTGCAAGTAGACTATACGAGTACTACCAAATTGTCATTTTTACCGGTATTAACCGGAAGGCTCGACACCTATCCGCGCGGGTTTTCGGTCTTTCACCCTGGACTCTCAAGCCAACTTATTCAATATCATCTATACCACCTATCAAGACTTACCAACGTATTTACCCCAAAACCATTCCATGAAAACTTGTTTCTTAACATTCTTTTCTCAATGCAAGTTTTCAAATCAACTTTCAAAGTTTAATGTAATCAAATGAATTGATATACTAATTTCACAAGATGAATATAAATACTTTTATTCCAATTCATCATCAAAGGAATAACACAATTTCCTCTTCTCAAGTATCCTCAACAATTAGTCATTTCAAGACTATTTCAACGTTTTGAACAATAATTTCCAAAATTAACAACAATTCTCATATTCCATAAAATTCATCATTTATATAAATATAAATAAGAAATTTTCCAAACATCCATTTATTTTCACACAAAATAAATATAACAATATCATTTATGGATTTTCAATCTCTTTTAAAAATCCCCAATTTTTAGGTTTTGTCACCAAAATAGTACAACTCAAATCTTGTGAAAGAAAACTTTCCAAAATCATCTTTTCTTCAATCAACGAAGATCAAACCCATAAGATTATTTTAAAAGAACAAGAGACAAACCCACTTTCAAAATCGCTCATCTTCTTGAATCAACAATCAATTTTCAAAGCTATCGAAGGATGATTTCGAAAATCATCTAGATCTTGCAAATATGTATATATATATATATAACTCTAAGAAAATCCCTACCTCAAGTATTGAAGAAGAATTGAGATGAAACCCCAAAATCAACGATGCCTAAACTCGATTTTCACCACACACAGCGAAGCCCTTGAGATGATAACCAACTTTGGTGAAGAACTTAGGTCTAAATCTCAATGGATTTGGAGAAATCAAAGAGAGAAGATGACTTCTAAAGAGAGAAGCTCCAGATCTGGAATTCTGGAGAGTTTTAGATAGAGAGAGAGAAAGAGGACTGAGAAAGTGATCTGAAATATTAGATTCACGAACTGATATAACATGGTTCACTCGAGCGTGGAAAGCCCCGCTCGAGCGTCAAATACACTTCCCCAGTACTTTTGCAGACAGGTCAAACTTCTGGAACCAAACATTCTCCACTCGTGTGCATAAACGGCCGCTCAAGCGGACAAGCAACTTCAAATGCATTTTGCATTTTTGCTTCAGGGGCACTGCCCCAGACCCGCCAATGGGCGCTACCCCCTGGACCCCCGCGAGCTAACCGAACAGCTCGATCCCCGACATACTCAGCGAAGTGGCAAAACATGAAAGAATTAACTTCTGATACAACTCTGCAAAGCACAATTCGAGTTGGATTCGCATCTAAAGGTTTGGAGACATTACCTGTTCCAAACACACCGCTACAACCCGATAACCAAAATAAAGGAAATGCATGGAAACTAAGATACATAACACCATTAAAAACTATACCAACCCGAGCCCAAAACACCACAAAGAGACAGGTCAAAACCGGAATTGCTACAACCTTCCCCCCTTAAAGAATTTTGTTTCCAAAATTTTAAATCAAACTACCCAAACAAAGGGGTTTCTAGCGATCAAAACCACGCTATTTCATTTTCAAATCACAATACTAACTCTCAACCAAATTCCACCATTTCCACCATTGTTATCTCATTAACAACAACCTCCCAAATACGCATAAACATGAAATTTCTCAAAAAGTAATGGCAACTCTCAATAACCTTATGCTTAAAACAACAACGCACATATCAACATGTGATTAATAACTTTAAATACGTTTCCCTCAACACTAGGGAATATTACAAAGAAAATCAACTTAACCATTTTCAAACAAATCCGGATATTTGGAGCGGACTTCCGCCTCCCATTCCCACGTCGCATCTTCAACCCCATGGTGTCTCCACAACAGCTTTACCAACGGTATAGTTTTCCCCGTAGCACTTGCTCCCGGGTATCTAATATTTGAACCGATCGTTCTTCGTAAGAGGCATCCTCATCTACCTCCAAGTTAACCCAATCAAGCACATGAGAAGGGTCGGGTTCATACTTCCTAAGTATAGCTACATGAAATACGTTGTGAACTCCTGAAAGTTGTGACGGTAAAGCTAACCAGTATGCCATTTTCCCAATTCGCTTTAAGATCTCAAAAGGCTCAATGAACCTTGGAGATAATTTACTACTCTTACCAAATCTCATCAAACCCTACCTTGGTGAGATTTTTAGAAATACATGGTCACCAACTTCAAGAGATAAAGGTCGTCGCCTCTTATCGGCATAACTCTTTTGTCAGCTTTGGGCCATAGCTAACCTCTTCCGAATGAGAACAACTTTCTCGGTTGTCTCTCTAACAATTTTTGGACCTAGTAACGGTGCATCACCCACTTCGGCCCAACAAACCGGTGATCTACAAGGTTGGCCATACAAGGCCTCTGTAGACACTCCATTTTTGACCGACCTTAAGACTCAGACGTCACCGATTGAGCGCTTGGTGATGTTGCATATTGTGCTCGTTCAGAGGTTTCAGAGTCTCGGCTACGAGTCTTGCCTCCGAACTTCTGGACTCTTTCATGCTTTGCCTCGGTTTGCGAACCAGGCTCGGTTTTCCCTGTTTCTCTTCCAGAAGAGAGGGAGAGGTCTCGTAGATCATCTCTCAGTGGCCGTAGGCTATGTTTCGTGGTCGTAGGCCATTTTGCCCATTCGGAGCTCGGTTTCTGGTTTTTCGGAGCTGTTGGCCGTGTGCCTCGGTTCGAGACCGCTTAACCACCTCCGTTTGCTCCGGTTTTTGGCATGCATCTTATTTACTCCCTTTTGAGGGACACTGTGGTCCGAGAGACCAACTTCGTGGTCGAACACCACTTCCGGTGCCTAACAGTCAGTTTTCGGGGCCTTGGGCTGCGCGTTTCGGCCCCTGAACCTTCATTTTGCATCGGTTTGGGCTCATTTTTGGTGGAGACCTCTGTTTCACTATTAGGAAGGTCGTAGAATGGTGGGAGGCCAGTAATTGTTCTGACAACCAGTTTTATTCCTTCATCGCCCTCCGTCGCCCGTTTTTCTCACTTGAAAGCCAATGTTGACTACCATAAGGCCACTTTTTCTAGCCCTAAACCACATATTTGTGTTGTACACACCTGGGAGGCCACCAATATCATATGGCCGGCCAGTAATTGTGTGTGACCCTTTTGAACCCCTCCTAAAAGTGGCCTTTTCTCTCTCTTGGTTCACTGTCTCCAATTTTTGACCACATGGCTGTGTTGAGCACATATGGTTGGCCACCAATATGTGGTGGCCGGCCACTAATCTAACTTGATCTTTTTGACCCTTGGCTGGCCGGCCATGGGGAGGGCCGGCCGGTCGGCCACCTGCAACCTGGATAATGGGCCGGCCTTCCTCCTCTCTGTTGGTACATTACAAATATATATTTTGTTTCCCCCCAGATTGTGTATCCGGGGAGCTGCACTTTTGGAGGGAAACTTGAATTGTTTTCCCCCCCATTTTTCCCCCTCTTTTCCATCTTTTGTGCCTATATATCCAACAGCTCCAGCTGCATTTTGAGAGGTTAGAAAATTTTGTTTAAGCCTCCTACATCTAATTTCTCTCTCTATATATTCCAAGCATCAAAACCCTTTTATTCTTGGCCCATTTCTACACCACCACATAGCACCACCTCCCCACCATCCTTTCCAACACTTGGAGATGGTTTTCCAGAGGCAAGGAGCACCTTTTCTCAAGCCAAGAGGCTGTTGAAGTTTGGTCTACAAGGGTGAGCCATAGTTTTCCTTTTTCTAAGCTTCTTTTGCATGCTTTCTAAGCCATACTTGCTTACATTTTTGGGCTCCGACCCTAACTAAAAATAGCATTATTTTGAGGTCTTTTTCATGTTTGTTTTAGGGTCCTTCCATGTTTAAGGTCTCTAGCTACCACTTGCTTCTTCACCTCTCTTGTATGCCTCTTTCTTGCATAGTATTTTAGGCCTATTTGTAAACTGTTTTGAGCTTAGTTATAAACTGAAAAGTGGCTTATTTTTAGCCCTTATTCAACATTGTTGAAGGGCTATTCACTGTTTGAGGCTTCCTTTTGTCACTTGCCTCTTTATCCCTCTTTTGGCCTTATTTTTGCATGTTTTGTTAGCCCCTTGTGCTTGTATTTTTGGGCTCTGGTCCAAACTGTAAATAGCCTTATTTTTACCCCCTATTCATGTTTGATCAAGGGACTTTTTCTGTTTGAAGCTCCCTTTCTGCTCTTTGTGTTTAAACCTCTTTTTAGGCCTTATTTTGCATAGTATTTTAAGCTTGCATGTGCACTGTTTTAGGTTTGGTCACTAACTATAAAATACCATTTTTTGGGCCTCTCTTCAACTTTGTTGAAGGTCCCTCCTCTGTTTGAGGCCAGAAACCATCACTTGCTTCTTTGTCTCCCTTTTGGCCCATTTCTTGCATAATAGTTTAGCCATACTTGTGTTTGTTTTCGTGGCTTGTTGTAAACTGTAAAGTGTTTCATTTTGATCCCCTCTTCAACTTTGTTGAAGGGCTATTAGCCATTTAGGGGCAGAAGCTGCTACTTGCTTCATTATCTCTCTTACAGGGCCATTTTTGCATGCTAGCTTAGTCCTATTTGTGTTCACTGTTTGGCCTTGCTTAAAACTATAAATATTCTTTTTTTGGGACTGTCTTGATTCTGTCTTCACACTTCATGTTCAAATAACGCATGATTTGCATAGCCATAGGTCATTCCATGTACCTAATTTCATGTTTCAGGTCTCATTCCATGTATCGGGTACCATGTTTCCATGTTTTGGGGCTGTTTTGAATCATATTTTTCTACTGAAATTTGCATACTAGTATGCCATATTCCATGCCTTGCCATGTCTTGTTAGAGTGACATTTGGTACCTTAGGGTCGGTCCTCGGTTTGCGTGCACGGGAGCGCGCATTTCGAGTTGTCTCATTTTCATCTTATGGCCTCTTATGTGAGTGTGGCTGAGGTCCACTCAAGTTGGTGTAAGCCCATATTGCATTGTGTATGCCATTTTATTCCATAGCATTGTGTATGCTAGGTTGTATGTTAGCGCATTGTGTATGCCATGTTACCTCGTGCATCGTGTATGCCATTTCATAGCATTTTGCATGTTAGGTTGTATCTTAGTTGCATTTCATGCATGTCATGCATATTGCACTGTGTTCGGGATAGGAGTTAGCGAGCACGAGAAGCAGGCGTTCGTACTCGAGTGACGGAGCGTGTCTCAATTCGATCCGCAAACACTCCAGATTATCCATGATGGAGTTCGGTTTTAGTTGAGTTTTCATGTGCATTCATTCCATATTGAGTTGTGCAATTCGACTCCTCGGCCATCATGTATCGAGATGCGTGATTGGTGGCACGAGGATCAAGGCATGCATACATTTGTGGAAATACATTGCCATGCCCCTTTCCTGCTCTCTGTTGTAGCAAAACAAGAATCGGCTGACCTTAGAGCTTGCACGCATTCCAAGAATAAGTGCAAGCGAGGCTAAGCGGGGCATCGCCATGGATTTTCAGCGCAAAGAACAACTGGACATGCATCATTCATCATCTGGAGAAGAGTCAAGGCAGTCCCTGGCTTGCATGCCAATTTAAAGTTTTCCTAGTTAATTTTGTTAATTAATTAGGAATTTGTACATATTTTGGACTGTATTATTTATTTGGACTGTACTATTCGGGACTGTATATTATTTATTCGGACCCTCTGTGCGAGGGCATAATTGTAATAAGTGTGCGTGTGTGTGATGTATGTCTTCCAACCCCACGTCTTTCTTCCCTTTTATTTACCCTCTTATGATGGTTAGATTAGGGCATGTTTCAATTAGCATACAGTACGATAGCATGTTGCATTCATTCATCTGTTTTGCATGCACCGGGCTCGGCGCATCATACTAACTGCATTTGTATTTCAATTCCAAGTTGAATACATGATAGCTGTTGCATCTCATATGCCACGTTTAAAATAGCCGAGCCTGCTATAGTTGCATTTTTGCATGTGTTGCATTAGGCATTTCTGTATAATTAGGATCATGCATGGATTTCTAATTAGCTTCTGTTTTGGCTTGGAGTACTCGGTGAGTTTTATGCTTTAGTATCCTTGCATGCGTGTGAGTGCTGCCATGAATAGCATGCTTACCATGAGGCTATTTGCTTATGTGATATAACTGCCTGAATGCCTGTGGGTGAAGGTTGGGTTATTTGGATTGGAACAAATCATCAACTGTGAGTTTTAAGCCCACTAGATAGTGGCAAAATCATGTTTTCTAAGCCCACCCGAGGGTGGCAAATCCACGTCTTAGCCTACTTGCGAGTAGCACCATCAAACCATTTTTCAAAACAAACATGAAATGTCTTGTTCCAATTCAGGCGATTCAGTTTATACTTATATGCCGTGCGCATCACATAGTAAACCTAGGCTAAAAACCGGAATAAGAACACACAATGTTTTCAAAACTTGATATCATGGTTAGTAGAGGCGAGATCTTTGATCGAGGCGGCGAAGTGCTCACAGTGACCTTCAATCGTACCCAAGTTCGAGCGAGGCAACTTTGGTGATGGCGGACCGCGTGGCCTTATACAGCAGTCGGGGTTTCCTAAATTTCCCAAAAATAAAATATTTAGGTGGCGACTCACATGTCGGCAAAGCAGTCCATGTGTGACACTTCTTTCAAAGAAATGTGTCTAGTCAAAACGATTTGCAGGATTTGGAGTCTTTGGTTCAGATCAAGAACCGTGACAAAATTCGAGTCCGGTACATGCGAGGTCCCCATGAGCTTATTCTGACCTCAAATGGTGCCGTCCTAATACTAGTTTGGTAACTATTGTTGTAAACAAACTCAATCAATGGTAAGTGTCTTTCCCCAGGCCCCTTAAAATCAAGGACACAAGCTCTAAGCATGTCCGCCAAAATCTGAATGGTACGTTTCGACTGTCTATCGGTTTGAGGATAATAAGCGGTTCAAAGAGTCAACTTAGTTTCCAATGCCTCTTGAAGGCTTTGCCATAAACCGGGCAATAAAACAAGGATCCTTATCCGACACAATAGTCACAGGGACTCCATGAAGTCGAACTATCTCTCTAATGTACAATTCTGCCAAGCGTTCAACTGAGTCGCTGGTGCACATTGGAATGAAATGGGTAGACTTAGTCAACCTATCAACAATCACCCAAATGACGTCATTGCCTCGGAGTGTTCTAGGAAGCCCAACTACAAAATCCATGGTAACACGCTCTCATTTCCACTTGGCTATCGGTAAGGGTTGTAATAAACCCGCTGGTCTTTGGTGTTCGGCCTTCACTTGTTGACAAGTAAAGCACTTCGATACAAAAAAAGCGACATCCCGTTTCATACCCCTCCACCAAAACTGACGACTAAGATCATGATACATTTAAGTGCCTCCCGGATGTACCGTAAGGCATGAGTGATGGAACTCCTGAAGTACTTCCTCTCTACAAGATTCTGGTTCAAACAAACGATCTAGGTAACGTACACTCAAATCCGAGTGAATGTTCAAACCTTTCTCTCCCTTCCCATTGGAAATCTTAACACGGATTGATTCCACATTACGGTCTCCTCATTATGCCTCTACGACCTTACTAACCAAGGTAGGTTGAGCATTCAAAGTAAACAAGGTAGCACTCTCTCTGGACTCACCCAAGTGCAAATCAAACTTGCCAATAACATCTAGCATAACCCATTCCCGAATGGCCACACTTGCCAAACTACTTACAGATTTTTTATTCAAAGCATCGGCTACCACATTGGCCTTCCTCAGATGATAGTGTAACTCAAAGTCATAATCCTCCATAAATTTCATCCACCTCCGTTGTCGTAAATTCAAGTCTTTTTGAGAAAAAAAATACTTTAGACTCTTATGATCGGAGAAAACCTCAAACTTCTCACCACACAAGTAATGCCTCCAAATTTTCAAGGCAAAAATTACTACCGCTAATTCTAAATAATGGGTGGGGTAATTATTCTCATGAGTTTTCAATTGTCGTGATCCGTAGGCCACAACTTTTCCCTCTTGCATCAAGACACAACCAAGTCTATCCCCGGACGCATCACAATAGACGGTGTAATTCAAACCCCTTTCCGGAATTATCAAGACCGGTGTTGTAGTCAATCTAGTCTTAAGTTCTTGGAAAGAATTTTCACAAGCCTCACTCCACACAAACTTGATACCCTTCCTAGTCAACTTAGTCAAAGGTATAGCTAGTCTAGAGAAGTCCCTTACAAAGCGTCGATAGTACCTTACTAACCACAAGAAACTTCGGATCTCAAAAACATTCTTGGGTTGTTCCCAATCCTGTACCGCGTCTATCTTTGAGGAGTCTACAGTCACTCATTCACTAGACACTACATGCCCAAAAAATTTCACCTCGGTGAGCCAAAACTCGCACTTATCAAATTTGGCATACAAACGGTGCTCCTTAAGCAATTCAAGCACTACCCGTAAGTAAGCCTCATGTTCCTTCTCGGAGGTTGAATAAATTAAGATGTCGTCCACGAAGACGACCACAAAAAGGTCCAAGTATTCTCGGAAGATTCGGTTCATCAAATCCATAAAGGAAGCCGGTGCATTAGTCAACCCAAAAGGCATTACAAGGAATTCATAGTGGCCATAACGCGTACGAAAGGCCGTTTTCTGGATGTCCTCCTCCCGGACTCTCAATTGATGATACCCCGACCTCAAATCTATCTTTGATAAGTAACGAGACCCTCTAAGTTAGTCAAATAGATCATCTATTCTGGGTAGAGGATACTTGTTCTTAATGGTAACCCGATTCAACTTGCGGTAATCAATACACAACCGCAATGACCCATCCTTCTTCTTCACAAAGAGAGTCGGTGCTCTCCAAGGCAATGTACTAGGGTGAATGAAGCCCTTGTTTAAAAGTTCTTGGAGTTGAATCTTCAACTCATGCAATTCGGCTGATGCAAATCTATATGGTGCCATGGAAATCAATGTCGTGCCAGGCACTAAGTCAATGGAGAACTCTACCTCCTGGTGGGGTGGCAAACTAATAAGATTCTCAAGAAAGACATCCGAGTATTCACAAACTACCCTTGGCAATTTAACACGGGCCCCGTCACTCTCACTATTCAAAAGAGTTGCAAGAAGGCCACTAAGCTTGCTCTTACTATGAGGGTCAAAGACTAATGACAAGACCCTATCAACTCGGTTCCCCAGAAAGTAAAAAAAATCACCACATGAGGTGTAAACTATAACTCTCTGACGGTAACAATCTATCACAGCTCGATACGAACATAACCAGTCTATGCCTAGAATGACATCAAAACTCGACATGTCTAGTAACACAAAAGCAAATGGAAGTCGACACCCGACGACTTCTATCTCACAATCATGGCACCCCCGGTCTAAATCAATCATACCCCTAAGAGGTGACTCTACTCTGAGCGGAGACGCTAACTGTGCCACATCTAACCCCAATGCAAAAACAAATGCAATAGATATAAATGAATGAGACGCACCCATGTCTATCAACACATTAGCCAAAGTATTACATACAACAAAAATACCTCTCATAATTGATGATCCCGGTAAATGCTCTGGCTCGGTAACAACATACACACGTCCATGTGGCCCCTGATGAACTTGCTCCTCTCTCGGAGCATAGGCTTGGTGCACCGACTGAGCCGAAGCGGCTTCTTGGTTAACTCGTGAGGTCTGAACTGAGTGAGCCTGTTGGTGGCCCTAAGTCTGCCTCGACCCTGATGCGCCAGATGTGCCTCTCAACTGTGGGCAAGTCTTCTTTATGTGCCCCACCTGACTACACTGAAAACAATTAAACCCTTGACCTCCATTCTGGGACTGAGATTGACCTTGAGATCGATTAGGTGGCAGTGGTGGTAACATCAACTGTCATCCTCCCTTCTGTGGGTATGCAAAGGCTTTGTGACCCGGTTGGCCACACTTAAAACAAGAAAAGCCACTCTGTGTACTCTTTCCCGGGCCCGAACTAGACAAAGGAAAGGTAGACCTAGGCTGTTGAGATTGGGACTGGGATGAGGAGTTGCCTCTACTCCTCTTATTCTGCTTATAGTCTCCCTGTGGTTCTTGGTCCTTAGACCTCGAACCCTAAACTCTCTCATCCTCAACCTGCACTGTAGTCTCTACATGTGCCGCCGCCTCCACAAGACGGTCATAGTTTCGAATCATGTTTCCGACAACTTTGTACAAGATCTTGGTTCTCAATTTCTTCTCAAACTCGATACAACGAAGCTCTTCCGTTGCCACCAACTCTGGTACAAACCGGGACAGACTAGAAAAAGTCGCCTCAAACTCAGCCACGAACATGTAATTTTGTTTGAGGTCTAGAAACTCTTGCCTCAATCTCTCCCTAGCAATGGGAGGTAAGTACTTATCTTGGAAAGCAATCACAAATGCTTCCCATGTCGGTTCCACACTAACCTTGGCATACTTCCACCATTGACCCACATCTCCTTTTAAGTAGTAACTCACTAGAGTCACCCTTAGCTCACCCTCTTCTATGTGAAGTATCTCAAATGTCTTCACTGTTTGTTCGAGCCACTCGTCCGCTTTCTTAGGCTCAGGGCCACCAAGGAACTCATCCGGCTTGGCCCGCAAAAACTCTCTAGTAAGGAAACTAGACCTTGCCTTAACGGTGTTCTCTTGGGCTTGGTTCTTAGCCCTCAACGTGTTCATAGCCCTTGTTATTTCTAGGGCTAGGGTCCTCATTGCAGTTTGACCTACTCGTTCCACTTGTTCGGCCACATTAGCTTGGCTTGACTCTTCTTTTTGTACCGGGACCTCATGGGCCGGTACCTCATGCATACCCCGGCAAGCCCCACCACGTCCCCCGCCTCTACCACCATGGGTTTGACCTCTTCCTGACATCCTATAAATGACAATAAAATTAATTTAGCACACTAACCCACACATGCCCGCTACTTGCCTTACACGTTTGATCACAATAATTCTATATATTTCTCTACCGTATAGACATTTTAAGTTCATTGCACATAAGCACTTAGTCATGTAAACACATACGGATCATTCTTTTATGATGAAGTTCATCCCACGAAAAACCAAGAATTCTTAGTAGAACGAGTATTGATCAAGTACCCTTCTAAGAAGACCTCAAGGAATTTAACAGATACAAACAACATCCCAAAAGTTCAATCCCATACCCATATAGTCACATAAACATGTTATCACATAGTCACAAAATGCATAACATCTTCCTATAGTGTTCCATGAACCCATTGTGGTAAAACATCCACTTCCCACGAGCTCCAAGTATTCGAACTCGGTAGCTCTGATACCAAGTTGTAATGCCCAAATTTTTATACCCAAAAGATAATACAATAACCATGGTTCTTTAAAGTAAAACTAAAAATAAATCTCCACACTTGCATTACATGATACAAATAGTACTCAAGCGATAATACATTCACTTCAAATCAAAATAACATAAACAAATAGACACCCCCAAGTGTCTACAAGTTTCCAAGGCTTAGGCCTGGTTACACAAAATGGTTATTCAAACCCACACAAATACAGCCCTTGGCTTACAAACAGAGTTACAGCAAAATAAGAGCCTTGTACTCTCAACACATATTTCCTCGCCTTTAGTTAGGCGGAATCACCACATCTTTTTTTGCACAAAAATCCTATAGGGTGAGCATAAAGCCCAGTAGGAAATTCTTAACAAAATATATACATTTTATATAAGTCTCAAGAGATGAATGCACATGCCATGCTATGTCTTTTTGCAAATAAATCATATCTTCATCTTTTGAAAACCATCATGCTCAATGATGCCATGAAATGTCCATTGTTCAAAACTTAACAATTTAATTTAGGGGCAGTAAATACAACTCTGGTAATCCTTAGGTCGGTGTCTGCAAGTAGACTATACGAATACTACCAAATTGTCATTTTTACCGGTATTAACCGGAAGGCTCGACACCAATTTGCGTGGGTTTTCGATCTTTCACCCCGGACTCTCAAGCCAACTTATTCAATATCACCTACACCACCTATCAAGACTTATCAACGTATTTACCTCAAAACCATTCCATAAAAACTTATTTCTCAACATTCTTTTCTCAATGTAAGTTTTTAAATCAACTTTCAAAATTTAATGTAATCAAATGAATTGATATGCCAATTTCACAAGATGAATATAAATATTTTTATTCCAATTCATCATTGAAGGAATAACACAATTCCCTCTTCTCAAGTATCGTCAACAATTAGTCATTTCAAGACTATTTCAACATTTTGAACAATAATTTCCAAAATTAACAACAATTCTCATATTCCATAAAATTCATCAATTATATAAATATAAATAAGAAATTTTCCAAACATCCATTTATTTTGACACACAAAATAAATATAACAATATCATTCATGAATTTTCAATCTCTTTTAAAAATCCCCAATTTCTAGGTTTTGTCACCAAAATTGTACAACTCAAATCTTTTGAAAGAAAACTTTCCAAAATCATCTTTTCTTCAATCAACGAAGATCAAACCCATAAGATCATTTTAAAAGAACAAGAGACAAACCCACTTTCAAAATCACTTAACTTCTTGAATCAACAATCAATTTTCAAAACTATCAAAGGATGATTTCGAAAATCATCTAGATCTTGCAAATATATATATATATATATATATAACTCTAAGAAAATCCCTACCTCAAGTACTGAAGAAGAATTGAGATGAAATCCCAAAATCAATGATGCGTAAACTCGATCTTCACCACACACAACGAAGCCCTCGAGATGATAACCAACTTTGGTGAAGAACTTAGGTCTAAATCCCAATGGATTTGGAGAAATCAAAGAGAGAAGATGACTTCTAGAGAGAGAAGTTCCAGATCTGGAATTCTGGAGAGTTTTAGAGAGAGAGGGAGAGGACTGAAAAAGTGATATGAAATATCATATTCACGAACTGATATAACATGGTCCGCTCGAGCGTAGAAAGCCCCACTCGAGCGTCAAATACACTTCCTCAGTACTTTTGCAGACAGGTCAAACTTCTGGAACCCAACATTCTCCGCTCGAGCGCATAAACGGCCGCTCGAGAGAACATGCAACTTCAAATGCATTTTGCATTTTTGCTTCGGGGGCATTGCCCCGAACCCGCCAATAGGCGCTACCCCCTGGACCCCGCGAGCTAATCGGGCAGCTCAATCCCCGACATACTCAGCGAAGTAGCAAAACATGAAAGAATTAACTTCTGATACAACTCTGCAAGACACAATTCGAGTTGTATTCGCATCTAAAGATTTAGAGACATTACCTGTTCCAAACACACCGCTACAACCCGATAACCAAAATAAAGGAAATGCATGGAAACTAAGATACGTAACACCGTTCAAAACCATACCAACCCGAGCCCGGAACACCACAAAGAAAAAGGTCAAAACCGGGATCGCTACATAAATTCTTTCTTAAAAAAACACACATCAAAAAAAATTAAGAAAACAAACAAACAAATTTTTAAAAAACTAAAAATCCAAATTTCTTAGAACACTTACTTTTAAAGAGATTTGATATACACAAGGAAAAATAAACAGTTACACTGAAACAAATTTGATAAAAAAAAAAATTAAGAAAACAAACAAACAACTTTTTAACAAACTACAAACCTAAGACACTTATACTATCAAAGAGATTTTAATATTAAAAAAATAAATAAATAAATAAACAAAAAAAGCTGATTTTTTCTTTTTTAAAAGAACAAAATTTAAGATATTACTGTATTATTTCTTATACTCTACTTTCTTTTTTTTTTCTTTTTTTTTTTCCTTCCCATTGAACTTGATAGCATAATGGAGGTTTTCAATGAATAAAATAAAAAGTATAATTAACAAATATTAAACTTACAGCATAGGATAAGCAGTAGTAGATATATGCTTTGCATAACCACTTCACCAATTTGCAACTTAACGATATGATTGCAATGTTTTTGAATAGAAAAGTGATATTTTACTATAAATAGAGAGAAGTGAAGATGGTGAAAGTGAATTGAAACTGTATAATAAATTAATTTTTTTTAGGTAGGAACTGCACAACGTTTTACAAAGAGGAAGAAATAAAAAATAAATAAATAAATAAATGATGAAAGTAATTATGGAAGAAAAGAAGTCTAGAGTATTATGGAACTATTGGGCTGGAGAAGGTGTTTAGTGGAAAGAGCATAAGTGCTTCATTTTTAAATTATTTTTTTAATCTATATTTCACGTGGCATAAAGCTTTAGAACAATTAAGTTTAAAAATAATAACCCAAAAAAAAAAAAAATAGATATAAAAAATGTCAAATAAAAAACACCAACAATCTACCCGAAGATTGTAAAAAGTTATTGGATGGTCCAAAATCAAGATCATTGTGATTAGTTGGTGGTCCAATGAATTGACAGTATTGGCCTTATTTGGAAAGTTAGCTATTTAGTTTTTTGACTATTTTAATTTGACTAAAATAATTATGTTTGGGAAGTTGATTGGTCTTTTTTTAAATAATTGATTTGATGATTGTGAGAGAAAAAATAAAATAATTATGGATTATATGTGACATTTTATTTTGTTAACTATTTTAATCTATTTTGTCTTTTAATGAACCATTTTAGCTCAATCCTTCTCCCCAAAAAATGACTATTTTGCACAATTCCTTTGTTAGAAAATGAAATATGTTCACAAGATTATGTGCTAAGTGAGCAGATACTCAATCACCAAATGTTCCAAAACACTCGATAATTTCTTTCCTCTTTGTGCCTAATTTCACAAACTTTCTCTGAGGGCCACATCAAGTCAACCTTTCCATCCATCGTGCCTGTTAGGTTTTTGTAATTGACAATTTTATTTGACAAAATTTTGTTCAGTTGTAATTTTATTCGCTTTTATGTTTCAGAGAGGATGTGAGTGTTTACATATGAATCCAACCCAAATTGCGCCTATGCAGAGTAGTTTGTGATCTTAATCCTTTCATGTTTGCCACTTCGCCGACTAAGTATGAGAATCGAGGGGCAGTGGCCCCAAAGCAAAAGGCAAAAATGCAGTCGAAATTATTTTACCGCTCGAGCGGCCATTTGTGCGCTCGACAAAGAAAAAGATCATCTAGTACTTTTGCAGAGCATATAAACTTCTAGGAAGAAAGTTTTATCGCTCAAACGGTGAAAGTTGCGCTTGAGTAATCAGTCTATATGTTTCGCACCGTTTTAGTCACACTGCTTGAGCGGTGAAATGTCTTCGGCGGTCTTCGCGATCGATTTACTATAAAGTGCACTGTTTGCTCCTTTTAGGGTTTGAACTGTCCAAATTTTTGGAGAGGAAGAAAAAAAAAAGTGTTTTTTATTAGAGGGTGTTTTTATATAAGTTTCCTTGATGTATAGAAGGTGATCTATTAATCAGCAATTACAAATTGTCAAACATCAGCGGTTGTTCTTATTCTTTTATTCACAAAGAGGAAAGGGTTTTCAATGGATTCCAAGGAACTTATGCTTGAAGTTTTGGTGGATTTGGAGTGGCTTATAAAGTCGTGGATTCGACATTAACGTTGGGCAAGACAATTCCGAAGTGAAGATGGTGGTAGAAGAGGCACATAGGGTACACATGTGTAATGTCTTGTTTTTTTTTTTAGTAGCTTATTTTGTGGCTTTAGCATGTGATTTTCTCATCACAATTGAAGGCATTCAATTGTGATTTTTTACTTTTAATTTGTTGTGTCGATTCGTCTTTGATTGTTTGATTGAAATTGTTATTTATTGTTTGGTTATTTTAGATTTTTCAGTGCCTAATGCAGAGAAACTTTCCACGAACACAGAATCCATACACACCAAAGACTTTTCCTTCCACCCATGGTTGAAGAGAACCAAGGAGTCTCAGACTTTTTCTTCCACCCATGGTTTAGGTTCAAGTGATTGGATTTCCATCACATAAGAATTCAGAATAGATGGGAATTTCTATTCATATAGCAGCCGTAGGGCCACTGGATTTAAAGCTGTGTTTGGATAAAAAATTTGAGAAAAAATTTGTAAAATTAAAATTATTTATCTAAACATGTCCAAATATAAGAGTCTACAGAGAAAGGGATAAACTGCATTGTACTCCCATTACAACATATAAAAATTTTAAGAATCAAATTTTTTTGTTTCTAAACATAAAAATTTTGTTGCAAAAAAATTATTTATAGTCAATAATCAAAAGATTGTGAGAGACATCTTCCTTTTCTTCTTAATCATCTGTTTATTTCCTCCAAAAATATTTTATCAATAAAAAACCCTTAAATATCAAATTATTTTTAAAAAATAATCTTCTTATATTTTTTTTTTTATAAAATTAATATGCTAATAATTGTATCAGTGAGAGAAGGGATAGGCTGATGGTGATAGTTGTAGTAGTGGTGGTGGGGTGGTAGAGGTGGAGTTTGTGGTGGTGACAATAGTGGTAGTGATGGTGGTGGTGGTGATAATGTGGTGTAGTCACTGCAAGGTTTGAAATACAAAAATATAGTGAGAATCACTCTTTAGGAATAAAATATTTTTGTTAGTGAAAGTGTCATCAGTATATTTTTAGTGACGAAATTTGAACATTAGTGACGCATCATTATAATTTTGAGATCAAAATTTTTGTTTGTATTTTATTTTTGCGGTTATCCTTGCTATAACAAATATTGGTTTCTAAATATTTTTTGTAACTAAAATTTCATTTTTAGGGATAAAAAACTTTAGTTACTAAAACTCTTATATATTTGATAAGGCTTTGGTTCAAATTATTATTATTATAATTATTTTTTAACATTTCAGAAGTGTAGAACATTTGTCACACAAACAAATTTGTTTTCCATTGATTTTTGTTTCTGAAAAATCAAAATGTCAAAAATGCATTTTTTATCAAAAAAATCAAGCATTAATTTTGGAAATTTTCTTGCGTCAATTGAAGAATCGTGTTCTACAAGTTGATGGCCTCGAGTTGTGATTGTCTCTGGGCCATGAAAATGGACGGGACATTGCAGTTTAAATTTTGTGAGCTTATTCCATGATTATTTTGGTGATACGAATCATTTATTTTATAAGGTTTATTGAGTAAATCACTAATGTAAAAAATATCTGATTAATCAGATATTCATAACCAATTGATCATGTCACACAACTATACAAAAATAAATAAATATACGTTAATAAACTCACTCAAATTGAACAATTTAAATTACCAAAACAAGACCACAAAATATAAACGTCACCCTTTCACTTCGATGGCCTCATACCGTGTGTGAAGTGTTCACCATATGCCGTGTATTTTTGGGCATTGTTATTTAATAATTTCTACAGGTTTACTCAAGACTCATCTTTACCAATTGGATTAGGATTAATCTTCTCAAGGTATCCTAACTTATCAAACTTAGGAATCAATCTTATACTAAGACTTTAGTCATTCGCCAAACATGTTGGACGACGTTGTGAACATTATCCACACCTCGGCCACTCACACTCCGTCATGTGACACTTTGGCGCAAAGCTTAATTATGTGGATAAGTCGAAAATTATGTGCCCACAAAACCAGATTAAGATGAGGTTTTGAGCTCATTTAATATCAAGTTTACAATTCAACAGCTTACATGCAAACAAAATATAATAATATTAATAATAATAAAAAATTCTAGGAGCCACAGGACAGGCCCACAACGTTTACTTATACCAGGTCACTGAAAAGCAGTCCTTGAATCAGTGGCCCACATGAACTATATTTCCATGGAAATTAAATTCTCACAGGAAACAAATGGAATATATTTCCACGGATTTTAAATTCTTATATTGTCGTATTATATACATACAAGTTGAAGTGTTCAACTCGACCAAAACAAAAAAATTGTGACTCCTACAGCTGCTATAAGTACAAATGTAAATGCACATCTAAATGAAAAATTGTGAAAGTATATGGTAGAATAATCATATAATAAGTGCATAGAAGTGCTTTCCAATTGTTAAAAAATTTTAAAAAAATTAAACCAAAAAAAAAAAAAAAACTAAATATAAACACCTACAATCCACTCCCAGATTGAGAAAAGTTAAAAACCAAAGGTCAGTTGATACTCAATAGCATTGTGATTAGTGTTAGGGAAAATATATGATTCTCCACAAGTAAATCAATCAATGGGAATAAAAATTAATGCGGAAAAATTAAATAAAAAACAACACAAAATTTTTTTACGTGGTTCCTTCAATGTAAGGTACGTCCACAGGATTGAAATCCAATTCCACTATTAACCAAATAAGTTTTCAAACGATTACAAACGAGACACGAATGGTCTTACAAACCACCCTTAGGTGAATTCCAAATAATCACAAATAAATAAGAGAAAAGACCTCACCAAATAGATGAACCAAAGTCTTCGAAGCCAGAGTTGTAAAAGACCCAAAATAATACTCCAAATCAACCCACACAAAGCAGTCGAATATTCACACCAACAATAGCCGAAAATCAATAACTGATTCCTCCAAATTTCACCTAAGCACTATCTCACAAATCAATTGATCAAAAAGTGCTGCTGCTTCACAAGCAAAAAAACGGCTGCCTTTTTTTTTATTCTCACCCACTGGAAAAACAAACAGTACCAATATATACATGGTAAACTTGTGGGCTTTTTTATCAAACCTATTTGTTACCAAACTGAATTAGGTCTCTAAAAATTAGATATAATATATATATATAATATAATATACCCAAACCAAACCAAATTAGAATGCTTTTAACAAACCAATCGAGTCCCACACTCCAATAAGGAGGTATACCCAACAATTCTCCCCCTACCGACTTAGGTGGAGATATCAACCATATCCGTCAAAGTTCGATACTTCAAATGTTTGTTCCTCGACAAAGTCTTAGTCAACATATCCGAAATATTATCATCTGTGTGAACCTTTTCGAGTTGCAACAATTTCGAATCTAACACATTATGAATCCAGTGGTATCTCACATCAATGTGTTTCGATCTCGAATGAAAAGTAGAATTTTTATTCAAATGAATAGCACTTTGACTATCACAAAAAGCACATATTTTTCTTGCTTCAAACCCAACTCTTGCAAAAATTTCTTCAACCATAACTCTTCTTTGCAAGCTTCCGTAATGACAATAAATTCAGCTTCGGTAGTTGAGAGAGCAACACATTTTTGTAATTTAAATTGCCATGCCACAGCTCCCTCTGCAAAAGTCATCAAATACCCCGAAGCAGATTTCTTATAATCAACATCACCGGCCATGTCAGAATCCGTGAACCCATCAAGCATCGGCTTACCATCCCCAAAACACAAATACACCTTCGAAGTCCCTCGAAGATACCTTAGAATCTATTTTACCACTGTCCAATGTTCTTTACCCGGATTAGAGAGAAAACGACTCACCACACCAACGGCGTAAGCAATATCTGGCCTTGTACAAACCATGGCATACATTAAAGAACCAACTGCTGAAGCATAAGGAATTTTCTGCATCTCTTCCTTATCTTTTTCACTTGTAGGACATTGATTCGAACTAAGCTTGAAGTGACCCGCAAGTGAACAACCAACTGGCTTTGCTTTATCCATGTTGAATCTCTCAAGACCCTTCTCAATGTAGCTTTCTTGAGACAATCAAATCAATCCCTCTTTGCGATCACGAACAATTTTCATACCAAGTATTTGTTTTGCCAGTTCCAAATCTTTCATAGCAAAAGATATACTCAGCTCCAACTTCAACTTGTTAATCATGGTAGAATCTTGACTCACAATTAATATGTCATCAACATAAAGCAAAAGAATAATAAATTTACCATCTAAGAAATTTTTCACAAACACACAATGGTCCGAAGTGGTTTTAGAAAAACCATTATTCATCATGAAAGAGTCAAATTTTTTGTACCATTGTCGCGGGGCTTGCTTGAGGCCACACAAACTTTTCTTAAATTTGCAAACAAATTTCTCTTTCCCTTTCTCCACAAAACCTTCTGGTTGCTCCATGTAAATTTCTTCTTCAAGGTCACCATGAAGAAATGCGGTCTTCACATCAAGTTGCTCAACTTCAAGGTTCATACTTGCAGCTATGCCAAGTACAACCCGAATAGAAGACATTTTTACAACCGGCGAAAAAATCTTATCAAAGTCAATACCTTTCTTTTGCCCAAAGCCTTTCACAACAAGACATGCTTTGTATATCAGATTCTTGCTATCATTCTTTAATTTGGAAACCCACTTATTTTTCAGAATTTTCCTCCCTTTAGGCAACTTCACTAAATCATAAGTGTGATTTTCAAGTAAAGAATTCATCTCCTCTTTAATTGCCTTTTTTCAATCATCTTTCTTTGTATGCTCAATTGCTTCTTAGTAGCTCTCAGGCTCCCCTTGATCAGAAATCAACACAAATTCATTGGGAGGATACTTTTTCGAAGGTTGCCTGTCCCTTGTAGATTTCCTCAACTCAAGTTGTGATGGCGGTTCTTGAGTTGGATGTTCTTCCTCAATTTCTGGCTCAACTTCATTAGGATTAACATCATCCTCTACATCTTCAATAGGTGGTTGCACATCTTCCCCATTTGCATCATCAACTAAAGATGAAGGAGATGGATCCATGTCAATGAGATCACTAGTTTTTGGCTCAAGTTGATCACCTTTGCCAAAGTCTTCAATTGTTTGGTCTTCAAGAAACACAACATCACGGCTTCGAATAACTTTCTTATCGACCGGATCCCATAATCTATACCCGAATTCATCACGCCCATAGCCAAGAAAAATACATTGTCTTGACTTACTATCAAGCTTGGACCTCTCATCTTTTGGAATGTGAACAAAAGCTCGGCAACCAAACACTCTCAAGTGCTCACAAGATACATCTTTGCAGGTCCAAACTCTTTCTGGAACATTACCATTCAAAGGATAGGAATGAGACAAATTGATCACGTCAACCACTGTCTCCATTGCCTCACCCCAAAAAGATCTTGGCAATTTAGCTTGTGAGAGCAAACACCTTGTTCTTTCCACAATGGTGCGATTCATCCTCTCGGCAACCCCATTTTGTTGAGGAGTCTTCTTAACTGTCTTTTGGTGCCAAATACCTTGGCTGCGACAATACCCATCAAATGGTCCAATGTATTCACCACCATTGTCTGATCGGATGCACTTCAATTTCTGCCCTGTTTCTCTTTCAACCATGGCCTGAAAATGCTTAAATACTTCTAGAACTTAATCTCTAGTTTTTAATAGAAAAGCCCAAACTTTCCTTGAATAATTATCAATGAAAGTAACAAAATAAAGTGCACCATTATGTATTCTAACTTTTAAAGGACCACAAACATCCGAATGAATCAACTCCAAAACATTTTCTTTTCTAAAAGCAACATTTTTATGAAAAAAAACTCAATGTTGTTTACTCGCCAAATAATGAACACAAGTTTTAAGATGTGTACCTTTCAAACCGGGTAGAAGCTCTTTCTTGAACAAAACTTGTAGCCCCTTTTCATTCATATGGCCAAGTCGCTTGTGCCACAATTCGGTAGAAATATTATCTTCAAATGCATTGACAACACCTTTACAAATTTTTCCTTGCATGGAATAAAGTGTACGAGTCTTCTTGCACTTAGCCACCACCAAAGAACCCTTTGTGAGCTTCTATATTCCATCACCAAATTTGTTGTTAAAACCTTCATCATCTAGCTTCCCAGTAGAGATCAAATTGAGACGAATGTCGAGAACATGCCTCACATCTTTAAGCAACAACTTGCAGCCCAAATTTGTTTCCAAGCAAACATCACACATGCTAATAATCTTGGACAAACCTTCATTACCCATTCGAACAGAACCATAATCTCCTTTGGTGTAGGTAGTAAAGAAATCAACTCGAGAAGTCACATGAAAAGAAACACCAAAATCAATCACCCAATTGCTTTCTTGGACCACAAAATTGATACAATCATCTTCACAAACGACCATGAGATCATCGGTAGTAATTGCTGTTGTGTCTTCTTGCTTCTTATCCACACTTTTGTCACGCCTTTTCTCTTTGTTCTTGAGCTTTCGGCCTCTCACAACGAATGCTTCCGAATGAGAGGAACTCGCTGATTTTCTTCTAGTTTCTTCATTCAACAAGCTACTAGTGACTTGGTCCATTGTGACAATTCCATTGGGCGCCGAATTACTAACTGTCACAACCAAAGTCTCCCAACTTTCGGGCAAAGAATTAAGTAGCATCAAAGCCTGCAACTCATCATCAAAAATAATTTTCATAGAAGCAAGTTGGTTAACAATACTCTTTATTTCATTCAGATGTTCCGGAATAGGGCTGCCCTCTTTATATTTTAAATTAACCAACTTACGAAAGAAAAAAGTTTTATTTGTGGCTGATTTCCTATCATAAAGGCCTTCTAATTTTTTTCATAAATCATGTACTGAACTTTCAGTAGCAACATGATGAAACACACGATCATCAATCCATTGACGGATAACACCAACGGTTTTTCGATTAAGTCTCTTTTATTCATCATCTTTCATATCATCAGGTTTGCCACTATCATCCTTAATAGGCCCATACAAATCTTTACAAAATAATAGGTCCTCCATTTTAGTTTTTCAAGTTACCCAATTGCTTCCATTGAAGCTAGACATATGACCCACATTCCCTTCCATTGATTTACACAAATAATTAAACCTAAATAAACCGTAGCTCGATACGGTTGTTAGGGAAAATATATGATTCTCCACAAGTAAATCAATCAATGGGAATAAAAACTAATACGGAAAAATTAAATCAAAAACAATACAAGAATTTTTACGTGGTTCCCTCAATGTAAGGTACGTTCACGGGATTGAAATCCGATTCCACTATTAACCAAATAAGTTTCCAAACGATTACAAACGAGACACAAATGGTTTCACAAACCACCCTTTGGTGAATTCCAAATAATTACAAATAAATAAGAGAAAATACATCATCAAATAGATGAACCAAAGTCTTCGAAACTAGAGTTGTAGAAGACCCAAAATAATACTCCAAATCAACCCACACAAAGCGTAGAATATTCACACCAACAATAGCGAAAATCAAGAAGATTCCACCAAATTTCACCTAAGCACTATCTCATCAATCAATTGATCAAAAGTCTTTCTTTCTTCTAAACAAAAAAAGCAGTGCCTTTTTTTATTCTCACCTTAGGAAAAACAAACAATACCAATATATACATGGTAAATTTGTGGGCTTTTTATCAAACTCTATTTGTTACCAAAAGTGAATTAGGTCTCTAAAAATTAGATATAATATATATAAAATATGTTATACCCAAACCAAACTAAATTAGAATGCTTTTAACAAACCAATTGGGTCCCACACTCCAATAAGGAGGTATACCCAACAATTAGTTGGTACTCCGAAAAATTGACAGTATTTTCCAAACACAACCCTTTCATCATGTTTGTTTGGACGGACTAGATAAGGGAGATTGAAATCCATCGGATTGTAATATTGGGATTCATAATCCTAAGACTATTTGGTTAGATATAATATGTATCCCATGTTTGTTTAGTCATAAGATTAGATATTAGAAAATGACTATTTGGTTGGGTAGAATATGAATCCTATGTTTATTTGGGATATTATGGAGAAGAATAAATGGTCAAATAACTATTTTATCATTTTCAATTATTTACTAAGTAATAGCAATATTAAACATATCTTTAATATTTTAATTATTTTTAGCTAGATTAAATAAAAATTTATTTTATTTTATTTTATTTTTTACACAATTAAATATTTTTAAAAAAATTAAATAAATAAAATATCAATAAAAATATATGCTATTTTTTAATTAAAATTTTAAATAAATTTATTTTTAAAAATAATAATAATTAAATAAAACATCTATTAAAATTTAAACAATGAAATTAAATAAAATATCAACAAAATTTTAAAATAAAACACCAACAAAAACACCAAGTCATGTGACACTTTGGCACAAAGCCTAATTATGTGGATAAGTCGAAAATTATGTGCCCACAAAACTAGACTAAGATGAAATTTTGAGTTCATTTAATATCAAGTTTACAATTCAACAGGGGCAAACAAATAATAATAATAATAATAATAATAAATTCTAGGAGCCACAGGACAGGCCCACAACGTTTACTTATACTATGCAGGTCACTGAAAAGCAGTCCTTGAATCAGAGGCCCACATGAATTATATTTCCATGGAAATTAAATTCTCACAGGGAACAAATGGAATATATTTCCACAGATTTTAAATTCTTGTATTGTCGTATTATATACATACAAGTTGAAGTGTTCAACTTGACCAAAACAAAAAAAAATTGTGACTCCTACAGCTGCTATAAGTACAAATGTAAATGCGCATTTAAATGAAAAATTGTGAAAGCATGGTAGAAGAATCATATAATAAATGCATAGAAGTACTTTCCAATTGTAAAAAAATTAAACCAAAAAAAAAGAAAGAAAAAATAAAAAATATAAATATAAACACCAACAATCCAATCCCAGATTGAGAAAAGTTAAAAATCAAAGGTCAGTTGATACTCAATAGCATTGTGATTAGTTGGTAGTCCGATAAATTGACAGTATTTTTCAAACACAACCCTTTTATTAGAAAAAATGAAATAAGGTCATAAGATAATGTGCTAATGAGTGAACACTTGAATCACATGAAATTTTAAAACACTTCATAATTTCTCTCCCCCCCCCCCACTCTCTCTGCCTAATAGTATAATTAATGTACTAACTAGTATGTTAACAGATGATGTGACATAATTTTAAAAGTTTTGGATATTTATAATTTGTATAATAAGTGTGATCAGTAATAATGGCATAACATTAGTTGGTACACTAGTGTGTATATTAATTGGTATATGTAGCACTACTGATATTTTGATCCCAAAAGAATAAGAGTTCATTGAATGTGAAAATTTCACATTAAAAATACAATAATAACACTTAAAAAGTAATTTTGTCCATAAACTTGTATCCTTAAAACCATAATTTGTTATAGTATATATTTATATATAATTGTTCCATTTGTAGTTTGAAAACTCACTATGGGCCATTTGCGAACATGTCAAAAAAGTTAAAAATCAGTTTTTAACTCATTTTGAATTATATCATTTTTTATTTTTTTACATAAAAAAATTAAAAAAAGTCAAAAAATTAATTTTTAACCACATTTTCAAAACACTCATAATATATATATATATATACACACGGTGGTGTTACATACACCAATTAATATACACACTAATGTACAATCTATTGAACAAATTATAAATATTCAAAATCTTTAAAATTATGTCATATCACCTGTATACTAATTAGTACATCCGCGCCGGTGCTTTGATTTTGGAAAGGGTGCAACGGCTTGCTTTTAACTTGCCCAAATTATCCTCACCAAATCAACATTTTCTCAGGCATATCAGCTTTGAGTTAATTTACCTTTCTATCCTTTTTATGTTGACAATATTACAATTTTATATTAATTGTGCATATTGTAATTTTGTTTATTTTTAAGGTTTTTGATCAAGTTTTGACAACTTTAGCTATTTAAATTTATTATTTTAGTCCTACCAACAGGAATACCTTTTTACTTTATGCATTATACAGTGATATTCACAAGTTGTATATTTTGAGGTAAAGTTATAATTGTACAGGTTAATAGTTATAAATTCACTCAGAATTAATTAAATTTTTTATTATTTAATTTTTTTTTAATTTTTAATTTATATTTGAAGAGCCACCTAAATTTTAAAGTGATATAGTTTTTGATTATCAAATGGATTTAATTGATTTTTACTTAATATATTTAGTTTTAAGTGCTAAATTAGGTTATCAAACATCACTAAACTTAGGTGTTGTTTGATAAAATTGAAAATTGAAAATTGAAAATCTAGTAGTGCAAATTGAACACCCCCTCTATCCCAAAATAATGGTCCCTTTTGGGGAATCCAACTTTTTTTTGGTAGTACAATTATTGCATTTGAAAAAAATTGATTTTCCAAAATTACCCTTTTGATAGTACATTTTTTGAGAATATCAATGTCATAATTGTACATTTATATTGTTTATTAATTTAAAAGAAGGGCAAAATAGAAAATTTATATTATTTTTGTACTTGATTTTTGAAGAGGGATTAATATTTTGGGATAATGAAAAATGGAATAAGGGACTAATATTTTGGGACGGAGGGAGTACTAAATTTTCTAAACTAAAAAACTATTTAATAAAAATACATTGCTAAAGTAAAACAAATTGTTTGATATATATGATATTAAATTTAAAATTGAATATTTTAAAAAATTATTTTCTAATTTTATATTGTGATAGTGAGTTGGTAGTGGTGGAGGCAACAATGGTAAATACAACGCCAATGATAGTGGTGGTGCAAATAGAGAGATAATAGTTGTGATGATGATAGAGGGGTAATGTAGTGGTGATGAAAATTGAGCTGCAGCAATGTAACGATGGTAGTTACCGTGAAGGTGGAATGATGTTGGTGGTTATGACGATAGTGGTAATGGTTGTGAATGTGAAAATTTGTAACAACTATTGTAGTAGTACTAGTAATGGCAGTGGTGATTGTGGTAGTAGTAGTCAAATGATTGTTGTATTTATGGTAATAATGATAATGGTAATGAAGGTGATGGTCGTGGAAGAGTGGTGGAGGTGATAGCAGTGGTGGAGGTGGAATCGTGATGGTGGTAGTGGTGGTGACAAGATGGTGGTGATAGCAGAGGTTGTGAAGTTATAATAATATATGTTGACACTAATGTACAAGTATTTATAAATTTGGTTAAAATTAAATAAGTTTTCTATTATTTAATTATTTAATTTTTTTTTTTAGCTTACATTTTCAAACCACTTAAATTTTAAGTGATTCTGTAATTTTCAAACAAGTTTAATTAATTTTCACTTAATACATTTAAATTTAAATGCTAAATCAAATTATCAAATACTTCCTTAAATAATTTAATTAATTTATATATTTTAATAAAATAGTCTCATTTGAACCTTGGACCCGTGCCAGGCACGGAGTTTTCTTCACTAGTATATATATATATACAAACCTAGCTCATCAGCTCTATCCCCAGTCATATTATATATTTGACACCAAATGGAGCAAAGAAACACTTTTCTCAGTTGGCTACTAAATACATTTATACTTTGTTTCCTTCTCTTTTTCATGAACTCTCTTGTATTGATTGTCACTCCCTTGGGCACCCCTAGGTTCATCCCCACAAATGAGACAGACCATCAGGCCCTGCTTGCAATCAAGGATCTTATTCCTGTAGATCCTCTTGGTGCCTTGAGCTCATGGAACCACTCTATCCACTTCTGCCATTGGCAAGGGGTCACATGCAGTCACCAACATCAGCGTGTGACTGCCCTAAACCTGTCATCTCTAGCATTGGCGGGTTCTGTATCTCCTCACATTGGGAACCTCACCTTCCTTCGGATTATTGATCTCCAAAACAACAGTTTTCATGGCAACGTCCCTCCAGAAATTGGTAGGTTGTTTCGTTTGAAATATTTTTCGCTTTTGAATAACTCTTTCCAAGGTGAATTTCCTACCAATTTGACTCATTGTACAAACTTAAGAGTCATGAACGTAGGTAACAACCACCTGGAAGGTAAAATTCCTATCAAGTTGGGTTCTTTGCCTAATCTCTTGCAATTGAATCTTGCTAAAAATGATCTCACTGGAACTATCCCACTTTCACTTGGAAACCTTTCATCTCTTCATAAAGTTTCTCTATCGCACAATAATCTAGTGGGAAGCATCCCCTTCCAACTTGCTCAGCTTTCGAACTTGGAGCTTCTTTCGTTGTCTTCTAACAATTTGTCTGGTATGGTTCCTACTTTGCTTTATAACATATCATCCATCACTTTCATTTCTGTATCTGACAACCTATTGCAAGGAAGCCTTCCCCCAGATTTGGGTTTGACACTTCCCAAACTACAAGGGTTTTATGTTGCTAGCAACCAATTCTTTGGGCCTATTCCCTCCTCATTAGCTAATGCTTCAGGACTCTTTGAAATTGATATTAGCACGAATTCGTTTACTCGGCCCCTACCAATGAATTTGGGAAACCTTCATAAGCTGCAAAGGTTATTTTGTTTCAGCAATAACCTAGGAGAAGGAGACAGCAAGGGCAATGAATTGACGACTTTTATCACTTCTTTATCCAATTGCTCCAATCTAGAAGCATTGGATTTGTTTTCAAATCATTTCAAAGGTTTCTTGCCCCATTCCATTTCAAATCTCTCCACCAACATCACATGGTTCACTATAGATGACAACTATTTAACTGGAAGCATACCTCCTGGGATTGGGAACCTTGTAAATTTGGGTACACTAGGACTTTTGAACAACATGCTCATAGGTAGTATTCCCGATTCTATTGGAAAACTCTCCAAGTTAGGAAGGTTGGCCCTTGACTTTAATAACATCTCTGGAGAGATTCCTTCCTCTATTGGAAACCTTACTCAGCTCTTTTCTCTTTCCTCACAAGATAATATGATAGAGGGAAGCATACCTATTTCTTTGGGCAATTGTTCCAATCTACTTGGAATTAACCTTGGATCCAATCATCTCACTGGAACTATACCTCAACAAATTTTTGGTATTTCTTACCTCATTATTATCTTCTTAAATCAAAATTACTTAACAGGTCTACTACCACTAGAAGTGGGTAATTTGAGAAATCTGGAAAAACTAAATGTATCAGAAAACAAACTATCTGGAGAAATCCCGGCCACTCTTGGTAGTTGTCAAGTTTTAGAATTCCTCTACATGAAGGGTAACCATTTCGAAGGTGTGATTCCGACATCCTTCAAACAACTAAGAGGTCTTCAGATCCTAGATGTTTCTCGCAATAACTTGTCTGGACAGATTCCAAGATTTCTAGCCGAGTTACCTTTCCTTCAAAATCTAAATCTCTCCTTCAACATGTTTGATGGTGAAGTCCCAGATAAAGGAGTTTTTAGAAATGTTAGTGGCTTCTCAATTGTTGGAAATAACAAACTTTGTGGAGGAATTAAAGCATTGCAATTGCCTGCATGTCCAACAAAAGTCTTAAAGGAAAAGAAACTAACGTTCACCCCTAGAGTAATAGCTCTAGTAGCCACTCTAAGTGGTGTTTTATTATTGGTGTGCTTGTTAGCTATTCTTTATCAAACAAGAAGGTCCAGACAACAGGCCTCTTCAACTTTGGCCTTCCAAAATCAATTTTTACAACTCTCTTATAGAGAACTTTTTCAAGCAACCAATGGGTTCTCCGCAGCCAACTTAATAGGCAAGGGAGGATATGGTTCTGTTTATAAAGGTTTTCTCAACTGTAGTGAACAAATTGTTGCTGTGAAGGTACTCAACCTTCATGAGGATGGAGCAAACAAGAGTTTCGTAGCTGAATGTGAAGCACTGAAGAACATTCGTCACCGAAATCTCGTCAAGATAATCACATCTTGCTCAACCATTGATTTTAGAGGCAATGATTTCAAGGCATTGGTCTTTGATTTCATGGAAAATGGGAGTTTAGAGAGTTGGTTACACTCAAGTCTTTTAGAACAGAAGGAACCTAAGAAATTGAACTTTGTTCAAAGGCTAAACATTGCCATTGATGTGGCCTCTGCTATGGATTATCTTCACAATCATTGTGAAATGACTTTCATTCATTGCGATTTAAAGTCAAGTAATATTCTTCTTGATGGTGATTTGTGCGCCCATGTTAGTGATTTTGGCTTGGCAAAGATTTTTTTAGCAACCACCGGAATATCTAATCATCAACAATCAAGTTCAATTGGGATTAGAGGAACGATTGGCTATGTTGCCCCAGGTAATTGTTTATATTTATTATTCTTGGTTAACAAATGTTATTTAGTTTATTTTTTAGTGTTCCTTTGTGGCAAACTAGAAACCAAGTACGAATAGAAATCTAATCACATATTAGTGATGATATAGCCCTTTGCTTTACCATGTTGTGTGTTTTGCTACCACGGCAAAATAAATCAACACTTGTCATATACTTGTGCCAACCCAACATATACAATCGACTAGTTCAAATATCAAACCAAAATTAAAAAAATTGGGCACTTCTTTCATTGTTTCATATTGCAGAGTATGGTATGGGTGGAGAGGTATCTACACAAGGTGATATGTATAGCTATGGAGTGTTACTACTGGAAATGTTCACAGGAAAAAGACCAACTAATAACATGTTTATGGGCAATGTAAACCTCCATAGCTACATAAAAATGCGTCTTCCAGAGCAAGTAATGCAGATCGTTGATCCCCATATCATATTGGAAGCGGAAGAGGAGCCAAATAGGAGGCGGCAAAGTAGTAAGACCAACATTTCTAAGCTAGAAACTTGCCTTGTACGAGTCCTTCAAATTGGCGTTGCATGTTCTGTTGAACTACCAAGTGAGAGAATGAATGCTAAAGATGTTCTTATGGAACTACACAAGATTAGAAATGTATTTTTGCAGGGTTAGGGGGCAAGGGCATCATGATGGAACAAGGAATGATGCTTAACTATAAAGCCCCACATGTGTAGCTTAATTAATTTGCTATTGCAGAAATCTCCCTCCCCCATTTGTTTTCTGAATTTGTAATTGGAAATATGTGAAATGGGTTTAGTGTGGTATTGTCACCAACATTCATAACTGGTTATGATTGCTCTATGTTATATATGCCTTCCCCATCTCATTTATATTTTTGTTTTCTACCCTCACATAATTCTATTATTAACCCAAAAGAAAAATGGGCATTGTAAGAGCTAAAAGGGCATACACACATAAAAAATTAAAACAAAATTTAAGAGAGAGAGAAGAAGAAGAAGAAGAAGAAGAAGTTTATTTCACTCTCATTAGAAATTATTTCCAACCAGTTCTGGTCCTATTATGAGGAAAACAAAAATTTACAAATAGAAAGACCAAGATCACTCATGGCATGCCAATTTGGCTTAATTCATCCCTACAACAAGATCTGAGATCGATCTATCTTTAGACATAAATTCATAAAAATTGAAACTAAACTAATAGATCACTCAGACATAGTATCCATCGCACGGATTAGGATTTATTTGGAGTCCTAGCTCAATGTAAACATAATTGTATATTTATTTTTAATGATATATTAAGTATAGTTTCATTAGTTTATTTTATTTCTCTATTTGTGTTTGGTGTTTGTGCAAAAAAAAAAAAAAAAAAAAAAAGAGGAAAATAGCAATTCAGTGGGTATTTTAAAAATTAATTACAAATTAGCAATAATGTATATAAATATTAATAATTAAAATTATAAAAAAATTTCATGAATTTGTAATAATTTTGTCAAACCTGGTGGTAATTTTCCCAACAAAAAAAATGGAGGGACAAACTAATTCATAAATTTTTGTTAACCAATTACTTACATGCGTTTAGAATCTACATTGTAGCAATAACAAAACTATTATGCAAAATTACATATTTGATTGATAAGAATTTATTAATAATATGATTTTTTATTTTGTATTAATCAAGGTTCTGAAAAGCGGTTGCGGTCACCGTAACGGTGGCGGTGATTCTTGATTCTTGAGGTGTAAAGGTCATAGTGTAGCAGTTGCGATACTTAAGCTGTGAATTTTTTTATTTTTCGCACAATTTGAAAAAAACTCACCGATACGCATATTTTTTTTCCATGATCATATTTATTGGGTTAAAAATAAATATTGATCAATTTTTGTAAATTTTTAAGTATGATCCAATATATTTCATATTTTTAAATCACTATAAACTGAGTTTTTTACATTTTATTTTAATAATTAATGACTTTATATTTTACAAAAAAATTAATCACTAACTATTATATATAAGATAAATAATGACAAAAGTAAGAGAATAAATAAGAGCCTAAATATATATATATATATACATATTTTAACCAAGCCAAATAGATAATGACCACACTTATTATTATTATTATTTTCAAACAATATATAGATAGGCACATACAAACAAAATGGTTTAGTGATAGCAGCTGAATAGAATAGCATAGATCTTATAGTTTCAACAAATCAATAACATGTTCATCTTCCCTCTTCTCTCTCTCTCTCTCTATCTCTTGCTCCTCTATTTTCTCTCTTTATCTTTCCTTTTCTCTCTATCCTTCTTCTTCCATTTTCAGTTTTTTTTTTTTGTGTTTTTGAAAAAGCAGGTTTGGAACAGATTACGTAACAGCCGTTCTGGTATTCTGAATTCTGACACTTCTGGCTACTTCTGGACACACTTGTGAATCTCAATCACACTGCAAAAGCGGCCGTAACGGGTGGCGGTAACCGCCAAAACTGTTACGTAACGGCGTTACGTAACGGTTGCGGCCGCTTTTTAAAACCTTGGTATTAATCATATAATATCATTTCACAAACAAAACGATTAAAGTAGATTTATTGAAGTGAAATTTTGATAAAAATACTGGTATTAAAAAGTAAGATTAGGTATGATGCTAACGGATACTAACGCTAAATTTGAAGAAGTTACATGTAAATCCTTGATAAGTAAATTTATTGTCCAATAGGTCCTGTGAGAATTAATCAGTGTGTTTGGTTTGAGTTTTTTAGATTAAGTTTTTTGAAAATTGAGTTTTTTAATTTTTCATATTTTTTTTGTTTTTAGTGAATATTTTTAAAATTTTAAACATTTTTTTTACTTTATTAGATGCACCTTATTTAGATGTATCTAAAAAGTAAAAAAATTGTGAAAATTATTTTAAAAAATTAAAAAATACAAAAAATATACTGAATTCTAGTATTTTTTTTTTTTGTATTTTTGCTATTTAGCGAATTTTTAAAAGGTTTTTTCACAATTTTTTTTTTAAACTTTTTAGATATATTTATGTTAGCTATGTCTAAAAAGTAAAAAAAATTGCTTAAAATATTAAAAAAATTTAGTAAAAATAAAAAAAATACGAAAAACAAGAAAGTAGAATTTTCTGAAAAGTATTTTTTGAAAAACCTAACCAAGCAAGCTGAAGGGTGTTTTTCATCAAACACTATTAAAAATGTCACTAATTGTTAATTTTCAACTGTATTTTGAAAATTGTCATAAAAATGTCACTACTTATAAATTTTAGCAACAATTCAAAAAATCATCACAAAAAATGTCACTAATTTTTTATTTTTAGTTACAGTTTAAAAAATTTATCACAAAAAAAATCAGTAATTGTAAGTTTTAGTGACAATTTATAAAAATCGAGATAAAAAAAGTCACTATTTATTAATTTTTAGTGACATATATAAAAATTGTTAGAAATTAAATTCAATTATTAGAATCATGGACAACGGGATAAATATGATAATATGTAATAATTTAATACGTGTAATTGAGGGTTTATGTTTCATAAATATACCTTATGTTTTTCTTTTGCCTTGATCCCTTGTTTCTTCCTCAATTAGGCGGTTCTCTCTCGCTCTCTCTCTCTCTCTCTACAGTTCTCTGTTCTCTCACATCGAAAGGTATAAATCTTTACCTATCTATATGTATGTTATATGAG
Source organism: Camellia lanceoleosa (assembly GCA_025200525.1). Classification (NCBI taxonomy): domain Eukaryota; kingdom Viridiplantae; phylum Streptophyta; class Magnoliopsida; order Ericales; family Theaceae; genus Camellia; species Camellia lanceoleosa. Next base: position 143,343,508 of record CM045769.1, on the reverse strand, counting down.
TGGTGATTTAAAGCAATAAATTTGAAGTTCTAAAAACACTATTAATGAGGTGGCAATATAAAAATAAAAAAATAAAACAAAATAAAGGCCAAACTATTACATCAGTGATGGAGTCCACATGATGCACATCATTAGTGGTGCCTTAGTGGTGCTAAATTAGTGGTATGAAGCATTTTTCATGTTATATATATATACTTGTAATTTATATCTGATCTGAGCTCTAAAAGTGAACTTTCATATGTTAATTTTCACTTAAAAAGCTATAAAAGTTCCCAGAATCTTGGAGATAATCATTGTCATTCGAAAATCTATTATGTAAACAACCGCACGTGTATATGTATGTATATACGCATGTGTGTATTTTCTTGTAGATTTGTAAGTTATATATGTGTATATGTATGTATGTGAGACCCTATATTTGATTTTTGTGGTTTGAAGGCATGTTGTTTGATTTGGAGGTTGTTTTAGTTTATAATTTGATCTGTTATGTTCAGGTAGGGGTGTGTAGGCAATATAATTTTGTTATTCTAATAATAAATGTTTTAAAATACCCCCAAATTGACATATCTTAACCATGATTAAGATTTACATTTTTTAACCCTAGTTTACGCACTTGGGTACACTATTTCAACCTCTTGAATCAAAACAATTGATGTTGTAGTTGTTTACTATCACTGCTGCAAATGACGGTTTTCATGGCGTTTAAAAAACGCCGCTATAGGTCTCAAAACGCCATTAAATCCTTTTGCGACGTTAATATCAAACGCCGAAGATGCGGCCGTCGCTATAACTTTATGGCGCTTTAGAAACGTCGCTATATAACTATAGGCGGCGTTTTATAAAAACGCCGCTAAAAGTTCTACTAACGGTAATATGACGTCACCATACTATTTAGCGACGTTTTTAAAACGCCGTTGTATCTTTTTAAAAAATTCAACCGTTGGTATAATATTTATAGCAACGTTTTTATAAACGCCGTGATAGCCTCTTTTTTTTTGTTTTTTAAATTGTGCTAATTTTATGTTATTAAACAAAAAAATACCTGCAATTAAATTGAAAAATACATTAAAACACATTAATAAGGTCCACTCTAATCTCTCATGTTTCAACTTCAAACTCAAATTTTTAAAAATGGGTGACAAAAGAAACACATTAAAACACAGGTTGAAGTCTAGAGACTTCAGCAATCAGAAGGTAAAAGAGTGAAATAAAATTCAAGTGAAAATTGGAGGGTGAAACACCCCCACCTCCGCCTTTGAAAAGGTAGAACAATAGCTAAGAATTGCAAAACATGCCAGCCAGAGCCCATTAAATTTTTTCCTTGATATTGAACCCATCACATTAATAAATGCACAAAATGGCATGAAATTAGTTGCAAAATCGCTTCACCGTAGGAAAAGGAAGGCAATAAGCATTACAGAACAAACCATAAGTTCAACTATACCAAGTCTCAACCAATCTTTTATTTATACCAAACAAGCCTTCACTAGTAACTTGATTTTTCACGATTGCGGGGTTGTAATTGATAGCGAGATTTAAAGTAACAAAGATCTCATGAGTGGCTAATCAACCTGCAGCCAATGATACCGCAAAAGGGTAAGAGTATATAAATTGATGTTGCTCGATGAGGATAATCTACACTCATCGTGTTTGTTTTGTTGGACTAGATTACATGGGACTACTAATAGTTACGAGAATAATGTCTAATATCATGTTTGGAATGTCCCTTGAATTAAGAGGGAATTAGTAAATTTTGTACTATCCCATATCTGTTTGAAGGAGCCTCTAAATGCATCCCACATCCCACAAAAATTGTTGGATGCCCCACTTCCCATATTTTTTGATTTACCCTAAATCAAATTACCAAAAGGAACAATACCCTAAAATAAACCCGACTATTCATACAATCAACCATAAGTGCTAACAACAGAATGAGGTTTTCATTAGACCACGGTATACAACTAAAATAAAATAAAAATAAACCGAATGCTTACCACAGCAATCCTTCCACCGCATTTCGATTACTTGAAATTTGAGTTCATGGCCACCTGAACAAAAAAGATTGTAACATATAAAATGCTGCCTCAAGAATGGAGCAGGCTAAAGAAAAAGAGTTCCAAACAGTAAAATTTCAAGAATATTATTCATATATAGGATGTAACCAGTGCTACAATGCTACCCACACCCATTTTCGCGCTCTTGAACTCCACTTAAAGGGCCATATAGCATTTTTTGTAAATGAAAATAGTTAATTAAGTGAAATTAGAGTAAGGTAACCCTAACAACAAAGAAACGTTATAATTATCAAAAGTGATTTTGTAGTATCAATTTGGATGGGGTTTTTAAACAAAACTTAAATGCTAATGCTAATAAAGAATTCTGTGTGAAACGAAGACCATCAGAATTGACCCAAAAAAAAAAAACTGGAGTTTGATTAAGCAAAATTCTCTAAATAAATAAAAATGTGATGGATAAAATTATGATGCTCAAGATACACTACAGGAAAGTGAGGATTTAACGGCGTTTAATTAACGACGTTTAGTTAAACGTCACTTTTTTGATAATTAACGGCGTTTTTAAAACGTCGCCTTTTTTGTTAGGTAAAACGACACCGTTTCGTAAATTGAAGACGTTTAAAAAACGCCTCCAAACCCTATCTCTCTTCACACCCTCTTCCCTGTCTCTCTTCACACCCTCTTCTATCTCTCTTTTATTTTGAAAACCCTATTTTGAGCACTGCCGTCTCCTTCTCACTCACTCAAATCTCTCACTCACTCTTTGCTCTCTCTCTCATTCAAATCTCTCTCGATTCTACTTCGATTCTTCTTCAGTTCGGTGATTCATCTCGGGATTGCGATTTTGAAGTTCGATTTTGAGCATAGATCGGTGATTCATCTCCGTGGATTTGGAGCTCTTAGTCTTCTTCGATCAGAGGTTAGTTGCTCTCTCTTTCTCTCACTCAAATCTCTCTCGATTCTTCTTCAGTTCAGTGATTGATATAGTGTGTTATCGTAGATTTGGGCACAATGAGATGGATGAGCCGTCTTTCACACAGTCACATATGTACAAGGTTAGCCTTATTATATATTTAGTTTTCTAGACCTTACCGCTCTTGTTAGAATTGGGGTTGCAAGCTTAATTTTTGTTACTTTCGGATTTGTTTCTGGTTATGACACTACATCTATTATTAACATCTATTTGAATTTAGTGAGTAATTTTTTTTATATTTGTGATGTGGAATGGGTGCTGATAGGTCATCCGGAATCACCCTCGACTTGAGATTTATGAAAAAACTTTTAGAATCTGGTGAGGTGATGAAGGAAGACATATCACCCTTTGAATCTGTGTGATGTGTCTGCATCCTCTATAATTGCCTTTTGTCACTCAAAAGTTAAGTTATTTTATGATGTTCTGGCGATCCTGAAGTCAAGACTAATTTTACATTCTGTCTCCTCGTATTATGTTAAATTGCCAAAGATGAGTTCTCTTTGATTGCCAAATCCAACGCATTGTTTGAAAGAGATAGTCATGATGCATTGTCCATCGCCAGGCTTTGTGCACTAAGCGCGACCTTTTATCTTTTTATTTTTATAAATATGATGTGTAAAGGAATGTTCAAATCTTTGGGAGCATGTGATCTTGTTTTCTTTGAGAACATGGTTGTGCCCTTTTTTCGAGAACTTGATCTTTGCATGCATTTTGTTGGATTGAACCGCATACATATATTGTTACATTGGGGTGTGCGCTTTTTCTTTCTTTTGCTTTTTAGTTGGGACAAGGCTGAGCTTAGTTTACATTTTTTTTTTCTTTTCTTTTTTTTGTGGTTGACTGAAGTTTTAGTTCAATTACAACAAAAAAAAAAATGGTATCAAATCAACAAAAAAAAACTAATTGAAGTTGTAGTTCAATTACAACACATCCCAATGACTAAACACTCAGCTTAGTCTACAAGCCCATTACAACACATCCCAATGACAACAAGGTCCATGTTTTGTCAAACGGAATTGTCAACACTCAACTTTACCTTAACTAAATCCTATAACATAGGTGTTTGTGTAGAACATTATTTTAGCTATTATATCAATTTGTCCTGTAACATATATTACAGATCAGATTCATTCGAGTTGAGAGTGATTAGGAAAATGATGCTCTGCTCCTTATTCACTTCTTGTTTGTCAAATGAGCTCCAAAAAGCTGAGCCTGTGGTTGGTTGAATAATGGCAAGGTGAGCCTGAAGGAGGTTGGCAACCTCACTTTAGTTCAAATCATTCTTGTTGAAATTTTCTCATTTGACTTATCAGGAGAAGAAACTGATGGACAATATTCGCCAATATCAAGTTCCACTGCAGAAGTACATGGCCATGATGGACCTTGAGGTGCCAATATCAAGTTCCACTGCAGAAGTAATTGCATTTAATGTAGCCTTTGAAAGTAATAAAAATGGATGTGGGAGATGGGAAATTTCTGTCCTTGTTGTTTATTTTATTTTATTTATTTTAAATCTTTTGTTCTTTCTAATTGCTTTGGTTTGCAGGAGAGGAATGAAAGGCTATTTTACAAGCTTCTTATTGATAATGTTGAGGAACTTCTTCCTGTTGTCTACACTCCAACTGTTGGCGAGGCTTGCCAGAAGTATGGGAGCATTTTTGAGCGCCGTCAGGGTCTTTATATTAGCTTGAAAGAGAAGTATGACTTTCTTTCAGCTATACATGTTGCCTTTTTCACACCTCACGTTAGCAGAATCCTCATGCACTAGGTCATTTTTGTAAGTAGTATGTTACTTTTGCAGAGGAAAGATTCTCGAGGTATTGAAAAAGCGGCTGAAAAAGAACATTCAAGTTATTGTCGTGTTGATGGTGAGCGAATTTTGGGACTTGGGGATCTTGGTGCCGGTGAATGTTCATTTTCCATTTTGTTTTAGTACATAGATAATTACCTTCCAAATGCATAATTATTTTTTTTGTTCATCGACCAAATGCATAATTAATTGTAAAAACCGAAGGTAGAGTATTTACATGAGCTTTTTTTGATGGTTCCTTGTTCGCATTAGTTATGGTACTAATCTAATACATATTTATCTTCTTCCTAGGTATTAATTGGAATGTGTCTCTGTCTATTAATAGGCGGGCATTTAATTCAGATGGCTGTTGTGGCAAACGCCTTTGTTAAAATGCATTTGTAGCTAATAACAAGCTTAATTTTTATCGAGGATGGGGATACTGTTGGAAAACTAGCTCAGTATCTGACATTTGGCGGAGTTAGACCTTCTTCGGTAAGTGTCACCACTAATCATATACAGTTGTAGATGCTCATTTTAGTATATCTTATTTGAAACCTTTACTTGATCGATGAAACCGTGTTAATATGTGTGTTTAATTTTCAAGATCTTGTGTCAAGAAGTAAATGCCATGCTTTAGTTGTCGACTTGACCATATAATATTGATTGGTTTTAGCGCTATCCTCTCCTTTTACCATTTTAGTAACGATCTGTTTACTTGCACATGCGGTGTTTGCCCGTAACCATTGATGTGGGGACAAACAATGAGCGATTGTTGAAAGATGAATTCTACATTGGGCTCGACAAAGGAGGGCAACTGGGAAGGTCCAATAGTTTTAGCATTTTATTGTGTTTAGTTACAAGCATTAAGATACATTATGTAATTCTCTTTATCTTGAGGCGCTTTTGTCAAATTGTATTCCGGGAATATTATGACCTTCTTCATGAATTCATGATCGCTGCCAAGGTAACTATAGTGAAAAAGTACTCATACTGGTGGATTTGCATCCTTAATCTGAAAAAATTTCGAGGCCTGATCTTGTTCTTGCAGTTCTAATGTTGGTTTGATTTGCTACCAATGCTTTCTGATTTGAAGATTTTGCAAACCACAATGCTTTTTGCTGCTAGCAAAATATAGTACTACTCATCTTGTCTTCAATGATGATATCTGGTATGTGATAATATGGTCGTCGTTCAAATAACCTTGAGGAATCCCATGTTCTTGTCTTAACTTTTTTTCCCCACTTTTGCGAGGGGACAAAGTTGTGGTTCTTGCAGGCTTGTTGCGCACTTGAAGTTACTTGGTGGATCCTTGGCGAGCAGACATTTTTATTCCTTGGTCTTTGGGGAAGTGAGACTCTAATCTGTCTTCCTTCTTTTACACTATAAACCTATTTTCCTCTAAGGGCCTTTGACGTAATTCCATCTCTTTACTCAAAAATGTCTCTCACTTCTAGTTTCTTCCAGTTGTTTTCGGCCTCTGATTCGATATAGTTTTGCATTCACTAAAAAACATGAAAAATAGGGAGAGAAACCGAAAGAAAAAAAGAAGAGTATTCTAGGGAAATGTGTGTGTTTGATCATTTCTAGCCTTACCATTTCATTCTTTACCATGTTTGTGTAGCAAAGCTACTCATCAATTATGTTCTTGAATGATGCTCGGGTAACCTTGATGCTATTACATATTAATCTTTGTGCGGCGAAGAAGGTGCCATGAGAATGATGCACTTCTTTAGTAGTGTTTAGGAGATTGCTAAATCCACAACCGTTATGGCTGCATCCAGATTCCACGACCTCCTTTCTCATGTGGGGTCCACCTATGAGAGGAACAATGTGGGTAAAGCCCAAAAGTTATGATTTTGGCGTTGGCATGGTTTTGTATTTTATCTGTTTGCATCTTGTCTTATCATATGACCGGATCAAAGTCTGGAGGTTAGAAGTATAAATTCATTGCCGACGGTACATATAAATGAACAAATAGCACCACAGAGGTTAGAAGTATGCAAAATCGACTCTTGTTTTTAATGGATTACGGTGGAAGAATGCTTTTAAAATCATATCCCAAGACAATTGCTTGTGAGGAGTCAATGGGGTTATATGCAAGTAAGGATTTTCTTATGTCGCAACAAACTGTCATCGAGAAAATATTTTGCTCCTCAGGTCCGTTGAATCTGCTAATAAGGCATTAGAGGTCGATGCCAATGTATTTCAATCGAGATTTGTTTTGATCTTTGTTTATTATTGCAATGAATTATTGATCTTTTTAGACCATGTAAATACATCATGGAGAAGAAGAAGGTTGTTATCATATTTAGTGTTTAATTCTGCAGAGAGGCAATGTCTTTAAAGCTGTTTAGTGTGAATGCTCACAAAGACTTGAGGTGCGTTATAATTTCTTCCTGTATTTCTGTTGCATCTCCTTGTTCTATTATGATCGCAAATATTATGCAATCGCTCGTGTTGTTAGGCCTATTGCAAAATCGATGGAGTTCAAACAGATGTTCTCATCAAGGAATTCTTTGCTCAAAATAGAGTTGTAAGTCAGGGGTTGCTTTTTCTAGTGATGTTCTAAATGAAGTGCTGTTGACTTCAATTGTCTGCGTACTTTTTGTACATTATGCATTTAATGGATGTAAAGTGATAGGAAGTTAACTCACTAATCTTGATTTGTTTGCTTTCTGTTCCTTCATCACCGTATCTTGTTAATCATTAGCGATCCCATTTTTTCTTTAATTCATTCTTTGGATTTCGGTATGCTTTTATATTCAAGTACATTTATGGTTATTTGCATGCTTAAATTTTGTAGTTCCATCAACTTGTTTTGCTTACTTCTATGTGACTCGCTAACCGATTCCTTGTGTATGCCTTTTTCTTTATATCCAATTTGATGATCAGAAAGTAGTTACCATATTCAGGGAAGCAAGAATAGAATTATGTTGATTGGATGCACTTTAAACTATGTCAAGGTTGATGGAAAAATAGTTGTCCATGTACATTAATGATTTTTAAGAGGCAATTTTTTCCGCCCTTTCAAGTTTCATCATTGCTAGAGCTGTAGGGATTATGAGTGTGGAGTCCCATGTTAGCCCTCCAAATATTGTAGTGGTTGAAGCTTCTATTAGGATTGTGAGTGTGGGAAGTGGTTCTTCTTGCATCATTTGACTATTTGGGACAATAATCCTTTTTATACTGGGTATGGTCTTTGTATTGAAAAACATTTGTTGAGAAGGTCATTCTTAGGACAGATAAGGTTGACAGTCGGCCTCAAGGATTTAGGGAAGAAGCTTTTCTTTATATAGCCTTCTCGACTTGAAGCCATAGTTCAATTTTAAACTGTTTGGTAAAGATCATGGGGAGGACTGAGTGGGTGTTGGTAATGGAAAAAGGGTTTTCATATCTAATAATAAATTAGGTATATTTTCATTTTCTCTTATTAATACAATGATGTGGTGGAAAATCTTGGAAAGACCATGGTACTCTTGTGGGAAATCTATCGATTTTTGTTTTTGTTTGTTTGTTTTGATTTCGATTGCAGGAGTATCTTTTTCCCATGGTGACATTGTAACTCCAAATTTAAAAAAGCATCTGCTTTACTTGGTGGTGTTCAATTGGAAAGCAATCGGCGATATGCGTTACGCTACAAAATCTATCCATGACATGGGTCCACGGTTAGTGCTTTGCATTTGAGTTTTTATTCTTTTTGAGTTAGGCTTATCGAAGTCGCCAAACTTTTCCACAATCCCTCCAAAAGTAGGAAAAATTATATTTCGACACCTTGTTGTTTGGCACCAAGTCACTTTAGCGTTGAATTCTTGACATGACACTTATCTAGTCTTTGTGAAGGTAACCGACCGTCACCTTTCTCATGGATTCAGAGAGTCTATTAGTAGAAGTTTGGGCAATGATAAAGATATGAATGCCAATTGTGATTTGTGAGAGGGAGGTTTAAGTGTCATGCTAGGCCTTTGTGAGGCGAGTTTAACTTTGAGTTGGCATAGTCAATGTGTACATATGGGCTTGCTCTTTTATTTCTTAGAGCAGATTTGTTTTACAAAGACTAGACAAGAAGAAGAATTGTAATTAAATGTGACTTTGTTTTTGTTTTTGAAATGTACTTGTCAAAGGAGGTGACCTCGCTTCTTCATTGGATCTTTGTTGATATTTTCTTTGATGGTATGCTTAATGTATTCATTGGGGTTTTGAGTTGTAATGTGTGCATCTCTAGGCGGTGTCTTTTGCTAATTTGATTTCTTGATTTGATCTTCTAGGAGATAATTTCTATGAGTGCATTCACCACGCATAAGAACTCGGAATACTCATGGGCCTGGCTGCACTTTGGCCGTGTATAGCAAGGTGAGCTTGCAAAAGGTCCTTTAATGCTATCGATTGTTAAGGTAATCTATTATATGTTTGTATTTCTAGAACTTCTACAGTTATGTGTGCATTGCACCAAAAAAATAAATAAGGCTGCAATTTTTGTTTTTGAATGTAATAATGGTGGTTTTGAGTTCGGTTTCACTGTTGACATAGACCCAAGTTACATCCAAAGCTTAATTGATCACTTGATTAAGCCTATTGCCCTCACTCGATCAAACCGGAAAGATAGAGTGGCATTTTGAGAAATAAGCGGCCTATAACTTAATATATGAAAAGACCTTTGGCGGGGTAAAAAATTGAATACAAATCCATATAGCGGGCTCCATATTCAGGATTGCTTTTGTTGCCATTTGCTTTGTGACATTTGTCACTATCTGACTGATGCACTATTTGACTGCTCATGTTTACGTGTTTTTTGAGTTAATGTTCTTGAATGTTGTTGCTTGTTCTTAAAATATTAAATATGTACCTTGGGGAAACCGTTTTTGCCTTTCATTTGAAGCAACAAGGGGTCAAAATTCAAGGAAATGAAACATGCAATTTACTTAATCGGTCATGTGACTAATTTTGGACATTTTACCTGGCAATACTTTACATTTACATTGTTACCAGATGCTTAAAAGGAAGATTACTATTGTTATTCACCCAAAAAAAAGATTACTATTGTTATTATGGTGGTACTATTGTTATTATGGTGGTTCATATTGTTATTTATTGAAATAAATGAAAAAAACCAATTTGAACCTAGACAGAGTAATCTGATCATCACATTGTCTGAGCTTGAGGGATCATTTATCAATTCACTTTTTGCAGGTGGTTCATGTTGTAAAATCAGATTCCAGACTTGCAAATAATGATGTACCTGTTGATATCCAAAGGTTGAGATGTCGTGCTCTGTGTTATTCAAAGCGGACCTCAACCTGCTACTGTAAGGACCCACATTTCATGCCTTAGTCATGCTTGCATGCAGTTATATGATTTGCCATGTTAAGATTTGCTATCATGAATTGTGCCTTGTTTTGTACGTATTTGATTTGCCTAAGTGTATGTGTATGCTTTGTTCCTCCCTTGTATTGTTTAGCCGAGGTTGTGTTAAGCCTAGATCATTTCCAAGCCGAGGTCATCCTAAGCCTGTAGCTATTTTGGAATCTCTTTGTTGACCTCCACCTTTGTCCCGGCATATTGGCCGAGATGATTATCATCTGGGCCGAGGTGTGTATCGCCGAGGCCGAGATGTGTATTATCTGGGCCGCGATGTTATCCTCGTCAAGTGATCTTGTCTTTGGAATGGTGTGACCTAGACCGAGGTGTGGCACATCTAGGCGAGTTGTGTACAACTTAGTCAAGTGTTTCCTTCCTAGCGAGATCATTGTTACCTTAGTTGCGAAGTCATTGTCCTCTGTTGCCGATGTCTTGACCCTTGCCGATGTCATTCCTTAGGAGTGTTTCTTTGGGTAGCTTGTTGAGTACGCTTTGTCAGAGTCAAGTCTTGTCAATCTGTCACCTTTTTGAGGAGAGCCAACCCGGTGACGCCACGTGTCCGAGCAGAGGGTTAAGTCAGCCGATAGAGAGAGAAACCTATCATTTGTTGTGTTTTGTTCTAAGGAAGAAGAGAGAGAAGCTCTAGGAAGAGGAGAAGTAGTTCTAGAGAGGAAGTAGAGATCCAAGCTTGATTCCTAGAGATCAAACCGTTAGATTTGTGTTCTAAGGTTAGATTCTTGATCTACTCATGTCGTTCTTTATGTTTATGTTATTGCATTGCATGATTGAACACAATTTGTAAGCCATGCATTGTTTTGAAGCTCGGTTTTAGAGAGAGAAAATGATATTCAAGTGTTCTTCAAGAAAAGTCATGTTTTGATCCGTGAGCTCATGTCAAGATTCATGTTTCCATGTTTGTTTTCATATGATCTTCAAGTATGGGTGCCCAGGTCCATGTTTTCGAACTCATGGCATGAAAACTCAGATTTTGTATAAGCAAGTTATGATTTTGGCATTCATCATATTCATGTTCTTCATGTTCATGTTCTTCATGTTCTTCACGGGTGGAAACCCAGATTTCCAGACTTCACTTCCCGAAGTGTAGTCACCGAGATCATTCTTACCTAGACCTTACACTTAGGCCAAGCATCGTATCTCACCTTGGCCTACCTTGCATGATCACTTGCATTTGTCTTGTTTGAACCTCGGCCTGCAACCGCACGCCGAAGCCGTAGTAACCACACCTCGGCCAGGAGGTGTGGGACCTCGGCATAGACCTGGTTGGTGCCCACCATGTCTCATTGACATGTAAAACAGTGTTTTGACTTCCAGCATGTTTTTCCGAGATCATTTGCATGTATGTGAGACTTGTTTTGAGATGTGCTTTCAGTAGACCTTGCCATGTGTTTGTAGGACTTGGACCTTGCCTTGATCCCGACGTCCCAAGAACTAGGTGAGTGGTATTTTTAATAAAGCTATGTTATACGTTTTGATAAAGGCTTTGCTTTGCTTTGTTTTGAAAGTATTTGTTAAGTATGAATGATTACCCTTATTTTATGTATCAAGTATAAGCTTTGTTTCGGATGACATCCTTGGAACCGTCTTTTCGTGCTAGGGGACGTTAAGCCCAAGTAGCACCCCTGTTAAGATATCGGCCACCGACGGTCTATGAACGGGTGGGTATGTTTTGCCACCGACGGTCTATGAACGGGTGGGTATGTTTTGCCACCGACGGTCTATGAACGGGTGGGTATGTTTTGCCACCGATGGTCTATGAACGGGTGGGTATGTTTTGCCACCGACGGTCTATGAACGGGTGGGTATGTTTTGCCACCGACGGTCTATGAACGGGTGGGTAGGTTTTGCTATCGACGGTCTATGAACGGATAGCCCCCACCGACGGTCTATGAACGGGTGGGTATGTCTTGCCAAGTATGATATAAGCTCAAGTGCACGTTCTGTACAAGTAATGCCAAGAATATGTTCTAATGCAAGCCATGTTGTACGTATGTTTGAATAAGCTACGCTATAAGTACATGTTTAGATACAAGTTATGCTAAGTACATGTTTTGAACAAGCTATGATATATGTATTGTTTTGACAAGACCTCGGGAATCATTCATTTAACCCCTTTATTACTTGTACCATTCACTGAGTTTCCATACTCACCCTCTCTATGTATATATGTAGGTTCCAAGCTAGAAGTCGGCTACGCCGAGGTGTGTGTTTGTGCCGATGTTTTGCGTGCATGTTAGGTCGGCATCGAGGATGTCGGCAACCATGAAGATTATGCTTTTGACTTTGTATTTCATGTGTTTTGTTTATGTCGGCTTGAGAAGCCCTTTGTTTACGATGTAATGTATATTTATAAGTTGTAAAGTTATATGTAAAGATGTATGCCATTTCATTTGACTTATGCACAGCTCTTATGGACCACTCGTATTTTAAGTTATTGCTTCCGCTCTTGTTAGCCCCATATGTATACTCTGATTGTGTGTGATCTTTGTAAGTTGGCCTTCGGTAATCCCGGATTACTGGCCATCACGGCACCATTCTACTAGGGGCAGTTTGGGGTCGTGACAGCTACACTTGAGGGCAGCATTTCACGAGCATATCGGTGATGTTATGGGTGCCTTGCGAGACTATCGAGTTGCTGTCTCTGTTGACCCAAACCATGAGATGCTGGAACTTCACAGCAGTCGAGAGCCATGAACCCCCAAAACACAAAATAGAATGAAAAAAAAAATGGGGTTTTTTTTTTTATTTAAAATTTTAAATATTGTGTCACCATTGTATATTTTGTGAGCATGTGCAATGTAATGTCCATGTTTATCTTCTTTATAATTTTTTGGTAATCAATATCATGGACTGTCCTCACCACTGTTTCTTCATACTTTTCCAAATGGCATGGATTCATCAAGAATCAACACTTAAAACTACGGTAGAGTAAGTGTTAATTTATTTAGGAATGGATCAGCTACTGTATGGATTGAACTTATTAGATTTTTTTCTTGAAGGATGTTGTATTGGGTACTATTATAGATGTAAGGGAATAGTAATCTCACAGAAATATGTCTGTACAAAGTTTTATTCATTATTGCTATTTTACAGGTATATTTTTAAAGTTAAATCTTACAAAATTAGTAGTTTAAAAAAAAAAAGGAAAAAAAAAAATCTATTGCGGCGTTTTTCAAAACGTCAATATAATTATATTTTTCAAATAATAAAAAAGCTATTACGACGTTTTTGAAGCGTCGCTGAATGCCTGTGTGACGTCATGTTACCGTTGGCTGCGACATTTAGCGGCGTTTTTATAAACGCCGCCTATACTAATTTTACGGCGTTTTTAAAGCGCCATAAACTTATAGCGACGGCCGCGTCCTCGACGTTTGGTGGTAAGCGTCACTAAATGAATTAGCGGCATTTTTCATACATATAGCGGCGTTTTTAGAACGCCGCTAAAAATCATTTTTCCAGCAGTGATAAAGACACCTATGGCAATAGATAATTATGATGATGAGGAGGAAAAAAGAGAATAAACAGTCCATTCCAAATGATAGCTTACCATCTGCACCAACTGTGATGTTGCCAAGGTCACCGGCATGGCGATTCTCATCCTCAGGAGCACCATGCAGTTTGCCAACAGGATTAAAATGTGGTCCTGCAAATTTAAATGGTCATAAGTGAGATGTTAAATTGAAACTGGTCACTATCATTTCATTTTCCAGATTCCATGGACAAAAAAGTAAAGAAGGTGAATTTGGGGTCGGGGTGAAAATTACCAGTTGACATGCAACCATTCGTTGTATCACCAAGAGCATGGATGTGAAAACCATGAAGTCCGTGTTTAAGCCCGACACGCTTCAAAGAATCGTAGTTGGACCTGAGGCATACAACAAACAAAATAATTCAATTCGCAACACAAATGGCATGCATATGCATGAACTATAATTTAATTGAATATTACCATCTCCTTCTTGAGTGAAGTGTACGGTGCCACTAACACCTTCACTGCTTCGTAACAACGATGACCTTCACCATTGTTATAGCTTGTGTGTGATCTAGAAAGTAAAAGACAAAAGATCACAGAGTTAGATCTGCATATGAAAGCGATCGTAAAAGCCAAAATACAATAGATTTTTATTGTGATGAAGGTAGATGTATAAGAGGCTAAGCCGAAGTCAAGCATAAATAGACAACCCTCTGAAAATGAAGACCAACCGCCAAAAAGTGAAGCTATACAGAGAATTTCAAACTCCATCCGAGAAATAAAAATATATAAATCCACCACAAACCACTTTTACGAGCTTCTATTTCAAAGACATTGCATTCAAATTGCCGATTTTGAAGGGGGTGTTGTTGTTTATAAAAATGGCAAGATTGCCACAAAAGAGGATGACATTCCAAATACCTAGTGAAGAGTCAGAACCACAACTTTTAGTATAGAAATGGCGATGGAGAGGACATCCAACTCCAAATAAAGAATAATTATCATGGTTAAAATGTTTAGCAATAATTCACAATTGATTATATCCTCCTTTTGAACAGAGATTTACCTCTAGTTAAAATACAAGAAAAAGAAATGAATACTTACATTGGCAAGCAAAAGTATAGTTATTAGCATATTTTCGAAGTTAAAACGAAAAGAAAAGTTGGTCCTCTAAGTTTGACCATCTCCCAAGAGTCAAGTGAAAGTCCAGCAGATATGTACATGACAAAGATGGGGTCCCTTTAAATGTAAAGTTTCCTCTTAGAAAGTATGCACCTCACAACTACCAAAACAAGATTGAAATGAGTTTTTGAAAGGCATATTAGAAATCAATGAAGCAAGATAACGAGAATCTGACTCACATATGTTAAGGAAGAACATAAATATTAAAATGTCCACACAACATGAATCATTTTAGACATCAGAATTATACAAAACCCACTACACAATCAACAAATATATAGATTGTGGCGGGCAGATGAAAATCGCTTACTTGCACGTAAAATACGCTTGTCCACCTCAATTTGTTTTCACCCATTCCTTTCACCCCCTGCCTCCTGACGCTCAAGGTGACTCCACATTTTTGTAAGTCGAGGTAATCGATTCCATTTGTGCTAATGCAACCTAAGAAAACTTGATCTTGTCGGTGTAAATGGACAACATAAACTCGAAAAACTATCTCACGTAAGAATGATAAATTTTCTCAAAAGTCGCTTCATGTGTTCTGCCCTCTCGTTGAATATATCCGGGATGAGAGCGGTCGGTCACAAACTCTAACATCTCCTCCAAAAGCCTTTTCTAAATTACGTAATTGCTCGCAAATTAGCATTATAAACATCCCTTTGTAGTGATAAAATCAAGACATGAACAAAAACTGAGAACATTCATAAGATGCAAAAGGTAGCACAAACTGAGAAAACAAGAGAAACTTTTATATGGTGTGTGGGTTGTGTCCAACAAATATGATGATAAAAAAATCAGTAAGGATGACAGATTCTATTCCAACTACAGAAGCCAGAAACATAAGAAAAAAAGGGAGCATAAGACAGGCCATGGCAACAACAAAATAACTAATCGCCTGTAATTTACACAGGCTCAAAATCTCTTGGGCTAGGTTTTCCACTTCCATTTCCTATATATTTTCTAACCCCTCAGTAAATTCAAGTTCCTAGTGTAAACATTGATCACCACCACAAACATGCTTAACCACTTTTACCATGGACCATTTCAAGTTTAAAACAATTTTCATCTCCAATTTACCATTCAGAGTTATCTATGTAAATCAAGTACCGTCAATTTACTAACTTAGCAATTCCACAGAAACAGACTCAAGTCAACATACCGACTCAAAAAGGTTTTATCCCAATTGTTTTTTTTGTTTCCTCGGATTGAATCAGTCACAAAGAAAAGCACGTAGATAAATATACTTGAAAAAGAAGAAGAAGAAGAATTAACAGAAAGATACAAAGCTGAGAAAACAAACATATAAAAAGAGTACAACTTGGATTTGGTTCTAAGGATATACACTAAGAACATATCTGAATACATTGTGATCAAGCTATGAAATGTTGCACCAAGTATAACATTATATATAACCCACACATCGAGAGTTCAAGAAATAAATTATAGATGATAAACTTACTTCAAAAATTTCATCCGATTTTCCATGGAAAAATTCTTGAGAACCGCCAAAGCATATCAATGACATAGTGCTTTGTCAAAAGAAATGAAAAGTAGTCATCAACTACAAAATACCAAAGCTCAAAGTAGCGATACTAAAAACTTCATCATAAAAGCAGATAAATAAAAAACTTAATCTCGATCATAATTTGAATTCCTTCAATTTTTTAAAACCCACGAGAAAGATACCACGCGTTAGCGAAAAGGAGTTGTTGAGGTAGCAAGATTAATGTGTCTTAATCCGGACCTGCACTATAAATTACATGCTATTCATTTCCAATTTAGTATGAGAACCAAAGAAAGGAAACAATTTTCTTTCCAATAAACGCGAGCAGAGCGAACAAGAAAAAAGAAGATCATCTAGATTGCAAGCGGATACTTGGCCCAAGCATGAAATGAGTTTTGGGGAAAAGCGCACGAGATGTGGATTTAATTGTGAAGAAACCCTAAATTGAATCTTGAAGAAACCAAGTTGACAAGCGATGATGAATAAAATTCTAAAACAATCTCCACCCAAGAGCACTGCAAGAACTTGTGTTTTCTAAATAGACAATTGAGCGAGAGGAACTAAAGCGGGGGAGAATGAAAAAGAAACAAAATGAATGTAAAGTAACTTACACTATGATAGCCACCGCATAGTATGGGCTCGAAGATCCTCAACATCAAAACCATCAAGTGATCCAGATATCGAAGTGGAACAAAAATGAAATTGGAAATTATTCACAAATTTCGTATAATTTTTGTGTTAAAAAATTATTCATAGATTTTTGTGTTAAAAAAATTAACACAAAATTATCATATTCAATATGCTTCCTTTGAATTTATTCAAGCCTTCCTAGTTTAGTTTGAAGCATAGAACTAGGAACTTCCAATCATCAACATTACATGTGCTTCACGAGCATCAAATGAATTATGTCCCAACCCAGAATTTCACAGATATACATTATATACTACATTATAGTTGTGTATCTAATTAAGCATATAATTGTCATTACAGTGTGATTAAATTGGCCTTCCACTTGAGACATTTAGTATCTAGTACTCAAAATGAAATAAGCAATCAAATAGAATAGCTTCATAAACAATAGTATATCAACTAAACATAGTTTAAAAAAACCCATAACTAGTGGTTGTAAGAGCAATGTTTTGTGTATTTTCATACTAAACATGTATTTAATGTCAACATATATGACCTCTTTGTCTCCGCTAAGAGAGCAGCAAAACAAACTGTCAGCTTTGCTTCCAAGCACCTTGATAGGATTTCCACATCAATGCAGCATGTTTTATCTGAAAAAAAAATTTAAAAAATTAAAAATAAATAAATAAATAAACAACTTAAAAAGACAATGGATTCAATTGCATAAAATCAAAGTGGTATTCAGTCTACATATGATTCTAACTACATTTTTGAACAAAGCGAGGGAATAATAATAATAATAATTGTGAGTATTTTTTAACAAAAATTGGTACAGAATGATAACAACAATAATGGAAAGGCTTTCACCGTTTGAACTAGCTCCGATCCATAACTTTTTTAAGAAATCCATCTCTCTTTTCTTTTCACTCTGCATTACCCACTGCAACTTTGCAAATATTCCAATGCTGCAGAATTGGATCTTCATTAATTATCTCTCATTACCCCAGTCCTCCACGTAGCACTTTGAAAATCAATGCCTCCCCAGACAGATATTAGGGCTATTTTTAAAGATATGAATCAAGAAAATACCTTTCTTTCCTTGGCTCTCTGCACAAGTAATCAATAACAGGACCGCCCATGTGTAGCAGCTTGAAAAAGAAGGAAACTCAGAGAACATACCAAGATGTAAGTTTATCAATTTACATGGGAACTACACCGAAATGATTATTAGGAGAGTTAGAAAGCAAGAAATGCCAAAATGAGATTCCAAAAAAAGGCAAAATAATGGACTAGAGAGAGACAAAGCAGATCTGATATTACCATGTTAGCAGATCAGAGAGAGAGAGAGAGAGAGAGAGAGAGAGAGAGAACAGATCTGATCAAAGAGAGCAGATCTGCATCTCTTCATCGTTGAGCTTCTACTCACTGTTTCCAACGATCCACATCCAACGCCACCTGCTTGTCCCGCATGATCAGAGCCATTAACACCGCACTCGAAACCCTAGATAAATCGATTCACCATTGCTGCTGCTCAATCTGATGAAAGAGAGAGTAAATGAACAAAATCGAAAGGAGAAAACATAAAACAAAAGCAAAAAAGGCTGGAAATCAACCAAATCGAGAGAAAACAATTCCAAATCGTTAGTTTTAGCCATGAAATTTTATAGATCTTGTGTGAATGTAGCAAATCTATATCAGAAAACCCTAACCTTGAGCCCTAGATCAATTTAGATCATAGGGATTCAAACAATCAGGAAGATATACACTCAAATCACAAGTAGAACAAGATTTTTCAGATCAAACAACCGAAGAATTGATGGAGATCGAAGATCCGATGCCTCTGAAGATCCAACGCCTCGATATCTCTCTCTTCATGAAGTCACGCCTCTGAAGATCCAATAGCGTTGAGTTGAGCCACTGTTTTAAAGAAATAACTGGCCCACAAAACGAGATGATTTAGTTTAATTTGTTTAGCATTTGAAAAATCTGGGCAGATTTTACGACGTTTTTGAAAAACGTCATTAAAAAAAACGTCACTATATGCCTTTTTTCTTGTAGTGGTAGGAAAATATTTATACTGTTAATTACATTTGACAAAAGGATTGTTTAGAAAAGAAATAAAAAATTTCAGCAGTTGAGCTGTCAATTTGGGAAAATATACAAACATCACATATATGGGTTGAAAATCATGAATGAAACCTTGGTAATGGATGAGGAAACCAAAACTGAGGATGAAACCAGCTAATGGTATTGTCTTTTTCTTACGAATATCAGGCTTATCCTAAAGAATTCCCTAAAAAGCTAACTAAAGATCTATATAAAGAATGAGCAGAATAAGATATTAAGGAATTAATCTTCTTTCTGTCTTCCTCCAATGCGTAGACACTTGAAATTGCAGAATTCAATCTCTCAAGCTGAGTATTCCCTTTCTTTGGTTCATGCACTCTACATGATCATCTACTTTCTTCCAGTGGAGAAGGGACAGACTTTCCCTGTCTAGTCGAATAAGTCAAAGTGATTTTCTTGGGAAAATTGCAAAAGAAAAAAAAAACGTAGGGTTGGACTCTTGTAACAAAATAAACTAAAAGTTTTTAATTCTACCAATTTAAACCCTAAACTTTTGATTTTTTTTAATCTAAATCATTTGTCTTTTTTCGTTAAGTAAAACTGACCAAAAAAAAGAAAGATAGTATTTTAATCATTAAATTAAACGAAAAATGATATTTTAGACATTTTGTGTACACTTATATTGAATTTAATAAAATATCCTTTTTGGTCAGTTTTTCTTAATGAAAATTGACTGATGGTTTAGATTGAAAATAAATCAAAAGATTAGGGTTTAAATGGACAAAACTAAAAACTTAGGTTTTTATTTTGTTACAAGAGTCAAACTCTGGGTTTCTTTTTGTAATTTCCCCATCTTTCTTTCTTCTTTTTCTTTTCTATGAGTTGATTATAGAAATAATTAGATATCCCCGCTTCAACGTGCTGTTTTTTACAATTTGGGGTTAATGATGTATCGGTGAGTGATCATGTATGATAATAAAGGACGATTTGTTAAGCAGATTTAGGCTGCGAAGAATTTCAATTGGAATTGAATGTGTAATCTGCTGATTTATTGTTATTTTGTTTCCTTTTGCACATCATCCTATGATTTATGAACAAGGCGACAATAGTATTCAATGCTTATGCAATAATTCAATATCAATTTGGCTTCAATTTGGTTGCTTTTGAGCATGGACCATAGTTTTTAATGTTTTTGATGTGAAGCTTCTGCAAATTGCATCAGGCTAACTGAGGAAAATGGTTTCCGGTTTAATCAATGCCAATCCCATTGTCTATTGAAAAAAGGAGTGTCGAACTAGAACTGCACCGGATGATGTCGGCGAGTATGCTGTGGAGCCCATTGACCAACTAGAAATTTTTGATATCCTTTGAGTTTGATTATTACATTTGATGCTCTGTCATGTCCACTGTGTTTTGTCAGGTATATATCTCACAAATCGTAGGTTTCTTTGCAAATCTTGGTGTTGAAATTAAAATTCACATGTAAGTGTATTAGAAAGGAATATGTAGTTTAGATTTGTTTATCAAATCAAACTACATGGGTTGAAGTTCCTATTCAGCGAAGTTTTGCTGCTTGCTCATAGCTGTTGCCCTAATAGGCATAACGAAGGGAGTAGAAGCAATTGTAAGGAAGCACATGCCACTATGTGGTTCAAAACTTTTATGAGTATGTAAAACTTCTGTAGCAACTTTTGAATATTAATGACATGTTATAGAAATTATCTTGAAATGCATCTTAAATTTAATATAAAATTTAATAAATGTGTGGTGACTATCTCACCGCAACTAACATTTGCAATCAATATGCATTACATTTGATTGTGTGTCTATATACAAAAAGTAAAAGAATGACAATACTTTTTATGTTAAGGAATTGAAAATTTTGTCAAAGTGGAGGAGGAAAGTACAAAAGGAAGATATAGTACAATATTCACTGGGTAAAAGAAGGCTCTTTAACAAAGAAAAAAACAAGCACAAGAAAATAAAAGCTATACATTTGTCAAAGAATTAATAGAAAATTTCCAGGGAAGATGCTACTCTCCTTGGAAGCAAAACTGTCATGTTCTCATCAAACAAGTGTGTCTTTTCATTGTTAGCTAAACTATAGTTTTTATGGCATCTAGTTATTCTTGCTCTTCACATCATTTTGTTTTGAACTTATTTATTGAATAAGATTAGATTCTAATTCTTAACATCTGAGTATGATAGATATAGTTTTGTGACAACCCCGTTTTGTATTATGTTTCTAGTTCCTTAATTGTGTGTGTGTTTATGTGGTAAATGTGAAATTTGGGTGATAAAAGTGTTATTTGTATATTATTGGCTTTATATTTGTTGACCATAGGAAAATCTGTTACGAATTCTGTTTTAATTTGAAAATTGAAGGCCTTAATGGCATCAAAAATCGAAATTGGTTAATTTATTGTGATCAACAAAATTTTTGGAGCCATATGAGAGGTTTGATTAAAATTTGATTTAGACTAAATTAATTAGAATTAATTAATAGAATTGTGTATGATTAATTAGATTTAAGTTAGATTAATTAACCCCAAGCTTGATTAATTAGTCATCACTAATCTAGTCTATATATATATGTGTTATAATTAAGAATTGAACTCATAAAAATCATATCTTGGCTGAGATTGTAAGTTTAGAGAGAGAGGGAGCTCAAGTTTAGAGAGGGAAAGGCTTAACTCTTGAAGATTTGGCTTGGAGATTGTGGAATTGTGAGGAAGAACTCAAGAATTGACTAGAGAAAGCTTGGTTCAAGGCCTTAGGTAAGAGTTTGAACAAAAATTCAAAAGTTTAAATCATCTAATATGTGAATTCAAGGAGCTTATGTGCTTAAATTGAGCTAGAATTGTTAGAATCTGTCACGCCCCACATTTTATTACTCAGAATCCACTACCAAATTCATTAAGTTTATTCAATTTCAGAGATAATATGCGGAAACTCTTTATATCATTTGTAAGAATAGATAAAGATTCTCTCATCTGAAAATGCAACATGTACATAACTAAATAAATTGTCCGCAGGCTTACATCTTTAAAGTAAAAGAAAGGGTTTAACCATTTTTATATTAATGGCATTCTGCCCACAAATAAAAGGCCCTGTGGCCAACACATAAAGAAGATCCTCAATCTTGAAACCCATCTCAACGTTCACCTGAAAAAGGATTAGCAACGTGAGATGAACATAAAGTCCAGTAGGGATCTCAACATGATCCTAAACCATAGCAACTTATAGATAGTTATGATCATGAATGCTTAGTCTCATACTGTATAAATAATGTGACGGTTTATACAGAAATATACAAATATAAGAACTTTTCTCAAAATCGTTCATTTCATTCAATAACATAAGCAATTCACTTTTCTTTCTTCTTGTTACCTTTTTCCAAAAATTCATATGATTATAACAAATTTCGAAAGAAAACAATTTCACCAAGCCTATTACGTTTTCTTTTACTTTCCAGACTTACACCTGATTTATCTTTTGAAACATGTTCTTACGGATTCGATGTCCTTCACATTATTCACAATCTCAATATAGTACTTACGTCCGTTCCCAACAAATTCATGTCTATACATATATACATTCAGTACAAAAGGAAAACAACAAGCAACTAACAACTATCTACTCAACGAATGAGGCAACTCGGCCTTCCAAAACCATAACCATCATAACCCATAATATACATAGATACACTGAGACAATAATAATAAATAAGTTCTGCTCTATCTGCCTTAAGCAAGGTAAGCTAAGGATACACCTTTCCATAACGAAATGCCAAGTCAAGGATACACCTCTGCCAAGTTCTCCAGGAGCTAGCTGGAAGGTACTGGAACCTCTCATTCTAAGTGCTGCCAAGTTCTCCAGACGCTAGCTGGAAGGTACTGATACCTTTCATTCGAAGCGCAAGCATATTCCCAACCATTTCAACATATTAGAATGCATAACAACATAAGTGTAATACATGCACAATATATATGAACACATAATCACGTATGGAGTACATCCCCTTTCCACTCCCAAAAAGCCATACATATCCAATGTATATAGTTATACTCATATTCAATGACAAGCACAAGTGATTAATTTCAATTCACCTAGTCCACATGCAATTTCTATAACAATCATAGTTATCCTCCACCGATAGCTCAAAACATATATTTCTAAACATATATACAATCTCTAAATTAATAAACCATCAATATTTTCATAGGTAAGAGATTTCAAATATCCAATCCCACCATTTACATTCATATCTATCCATTTCTGCATCTAATACGAAAGGAAAACAAAAATCCAATTCTCGCATGACTTTCAGTCCAATAACAATGATATTATGTGAAGGTTCCAAGATCCGACCTCAAGTTCATTATTCGTTTACAAAGGGTGATGATTTCATTTTCTTTCAAAAATACCACTTTTCTTTATTTTTCCAATCCACACAACTCTAACCATTCTCTAAGAATTCATTCTCGTCATTTTACAATACCAAAACCAAAACCTAATCCATATTCTCTTTATTTTACAAAACCAATCCCATTGGTATCAAAACCATAACTTAACTCAACTTCACGTGATTAGTCTAAAACAATACCAATACCGTGGTTACTCCTCTTTTTATTTTCTTTTGATATAAATACAATTATCCAACCCATATAAGCAAAATATAAAGATTATTCAACTTCCTCCCTTTTAAACCCATTATATCAATAATATCAAATTAGGACCTTCCTCCCTTTCTTCATAAACACAGTAAATCATTTCCCAAATTACTCAACAACAAACAATTTAACACCACCATTCACAAATATCAAACCCTAGATCCTCTTTTCATGGTTTTTATGCAATAAAAACTACCACATGTCTATCCATAGATGAAGTATTGGAAAGGAGCAAAGAAATCCCTACCTCTTGAAGCGAAGAAAAAACAACCCAAAAATCACCGGCGACGAAACCATGAACCACTTGGATCAATAGAAAGCCCTTGACAAGATCTACAACCTTTCCCAAAGGACCAAGGTGAAAAGATGGCTCTAGGTGAGTAGATCTGAAGATCTAAGTGCAAAAAGTTAAGTTTTAGAGAGAGAGGAAAGAAATCACGGGTTGAGAGGAAAATAGGAGAAAAAGTAATGAGAGGAAAGTGGTTTGGGTCTACTTATACTAGTAGCAAATAACCCCAAGGTCAAATAAAATAATAGGTCCAAAAACCCCCCAAGGGTAGGGTCCATTCGAACCCCAAAAATCTGAAAAAAATACGCAGGGGTGACCCTTAGACAGGAGGGGGTTGACCCTATCTTCTAGCAACCAACACACAAACATAAGAGGGTCGACCCTCTCCTAGCCTGGTGTCTACCCTATCTCCTAGCAACTAACACACAGACATAAGAGGGTCGACCCTCTCCCAGTCTGGTGTCTACCCTATCTTCTAGCAACTAACACACAGACATGAGAGGGTCGACCCTCTCCAGTCTGGTGTCTACCCTATTTTCCAGCAACACTTCCAGAAACTTCACCAACAGGTAAGGGTCGACCCTTAAGAAGGCTGGTGTCGACTCTAGAATAGAATTTCAAGCTTCCAAACAACTTTTCAACGTAAACAAGAGTAAACGAGCAATCCCAACAAGTTTAAATCAATTTTCACTCGTCCAAAACCAAGATACAACACCACCAAAGATTCTCAAAACATAGTAAATGATTCAAATACACTTCCCAAAAGTTTTAAAAGGGATACAAGTGCTACAGAATCAAAGTCAATTTGCACATGGATGTATAGTTTGATAGAGTTTAATGAGTTTGAACATGATACATGACATCTATGTTGAGTTTTGAAGCCATCTTTTACATGCACTCATGAATTATGAAGTTTTGGAAGATTAATTGCATGGTTTCGACGTTCTGAAGTTCAATTTTATTTTTTGAAAGCCAAGAAAAGGAATTTGGTACATGCATGAAAGTTGGAATTTCAAATTGCATTGACTATGAAGTTTCACGTCCAAATTTTAAGTTAAAGGTTGTGATTGATTATGGTTCATGTCATCTAAGCTTGAATTAAAGATTAAATCATCCATGCATCCTTGATTCATGAAGTTTTGAAGTTAAATTCCATATTTTTGAGCTTTGATCTTTTCAAATTGGTTATGTATCCATGTTTTTGGAAGATTTTCTAAGTGTTTTTAAAGTGTTGTCAAGCCATGCAAGAATGGTGTTTGAAATTGCAAGTTTTGAAATTCAACCATGTTATGGAAATCCCAGAATTCTATCTCATCACTCGAGCGAACAATCTATCGCTCGAGCGCACTTTGCGAGCATCCAGTACTTTTATAGACATTTAGCCGTTGGCTCGAGCAACCAAGTGTGCGCTCGAGCGAACCCACTTTTGTTCCGCACTTGGCTTGAGCGATTGTCAAGCGTAAAAATCGAGCATCCAATACTTTCGCAATCTTTATAGACGGCTCGAGTGACCAAGTGTGCGCTCAAGCGAAGACCTTGTTTTCATCAAAATTTGGCCAACACTTATAAGTGCATATTTGCATCCTTATACTCTCTTAGGCATTCTTTTGCACCATTTGAACATTCTAAGTGAATTAAAAGGATCAAATGAAGCCTAAGAGAATTGAAAGGCTTAAAGAAAAATTCGGTTAAACAATGTGATTCAACGTGTGTACGTTACTGTTTGTGTAGGACCATCCGCAAGGACAAGTTGACAATTGAATCACTGTGAGTAATATCTTAGTAAAGATATTTTCTTACTTACTCTATTTTTTGTATGTCCTACTGTGATAAACTTTCTGAAAATGTGAATTTGCGAAAGTGAATGAGTTTCTATCTGTCTAATCATTGTGATAACTGTGAATGTGATTGATGAGACAAAAATGTGTCTGATGGACCCAAGGTCGTTCTGTATATCTGAATTGGACCCTGAGGTCGTTCTGTACAATTGACACGATGGACCCAAGGTCGTTCCGAGCATCTGATAAGATTGACTATCTGTTCTGAGTTCATCAAATAATTATTATACAGCTGTAAATGAATGGACCCAAGGTCGTTCCATTATGATATGATCAACTCCACACTGTACATCTGATATCTGTTAGACCTGAGATTGTTTTGTCATTTGTTGGACCCAAGGTCGTTCCGTTATGAAATGCTTAAGATACATAAATACTTATATCATGTACTAGATCTCATTTACATAAATCCTTTACTCTGATGTTATTCACTGGGCGTTAGCTCACTTTGTTTATATATATGTATGTAGGTGAGCAGCGGGATGTCCAGCACCAACCTTAGTGAACCTGATAAGGATATCGAGTTTTGAGGAGTCTGTTATGGGCGCCTCATGAGCGAGGCTTTTGTTCTTCCGTTCTTTTGTCTTTTGGTTTTCTGTTTCTTTCTTTTGTCGGTCATACCTAACCGTTTCTGTATATAAGTTTTGGCTATTATGGCAGTGATGTTTGGAAGATCTTGGACATATAGAATCTTATTATGTTTGCATGAGTGTGAGTTATTAATGTTTGAAAAGTTTTCTGTTTATGCCATTATGCACAACTCATTGGATAAAATTTTATAATTCTGTTTCCGCTTCTTGCCTCCTTATCATTAAATATGTCTGTAATCTGACTGAGGCCGTAGGTAATCTCATTATTACTAGCCGGTTACGGTCTAAACCCTTAGGGGCGGGTTTGGGTTGCAACAAGTTTCATACCAAATTATACAAGGGAGTTAAGTAGTTTTGGAAACTTTGTACTTCTCTTAACATTCTTACATCATCTTAGAGACATAAAAGATCCTAAGCATCCCTATTCCTTGGAAGAGCTGAAAATTATATCAAAAGATGCAATTGAAGTAGATGACAAGCATAACTGTGTGAGGTAGAGACAAATCCTCCTGTATTGGTGGAATTTTCGGTTCTTATACTAGTCTCATTCTCTAGTCATCTAAATTAAATATGGTTTTTTTTTTTTATTTAGGGTGACATTCACTCCAACAGTTGAACATTGCAGTATGGCAATGGTGATTTGGCCTTTGCATGCGAGTGAAACTCATGCTCAGCCTGGCTATGCAGTATAAGGTATGAGCTTTTGTTTTGTGATGGTACCTCTTTGTTTACAAATTACATATTCGGTATGAGTCCCATCATAGAGGATTGGAAGATGATATGGCTGTGGTATGTTTCATTAATGTTTGTGGTGGATCCTATTGTGGATATCTTCAATGGTTTCCTTAGTCAGGTCTGATGTCAAAAATGGATACAGATTTAAGCCAAAATAGAAATTAAGAAATTGTAGCTACCTAAAATTTTAGAAACTATAAAGCATATCTAGGTTAATAATTCTAAACCATGGTTCTGAGAACTTCCCTGTTATATTGATAATATTAAGGAATGGTCTTCCCTATAACTATGGTTCTGAACTTCTATTGATCTCAGCAAGGTTGATGCCATTTTGAGATGAGTAATATAGATATAATGGGGAAGTTTTTGAAATGTTACTTCTAAACATGATTGCTGAAGCCACTTTGAATTTCTTTTTTGTGAAGTGTTGGCTTGATCTCCCCGGACGTCAAGCTAATAATTGGTTTTAAAAAACTGTTTCCTGTTTATAATTGGTTGCATATCATTAATTACATTTATAATCTGGTCGCACATCTCTCTTTGATTTAATCTGGAAGCACACTTCTACTTGAAGGGGGCTAAATTAAATTTGGTTTACTTGTGCTTCACTTCAATTGAAGTATCCAACAATTGCTGGTGGTTTTTTATTTAATTTTGTTGTCTTGCTATTTCTTGACATCTCTTGTTATTGTTACAGGTGGATATCAGGGTAGAGCCTGGAACTCATGCAACTGAAGTTGTATGGATTTGATAATGAACCACGGTCTCTTGGTGATGCTCCTCAGGTTAGGATTTCATGTTTCCTTGAAATTTATTATTGTGACAATTCCAATTGTGCCGGTTTCTTAATAATGACTATCAATATATTTTTTTTTGAAGATTTACAAGATCTGTTACAATTTTTCCAGGCGGAAGAGGGTGAAGACAATGAGGAAATCGATCAGCTCTTCCAATCAGGCACGAAAAAGAAGAAAGGTGAGAAGAGTGCTGCAGATATAGCATTGCTTGTTGAAAATGTTATGGGGCTGAGCGTAAAGTGGTGGCTGAAGAAGATGCAGAATTGAATAGACAGTCAAAACCTGCTATGAATAAAATGAAAAAGCTACCTCTCCTTATGGAGGTTCTCTCAAAGTAAGATGATTTTCTCTCATTTGACATCATGTTTCCATTTTATTATTTATTTTTCTTATCTTGTTTCCTACATCAACTGTTGATTGGTGCAGGAAACAACTTCATCATGGAGTATTAACTCTCCTGAAAACCTGGCTCGAACCCCTTCCAGATGGAAGCTTACCGAATATAAACATCCGCAGGGCAATATTGAGGATCTTAACTGATGTACAAAAAAGCGTTTTCTCCATTTCTTTAAGTGAGATGTATGAAAATTATGTGTGTACTTATTATGCCTTGCACTTCTTGCAGTTTCCCATTGATTTAGAGCATTATGATAGGAGAGAGCAACTGAAGAAGAGTGGTCTTGGGAAGTCAGTATTCTCCTTATGAGGCGACACTGACACATGAATAATGGTTATGGCTTGGCAGTGGAAGGAACAACTCTGCATATTAATTTTTTGTGTTATGCAGGTTATTATGTTAATGTTGAAGTCTGATGAGGAGACCACAGCCAACAGAAAAATGGCAAAAGACTAGGTTGATAAATGGGTAATGTTATACATTTTTTTGACTTTTGGCACTCATACATGTATTGATCACTCTTCATGGTTCCCCTTTCACAGTAGTACCTGATTTTAGTAATTAGGCCTTGTTTGGCAAAGGCTACAATTGGTGGGTTTGGGATAAAATTCACAAAAAAACAAAATAGGCTAAAATAGCTAAGCTAATAAGACAAAATGTCACATCAAATCCATAATCATTTCAACTTTTCTCTCACAAACATTACATCCAACTATAAAAAAATCCAACAATCCTCCCAAACACAAAAATTTTAACCTACTAAAATAGTCAAAAATTAAAATAGCCTACTAAAATAGCCAACTTCCCAAACAAGGCCTTAGTCTGGCTAACAGCCTTTATTTATTTCTGGTACTAGTAAATTTGAACACCAAGTCATACATCTACTCATATTTATCATAAAATAAAAAAATAAAATAAAAAAAAGTCGTACTAACTACTCATAGTTTTACTTGATTATTATGTTATTTTGTTATAAAACAAAATAGTAATCATACCATGTCCACTGCATTTTAACCTGTTTTTGGCAGTGTGTTTTTGCTGTGTCTATAACTAAGAAGCACAGATACGTTCTATGGAGAAGACATGGACACATGTAGTTGACATGTGACGGACACACGTCTGACCATGTCTTAATATATATATATATATATTTTTTAATTCTTTTCACTAGCCACATTATGGTTATGGATATGTCACACGTGTCCTATTTTCGGACACCCATCTGAAATGGAGGGTCAGACTATTTTTGAAAAGTTTTAGTGAGGGGACAAATTAGAGAAAGGAAAACTTTTCACCTTTTAGAGGAAATAACTTCTTTTGGCCACTTTCTTCTCCCCATCATTTTCCCCCCCTTAGAATTATTAGTGAAGTTGAAAGTCAGGTCAAACCTGAGCCATGCCCATTTACCTGCTGATGCAGAAGATGTCTTCTCGTAATAACTTTGGCTGTGTTAAGTGGACTCACATCGGCTTGTTTTTTCTTGGGTCATGCTTGCTGTGGCTCTGTCCGCATCTTTGTGTGTTTAGACGTGTGTGTGTGGGTATATTTTGGAGGTATTAATAATATTTTTTCTAGACAAGCTCTGAGCAGTGCACTTGCTTCCTTTGTTTGTTGACAGATGCAAAAGAAGTTGCAACGGTTGAAAGCTCCAAAAAAGAAGCAGCTTCAAGCTACAAAACTTAGCGTGAATGGTCGTGGCATGGTCAAATACTTGTAGTTCCACTACAAGAAATTAGTGATTTTTTAGAGACTAATATTTAGAGACTAATTGAATTTAGTCTCTGAAAACCATTATTTAGGGACAAAAATAAATTTTAAGACAATTATACAAACACAATATATTCCTTTTTGATAGGCTAAAAAAAATTATTTGAAGGCTTTTAGGGACCAAAAAAAAAAAAAAGGGTTAAAGCGTAGGTTCGTTTGAGCCCTTGACCCGCGTGTGAGAGGTAGGTAAAAGCTGGAGACCAATTTATTTGGTTGCTAAAGGTTGAACAAACTAAATAAAATCATCCTCTTGCGTGTCTCTGCAATCGATCTCAGCTTCGTCTTCAGTTTCGATTAATGTTCAGCTTCAATCCTCATACCAGAATTGATTTTCACCTCATATCATAATGGATCTTTGTACTGATCTTCAGCTTCAATCGACCTTCACCTTTCATAATCGATCGATCTCTGTACTAAACCCAACCAGACCTTCACCTTTCAGAATTGATCGACCTCATACCAGACTTGTAATAACCCGACCCTCGTATATGTTTTCCGGTATGCTTTCAATCCCTTATTCTGTGTATTGATACGCTTATTGCGAAATTTTATGTGAACTTGAGTTTAAGTGGGTGAGTTTTATGATTAGAGAATCATATCTGTTAAATAAGAGAAATATCTGTTACAATTATAATGTTTAGATCAAAAATTGAAAGCCTTAAAAGCTTAATCATCCGAAATTGATTTTATATTTGGGATCAGCAAGATTTTTAAGTCATATTATGATTTTCGGTGAAATTTTGATTTGGAATGATTAAACTGATTGGTTTTCGTCTTTATTCACCTTTAGATATATATCTAGGTTGTTTATATATTTAACTTCTTAGAAGCCTTACTCAAAAAAATATCTCCTGAGGAAGTGTAGAGGAAAAGAGCTAGGGGAGAAGAAGTTCTTCAAGGAAGAAGGTTGGAGAAATTGAGAGGGTTTATAGAGATTTTAACTCAAGGTAAGTGTAACCTATTTTAATTGATCCCTCTCTTTGATTTGAATAGGAATTCCTCTATATTATGAAAGTTAAGGTTTATAATATAGGTCAAGCATGTGTTAAGTGATTAATTGGGTTGTTGTCTCTTGTGTTGGAATCGATTTGGAATTGTATTGAAGTATCTAGTGAGAATTTACATCTCATTTCTTCAATTGTGATGCTTGAATTCAACTATGTGGACAAGGGCCATGTATGAATATATATATATACATGTGAGAAGGTTGGAAATATTATGTGATTGAGTTATGTTTGTGAGTTTTAAGGATTAAAGATCTAATTCATATTTAGATTGATTTATGTTTGTAGTTCCTATTCACATGATTTTTGGACCATATTCTAGCAAATAATGAATCTATTCTGAGCCTTGTAAATACTTATCAAAATTGGGTTTTTGCTGGAAATTTCGGACTGCAACTGAGCAGAATCGTCGCACGTACGAGGGTCATGGCCGCATGTGCTGGAGCACCGCCGCATGTGCGGAGGTCATGGCCACACGTGCGGAAAACAGGGGAAAATGGAGCTAAAGACACTGAAAAATATGCACGTGTGGGGCCTCACAGCCGCACGTGTGGGGCCTCACAGCCGCACGTGCGGGAACCCCTGCCGCATGTGCGGGGCTCACAGCCGCACGTGCGGCCCATGCTGGAAAAGTTTGTCTGCTCTATTTTATCTGTTTAGCCCTCTGGTGTTATTAAAATCTGTATTTGATGCCTCTTCAATGTTTATAAATTTGTTGAAGCGAAATGAATCGGAGAATGATTTAAAAAGGAAAAAGAATTAATTTGTGAATTCATTTGTGAATTGCGCATGTGTGTAGGTTGCAATCCGGGAGGAACTGCTGCTCCACCACAACACTGTGAGTACTAGTACTGTAGTTGCACACTTATTTACCGTTAAGAATTCTTGTTATTGACACTCTGTTCTTCACAAGTTAATTATGTTACCGTTTATAAATGATCGGAAAATCTGCGTACATTTGTATGACTCTAGAATTACTCTGCTTTGTGAATATCTGGGCCTAAGGCCAATCTGTAAACTCTGTTGGGCCTGAGGCCAATCTGTAAACTCCGTTGGCCTAAGGCCGATCTGTAAAATCTGTTAGGCCTAAGGCCGTTCTGTATGTTACAGGGCTTAAAGCCATTTTGTTTAAAGACTGGGCCCAAGGTCGTTCTGGAAATAATTACAGAATCAGATTAATCATATGTCCTCTGTAGTTATACACTTTATAAACCAAGTTAATCATTGAATTGTTAGTACTATTATTCACTGAGCCTGGCTCACTCTGTGTTATGTCTGCTTCTGTAGGTAATCAACCTGGAGGTCAGTCTTAACCCGTGATGCTCGGTTCTCTTTTGTCAACCTCAGTGTGTCCAGGCACTTAGATGAAGCCCGTTCCTTTTTGTGGAGTTTTGCTAAGCTTCTGGCTTTGTACTCTAATTGTCTGCCTAAGGTTGAAATGTATATAACCCCTTTCTTCACCAATGTTTTTGTTATATGCCCAATAATGGGGCTGGATCTGTGTATGTATATGTACATAACTGATTCTCAGGTGTATGTTCACTGTATGTTTATTTACCTGATGCGATGTTTGTGATCCTGGCATATTAGTAGTAGCTCAATGGATATCATTTTATGTTCTTAAATGCTTCTGTTCAGGCCCCCTATATTATACATATCGAAATTGATGTCTGTTTCTGAAGTGTTCATGCCCAAACTTCTAGGGGCGGGCTTGGGGCGTGACGAGACTCCTCTTGCCCTAACTTGTCAACTCTGTTCTCTCCTCCTCTTGCCCTAACTTGTCATGATCGATCCTCATTTTCATGGCTCTAATCCGAAGGTAAATCAATGATTTTCACACACAATTTTTTGAGATTTTCTATGATTTTTTTAAACTTCACACAAACACACACACACATATATATATATGCACATATTCTGAGATCTTCAATCATTTATTCTTCGTCGTCTTCAATTTTTTTTGCAGATATATATAAGTTTGAGTAAATCAATTTGGTTTCTAACAGAGACCATAGCAATTTGGTGTGTTTTCAAAATCTATCTCTCTCTCTCTCTCTCTCTCTCTCTCTCTCTCTCTCTCTCTTCACATACACAACATATATACATGTACATATCTATATAAATACTCCTTTGTGTTCATCTATATTCATTCAAATTGCTTTTGATAGTTACTTGTTTATTACTCATTTGACAATAAAGACATAAAAATAAAAAACTGTGGGCTTGTTGTGTAGTGACTCAAAAAAAATTTTAAATAATCAGTACATAATTTAATTGAGCAAAATTTTGAATTTGAGTGCTGTGTAAATTCTGTGCCAAAACAATTCGGTTTTGTAATTTTTTTTTTTTTTAGTTTTCAATCTCAGAAAATTATGAAATTTTTATATGTTGTTCCCATATGAGTCTAGCACGTTGGATAAAATATATTATGGTCAAACGGGATATTTTTTTTGCTGGACGGTGGGAAAGGTTTGTTTGAGAGAAAGAGGATAAAAAAAAAAAAAAAAAGGTGGGGGGTGAGCTCGGCAAAGAGAGGTAGAGGAACATGATAATCAAAAAAAATATAGATGAGGGAGACTATATGATGATGGGAATGGAATCAGGCAAAAGAAAAAGATAATGATAATAAATAAAAATAAATAAAAAGAAGAGAAGGATGATGATGTTTTGGGTAAAATAAAGAAAAGATGGTCAAAAAAGAGTGGGCTTGTGGGGCTATAATCTATGATTACAAAAAAAAGAAAATATCATCTCAATCTTGCTGCTCAAATCAGTGGAGTGGGTTTCAAAGGTGGTGGAGAAAAAAAAAAACAGAATTTGAAATTTAGTTTTGGGTATTCGGATTAGGATTTGAGATAAATTTGTTGGGTCTATTTTAATATATAATTGGACCATGTTTGACTTATGGGTAAGGCCCATGATTTAGATTTAATTTAATTTGAACTTGTTTATAACTTGTGTTTAACTGTTTGGTCCTTTTTAATTAGGTGATTGGTAGTTGTTATTATTTATTATATAGGATTATAATAAATATTTGATAGTTGATTTTATGGTGTGTACCATATGGTGAAAAATTATATACTTTTATAGTGAATAAAATGGGTGTATATTTCGTGGTGAGTAAAATATTATAATTTGTGATGTACAAAACACTATATTTTGTAGTGAGAAAAAAATTATATCATTTTATAATTTATGTTACAAAATTTTGAAATATTATTACAATATATATTGTACTAGTTAATGGGTTGAATAATACAAAAATAAATAAAATTTTGGGAAATGTGTGTGTTGGGATGTGCGTTGTGGCAGAGTCCATGTGGGTTGTCTCTTCTTTTTCCTTTTTTTTCCTCATCTCCTTTACTTCCATCTTTCTTCATTCTTATTTTTATTTTCGTTGAGCAGAGGCTCTGCTCCTCTCTCTTTCTTTTTTCCATGAAAGCTCAATTTTTGAACTTGAAATGAGAGTCTTTAGAGTGAGATTTTTGTTAAATTCAATGTATAAAGAGAGAAATACAGAGAGAATAAATTGTATGTATTCAATTGATTGATATAATCTGTATTGAATGTTATGTATTACAAATGGTGAGGGGCTCCTTATATAGGAGAAGTTACAGGCTTACAAGCCAAAAGAGAAAACAGAATTATTAAAGCATACTAATTATTATACTAACCTAATTATTAAAGCAGCACTAGCAGCACTTTACATATTATATTGTAACAGCCCCCCTCAAACTCAAGGAGGGTAGGAACCAACCAACTTGAGTTTGGAAAGAGTAACAAAACAGGAAAAATAAAATAAAATAGGA
This sequence comes from Camellia lanceoleosa, assembly GCA_025200525.1. Classification (NCBI taxonomy): domain Eukaryota; kingdom Viridiplantae; phylum Streptophyta; class Magnoliopsida; order Ericales; family Theaceae; genus Camellia; species Camellia lanceoleosa. Next base: position 143,308,601 of record CM045769.1, on the reverse strand, counting down.
TAAGAGACACTGTATGGTCGTATCAAACCGTTGGTAAAGGCACTGTATGGTTGTGTCGGACCGTTGTAGCAGCTAACCGGAATCAATGTCGGGACAGTTTACAGAGTCTTGTCGGACCCATGTAGAAGCTAACCGGAATCAATGTCGGGACAGTTTACAGAGTCTTGTCGGACCCATGAAGAAGCTAACCGGAATCAATGTCGGGACAGTTTACAGAGTCTTGTCGGACCCATGAAGAAGCTAACCGGAATCAATATCGGGATAGTTTACAGAGTCTTGTCGGACCCATGTAGCAGACACTGTGTGGTCGTGTCAGACCGTGGGAGCCCAAAAGATATACATATATAGATATATATCACACCTCAAAAGCCGCGCCCTCAAAAGGCGTGCCCGATCCATCAAAAGGCGTACTCGACATTATGGTGTCGAGCTGCGCGCGATGCGCGTGTCAGCCTTGGCTTGCGAGTCCATTTTGTCGTCTGGCGTCGAGCGGCGTGCGAGGCGCGTGTCTGCCTTGGCTATTTAAACCAAGGTTAAGGCTGATGCTAAGGCTGCAGAAAACAAAACAAGCTGAAAACCGCTTCGTTCTCTGAGAGAAATACTCTGTAATACTCTGTGTCTCTGAATCTGAAACACTCAGCAACCCATAACATGGCCTCTTCTTCCCGTAGTCCGCTTACCCTCTTCCCAGACCTGAACGAGGCTACAAGAGAGATAACAGGGGCAAATGTCCTTGAACCTCAACCAAACGACCTTCCGCCGTCCCCGATGCGCAGCTATCCAGAAATGACAGTGGAGCAGATAATGGCTATACAATCGGACATTGAGACGAACTCGTATACACTGAAGTCATGTATGGTGTCATGACCCGAACCCGCCCCTAGAAGGTTGGCATCGTAACCGGCCAGTAATTCTAGATTACCACAGGCCTTCCTGAACATAACATAAGTAATCAGGGCTCGCGGAAGCGAAATAAAGAAACTACTAGTCCAAAGAGCTGTGCGTAAATATGAACATACATTACATGCCAAAAATGAGTTAACTACCCACATTCATTACATAATATGATCGTAAACATCACATACGACTCTATCACAACTGTACAACAAAACTAAACAAGAGCTCACAAAACGGCCTTCCTGGCCTAGCCCCAGCTCGGAGGCACATAAAACTTTGGTGGCTTTCAAAATGGCGGCTCGGCTAGAACTCCGCCTAGGCTTGACTCCCAGCATGCTCACCTATAATACATAAATACAAACAATGAGCTAGAGCTCAGCAAGTAACATTAACGTATAGGGGTTAGTGAACGAACTCTAACATTTCATATAAATCCATAAAACATAACATTCATGTACATAATCATAATCATCATGGAACATACATAATGGCATACTCCATAGAACATAACATGTGTCGACTAACGACTAGAGTAACCGGTCCCGGACACCGATTAAACACATACCGAGATCTCGTAAACTGGTCATGGGCTTGTCCTTCCATGCCGTCCCCCATGACTAAAGCGCATGGGCCTGCATATTCTCGCCCCCACAACTGAACTATCTATGGATGCCATACTAGATTCGCAAATCAGGACATTCGTTCACAGAAAACATTATCATATCATATCATATCATATCATATCATTTATCACTTTGAAACATAATTCATAATAACGTATCTTTACGAAAATGTTACTTACAATGGTTTCCCGATACCGATTGCACGGTCTTCACGTCCTGACCTGCAAATCATCAACAGTATAACACATTTCTTAACATATCATCATCAAAGCACATAATTCATGCCATTCCCTTTCTTCTTTTACATTCTTTCATGTTCATGAGATGTTAAATGATGCCATTAACATGCTAAAATCATGGAAAACATCTTCCTAAACTTTCCTGAAATAAACCCTCCCGCTCGAGCGCCCACATGTCCGCTCGAGCGAACTGTACACTTTTCAAAAAACTGCTGAAAGGCTGATTTTCCCGCTCGAGCGGACCATGCGAAATTCTGAAATTCTGGTTCTTCTTCTAAACTTCATCCTTTCCTTGAAACATTAACTTCCCCTCTTATGAAATCAAAACTCAAAACATTTGAAACCACACAAAGCTTCAAATCAAAACCCACATGAACCATAAACAAGATCAAACCCATGAATCAAGGTGGAAATCCATGATCATATACATACAAGCTTCTTATCTCTATATCCATGGAGGTTCTACCTCAAATTGGCCAAACATGTAAAGAAACCATGATTTAAAACATAATTATGCCATAATCTTGAGCTCAACATGCTAAATGCCAAGAATCAACAATCAATTTCAAGACAAATCTTACCTTAGATCATTAATTTGAGAGACTAGCTTGATTTCCCCTTTTTCTTCTCCCTTTCTCACGATTCTCTTCTCTCTCTCTCTCTTTTCTAGATTTTTCCTTTCTCTAGTCGAGTCAAATGAATAAAAAGGCTCCCAATCCTTATCTATATATATCATATATGTCAAATAAATAGCTTTGGACCAAAAATGTGAGCCAAACAAGCCTTACGAATCAGACGAAATTCAGTCTTCAATTTAATGCCCCAAATAACTCTAAAAATTCCCGGTATCACATAGACATGTTCAATTTCATTTTCTGAAGCCATTACGGTCATCAATTTCAGTCCCGAGGATGTCAACAGATATTTTCCTAATTCAAACGGATATTTGCCAATTAATTCATATAAATACGTAATTAAACACAGATAATCATGACATACATTTCGGGGTCATTACATATGGAGACTATGACGGCGGTCATGAACTTGTCCCGGCGACTGCAGAACAGGATGTTTGAAGCATATCAACTGTCAGCGCAAGTCTCCCTGCTGCAATGGATGTATAAAGATGCTCGAGGAGAGATCAGCTCACTGAAAAAGGAAAATAAAGAGCTGAAACGACAAGTCACCTCCACGGCTCGATTCGGAGTGTCCTCATATGCAGCATTTGACGGCCAGCGGGGAGTAATTACATTTGGAAGTGCGGCCAAGGCGGAGGCAGAATCATCAAGAGCTACGAAGGCGAGGGACGAAGCTGGTGGCAAATGAATATGGGGCGGAAGCGTCGCTGCCGGGCTGGGACTGGAGGAGACAAAAAAGGCTGTTATGGTGGTTGTGATTTGTGGTTGGAGAATTTGTTGTGTTGTGTTGTGTTTTTTTTCTTCTTTTTTTTTTTTTTTTTGTGGGTGTGTGTGTGATGTATTGGTAATGCTCTGGTATTGCAATAGGACTTGAATTTGGTGGTTTGTGAATAATAGTCTGTGATGGTATGCTAGCACTTTGAGTATTAGATACTGTTGTGCTTGTGATAAAAGAAAATAAAATAAGATAAAATACAAGAGGAAGAAACGGTGGGTATGGTGGTATGGGGGAGAGACACACACTGGACACACACACACAATATACAGGACACAAGAAAGATAAGATAAAATAAAGAAATGTTGGGTTGAAAATGTTTTGGGTGAAAAGTGAAAGGCACAGGAAAATTGATTAAAAATAAATAAATAAAGAAGTGGGGATGGGTTCAAAAGTGGACACTGTCAATGGAAAATATGAGTGTATTGATTATTTGATATTAGAATAATAATAATAATAATAATAATAATAATAATAATAATAATAATAATAATAAAAATAAAAATAAAAGTTAGACCACTTGGAGAGAATGAGTGGAGTGTGGTGAGAGAAAGGACAAATTTGTGAAATGAAAACGATTTTTTTTTTTTTTTTTGGAAGTGGGAAGCTTGTATAATATATATCTCTCTCTCTCTCTGGGTCTATGGGTGGAGGCATACACTATGGGTGGAGGCATACACTTGATTTTACTGGTGGTGTTTGGGAACCTAGGTTCCAAATTTTTTTCTCATTTTTTTTATTAAAAGACAAATTTTTTACAAAATAAAAAAAAACACATTCAAATAAAATATCACATCTAACTCCATAATCATTTCACTTTTTCTCTTACAAACATCACATCCAACCACATAAAAATTCAACTATCTTCCCAAACACCAAAAAAATTTTATCTAATAAAAACTAGGGGTGCAACTCGGGCGGGCTCAACCTGAGCAACCCGAGTCCAGCCCGAGTTTTTTTAGGGCTTGGGTAACTATATCTTGTAATCTGGACGGGCCTGGGCAGATTTTTGATGCCGAATTGTAATTCGGGCCGAGCTTGGGCAGAACTAATGGCCATCCCGAGCAACCCGAACCCGAATTAAATTTAATATATTATATAAATTATAATATATAATATATATATAATTTAATAAATTATATAATATATATAAATTAAGTAAAAGAGTTAGTCTTAATTTTTAATTTTTATTTTTTGGTGACCAGAAAATAATTTTGAATAATTCTCAATTCTTTGTTAATTATCAATTCTACCTACAAGTTTCAAAACAAATCTACCTACAAGTTTCTGGGCAATTCGGGCTAACCCGAGTTCAAAATACAAAGCTTGGGCCGGGCTTGGGCAGCAAATCTCGGGTTCATATTCGGGCTTGGGCATTGCTCACAGGCAATTCGAGTCGGGCTTGGCGGACCCCAACCCGAACCTTGAGTTGCACACCTAATAAAAACCTACAATTAAAACAACCTACATAAAAATTCACTTCCCAAACACCATCACTAAAAGACAAAATGCAGTGGATGTCAATATTAAAATAAAAAGAAAGGAAAAGAGGGGTGTAAAGTGAGAGAGAGAAAATCTGTTTGCTGGATTGAGAGAGAGAGAGAGTGGGTCAAGAGAGCCATTGATGTGAGAGGCCATGACTCTGTCCATAGCTCCAACGAGTTTGCCACCGATGAAGACGACAGGGACGACGGAGGAGGTTCCGAGAAGGCTCATGAGGGCCTTCTCGATGTCTTTGCCTCTGATAGGAACTTCGTCGAGCGCGTAAACAGTAGGGTTAACACCCATGCCGCAGAAGAGGCGCTTGATGGCGTGAAATGGGTCTGACCGGAACAGTACTTGAGGATGAGCATGTAGTAGCTGATGAGAAAAAAAAAAGTTGGAGAATGAACCATGGTTCTAGAGAGATGGGTTTAAGCTTCCCGGGTGAATCGGATAATGCTTCAATGGTGTCGGCGACGTTCGATTTCCATCGCCGTTGGGGGAGGCGTGGAGGAGTAATTGTCCGCCGGAGCCGCCGTGGTCGACGGAGGAAGGGAAGGTGCAGTTGACTATGACGACTGTGTAGACGCGGCCGTAATCCACCTCCAAGTTCTGGTGAGTCACTGTGGGTGGTGAGTCACTGTTGAAACACCTCCAGCTATTAAGATAGCTGAGGGAGAGAGAGTTCTCTGTGTTGTAGACATGGTGTTCGACGAAATGTCCCGGAGGGATTTTGGGTTTGCTCCGGCGAGGTGGTGAAGAAGAGGCATTTGCAGCTGACCAAGTAAGACGATGGAGTCTGAGGGTGTAGCTGCACGGAAGATGGCAAGTCTTGTGGAGATTAAAGTGGCTTCTGTGACAGTGATCTTCGCTGCTGCCCAATTGACGGGACTTGTGCCAAGGACTGGTTAAAATTCTGCTGTGATGCAGATGCAAGTCCAGGAAAGACACCATCTGAAGGAGCAGATATTGGGATACATGTGTTTGAGGTTCAAGGCTGAGAGCTTGAACTAGCAGCAACTCATTGAGCAGCTTCCCAAAATTATTTGCAAAAGCATCTGCAGAAGGTATGTGCAGACAACTCCAGCGGGCAGCGAAGGCAAAGTTGCCGACCTACTGCCCGCCGGTGAGAAAAAAAAATTCAGGCCTAAATCTTATAGCTCTGATACCATGTTAAATTCAATGTATAAAGAGAGAAATACAGAGAGAATAAATTATATGTATTCAATTGATTGATATAATATGTATTGAATGTTATGTATTACAAATGGTGAGGGGCTCCTTATATAAGAGAAGTTACAGGCTTACAAGCCAAAAGAGAAAACAGAATTATTAAAGCATACTAATTATTATACTAACCTAATTATTAAAGCAGCACTAGCAGCACTTTACATATAATATTCTAACAATTTTGCCAAAGTGTTGTACATGAAAGTCAGAGAGCTTGTCGTGATCTTGGCAATGGTGATCTCGGATCCATGATCGGGTGATGTTTGCATTTTCGGATTAGCTTTTCTTCATATTTGAGGGAGGGACTTTCTACATATTTTTACATTAATGCTATGTTAGGGTCATTTTGAGAAAATATATCATTAGAGGTGTTGCATATATATATATATATATATTTTTCAGATTTTTGTTTGGTAATTTTTGGAATAAAAATTATGTTGAAATGTTAAGAGTGTTGGCATTTTGATATTGATTTGGAAAAATCATTTTGTGCTAATAATTTTGCAAAGAAATCCGAAAATAAAATTTAATAGTTGTATGGATTGTCTCTACATCATATTATGATTAGATGATTTATTTTGAGAAATATAAAGTTGAATTTTTTTATCTTTGATTTGGAATTTATTTTTGAGAAAAATAAATTAATGTTGAGGAATATGGAGTAAATGCTTAAGTAGGAATTATAGAGTTGCTTTGGGATTAAAAACTCTAAAAGTGTTATATTCATGATATTTTATAAAATATGTTATGTTGATGATTAAGTTGTATTCATTTTTATGAAAATAAAAATGTGAAATGTGGACTTTCAAACTCATAACCTTGAAAATGTTGCTACTGGGCATACTTCATAATTTTTGATGTAAATATCATGGTTAAGTAATTTTAGAAAAAGTTGTGAAATTATTATTGGTAGAGAATTTTGTGAAAATATTATCTTTTTAAATAGATTGGCATGAAAAATGGTTATGTTGAAATATAGTTATATATATGTTTTTGCAAGATCTAGATGATTTTCGAAATCATCATTTGATTTGTTTTGAAAATTGATTGTTGATTAAAAAAGATGGGAGATTTTTTTGAAAATGGGTTTACTTTCTTGTTCCTTTTAAAATAGAAATTGAAGATTTTGAACTATGAGGGTTGAAGAGAGATGTTTTTGGTGACTTTCTTTCAATAAATGAAGATGAGTGGTTTTGGTGAGAAAATCTAGAAATTGGATTTTTTTTTTTTTTTTTTTAAGAAAGATGTTGACAATCTTTGAAGATGTTATATTTATTTTGTGTGCCAAAATAAATGATGTTTGAAAAATTATTTATTTGTTTACATATAAATGACAGTTTTCGTGAAATATGAGAATTGTTGAAGTTTTGGAAATTGTTGTTCAAAATGTTGAGATTACAGTGTGAGAATTTTGTTGTCCCATGGATGAATTGGAATAAACGTATTTATATTCATCTTGAGAAATTATATTGAAATGAGAAATGAGAAATGAGAATTTTGATAACAATGGGAATATTGTGTGGAAGTATTGAAAGTGGAAGAAATATTGCATTGTATTATTAATCATTGCATTGGCATATCAATTCATTTGATAATGATGAGCTTTGAAATATGATTTGGAAACTTTGCATTAAGAAAAGAATGTTGGGAAACAAGTTTTCGTAAAATGATTTTGGGGTAAATACGGTAGTAAGTCTTATTACATTGCATTATGTGTTTTCCTTGGGTACTCTTGTGATAACCCTGTTCCGTATTATACTAATTAATCTTAATTATGATTGTGATTATGTGTTTAATATGATTTTGGGTGCCATTTATATGATTATATGTGGTTTTGGCTTTATATCTGTTCACCGTAGGAAAATCTGTTCAACTTACTATTATAAACTGAAAATTGAAGGCCTTATCGGCCACAGAAATCGAAATTGACCATGCCATTGTGATTGGTGTAATTTTTAAAGCCTATAGTGAAATTTAATTGAAAACTGATTCGGAACGAAATAATTAGATTCAGAACGATTAAATTAGGCTCAATTACTTAGCCTTAATCAAGTTGATTAGGCCAACATATATAAGGGCCTTATTACACTCATATTCATTTTGCTTGGAGCTCAAAATGAGAATCATACTCTAGAGAGAGAAAGGGCCGAATTTAGAGAGAGAAAAGGGCCAACATTGTAGATTTTGCAAGGAAATTGGAGAATCAAGTGGATTAACTCAAGGATTAGCTATAGTTGAAGAATTGGAGCTCCTAGGTGGGTAAATTCATGAGTTTGAGTTGTGATTTTGTGAATTGAAGATTAAATGGTAATTTAGAACATGAATTGAATTGATCATGGTGAGATTGAAGTCCATATGCACATGCATGCATAGAATTGCCATGAAATTGCATAATCAAGCATGAATCATGTTGAACAAGAAGAATTGAGCACCAAATCTCACATGCATGCATGATTTTTTTGAATTTCATGATTATAAGTGTTATTTGTACCATTTGGAATAGAGTTAGAGTCGAGAATGTACATGCATGCATGATTGATGAAGATATGGGGTTTGTATGAAGTTGAGTATATGTGTTTTGAAACCCATGAAGAGAACTCAAAATGATTTTGGAAAAAGGACCATGAATTTGAACAATTTGGTCTCATATTCTTATATTCTCATATTATATAATGTGTTTCCATGTTTTTGAACCGAAATCATGAGTTTAGGGCCTTTAAACACCAAGTTTGAACTTCAAGAACAGTTCTGGAAATTCTAGAATTTGGCATGTCCGTTCGAGCAGGGAGAGCGCCGCTCGAGTGTGAAATGTTGGTCCCTAGAACTTTTGCAGACATTGATGTCCGCTCAAGCGGAAAGAGTCACACTCGAGCGCCCGTCCACATAATTTGACTTTCAGCTTGAGTGTCCAAAGTCATGCTCGAGCGTAAATATGAGGTAACCAGTACTTTTGCAGACCAAGGAGGTCCGCTCGAGCGGTAGAAACCGCGCTTGAGCGGGGAGCCCTGTTTCAGAAATTTTGGAAAGTGGTTTCATGTTTCGTTTTCCGTTCTCTTTCATTTCTAAGCACTCTTAAGCATATATTGAGCATTGTAAATGAATCAAGAAGATAAGAAAGAGGCCTAAGAGGAATGTATAAGTTAGAAACGGATTGAATAGCTTGTGACCCAATAATGTGTTATGTATTGTGTAGGGTCAAGCACAAGGGTGAACCCACCAGTAGATTTCTGTGAGTAATATCTTAATAAAGATATTTTGAAGTATGCTATTTGTCCAATTATTTACTCTTATTTGAGTTTTGTAAGCTTGTTAATCTGAAAGGTGGATAATATTTGTTATGCCATACGATTGGGCCAAAGGCCGTCGGACATGAATGATTGGGCCAAAGGCCGTCGGACATGAATGATTGGGCCAAAGACCGTTGGACATGAATGATTGGGCCAAAGGCCGTCGGACATGAATGATTAGGCCAAAGGCCGTCGGACATGAATGATTGAGCCAAAGGCCGTTGGGTACGAATGATTGGGCCAAAGGCCGTCGAACATGAATGATTGGGCCAAAGGCCGTTTGATATGAATGAATGAGCCAAAGGCCGTTTGATATGAATGAATTGGGCCCGAGGCCGTTTGATACATCTGGATTTGTAGTCGTTTGATGCACTAGATAGAAACATGAATTGGGCCCAAGGCCGTCCGATGCATCTATTTCAAATTTCGTTCATGTATCTTCTTTATTTGGTATTATTCACTAGGCTTTCGCTCAGTCTCATTCATGTGTTTGTAGGTAAGCCCAGAGATGTCCAAACCCAGCCCCGGTGAAATATGTGAAAAACAGTCAAAGTTTTGAGGAGTAAGCCCATACGTCTCACGCACGAGACTTGTTTTCGTTCTTTTGTTCTTTTGTTATATATTTTGCTATGTTGGCGAAAACTTTGGATCACCTTTGTATATAAGCTTTTGGTTTAGTTGATTATGACTTGAATGATCCTGTTGTGTAAAGTTTATATGTTAACTTCCTTTGATGTGGGTTATTAATGAATATATGTGAAATATTACGATATGTCATGTAAGCACAACTCTATTGACAAAAGTTTTAAGTTGCTTTCGCTTTGGCCCCTTAACTCTGTTGAAATACATCTAATCTGGTCTGAGACCGTAGGTAATCTCTTTGTTACTGGCCGGTTATGACCTTAATCCATGGGGGCGGGTTCAGGTCATGACAACTCTCCTACTCAAAAGGGGTATAAGTGTTACCACCCTCCTTTTCGTAAGTGATTTGTGTCCATGGATGTTACATTCTTTGAGTCCCAATCCTATTTCTTGTCCTCTCCAGTGTCACAATCCTCCCTTTAAGGGGAGCCTTGGTGTGAAGTGATTCTTGTGATTCCTATGGTGGAACCAATTGTTCTTGCACCACCACCTCCTACTGGGACTACAGAACCCAATGTCACCAAGGATAGAAAAGGGCAAGTTTATGTCAGGGACAAAGACAAACAGAAAGTTATCTGGATACAAGAGACCACTTCTACTCCTCTACTGCCATCTCCTGCTTTTGATAAGAGTCCTGGTAACTTTGAATTTCTTGAGTCCATTGATTTTGATGTTCCTATTGCCAAAAGAGAAGGCGTGAGATCTTGTACTCAACATCCTATCTCAGATTTTGTGTCCTGCTCCCATTTATCTTCTTCAAGCGTTTGTGTCAAATATTTCCTCTGTTAGCATTCCTAACCATTTTCAAGATACTCTTGCTACCTCTGAGTGGAAACTTGCCATGATTGAGGAAATGAAAGCACTTAGGAATAATGGCACTTGGGAATTGACTAAGTTACCTAAGGGCAAACAACCTACGGGATGCAAATGGGTGTATACTGTGAAATACAAAACGGATGGGTCTATTGAGCATTACAAGGCTAGACTTGTGGCAAAAGGGTTGACTCAAACATATGGTGTTGACTATCAAGAGACCTTTGCACTAGTGGCTAAGATGAATTCGGTCAGAATACTCCTCTCTCTAGCAGTTAATCTAGACTGGCTACTTCATCAGTTTGATGTAAAGAATACCTTTCTTCATGGTAATCTTGAAAAAGAGGTATATATGGACATTCCTCCTGATTTTGAGAATCATCAGACAGAAGGCAAAGTATGCAGGCTTCGGAAGTCATTATATGGTCTCAAACAGTTTCCAAGGGCTTGGTTTGAGAGATTCACTCAGGCTATGCTTAAATATGGCTTCAAATAGAGTCAGGCAGATCACACCTTATTTGTGTAACATTCCTCACGTGGTAAGACTACAACACTCATTCTTTATGTAGATAACATAGTTCTTACAGGCGATGATAGTGAGGAAATACCTCCGTTGAATAAATATTTAGCTAGTGAGTTTGAAATAAAAAACTTGGGGAGCTTGAAATATTTTCTGGGAATTAAAATGCTTGCTCCAATGATGGGATATTTATCTCACAGAGGAAGTATGTGCTTGACCTGTTAAAGGAAATTGGGATGCTTGGCTGTAAAGCCTGTGACACTTCACTGGAACCCAATCAAAAACTAGGGGATCATGAAGGAGGAGCAGCTGTTGATAGGGAGAGCTATCAGTGATTAGTGGGTAAACTCATTTACCTATCTCACTCCCGTCCTGATATTGCTGTTACTGTTAGTGTGGTTAGCCAGTTTATGCATGCTCCTCGTCAGATTCACTTCGAGGTTGTCATGAGAATTTTGAGGTACTTGAAGTTTGCTTCTGGTAAGGGTCTTTATTTTTCAAAGTATGATCATCTTCGTGTGGAAGCCTATACAAATGCTGACTGGGCTGGATTAATAATTGATAGGAGATCGACTTCAGGGTATTGCACCTTTGTTGGAGGCAACCTAGTTACTTGGAAGAGTAAGAAACAGAATGTGGTTGCTAGGTCAAGTGCAGAAGATGAGTTTAGGGTTATGGCACAAGGGGTGTGTGAGTTCTTATGGATCAAGTTATTGTTGAGTGATCTAGGTATTGATCAGACGGACTCCATGCGGTTATATTGTGATAATAAGGCCGCTATCAACATTGCTCACAATCCGGTTCAACATGACAGGACAAAACATGTTGAGATTAATCGCTACTTCATTAAGGAGAAACTCACTAGTGGCACAATATGTACTCCCTTTGTGAAGTCTGGTGAACAACTTGCTGACATCCTCACCAAGGGAGTTGGGAGTAAGCCCTTTTATGGCATCTTAGGCAAGCTGGGTATGAGAGATATCTTCGCACCAACTTAAGGGGGAGTGTTAGAATAATATATTATTATTTTGTAATTATTCTATGCCTTAGGGCTCCCTTGTAATTATTGATCTTCATTAATATAAATAGGGGATGATATCCTAATCATTTCCTCATCTTGGTATTCTCTAAATTTATCATGTACTTCTCTTAACATTCTTACATCATCTTAGAGACATAAAAGATCCCGAGCATCCCTATTTCTTGGAAGAGCTTAAAGTTGTATCAGAAGATGCAATTGACGTAGATGACAAGCATAACTGTGTGAGGTAGAGACAAATCCTGTTGTAGTGGTGGAATTTTCAGTTCTTATAAATTAAATATGTTCTTTTTTGTATTTATTTATTTATTATTCAGGGTGACATTCAGTCCAACAGTTGAACATTGCAATATGGCAACAGTGATTGGCCTTTGCTTGCAAGTGAAAACTCATGGGCAGCCTGCCTATGTGGTATAAGGTATGAGCTTTTGTTTTGTGATGGTACCTCTTTGTTTACAAATTACATATTCTGTATGAGTCCCATCATAGAGGATTGGAAGTTCATATGGTTGTGGTATGTTTCATTAATGTTTGTAGTGGATCCTATTGTGGATAAAATAGCATATCTTCAATGGTTTCTTTAGTCGTCGATATAAAAATTGGATCTGATTTAAGGAAAAATAGAAATTAAGAAATTGTAGCTACCTAAAATTTGGCGCAACCATAAAGCATATCTAGGTTAATAATTCTAAACCATGGTTACGAGAACTTCCTGTTATATTGATAATATTAAGGAATGGTCTTGATATGACTATGGTTCGAACTTCTCTTGATCTCAGCAAGGTTGATGTCATTTTGAGATGAGTAATATAGATATAATGGGGAAGTTTTGGAAATGTTACTTCTAAACATGATTGCTGAAGCCACTATGAATTCCTTTTTTGTGAATTGTTGGCTTTATCTCCCGGATGTCAAGCTAATAATTGGTTTTAAAAAACTGTTTCCTGTTTATAATTGGTTGTATATCATTAATTACATTTATAATCTGGTCACACATCTCTCTTTGATTTAATCTGGAAGCACGCTTCTACTTGAGGGGGGCTGAATTAAATTTGGTTTACTTGTGCTTCATTTCAATTGAAATATCCAACAATTGCTGGTGGTTTTGATTTAATTTTGTTGTCTTTCTATTTCTTGACATCTCTTGTTATTGTTACAGTGGATATCGGGTAGCACTGAACTCATGCAATCAAGTTATGGAATTGATAATGAACCACGGTCTCCTGGGGATGCTCCTCAGGTTAGGATTTCATTTTTCTCTGAAATTTATTATTGTGACAATTCCAATTGTGTTGGTTTCTTAATAATGACTATCAGTATATATTTTTTTGAAGATTTACAAGATCTGTTACAATTTTTCCAGGCAGAAGAGGGAGAAGACAATGAGGAAATCGATCAGCTCTTCAAGTCAGGCAAGAAAATGAAGGAAAGTGAGAAGAGTGCTGCAGAGATAGCATTGCTTGTTGAAAATGTTATGGCTGAGCTTGAAGTGGTTGCTGAAGTAGATGCAGAATTGAATAGACAGTCAAAACCTACTATTAATAAACTCACAAAGCTGCCTCTCCTTATGGAGGTTCTCTCAAAGTAAGATGATTTTCTCTCATTGGTTTCATTGACATCATGTTTCTATTTTATTATTTATGATTCTTATCTTGTTTCCTACATCAATTGTTGATTGGTGCAGGAAATGACTTCATCATGGAGTATTAACTCCCCTGAAAACCTGGCTCGAACCCCTTCCAGATGGAAGCTTACCGAATATAAACATCCGCAGGGCAATATTGAGGATCTTAACTGATGTACAAAAAAGCATTTTCTCCATTTCTTTAAGTGAGATGTATGAAAATTATGTGTGTACTGATTATGTCTTGCGCTTCATGCAGTTTCCCATTGATTTAGAGCATTATGATAGGAGAGAGCAACTGAAGAAGGTGGTCTTGGGAAGGTCAGGATTCTTCTTGTGAGGCGACCCTGACACATGAATAACGTTTACGGCTTGGCAGTGAAAGGAACAAATCTGCAAATTAATTTTTTGTGTTATGCAGGTTATTATGTTTTTGTTGAAGTCTGATGAGGAGACCACAACCAACCGAAGAATGGCAAAAGACTTGGTTGATAAATCAGTAATGTTATACATGTTTTGGACTTCTAGCACTCATACATGAATTGATCACTCTTCATGGTTCCCCTTTGTACTTGGATAAATTTTATGATATTTGTTTGCTAGAACATGTAGTGTGAAAGTGCATGTGGTGGATAGACTTCTTTCCTGCTCAATGATCAACCCAAGATCTATTCTCCAAGATGTTGATGAAAATTTGTCTTGAAAATCTAGAACCAGTCCTGTTTCATTTTATTCATCTTGAGTTATCTTGGCATGATGTTTGGTCATGGGGGATCTATTTTCATTGAGTAAATTTATGAGTTTTGAAGATGTGCTCTCTGATATTGTTTGTTCTCCCCTTCTAATATTGTTTGATTAGTATGTGAACCCTTGGATGTAGGCATTGTTTGGAACCTTGAGAGTTTTTTTTTATAATAACTGATGTGGGTACATGGTTTCTATTCGTTCATATTAATATTTCCTTATCATTTAAAAATTTTAAAATAAAATGCAGAGTCGACCAATATTCAATAAGAGCACACGGTTTGAGGACATGAGAAACTTTGATGATGAGAAGGTTCCCTTTCGGAGGCCATCTGCCAAAAAAGTATATATTATCTTTGTCCAATTTGCATACACATGTATTTTGAGCGATTTAGCCATCTTGACCTTGTTTCCATATATATCTAGTCTTACTCATCCATGGAATGTCTTGTTTATTTTTCAATAGGCCAATGAATAAAGCTTCATGAATGGAATCTAGAGATGACGATCTTGATTTGATTGAATTTTCACAGTAACATGTCGTAACAGAATTAATCCGTTGGGTCCTAGTCAGTCAGTCAATTTTGATTTATTATATGGGTGATATGCACCGTGTTTTGAATGTATTTATTCGAACACTTCAATTTTATGAGGGATATTGCAGGGAATCACATCGGCGATCATCTTCCATGTGTCTTACTTTAAGGCCTGAAGCAATGCCAATGGATTTTCTGGTTCGCCCCCAATCCAAGATTGATCCAGATGAGGTTAGGCCCTCTGCTAAACAGGTTGTGCAAGATCAGCACTGTCTGAAGGTTGGTCTTCCTCTCTTGGACACTTAAAATGAAATAGATTAGGATAACTATGACAAACTCTTAAATTTAACCATCTACTATTGCTATTAGTTTCTTTCTTTCATAATATATATAAATATTATATATGTATAAATGTATGTATGTGTGTATGTATATATGTATGTATATGTACATGGTAACGAAGAGAGTGCTGAAATGTCTACAGGATACATGTTCAAAATATGGCTTCTATCTGTCGGAAGTCTTATTGATTTGAAGTTGATATTTTCAATCCATTTAAACTCAAATGATGCCAGTTTAATTTTGATTTGAACATAAGAAAGCTGAGAAGTGGAAGTATATGGAATTTAATTTGAATCATGTAAATGACCTTGATAAAATTTAAGCTGTTGTGAAATTTCAATTTTTATCTAATAATAATGATAAACAGAATTTTTTTTGATGGAGGCATTTTCTCAAGCTTGCCGTAAAAGATTTTCAAATGTGTACAAGCCGTGTTGATTTTGTTCGACCTATTATTTTGGGGACATGACTCCCCTAGGGTCAGAGCCCATATTTTTTTCTAAACCCCTTAGTGTTAGATCTCATGTCAACATGCAACTGCAGTATGGTATGTACAGCCTTTTCTCTCCTGTGGATCAAAAAAAATTAAGTAGAAGATAGTGTTTGGTTCACTAGAATGAAATTGAATGGTTATTTAATCAAAATATTCATTCTCATGTTTAGTTGATGGAAAAAATTATGGAAAAATGCATTGCAAATGAAATTGTCATTTACCATTGTAAGGGAATGATCACTTCACAGCAAGGTTTTAAAAAGCGGCCGCAACCGTTACGTAATGCCGTTACGTAACAGTTTTGGCAGTTACCGCCACCCGTTACGGCCGCTTTTGCAGTGTGATTGAGATTCACAAGTGTGTCGGCCGTAGCGGCTGCCGTAGCGGTCGTAACGGTGCTGTAACAGCCGTAACGGCCTGTTACGTAACGGTTCCAAACTGTTTCTTTCGAAAAAACACAAAAAAAAAAAAACTGAAAATGGAAGAAGAAGGATAGAGAGAAAAGGAAAGATAAAGAGAGAAAATAGAGGAGCAAGAGATAGAGAGAGAGAGAGAGAAGAGGGAAGATGAACATGTTATTGATTTGTTGAAACTATAAGATCTATGCTATTCTATTCAGCTGCTATCACTAAACCATTTTGTTTGTATGTGCCTATCTATATATTGTTTGAAAATAATAATAATAATAAGTGTGGTCATTATCTATTTGGCTTGGTTAAAATATGTATATATATATATATTTAGGCTTTTATTTATTCTCTTACTTTTGTCATTATTTATCTTATATATAATAGTTAGTGATTAATTTTTTTGTAAAATATAAAGTCATTAATTATTAAAATAAAATGTAAAAAACTCAGTTTATAGTGATCTAAAAATATGAAATATATTGGATCATACTTAAAAATTTACAAAAATTGATCAATATTTATTTTTAACCCAATAAATATGATCATGGAAAAAAAATATGCGTATCGGTGAGTTTTTTTCAAATTGTGCGAAAAATAAAAAAATTCACAGTTCCGGTTACCGCAACCGTTACACTATGACCTTTACACCCCGCAACCGCAACCGCGTCACCGCCACCGTTACGGTGACCGCAACCGCTTTTCAGAACCTTGCTTCACAGGCAAATCTAAAGAACGATCATTTCATTACATCTCATTTCAATGAACCAAATAAAAGCAAAAGAGTCCCAGGCCCTGTTTTAGAAAGGAGGAGACCAAATAGCAGAGAAAGAGAGAGAGAGAGAGAGAGAGCTAGTTTCCACCCCCCCTTACCTGGCCTGAATGAAAGCTGATGCACTGTCACTCTGTTCGATCCCACAAAGCTTGTGATGAAATGGTGTTTCATTGAATAAGCGAGAACCTTATATTGAATTCCATTTCACAGTAATAGCTGATTACTTACATATACAACTAAGAGATTTTAGTAATTAATCTGGCTAGCAGCCTTTATTTCTGGTACTAGTATATTTGAACACCAAGTCATACTTCTACTCATATTTATCACAAAAAAAAAAAAAAAAAAAAAGTCATACTTCTACTCATAATTTTATTTGATTATTATGTTACTTTGTTATAAAACAAAATAGTTAGCATAACATGTCCACTGCATTTTAACCTGTTTTTGGCGGTGTCTAGAACTAAGAAGCACAGATACGTCCCATAGAGCAGACATGGACACATGTAGTTGACGTGTCGGCCACACATCTGGCCATGTCCTATTTTCAGACACCCACCTGAAATGGAGGGTCAGACAATATTTTTGAAAAGTTTTAATGAGGGGACAAATTAGAGAAAGGAAAAGTTTTCACCTTTTAGAAGAAATAATTTCTTTTGGCCACTTTCTCCTCCCCATCATTTTCCCCCCTTAGAATTGTTAGTAAAGGCTGTTTGAAACTCGGGTCAAACCTGAGCCATGTCCATTTACCTGCTGAAGCAGAAGATGTCTTCTCGTAATAACTTCGGCTGTGTTAGGTGGACTCACATTGGCTTGTTTTTTCTTGGGTCATGCTTGCTGTGGCTCTATACGCATGTTTGTGTGTTTAGACGTCTGATGTGTGTGTGTGCGGGCGCATACTTTGGAGGAGTTATTATTATTTTTTCTGGACAAGCTCTGAGCAGTGCACTTGTTTCCTTCCTTTGTTGACAGATGCAAAAGCAGTTGCAACAGTTGAAAGCACCAAAAAAGAAGCAGCTTCAAGCTACAAAACTTAGCGTGGAGGGTCGTGGCATGGTCAAATACTTGTAGTTCTCTCCATGGGCGGAGCTATGCATGAAGTAGTGGGTTCAATTGAACTCACTTAACTTTGAATTTTTTTTTAGACAGGTTTTCATAAATTGTTCCAAAAAATAGATTTATCAAAATTTCTTTTTATTTTTTAAAAAATGATTAATTCTATGTTTATCATATTTTTATACCATTTTTTGTTTAGTACGCATAATTATTAATGGTTGAATATGAACATGAATATGAATAAGAATGAGACTTATATGAATATCATTACAACTATTGTGTATGTTACACATTAGATATCATGTAAAAGTAATGAGCGTAGCTTTATTGACATAATAAATATTATGATATCATTCTTTTTAATAATGATATAAAAAAAATTATGAAAGAAAT
Organism: Camellia lanceoleosa; assembly: GCA_025200525.1. Taxonomy (NCBI): domain Eukaryota; kingdom Viridiplantae; phylum Streptophyta; class Magnoliopsida; order Ericales; family Theaceae; genus Camellia; species Camellia lanceoleosa. Next base: position 143,290,046 of record CM045769.1, on the reverse strand, counting down.
TTACTATAAAAAAAAAAAAGAAACACACAAAAAAAAATTTATTTTTTTAAAAATTGTAACTAGAAAATTGGAACCATTAAAAACAATAACACACAAAAAGTAAAAAATTCAATTTTTAAAACACACACAAAAAAAATTATTTTTTAAAAAATTTTAACTAGAAAATTGGAACCATTAAAAACAGTAACACACAAAAAGTAAAAAATTCAATTTTTAAAAAATTAAAGTTAAAAAATTGGAAGTTAAATCAAGCTATGAGGGAGCAACCAGACAAGTTTAGTGCCATTAACATGATAAAGTGACATTTTTTTGTCCAAACTATTGACTTTGTTGGCTAATTTTTTGGAAGGATAACATGCTTTTATTTGTATTCGGATTTTAGAATAGGATAATTCTACAAATCTAGAATTTTAGCCAAAAACATATTGTGTGATTTGTCAGACAATCTTCACTGTATTTAAAAATAAATAAATAAATTCTGTTTGTGTACTTAACAACAAATGGAATACAGAAGAAATAAAGGAAATGAGAGAGATTGTTTGATTACAAAAATCAAACCAAAATATAAAATAAATAAATAAAAACAAATTTTTATTTTGTTACAAAAACAAAAATCAAAATCTGAAACAGGGAAATAATAAAACAGAAAATAAATTAAATACTTACCAAATTAATTTCTTGAACAAATTTTTGGTCAAGTCCAGTGTTTAACACTGTGTCCTTAAGACAGATTCGTCCTCTCCACGGTGCTTTTAGATTATGGACATTTATCTCCCAGGATAAAATAATTAACTACGAATAATTGCAACACTACAAATTATTCGCACAACGAACACACTTTGTGTTTGCACTCTTTCTCACAAGAAACACAATGCGGCAAAATATAGAGAGAGCAAGCAGAGTTAGGGACGAAAATTGGAGTGAAAATCCAAATGAAGGACTAGTGAGAATTTGTGGCTGTTAGGTTTGAATTAGACAGGTGCAAACCTGTTTGAACATGTATGGTTTGAATTTAAACAGGTAAGGCACTGCTTCAACAGATACGAACTGTTTGGGTTTGAAATTTAAACAGATTTGAATCTGTCCAGGTGGGGAAAAAATCGGAGCCAATTTTGAAATTAATTTTCGAAATTCAAATTCCAAAAACTTAGAATTTAATTTTAGAAAAATAAAATTTAAATGTTTTGGCCCAAAAAAATAGGTATTGGGCCGGATAAGCTCAACCCAACCACATATTAGTGCCCAGGCTAGCTTGCCTGAGCGGCGGCGACGCGTGTGTGTTTATTTTGGATCCAATGGGTCTAGCCCACTTTGCCCATAACCTCACTCTCTACAAAACTTGGGTGCCCCTTGAGGCCTACCTCAAGTTCCAAACTCAAGCCTTATAAACCCACTCGAAGTATGCCCACCAAATCAATGTGGGACAAGCCTTAAACCACATCTTTAAGAAATTTCCACCAAAACTCCATTTTCATAGAGCTCACTTTGACTTCAATTTTCTATTCACCCGATAATGGTTTTGAGCAACCAAATATACTACGTGAATCACAACGCAGCATAAAATGCGTTACCACTTTGACCCGCCAACTTTGGCGCATGGGTCCTACCTAAAAAATAGGCCAAAGTTAAGGAAAAATCATATTTTCCAAAACCATTTCCAACATGATTCACAGGAAATTATTCAATGTTCTCGGAGTACCATGTGTCTGTACTCCTTAACCAAATATCATTTAATATGTTTTCTCATGTTTTCCAATCACCAAACACAATATCTCACCTACACACCTTCTCTACTAATCACAATATTATGAAAAACCACGTATCTATACTCCAAAATTACTGAATAATTACTCATGATTCACATTCACTCTAACAATGAATTCCACAGTACATCAATTTAATTCTCATCCCACACTATATTTCTTGGTTGTTTTCTTGGTGACAGTAGACTTTCTGTTTAGGACATGGTCCATGAAGAGTAGGTCAACAACATTAACAACAAAAGATCTAGGAGTAGTTAAGGTTATCCTTTGAAGACAATTGAAGTAATAATAAAAACAATACTATCCATTCAATGACAATTGGAGCCAAATGAATTTCCAGTCTATATCTGGAGGCCGCAAATATGGAGACTGAGAACCACAAATCTGGAGGAGTAGATTGAGAACTTTAATCGCTCAGATTCAAATCTCCAAATCTTCAATCTTTGACAATCAACAGCAAATCACAAATCTGGAGCGAGAGAGTGCGTCTTTTGATTTTGCTCAGAATTCGAGCGAGAGATAGAGAATGAATTTGAGCGAGCGAGCAAGAGAGAGAGAGAGAGAGAGAGAGAGAGAGAGAGAGAGAGAAATTGCAGCTTTAGGGCTTTACAGAGTTTTAGAAACTTTGTTTTAATTGAAAAATAGCGGCGTTTCCATAAACGTCTTAAAAACAACGTTGCCATATACCCTTTTTCCTGTAGTGCCACCAACAGTGCAACAAACATATTTTGGACACCAAACAAAGGAGTAATTTGTTTAGTAGTTAAATTAATTATGTAGTAAAATTTTTATAAGTGGGATTCCATGATTTATCTTTATTAGGTAGTTAGGAGTCTGAGAATAACTCAGTTAGTATGTTATAGTTGTTTTTCATTGATCAAAAGTATAACATAAATTACCAAGAAGTAATTTTGGAAAAATATCTAATACTTTAAAAATATCTAATGATTTTGGAAAAATTACCAAGAAGTCCTCTTTGAAAAAGGTGTGACCTATTTAGTCCCACAGCCTTTTGTTTACACTCAAAAAGTCTTATAATGTTTTTTTTCTTCTCAACCTTTGTTCTTCTCTGCCTCTTCCTCTTTCTAATTTTCGACAATCGTCGACGAGTAATCACATCTTACTTTTTCTCTTTCTCTTTCTGATATATAGTCACTGGCAACCGACGACCGACGACTACCATCGATTGCGATTCACCGGCAACTACCGATTGCTGACTCCTTACTTTACCCTCACCGAAGATAAAGAAGTTATGTTTCCGACGAAGAAGATGAGTAGATCTACATCAAATCTGAGTAGATCTACATTAGATCCGAGTAGATCTAAATAAAAAATAGTTGCCGGAATACAATCTTCTCTCTATATCTGCCTCTCTCCTTCGATAGCTTAATTTTTCTATATTTTCTCTGCTATACACTTCTCTTTTCCTGTTTTAATGGAGAAAATTTTTAAGTTTTGAACAAGTTGTTTTTGAGTTTTAGTTACAAGCGGTGATAACTGTAAAACTTTGTAGTTTCAATTTTTTTTGGTGCTAGAATGAATTATGGTTTAAAACTGCAAAATTTTGTAATTTCATAACATTCTTTGTAACTGTAAATTTTTGCATTTTCATAAATTGTTTTTCAGTTTGATTAATAAGGACAAATGCTTAATAGATTTTTGCTTTGAAACTGTAACATTTTACAGTTTCAAAGCTTGCTTTTTAATTTGATCAATATTGGAGATTATTTGCTTAAACCCTACAAAAATTGAAAAATAACATATGTTTTTTTTTTCCATTGTTGTTGTTTTTTGTCGTTACATTTTTTTTTCCTTTTAGTTTATCAATATTTAGCATATCTTGCTATGTTTTTTTGCCCTAATTTCTCCATTTATTTTTTTTTTCTAGACAATATTCTGGACATTCCAGTGAGTCTCCAACGATGTTCTTAACGTCCAATGAACGTTCTGGACATTCCGGCAACTTCCATTAACATTTAGAACACTCCAGTGAACTTCTGACGATACTCCGGCAACTTCCCAACGATCCTCTGGCGACTTCCCGATGATGGTTAACATTCTGGCAAGTCTCAGGTGACCGTCTGATAGAAGTCTGACAATAGTGGAATGTAGCTGCGTTCGTAAATTTTTTTTAAAACAAAATTAGGACTTTTTAGTAACAATTAAAAATATATAGGACTAATTAGTGCAAGTGTTTTATTTTGGGATTAGATGGGTTTTGAACTTTGTATATAGGACTTATTGGTAAGTTCTCCAATAATTTTTCATCAATAAAATACATTTTATTGGGCCTCATACGGATATGACTTGGTAATATATTTGATAAAATAAATGGTCGGTATATGTTGGCAAAGTTGTAAAGAAGAAAATGGGGCTAGAAATACCATCTACAATTTTAGTTTTTTATTTTTATTTTTTTCTCTCCTTCTTAATACACTCTTAATTATTGAATTATATAAGAATTTTGATAATACATAAAATTAAAGAGAAAATTATTAGATACTTCGAAATATCAATATCATGTAACATTGGCTACGTGCTGCAACACACACTAAGTGTGTTATTCTTTACATTTCAATTATCTAACAAATGTGAGTCAACATATTCCATAAGTAAAAATTTTTACTACATTATTCGTTTGGAATGCTACATTAATAAGACCACATGATGGTCAAGAACTTCTGAATAATTACTACAACAAATTAAATTTTTAGAAATAATTAAAATTTAGAGACAACATCACTTTTTGTCATTTTTAGTGACAAAATTGGAGATCTAATAATGAATTACTAATTTTTTGGAGGAGAAAACAGCTTTTGGAATTAAATTATTTTGTTCTTAAAAGTACATTTATTAAAATTGTCACTAAAAGTTCTTTTTTGAATTTTCGAAATAACTTTTTTATGACAATTCACACTAAGACTAATTTTTTTTTTTTAATGCAACAGTATTTTCACTTTTATGAATGAAAAAGTTTAGTTTGTAAAATCATTAGATATCATAGTGAATTACTTAAAAAAAAAAAAATTATTAAGTAGGATCCTTGTGTGAAAAAGGTTTTACATTATCGTGAATTAGAGATGGCTGAGCAAGCAACTCTAAATAAAATATTCTTTTGGGCAGCCAAAACGAATCTAAATAAGAAGAAAAAAAACAGAAGTAATCATATTCACACTTGGGCTGACCATGTCACCACATATATATACTTGTGTGCATAAATATGTGACATACATGTGCCTCTCTTGGGTGTGTTACTACATCACCCCAATTTCAATCATATGTGTTTTTGATTTGACAACAAATGTCACAAATAGATATGTTTTCAACACAAGCAAGATCACCTCTCTGTTCCATTTTCTTCTTCATTATGGTCTCTGTTGGATCATCGAAAACTTTTTCCTTTCCCTTCACAAATGAAACTGTTAGAAATGGTTTTTTTGAAAAATTTGGATAACATAATTTTTCATCAACTTTGGTCTATTTTTTAGGTGGGACCCATGCGCCGAATTTCGCGGGTCTAAGTGGTAACGCGTTCTATGCCGCGTTGTGATTCACGTGGTGTATTTGGTTGCTCAAAACCATTATCGGGTGAATGGGAAATTGAAGCCAAAGTGTGCTCTATGGAAATGGTTTGTATAATGGTTTGTCCCACATTGATTTGGTGGGACGTTTTGAATGGGTTTATATAGCTTGGAATTATAACTTGGGGAGGGCCCCAAAGGGCACCCCAAGTTTGTAGAAGGCAGATGTTATGGGCAAAATGAGCTAGACCCATTGGACCCAAAAATTACCACACGGGCAAGTTAGGCTTGGGCGCGAGTGCATGGTGTGAGGTTAGGTTGGGCTTGTCCGGCCAAAAACATTTGAATTTTATTTTATTTATTTAGAAATAAATTATGTCCCCTTTTTTTTTCAAATTATGGTTGGAAATAAAATTCAAATTTTGGTTTACACCTCTTCAGAAATTCTGTCCAGTTTCGTATCTGTCCAAACCGAATCTGTTCGAATTCAAATCTATCCAAAACAGGTTTTTAATTGTTTGAAATTCAAACCAAACAGTGCCTACAGATTTGTATCCATTTAATTTAAATTGAACAGGTACTGTGCCTGTTTAATTCAAACCTAGCAACCACTACTTCACCTATAAGTAGACTAGCCCTCATTTGGATTTTTGACATATAATTTTCGTACTTCTCCTCTGCAAATAATCTCTACATTTTGCTGCATTAAATTTCTGTGAGAAAAAGTGCATACACTTAGTGTGTTCGTTGTGCGAATAAATTGTAGTGCTGCATTTATTCGTTGATTGATCATTTTATCTTGGGAGATAGACGTCCATATTCTGAAAGCACCATTTAGAGGACGAATCTGTCTTAAGGACACAGTGTCAAACACTGGACTTGATCAGAATATTTTTCAAGAATTTAATCAATTTGATTTTTGTAATCAAACATTTTCTCTCCTTTCCTATTTTTCTTTTGTATTCTATTTGTAGTTTAGTACATAAACAGAATTTATTTATTTAAATACAGTGAAGATTGTCCAACAATCTTAAGACAGATAATTTTTGGTGTCTTCATTGTATTTAATTTTCTGAGTTTTCACAAAACTGATATTCTGGTTGGAAAACAAATAGTAGTAATATACTGTTTGACAGATAGTAGTAATAAACTATCTATTTTCTTTGACAACTAGTAGTAATATACTGATGTCATTAACAATTACAGAATATTAATTTGTATTACAGAAAATTATTGTGGTATTTTATTTTTCTAATTTTAGTAACAAGGAAAATAAAATTATTTTTTGTTATAATTTATTTTCTGGTTTTAGTAACTAGAAAATTAATTTATGTTTTGATTTTTCCTGATTTTTGTAATAAGATATTATGGCTACTGCAACTGAAACTGCAAACTGGAAATGGTACTCCAATTGTTACACCAACTCCGGTCCCTATCCAGAACCATGTTCAAGATCCAATAAATCATGGAGACAAACCGAAAAAAATTAATGGTACTGAGTTTAAGAGATGGCAACAGAAAATGTTGTTTTATCAAACAACTCTAAATTTCGCCCGGTTTCTCCGTGAAGAGGCTTCAGCACTTAAAAAGGGTGAAAGTGATCGGGAAGTTGTTGCTGCTGTAGATGCTTGGAAACATTCAGATTTCTTGTGCATAAACTGTAAAACCCAAGTTGTGTGTAGGATTATTTTATTGGATAGATTAGTAATTAAATTAATTTATATGGGTCATTTATTAATATCAAAGAATTAGTTATGAGATGGCATTATATTTCCTATTACTTAGATGGGTAATTTTGTAACTTTGAGAAATTAGGTTAATAAGCCCACCTATAAGTCTTGGGAAAACAAACAAAAGAGAGGCTGTGAATTGCTCCATAAGTGGCTAGGGTTTGAGAAGGTAAAAGAAAAAAGAAAAGAAAAGGAGAAAAGAGGTTCAAGGGAGGCTACAATAAGGATTGGAGGCAGCACATTGGTGATTTTGGGACACCCATTGGTTAAGGTAAAATCTGTCTTTACTGTTAATTATTAAGTTTATGTTGAGGAATTTAACAATCACTGCATTAAGGGGATTTGGAAGATTTATAGGTGCCTACTTAGGTTTTGAGAATTGGGTGCAATGTGTAAGTGTAACTTTGCTTTGGGTGGGTAATAGAAACAATGGAGTTTTGTATCATGGGTAAGGGTGTGTTTGGCTTTAAAGTTGGGTTGAATGGTTGATCTCTTGGATATTAAAGCAATACATTAATCTAATATAGTGGGGCTTTTGTGGGTGTATGTAACATGTAAAAAATATTAATTTATTTGAGGTTTTATTTATTAGGTTTGTGTGATTGAAGTGGTGGAGTTGGGTGTTTGGAGTTGGTGTTGGAATATTATTTCTAAGCTTTTGAGGTAAGTAACCCTCTATCACTGTTGGTTCATTTTTATTCCTATAGAATCGTTTAAAATCATAAATATTTATTTATAGCCTTCATGTTCTCTTAAAATAAAATATGGGTCAAGTATAAAATAGCATCGAAAATTATTATGAAAATTATTTGAATATTTTGTGGAACTATTATGAAAATTGTACTAAATGTTTATTCTGAAAATATCAAATGTTTTATTTAAAAGTTGTGTATTGTTTGAATTTTGAACATCACTCCAGTCTGACTATGATTTGGACTCTAGCCAATAGGGGTTATTTATTGGCACAGAAACTAGTTTCTTTTGGGGCTTTACCACCGGCCTATGTGTGGTTCTGGACCTTGTCATGGGCTAAGTGACCGTAGTCATTAAGACTTGGGTTTTGTGAATCGAATCATTGAACTATCTGAATATTGAACCATCGATTTGAACAACGAATTACTTTGAATTATCACATTGGCTTTTCATTTAAAATGTATTGTACATTGTTTATTTTTAGCTATGAAACCATCTTACAAATAATTATTCATTTATTGAACTGTAGGAAAATTATATTTTTGGTTATCGATTTATTTATTTATTTTTGTATACTTGATCCAGCTAGCAGTGATGGTTGGTTATTTACTGGGCTATCTAGCTTACCCTTATTTTTTTTTTCAGATTCTGAAGAGTAGAGCTGCGTGGGATTTTTACATGTGGGAGTGCCGAGAGTAGGACTATGATTTAAGTACTTGGATTATTGTTTTGTTAGTGGATTAAATTAGTGGACTTGGTGGACATTTTCATATAAGAACTATTTATTATTATGGATTTTGGCATTATGACAATTAAGGATTTTAATTTGAGTATTTTACATTGTGGGTTATGTGATTGGATTCTTAGCCTTGCATGCTCACTTATATGAGTGTGCGGCGTTGTCACGGAGCTTGGGGCGTGACATAAACTACATCCTCAATGGCCTTGACAACATGCTGTATAATGTTTACAGCCCTCTGAAGTTAGTAAAAGAACTGTGGGATTCTTTGGAGAAGAAATACAAGACAAAGGATGCCGGCACGAAGAAATTTGTTGTCGATAAATTTCTGGACTTCGTTATGGTAGACTCCCAAATGGTAATTTCTCAATTTCAAAATTTTCAGATAATTTTGCATGATATTCATTCAGAAGGTATGTCTCTTAGTGAGTCTTTCCAAGTCGCTGCTTTAGTAGAAAAGTTACCACCGGCTTGGAAAGACTTCAAAAATTATTTAAAACATAAACGCAAGGAGATGACCATGGATGAATTGATTATAAGATTGAGAATTGAGGAAGATAACCAAAAGGTTGAAAAGAGGAATGGGAAAAATCCCATTGAGTCCAAGGCTAATGTGGTTGAACAAGTTCACAAACCACATAACAAAAAGGGGAAGTTTACTGGAGATGGTCCTAAACAAGGCGACAATAATGGTAATAAGAAGTTCAAAGGAAAATGCTATAACTGTGGAAAGACTGAACATCGAGCTTTTGATTGCCGCCACCCTAAGAAGGATTGCGGAAGTACAAGCAAGAAAACCACCAATCAAGCCAATGTGATAGAATTAGATTACATCTCTGATGGGATAAATGACATTAATCTCTTTGTTGTGGTGTCTGAGGCTAATTTGGTTGGAAATCCCAAGGAGTGGTGGGTTGACACTGGAGCAACTCGTCACATATGTGCGGACAAGATGTTCACTACCTACAATGAGGCTGCAAATGGTGAACAACTTTTCATGGGAAATTCTTCTACTTCTAATGTGGCTGGACAAGGAAAGGTGATATTGAAGATGACATCAGGGAAAAAACTTACCCTCAACAACATACTGCATGTACCAAACATCTGGAAGAATTTAGTTTCTGGTTCTTTGTTAATTAAAAATGGCTTTAGGCTTGTCTTTGAGTCTGATAAATTTGTATTAACAAAGAGTGGTATGTGTGTTGGTAAGGGATACATGAGTGATGGTCTCTTCAAATTAAATATAATGATGGTTGTACCAAAAGTTGCTATTAATAATTATAACACATCGTTTGCTTATATACTTGAGTCGAATTTATGGCATGGTAGATTAGGACATGTGAATTTTGATGCTTTGCGTAGATTAATTGGTTTGGATTATACACCAAAGTTTGAAATTGATCCTAATCACAAATGTGAAATTTGTGTATAAGTGAAACTAACTAAGGCTCCATTTAAATCGGTTGAAAGAAAAATCGAACCTCTAGAATTAATTCATATTGATGTATGTGATCTTAAATTTGTTCAAACTCGAGGAGGCAAAAAGTATTTCATAACATTTATCGATGATTGCACAAGATATTGTTATATATACTTACTTAGAAGCAAAGATGAAGCCTTAGAAATGTTTAAACTCTACAAAACAGAAGTTGAAAATCAACTTGGAAAAACCATTAAAATGGTTAGAAGTGATAGAGGTGGTGAATATGATGCACCATTAAATGAATTTTGTGCACAACATGGCATTATTCATCAAACTACAGCACCCTATTCTCCACAGCAAAATGGAATTGCTGAAAGGAAGAATAGAACCCTTAAAGAAATGATGAATGCCATGTTACTAAGTTTGGGTTTATCGCAGAACTTGTGGGGGGAAGCAATATTGTTTCCTAATTATATCCTTAACAGAATACCCCACAAGAAAACTAATAACACTCCTTATGAATTGTGGAAAGGTCGACCGCCTTCCTACAAATACTTAAAAGTGTGGGGGTGTTTGGCAAAAGTTGAAGTTCTTGTTCCTAAAAAGATTAAGATTGGACCAAAAACAGTGGATTGTGTGTTTATTGGTTATGCTCAAAATAGTAGTGCATATCGATTTCTAACTTATAAATCAGAAATACCTGATATAAATATGAACACTATTATAGAGTCAAGGCATGCTGTGTTTTTTGAATATGTCTTTCCTTACAAGAAAGGACGTGAATTAAGTTCACAGAAAAGAACTTATGATTGTACACAAAGTCAAGAGACTAATGACAATCAAACACAAGAGACTAGTAATGGTCTCGACCAACATGATTTAACTGATGATGAACCAAGACGAAATAAGAGAGCGAGAACATCAAAATCCTTTGGTCCAGATTTTCTGACATACTTGTTAGAAAATGAACCTCAAAGCTTTAAGGAAGCAATGGCAGGTCCTGAAGCACCTTTGTGGATGAGGTTGTTAATAATGAAATTGAATCCATTATGCAAAATCATACTTGGGAATTGGTGGATCTTCCACCTGGTTCTAAACCTCTTGGATATAAGTGGATATTCAAGAGAAAAATGAAAGTAGATGGTTCAATAGACAAGTATAAAGCAAGACTTGTAGTAAAAGGTTACAGACAAAAGAAGGTCTGGACTATTTTGACACATATTCCCCTGTGACAAGAATAACATCTGTTCGCATGCTTATTGCTATAGCAGCATTGTTTAATTTAGAAATACATCAAATGGATGTTAAGACAGCTTTCTTAAACGGTGATCTAAATGAAGAGATCTATATGGAGCAACCCGAAGGGTTTGTAGTACCGAGGCAAGAAAAGAAAGTTTGTCAGCTTGTAAAATCTCTTTATGGATTAAAACAAACACCTAAGCAATGGCATGAAAAATTTGATCATGCTATGCTTACTAATGAGTTTAAGATAAACGAATGTGACAAATGTGTCTATGTTAAAAACACTGACCAAGGATATGTCATAGTTTGTCTTTATGTTGATGACATGCTTATCATTGGAAGCAGTTAAAACATGATCAAATCAACTAAGCAAATGCTGAATAAAAGATTTGATATGAAAGATATGGGGGTCGCAGATGTTATATTAGGAATAAAAATTACTAAAACATCTGAAGGATATGCATTATCTCAATCACATTATATTGAGAAAATTATTGGAAAATTTATCAAGGATGATATGAATTTAGCTAAAGCACCTATAGACATCAGTCTTTATTTATCGAAAAATAAAGGTGATGCGGTGTCTCAGTTAAAATACTCCAAAATCATTGGAAGCCTAATGTACCTAATGAATTGTACTCGTCTTGACATAGCTTATGCAGTCAGTAAATTGAATAGGTACACTAGTAACCCCAGAGAAGACCATTGGAAAGCGATCATTCAGGTTCTTAGATATCTAAGATTTACCCGTGATCATGGTTTGAACTTTACTCGATATCTAGCAGTACTCGAAGGTTATTGTGATGCCAATTGGATATCGGATACTAAAGATTCAAAATTCACAAGCGGATATGTTTTTACTCTGGGAGGCACTGTTGTTTCTTGGAAATCTACAAAACAAACATGCAACGCATGATCCACAATGGAATCTGAGTTCATTGCTTTAGACAAAACAAGAGAAGAAGCAGAATGGCTTCATCACTTCTTAGAAGACATTCCAATGTGGCCAAAACCTATGCCAGCTATTTGCATTCATTGTGATAGTCAATCTGCAATAGGCAAGGCGCAGAATCATATGTATAATGGTAAGTCACGACATATTTGTCGTCAACATAATACCGTAAGGTAATGGCTCTCAAATGGAATAATCTCAATAGATCATATAAAATCTAAAGAGAATATTGTGGATCCGTTAACAAAAGGTTTGACAAAAGAGCAAGTGTATAGTTCATCGAAGGGGATAGGATTAAAGCCTATTACATAAGAGTCATCATAATGGTAACCCTACTTATATGATTGGAGATCCCAAGAATTAAGTTCAAAGGGACAACTAAGTTATGTGTGGCTCGCCAGAATGATGAGAGTGATATCTGCAACATGTGCTGTATGCAAGGGTCTAAGGATAAGCTTAGCTTTTAATGATTACTTATATCTTGATTTAGGCATAAAAATCAAGACACGTATAAGGAGATACTCATAATAAGAATCACCTATACGAGTGTCGAATTAGGGCTGGTTGTATGAGAATGAAGAGGCTAAATTCTCTAGAAGCACTCATAAAAACTAGGAGCGTTCAAGGCCAAAATGAACACAACAGTGAGAACCACAATGTGTTAGAAGATATTTTGTGTGAAATCTATTGTCTTGGCTTACACAAATGACTGAACAATTCAAGGCATCACGTCCATTGGTTAGCTAGTAAGTCCGATAGGTTATCACTAGGGAAGGTTCAAGGTCGAAAGCTACTTATCCTGATACAAGATATTTTCGATTTATACTCTTTTGACAAATTCTGCATATTGTTGCATTTCCGTTGTCATCAAATTCCATTCATGTGGGGGATAGTTAGAAATGGGGTTTTTGAAAAATCTGGATAACAGAATTTTTCATCAACTTTGGTCTATTTTTTAGGTGGGACCCATGCGCCGAATTTCGCCAGTCTAAGTGGTAACGCGTTCTATGCCGCGTTGTGATTCACGTGATATATTTGGTTGCTCAAAACCATTATTAGGTGAATGGGAAATTGAAGCCAAAGTGTACTCCATGGAAATGGAGTTTTGATGAAAATTCCTTAAGGTTTGTATAATGGTTTGTCCCACATTGATTTGGTGGGAAGTTTTAAATGGGTTTATATAGCTTGGAATTATAACTTGGGGCGGGACCCAAGGGGCACCCCACGTTTGTAGAAGGGAGAGGTTATGAGCAACATGGGCTAGACCCATTGGACCCAAAAATTAGCACACGCACGCGCGCCGTAGCTACCATCCGGCGGGCTGGGCTAGCCTGGGCATGGATGCGTGGTGTGAGGTTGGGTTGGGCTTGTCCGACCCAATACTTATCTTTTTGGGCCAAAAACATTTGAATTTTATTTTATTTTTTTACAAATAAATTCTGTCCATTTTTTTTTCAAATTATGGTTAGAAATAAAATTCAAATTTTGGTTTGCACCTCTTTAGAAATTCTGTACAGTTTCGTATCTATCCAAACCGAATCTGTTCAAATTCAAATCTACCCAAAATAGGTTTTTAACTATTTGAAATTCAAACCAAACAGTGCCTACAGATTTGTATCTGTTTAATTTTAATTGAACAGGTACTGTACCTGTTTAATTCAAACCTAGCAGCCACCACTTCACCTATAAATATACTAGCCCTCGTTTGGATTTTTGATATATAATTTTCGTACTTCTCCTCTGCAAATAATCTCTGCATTTTGCTGCATTAAATTTCTGTGAGAAAGAGTGTATACACTTAGTGTGTTCATTGTGCGAATAAATTGTAGTGCAGCATTTATTCGTTGATTGATCATTTTATCTTGGGAGATAGACATCCATATTCTAAAAGCACCGTGGAGCGGATGAATCTGTCTTAAGGACATAGTGTCAAAAACTGGACTTGATCAGAATATTGTTCAAGAATTTAATCAATTTGATTTTTGTAATCAAACATTTTCTCTCCTTTCCTATTTTTCTTTTGTATTCTATTTGTAGTTTAGTACACAAACAGAATTTATTTATTTAAATACAGTGAAGATTGTCCAACAGAAACAGACTGCTAGGCTTTGTTTTTAATCAAAGACATGATATCAAGAGATCCCCTAGGTATCCTCAGCTCATGGAATCATTCTATCCACTTCTGCAATTGGCACGAAATCTCATGCGGTCGTCGACATCAGTATGTAACCGTTCTAAACCTGCCATCTCTGGGATTGGTGGGTCATTTATCTCCTTACATTGGGAACCTCACCTTTCTTAGGATGATTGATCTTAGCAACAATAGTTTTCGTGGTAAAATTCCACTAGAAATTGGCAAGTTGTTTCGTTCGCAATATCTTCAACTTTTCATTAACTCTTTTGAAGGTGAATTTCCTACCATGATACATTGTTCAGACTTGAGAGTAATCAGCCTAGTTGATAACAATCTAGGAGGTAAAATTCCTGCCGAGTTGGGTTCTTTGTCCAACCTCATTAAATTTAGTGTTGCTAAAAATCATTTCACCGGACCTATCCCACTTTCGCTTGGAAACCTTTCCAATCTTGTCGGGCTTTCTCTATCGCACAATAATCTAGAGGGAAGCATTCCATTCGAACTTGCTCAACCCTCAAAGTTGCAAATTTTTATTCTGGGCTTTAACAATTTTTCCGATATGGTTCCTATACCTCTTTACAATATCTCATCCATCACTTACTTTTCTATAAATGACAACCAATTGCACGGAAGCTTTCCCTCCAATTTGGGCTTGACCCTTCCAAAACTAAAAGCTTTTCATATTGGAAGTAATCAATTCTATGGGCATATTCCCTCCTCGATAGCCAATACTTCGGAACTTGTAGAAATTGAGACTAGCCAAAATTCTTTTACTGGTCCTCTACCAATGAATTTTGGAACCCTTTATGAGCTACAAAAGCTAAATAGTCACACTAATAAACTAGGAACAGGAGGAGATAGGAAGGGCAATGAGTTGATGGACTTTCTCACTTCTTTATCTAATTGTTCCAACCTACTACGGTTGGACATGTGTATAAAATAAATGGTTTCAAAAGTTTATTGCCCAATTCCATTGCGAATCTCTCCACCACAATCACTTGGTTAACTCTAGATGGCAACTATGTATTTGGTAGCATACCTCTTGGTATTGGAAACCTTGTAAATTTGCGTACACTCTATTTAAGTACCAACATGCTCGTTGGTAGTATTCCTGATTCCATTGGAAAACTCTCCAACTTGGAAAAGTTGCTACTTCTAACAAATAACATCTCTGGAGAAATTCCATCATCTATTGGAAACATTACTCGGCTTGGTATTCTTGACTTATCAATAAATATGATAGAGGGAAGCATACCAGTTTCTTTAGGTCATTGCACCAATCTAAGGGAATTTCATCTCGGAGACAATCACCTCACTGGAGATATACCTCAAGAAATCTTTGGTCTTTCTTCTCTTACTATTCTAATCTTGAGTCAAAATTACCTAACGGGATTCCTACTTCAAGAAGTGGGTAACTCAAAAAATCTTGAAAGATTGGAAATATCAAAAAAACAAACTATTTGGAGAAATCCCCGCTACTCTTAGCAATTTTCAAGTTTTAGAATTCCTCTACATGATGGGTAACCTTTTCGAAGGTACAATCCCAGAATCCTTCAAACAACTAAAAGGTCTTCATGTTCTTGATGTTTCTTGCAATAACTTGTCAAGACAAATTCCAAGCTTTTTAAGCGAGTTACCTTTTTTACTAAACCTTAATCTTTCTTACAATATGTTTGATGGTGAAATTCCAAATGGAGGAGTTTTCAGAAACATTAGTGCATTCTCAATTGTTGGAAATAAAAAGCTCGGTGGAGGGATTAAAGTATTACAATTGCCTGCATGTCCTGCAAAGACTTGAAGGAAAGGAGACAACCTTTTAAGCGTAGAGTAATAGTTGTAGTAGTTACTCTCACTATTTTTTCATTAATAGTGTGCACTTTAGCTATTATTTATAGAATTAGAAGGTCCAGACAACAAGCCTCTTCAATCCTGCCTTTGCAAAACCAACTTTTACAACTCTCTTATGGCGAATTTTTTCATGCAACCAATGGATTCTCTTCAACCAACTTAATTAGTGAGGGAAGATATGGTTTGGTTTATAAAGGGATTCTCAAATTCGGTGAATTAACTGTTGCTGTGAAAGTACTCAAGCTTCATGAATGTGGAGCAATCAAGAGTTTCAAAACAAAATGTGAAGCACTGAAGAACATTCGCCATCGCAATCTAGTCAAGGTAATCACATCTTACTCAAGCATTGATTTTAAAGGCAATGATTTTAAGGCATTGGTCTTCGAGTTCATGAAAAATGGGAGTTTAGAGAATTGGTTACATCCAATTAGTTTTTCAGAGCAACAAGACCCTAATCACTTGACCTTTGTTCAAAGGCTAAACATTGCCATTGATGTGGCCTCTGCGTTGGATTATCTTCATCATCATTGTGGAGTGGCTATCGTTCATTGCCATTTAAAGCCAAGTAATATTCTTCTTGATGATAATTTATGTGCCCATGTTGGTGATTTTGGCCTCACAAGGATTCTTTCAGCCACCACAGGTATATCCAATCATCATCAATCAAGTTCAATTGGGATTAGAGGAACAGTTGGATATGTTGCCCCAGGTAATTGTCTATATTTATTGTTCATTCCATTACATTGATTAAGAAATGTTATTTTTGTTTTGTTTTATATTATTTATTTGTGGTGAACCATAAACTAAGACAAGTTTATGTTTATGTACAAATTAATCATCGTCTAACCACAAGGTGGTTGGCCTAGTGGGTAACAACTGGGGCCTGGAGGTTTGCTTCCTCCTAGGTCTTAGATTCGAATCCCCTAGCCAGCAAATGCATACCTTGGGGTCACAGACCGCAGGGCATAAACCCTATTTCGGAAGGCTTGTTTGGACTATAAGGACTTAATCTTGTGCGTGTAAGCTGACCCAGGATACCCTACATAAAAAAAAAAAAAAAAAAAAATCCTCGTTCTAGTTATGCTATAGATGAGTACTACCCTTCACATTACCAAGTTGGGTGTTTTTCTACTGTAACAAATTAATGTAACTCTTGTTATATCCATTGGTATCCCAAAATTGATATTAACCCTTGGAGATAATTTATATTTTGAAATATTAAAGTTCTTCTACCAAAAGAAGGTATAAAAATAATTTGCCAATTGAAAGATCATACCAGAATTTACTAATTTGGATTCTTCATTATTTCATACTGCAGAGTATGGTATGGATGAAGAGGTATCAACGCATGGTGACATATATAGCTTTGGAGTGTTACTACTAGAAATGTTCACAAGAAAAAGACCTACAGATAACATGTTCATTGATAATATTAACATCCATATCTATGCAAAAAGGTCTCTTTCAAATCAAGTAATGGAGATTGTTGATCACCGAATCATATTGGCAGAGGAAGAGAAGCCAAGTAGGACCTAACAAAGTAGCACAAACAACATTTCTAAATTGGAGGTCTGTCTTGCATTGTTCATTCAAATTGGAGTTTCTTGTTCTGTTGAATTGCCACATGAGAGACTAAATTCTAGAGATATTCTTATGGAACTACAGAAGATTAGAAATGTATTTCTTGGGTTTAGGGAAGAAAACTAAAGGCACACATGATGTTCTTGTTCTCTACTACCAATTGGTTCCTATCTTGTGTTGTAAAGATTTTTTTTTATATAGTGCCCAAACTTTGATCAGTTTTAGAGTTTTTTGGGATTTCAAATCAGGTTCAGATCTAGGATTTTTCATGCGATGTTTGAACTAATCTAATCCAAGATCAAATTGATTAATCTGAATTCAAAAAATTTCACTAGAACTTTGTGATTAGAATTTCCAATTACTTTAACTTGTACATTGTGATCCAACAGAAGCTAGTTAGTTCTTGGATAGTTTCACTATAATGTATAAGAGTTTTATGAATTAAATTTTTCCATCCTAAAAGTAAATTTTTTTTTTTGTTTCGAAAAACATTAAGAAATTAATTCTTGTTTTCATGTGAGTCGTCACTTAAAAACTATCTCAAAAAGTATTAAAAAAAGGACCTTTACTGACAAAATTTTGAAAATGTAACTAATAAATGCATTTCTAAGAACAAAACAATTTTGTGATTTTTTTTAACATTCTAAGACCAAAATAAATAAATAAATATGGTCGTATAAAGGACAATAATTCATCATTAAATGTTCAATGACAAAAATGCTATTTTTAATAATTAAAATATTTCGTAAATAAAAAGTGATTTTGTTCCAAAATTTTTTCTCTAAACCTTAAAAATTTTGTCTCTAAACCTTCATTTGTTGTAATGTTTTGTTGCAATATATTGATGACAAAACTATCATAATAGGTTTATTGCAATGAAATAAATTTTTAAATTTTTTTATAGGAAAAAAAATACAAAATGAAGTTTTCATCTTGACATATATAATGAGAAAGGATCTTGATCTCTCCATTTCAAAGAAAGTATTTCATTTCATATTTAATGGTTTTAAAATATAATCATTTATTTGTTTATTTTACTTTGACAAGAGATCACAACAAATTTTTAGGCACTCAGTCTATAAATTCAAATTTAAATTTTCTTTACCTAAAGGTTCACCAAGTCTTAAAATATTTTATCCATAAGAACAAACTCATACAAAATGACAAAATTACCCATTTATATATATATATATATATTTTATAAGGTGCAAAATGCAAACCACAGCCATATTCTCTCTCTCTCTCTCTCTCTCTCTCTCTCTCTCTATTCATCTCCGACAATCACTCATGGGATCATGGAAGGATGGGTGAGAAAAGGGGAAAGTAAGAAAGAGAAGCAAAAAAGTAAAAAATGTACACGTAGAACATTTTTTGAAAAATACATTTCAGCCATTGTTTTATGGTTATAAGAAATTTGAGCTGTCCAAATGTCCTAGTAGGACAAAATATATTGAAGATTCAAAAACCCTCATGCTTTGTTATATAAATACATTCAAATTATATGTATTTTTTTGTTTCGGTAGTAGCACAAAATGAAAGAGACTGAGATGGGAACCAAGGATGTAACAACGGAGGCTCTTAAGAAGGAATCTGTGGATTTGGAAATACTGTTGTGTTGAAGTGCACATCTGTTGAATCCACTTTCATCACCAATAACCCTGTTGCACTTATGAATCTACGTAGGCAAGTCTCATTTGTGCATCTATATATATAAGTTTTTGTGCGTACCGGATTCCGCACTAGATGAAAGTGGATCGGGGCTCCGCACTTGGCTGGACTGTCCAAGGATTGAGGTCCTTGTCACAAGAAGTACCGTAAAAGTTGCCCGGCCAGGGTTGGCCAGATAACCCCTCCGGTGTGGGAATCAGTGATCGGAGAAGAAGTATAGAGAGTTGAGTTTGTAAGTAAGTGAGGTTCAGCTTAGATTAGTTCAGTTACCTTCAATGTGAAGTTCATGTAGTATATATAGGGTTCCTTGCTTGTTGCTCAAGATGGTTTCATGGAGCTTAGGTGCTGCCAAGTTTTCTTTTAACATTACCCAAGGTGGGGGACCACTTGGTAGTTATCATTGAATGCATATACTCATTGTAGTCTTGCTGATAACAAACCACATTCTTCTGGTTTAATAACTTCCATGATTCTAGGTGTAGGGGACCAGCTAAGGTGGCATCCTCCAATTGCATACATTCATAGCTTTCATGTTTCTTTAAGGGGTTTCCTCAGCTCGGTACCGATGTGCCTCAACTCGGTACAGTTGTGCCTCGGCTCGGCCTTTTACAAAATCGTTTATAGAGATGGGCTGGTCCATTCGGATATCTTTGTATGGGCTCGGCCCACTTTTGTTCGGCCCATAGATTAGGTCTTGTAGCTCGGCCCAGCCCAGCATCGCGGGTAGACTAGCCTTTCCACTGCAGGTTGGGCCCAAGTGCTTGAGGACTTGGGTAGACTGTTAATCATGGAGTTGGGCTTAATTGGCTTGCCCATATATTCATCTAACCCACTTGGATTTGGGTTTTAGTGGATTGGGCCGGCCCAAATCTTGGATCCAACCCATTTCATATTCAGCCCCTTTAGTTTTGTAAATATGAGATTTGGAAATCTGTTGAATATAGCTTCTATTCTTTGCTTTAATCAAAAGTTTGTATTTGAATATATATATATATATCTTTGGTGCTGGAAATCAATTGAATTGGATTTATTTATTTTTTGCTGGAATTGAATTGAATTGAATTTTATTTTTTTATTTTTTGTGCAGGAAAGAATACCGATTGAAGAGATTTTCAGAATCTGAGACGTAATATAGAGGGACTCACATTTGAGGTTGCTAAACGAAGGCTACCCATTTTTGGGCATCGAAGCTGCCAAGGGCGGAGGGAGGGGGGGTTGTGGCCCCTACAAAAGATTGAGAACCCCCATATACATGTATGTATGAATGATGGTTTGCTTTGCTGCTACTTGCATGCTTTTGGCCCCTCCATACATTTGATGTCCCTACCAATAATAGCATACCAATCCCACTTAGATACAATTCAAAAACAATAGTATGGCCAGCTGCTTATAATTGCGTAGCCAGTGAAATAATTTCAAGTATGGGTTTTTAATTAGGATAATAAAAAGTTGACTCTAAATATGATCATCATATATAAATTTATTCAATATGTCTTAATAAATTTGCATATATAAACCAAAAAAAAAAAAAAAAGAGGGGATTTTTTTTTAGGGTCCCTGATATTAAGATTTTATAGCATAAAGAACATCCAATATTTTCATAATGTCTAAGGTCCCTTACACATCAATCGAGAGAAATTTCAATCCTCAGAGAAATTTGACTTCCCACTCTCCATAGAAATTCTCTCCAAATTTCTCTGGACTTCCCTCCAAATTTCTCTGGACTTCCCACTTTCCAGAGAAATTCTCTCCAAATTTCTCTGGACTTCTCTCCAAATTTCTCTGAACAAAGTAAGTTCAAGTCTCAGCTTGGCCTAAACTCTCTCTCTCTCTCTCTATAATATTTTTGTCTTTGGATGTATGGTTGCAGAAGAAGAGCAAGAACCAAGGCAAGAGAAATTCTCTGGATTAAGTCTAGAGATTTTCTCTGGATTTCTCTGAATTTTTTCTAGATTTTAAGAAACAAGAATGAAGAGTTCAAGGAATCCGCCTTCTCAATCATGAGGTACAATACACAAATCGATTACCCAAATAAGTAACAACAACAACCAATATGCATATATCCAGAGAATTTCTGAGAAATTCTGGGAAGGCCAAAAAAATCCTCTAGATTCCAATCTAGAGATTTTCTCTGGATTTTCAAAGAATTTCTCTGGATTTCAAGAAATAATAATGAAGAGTTCAAGGAATAGAGGATTTGGTTTCACTGTGATTTGCATTTGTCCATATATATAATACATATACAACTCCTCAAACCCTAAAACTTTAAATCAGAAATTCAAGAACTCAACATCGTCAAATCCTTTAAAACCCATCAACACCATACAAAATTGTCAAACAAATCGTAATCACATTGTTCATGAGACAGAGTTTCAAGTATATACATAAACATAAGGATATTCAAGAAACATATATTTGCAACAACTATATTGTAGAAAATGAAGAAAACAAAACAGGGAAAACAAGTACTTCAATTTCTGTTATTATTATTATTATTATTATTATTATTATTATTATTATCCACAGAAAAGGAAAAAAAAAATTTTAAAAACCCAAGGGGCATATAAATATATGTACAGCAAAAATGTATTGTGACCTATGTTGTGTGGTTCTAATCAAAATTGCAATGGCGAAAGCAAGGCAGCAAAACCTAAGAAAGTAACCAGCTTGGAAATTCTACCCACTTCAAAGACAAATTTATTAGTCAAGAACATTGCAGTAGCGATGGATTTTGTTGTGGGTCTTCCGAGGACTCAACAGGGTAGTAATGCCATATGGGTAGTAGTTCACCGGTTGACTAAGTTGGCGCACTTTATTCCTATACGTGTGAGAGATTCGGTAGATCATCTTGCCGACTTGTATATTCAGGACATAGTGAGGTTGCACGGGGTCCCAGTGTCGATCGTCTCAGATAGAGATCCGTGTTTTACTGCTAGATTGTGGCAGAGTTTGCAGAGTGCCTTGGGCACTAGATTGACTTTTAGCACGGCTTACCATCCTCAGACTGACGGATAGTCCGAGCGCACTATTCAGATCCTTGAGGATATGCTTCGAGGATGTGTCCTTGACTTTAAGGGGTCGTGGGAGAGACACTTATCCTTAGTGGAGTTTGCCTACAACAACAATTTCCAATTGAGTATTGGTATGACACCATTTGAGGCCTTGTATGGCCGACCATGTAGATCTCCAGTGTGTTGGGCTGAGGTGGGTGATACACCATTGTTGGGTCCAGAGTTGGTGCAAGAAACGACGGAGAAAATGGCACTTATCCGTAAGAGATTGGTTATAGCCTAGAGTTGCCAAAAGAGTTATGCCAACCGTCGGAGGAGGCCTTTGGCATTTGAGGTGGGTGATCACGTCTTTCTAAAAATATCACCTAGGCGAGGTTTGATAAGGTTTGGGAAGAGTAGGAAGTTGTCCCCTCGGTTTATTGGCCCTTTCGAGATCCTCGAGTGGATTGGAGAGGTTGCCTACCGTTTAGCATTGCCACTGTAACTGTCCAGAATGCATGACGTGTTTCATGTTAGTATGCTTCGAAAATATGAGCCGGATCGACCACATGTATTAGATTGGACCGATTTAGAGGTTGATGAGGATGCCTCGTATGAGGAGAGACCGGTGAAGGTCTTAGATAGGCGGGACCAAGTCTTGCGAGGCAAGACGATTCCCTTGGTCAAAGTATTGTGGAAACATCACAGGGTTGAAGAGGCCACTTGGGAACGTAAGTTGGAGGTCCGAGAGAAAAATCCAGACCTATTTGTAGGTATCTAAGTCTATGAGGAAAAGTATGTTTTGTTAATGAACTATAAAAACATTGAATATGTTTTGGGTTGTGAAACATTGTATATGTTTCGGATTATGAAAGTATTGCAATTGTTGAATATGTCTCGGGAATACGAGTTTAATTTAAGCCTTCTATATGTTAAATGTGTTTTGGAATGCAAATACGTTATTAACATTGAATGTGTTATGGAGTTATGGAGTATGTGTATTGAGATAAGATGAATTTCAAAAGAATGCATGTTGAGTTATATTGTAAATTGTTCCCTTGGGAAGAGATGGCATGACCGGTGGTGGGTCATGATGGTGAATGTTGAGTTATAATCATGTTGATAATCGAATAATCACAATTCTTGAAACTTGTATAAAATTTCGAGGACGAGATTCTTTAAGGGGGGGAGGTTAAAGCGATCCTGGTTTTCCCTTGTCATTTACTATATTTCGGACTCGAGTTCCGTGGTTGTATGTTGTTGTCTGTATCTCGTTTCCATCCTTTGATTCTTTGTATTTGAGTTTTGGGATAGGCTGGGTAAGTTTGGAGCAGGTTGGTTGTGAGTTAGAACAAATGGCTGCTGCCCAGGATTTGGCTTCTTTGCTCGAGCGAGGCTTTTTGGGATCGAGCGAGGCCTAGGTATTTGCTTCTTCGCTCGAGCGAGAGTTCTTGCGCTTGAGCAAGGATTGTGGGTCTTCAGGTTTCTTTTCAGATGCAACTTCTGCTCGAGCGAGCTTTCTTCCGCTCGAGCGAGCCTAGTCTAGTGTGTCTCTTCGTTCGAGCGAGAACTGTTGCGCTCAAGCGTGCGTCTGCGTCTCTTTTGGACTTGAAGGTTGGTATTCTTCGCTCGAGCAACGCTTCTTGCGCTTGAGCGAGCGAGCACTATGTTTTGTGTTTCTTCGCTCGAGTGAGAACTCTTACACTCGAGCTTGCGTTTGGGTTGCAGACCTGAAGCTTCGCATTGTTTGCTCGAGCGACGCTTCTTGCGCTCAAGCAAGGTTCCTTTGTGTCTGGTCGCTCGAGCAATCACTCCTTCGCTCGAGCTAGCCTCGATTATATCAGTTGGCAGCAATGTGATATTTATCACTTTTTTATCATCTTTTTCATCCAAAAACCCTAATCCGGCTGCCTCTCTCTCTCTAAAGTACCCCTTCTCTCTACAAATACACTTGATCTAGAGTGTCTCTACCCTACGTCCTCTGTAAAAAAAGGTAGAGTATCGTGTGGGCTTTCATTTGATTTGAAAAATTGGACTTTAGAGCATCTTGGGTTTTTCTCTTCATCTCCTTTGAGCTTCTCCATTTAAGGTAGGGATAATCTACTCATTTTTATGGGCTTTAACATAGACATTAGTCATTTTGTATAAATGGTGAGATTTGATAATTTTGGAAAGTTAGGGTTTTGAGACTTGAAATGTTTGAAAGAGGGGTTTTCTATCTTTGGACTTCATTGTATGTGTGAGGTCTTGAAAATGGGGATATTTGGGTAGAATAGAGGAAATTTGGTCTTAGGATCAATGTTTGAGAAAAGGGGGAAATGCCCTAATCGAATTTAAATAATTAATTTGGTAAATTGTGAGAATATGAAATTGGGTTAAGAATCTTGAAATTGGGGGAAATTGTGATTCAATGGTGTAGTTAGATTGATAAATCACTTACCGATGGAAAATGTAATAAATTATCTATTTGATAGATTTATTTATCTGTTTAGAAATAACTATTTTGGGCTATCGGTGGAGGATAGTCTTGATTGTTGTAGACACTGCATGATGATTCGGGAAATTGAAACTAATCAATTGGATTATGTCATTGAATGTGACGGTGGAATTAACACATTGAATATGTAAATTGTTGGGTCATTGTATATGACTATGTGTTTAAATACATTGTATATGTATATTGCGTGGAAGGAGATAGGGGATGTACTCCATTTGTTTGGAAGGAGATAGGAGATGGACTCCATTGATAATTAAGTTGGCCGGAGTGTCCAGGGTGAAAGTCCCAAAATCTTTTATATATTTGGGTGCCGGTTCCGTCGGACATAGTTCCGTAAAATGGCAAGAAAATGGAAGTGTTGAATGTTGTTGATTATTGAAGTGTTGGTATATGAGTTGTAGTCTCATTTTAAATTATTTGGATAATATTGGATAATGTAAGTGGATTGATTTGGATAAATGAAAGGAAGCGGTTTGTAAATGTTGATTTGTTATGAAAAGAATGTAAGTTGGCTTATAAGTATTAAACATTTATCGAATGGTTATGTTTTAGTTAATTCTCATATAATGTTTAGCATATCTCTACTGGGCTTTGGCTCACCCTACTTGGGACTCCATTTTTCAAGAACAGGAGACATGCCGCCTCCAAGGTCTTAGCTTGGGAGGTCTTGGAGTTGAAGACTCTCTTTTGTTATTTTATTTTGATCTTAAATGTAAATTCAAACCGAGGACTTTATATGTAAAGAGTTAGAACTCTTCTTTTGTTGTAACCAAGTGGTCACTTGGAAAGTTGTAAGCCCGTAGGGCATCTATTTTGTTGATTAACATGTACTACCCTTTGTATAGAACACTCTGATGAATGGAATACAACTTTGTGATCATGATTATGTATCTCTCGAATGAATGTTTAATGTCATATTTTGAGGGCGTTACACTTGTTTCGCATAGTTGTAGTGCAACCCCATGCATTAGCTTAATGTTTTGGCTTTTTGTGTCTTAGTCCAGCATGTTCTAGACTATATTTAGGGTTGTTTTGCCTCTATATTTGGTTGTTTGTTTCATTTGAGCCTTGCATGGCATGGTTGTAGTGTTAATTCCTTCACTAGCTTAGTGTTTTAAGGCTTTAACTCTCATTGGTGTGAGGTGGTTTCATGTTTTAGTGCTTTTATCATTCATTTCCAGCACTTTAATCATCTCTACAATCCCCATCAATTCTTCATTTTTGATTTTCTTTGAAAGTGGTTTCAAGCCACTTGCTTGTCTAAGTGTAAAATGGAGCTGTTACACCTAATGGTTTAATCCCTTAGGGGGTTCATTACCAACAGTGTAATGCCTCTTTCATGCCCAAAGCAACTTGTGGTTTGAGCCCTCGTTCCATTAGAGGACACTCACCAATGGGCTTAATGGATTAAAGAATGATTTGGTAATTAAAATGTGTAAACAAAATTCACAAGTAAAGGTGACAAGATAAGCATCTCTTTGTGTTGCATTGCATGTGTTCAAATCGGACGTTAATTTGAACATAAGGAAAATGGGACATTTTATACTCAAAAGTAATGAAATGTTCCATTTTCCTTGGTCTCCATTGCCCTTGATCATGCATGATAGGGTGATGGTCATTCGAGTCTTATTTGTGCATTTATCGAAATTGTACAACTTGGATCTTTGGCCATCATGCAATGAAATTGCTTGATTGGTGGTTTTGGATCCAAGTGTGTCACTCCTTTGAGGTTTTGAGATGATAAGAAGGGATATAGTACAAACAAATCCTTGGAAAAAACCTTCATTTTGCTCTGTTTGTGCTTTGTTGCAGTATGGTGATCCAAAGCATCAGTGGCCGGTAGTGCCTCATTCATGGCCGGTAGTACACATTTTTGGCCAACAGATGGCCGGCAGCAACCATCCATGACCGGCAGGCCACTGGTGTAACCCTCAGCAAATATTTGGTAAGTTGGAGCAGAAAGGTTCTGAAGTATGCTCAACCCTGCAAATAGAGCCTCACGAGAGCAAGACGGAGGACTTTTCGAGGCAAAAACCGAGCGCATGCATCTTCCACTTCTCGAGGCGGAACAGTGGCAATATAGTTTAATGCCTTGCATGATTAATTAGTGTGCATTTGTTTTAATTAATTAGTATACTAGTTGATTAAAGTGTTGTAATAATTAGTAATTAGTTTGCTAGTCATTCATTTGATCTGTAATAATTAGTCTAATTAGTTTAGTCTAATTAGTTTAATTAGTTTAGCTTAGATTAGCTTAGCTCTTATTCATTTGGACCCTCCTTCGTGAGGGCATAATGTTGTAATAAGTGTGCGTGTGTGTGTATGTTTTCCAACCCTGCATCTTTCTCCCTTTTATTTAATTGCTTTCGATGGTTAGATTAGGGATCATGTTTCAATTAGCATACCGCATGCTTGCATTCATTCATCTTGTCCCGAGACTCGGTGCATCATTCAAACTGCATCGTCATTTCAATATCTTCTTTGAATACGTGTTTAATTGCATGTTATCAAGTCGATTCATATGCCATATTAGTAGCCGAGCCTATTAAATGCATATTGCATGTGTTGCATTAAGCATCTTGCATAGTTAGGATCATCCATCTTTCTAACTAGTTTCTGTTTTGGCTTAGAGTACTCGGTGAGTCTTTACGCTTTAGCATACTTGCATAAGTGTGAATGTTGCCATGATTAGCATGCTTGTCATGAGGCTATGTGCTTAAATGCTAAACTACATGAATGCCTGTGGATGAAGGTTTGTTGTTTGAATTGGAACAATTCAACGAATGTGCGTTTTAAGCCCGCTTTGTTGAGTGGCAAATCATGTTTTAAGCCGACTATGTTTGGTGGCAAACCTGCATCTTTAAGCTCACTTGAGGTGGCAAATTCAAATCATTTTCGCAAACAAACATGAGTTGAATTGTTCCAATTTTAGCAAACTAGTCTATATTTGTTTGTGCGCATCACATAGTAAAGCTAATTTAATAACCAAAATAAGAACACATAATGTTTATAAAACATCATATCATGATTAGTAGAGGCTGATCTTTGATCGAGCGAGCGGGGGTGCTCAATTCATGACCTTCCCCCTTCGTACCCAAGTTCCTGAGCCGAGGCAACTTTGGTGATGACAGACACGTGGTCTTTGGCACGAGTCAGGGTTTCCTAAATTTTTCCAAAATAAAAAATACTTAGGTGGCGACACTGTATCTGGCAAAGCAGTCCAATTTTGCCATTATTTGATTCAAAATCGATTTTTCAAAAGATTTGTCGAATTTGGACTCTTTGGTGTTTATCAGTTTCACATTGCATTTGTGAGACTAGATTCAGAACTGCGGGAGTCCGAACTGTGAGGCCTTCTTCTCAAACCTTTCTGAAAGGTGGGGCGTAGAAAAAGGCGAGTCTACAGTTTCTGACGACTTCACTAGGGATTTAGAGAACTTGACTCGAACTCATGATATGTTGTTTTATTTACACTTATGTGTTTCTTTGCATTTGTATCGATGCGCCTAAGTCACAGTGTTTGCCATATGCTATTCCTGAACGGTTTGCTGGAGGCTTGCTTGGAAAAGCTTGCCAAAAGGCTGACTGGTTGCAGACTCTACCACGATGGAAACACAACCCTTGGATCTGGACTACCGCTGTACCGTTTGATCCTCCTTTCACTTCTCGGTGTTAGGTGTGAGAGATATATTAGGTAGTTTTGCTGAGGCACCATTTTTTGACCAATCAACCTAGTTGCATATCGGAAACCATAGAGACTGTTCCAAACTAGGACAGGTTGCTCACCCGAATGCAGGAATTGTTTGAAACTGCTTGTTTTGCGTATTGAATCCCTAGCTCCTGACGAAATTAGGACAGAGTAACCATATCCCATCATAGGGATGTTTTGGCTCTCACTTGCTTGATATGTGCTTTTGGAGTGAAACTCTGCAGGAATGTATGTATCAGTTGCAAGTTTGGGTATCAGTTTTGGGGGCAGAAATCAGTGTTTGAGTACAGTTCTCCAGCTTATGATTGTAACTGCATGTTGTTTCTGTCTAAGCCGAGGTGCTGTGCGGTTTCTGATTTTTGTTTCTCCAGCTTATGATTTTTGTTTCTAAATTATATTTAAATTCTTTTTTGGAAATTTTTCAATTTTTTTTTCATTTTTTATATTTGTCTAGTCAGGTATAATGTAAATATATAATTTTTTTTACAAACAATTGAAAAAAGGTCACAAAAAACAAAAAAATAAAAAAAAATCATTAAAAAACCTATATTCAAACAACACCTACAAACTTGGAGGAAAAATTGGTTGGAATTTGCCAAAATAGCATGTGACCATTGGAGTATCATTGCTATAATTTGATAAAATAGTACTATTCATTGCCAAATTATAACAATGACAATACTATTTTAACAAATACCATTGAAGATGCTCTAAGTCTACATAAATTTAGTAACATTCAAGATTGTAATTGGTGGAAAGGCAGTGGAACTTTATTCTCTTGACATTCTCGCTGTCATTATTTTAGGAGTTATGGACGGCAGAGAAAGCAACTCAGTAACAAATTAATGGATAAAATATACTTATATATATAAGTATGGGTTCTGAGTTAATTTGATCTTTTAAATTTTAATTTTATCAATTTCATCTCTGAAATTTTTAATTTGAACCAAATTGATCTAATTTCAAACGATGGTCTAAATTGTTATCGGAATAATTATAAATTTCAACTATGGTCCCAAAAGTATATGTTTTGTCTCATTTTGATCTCTAAAATTTTAATTTCACCCCTCAATATTGTAAGTTTATATATCATGTTTTCATCAATGTTTCGGGATCAAATTGACAAAATTAAAAACTTTAGGAACTAAAGGGACACAGAACACATATACTCTTTTCATTGTCAGTTAATTATTTAGACGAGTCATTTGAAATTGGACCAAAGCAACCCAAATTAAAAAATTTAGAACCAAATTGACAAAATTAAAACTTGAAAGACCAAAATAACACTAAAATGCATAGTTAAAAATCATAAATGTTATTTACCCCAAATTAATCTTCGGCAATTGAATCTATGCCTTATATCATGCTGGCCCAAACAAATCTAAATGCATAAAATACGCAAATTGTTCCAAGAATATGCGTCGTGTGTTATTTTGGTTCTTGATATTTTAAATGTCCCAAATTGTTCCCAATCTAATATTTTTGTCACTGAATAGTTACTACCTCCATTTCCATCTACAATTGATAACAAAAATAAGGGCAATTTTTTTTTTTTCTTCTCTTCATAAAAATGGATATGTAATATGTTACTTCACATATCTATCAGGAAATATTGCATCTTAGCACCCACACTGCTTCTTCAAGGAATCCCATATCACCTACGTCAGCAAACAACAGTTTCATAACAGAATGTGAAGCACTGAAGAACATTCGCCACCGAAATCTTGTCAAGATAATCACAAACACAAACACACGCATATCCACGTCTGCAATCACAACCAAGGTTTTTCAAAGAAGAAGACAAAAAGATATACAACAAAGAATGAGACACACAGACACACACATATATACATGTATGTATGAAAAAGAGCAGTGTAATATGGATGATGAATTGAGTTTCTTGAGTTGAATGCATTCAATAAGTGTTTGTGGGCCAGAATAAATTATTTTTCTTTGTCAAGAGAAATTAAGGGTCCTCTGTTTTTTTATTTTCTGGGTTTAGGAAACTGGGGAAGAAAGGGATTGTGGGTTTTTCAGTCTTTGCTTGATGAAATGATGCCTTTAGCTTTTGATTGAAGAGTGGAGTACTACTATTACAGCTTGTAGCAGAATGGTGGCCTTTGGTTTTGTAAATCAAGTTTATGGATTAGACACAGTTGATTTGTAGCTTCAAATGGTGTGAAATTATTTTAAACAAAGTAAATAAAATGCATTTTAAATTATGTTGATTGAATAAGGGCATTTTTGGTACATTAAAATATCAAACTAACGGCATCAACCAAATCTGTTAGGTCAACTCACAGTTGACTGACAGATGGATCCATATGTCACTTAAAATTCTGAAGGAAGGGGGGTTACTGATATTTTAGAGAATAAGGGAGGTGACAACGTGATTTCAATGTTGTGGAAGGGCTGTCAGTGTAATTTACCTAAAAAAAAATTGTGTCGAGCTAGACACTTTTATTGTCTAACAATGCATAGGTATAAGATAGAATGAAAAGAAATAACCAAATGCAAGAAAAAAAAATATTCGATCTTCATGTCTTGTAATGATTGACCGCAACAACTCTTCTATAAAAATGTCCAAGAGTGGCCAACTCAAGTAATCAGTTGATTGGGTAGGAAAAATGAAAATGAAAGCATTGCTAAAGAAAATTCTTTAGACTTGTTTAGACTATTTTGTTGGATTCGTTCGGACTAACGTATGGGTTTTATTTCTTTAAACTATGTCAAGTTTGATTGCTTTAGACTTGTTTGGACTATGTCAAATTTATTTTTTGAGTCGCTAGCAATGTACAAGAGAGGTGTTCACATGATTGGCTTTACCACTTTTTTTATTTTCTCCCTTCAATTCTTTTTTGGCTTTGCACCAATGATCTAATAATCACATAAAAAAAAAAAATTAAAAAATTTCTCCAAAATATTTGCATTCAAACTTTAGCATATGGTCCAACAAAAATAGGGTAATAACGTCCTTCTGAACAACAATAGGGACCTAATTCAAATTAAAATATAGGGGCAATTAAAAAAAATCCAAAGTTAAAAATTATATAAATAGGTACCTAATTAAACGGGACAAGTACGTAATATAAATTATTCATGATGGTAAAGTGATATTAATATTTTGAGGGGGCCTTGGTGTAAATACCCATTTTGTTATGAAACATTATAGTCGTTTCTGTCCAATTTTTACCTTGTTTGGTACAGTTTATTGTAAGCTAAAAGTTGATAATAAGAAAACATAAACTAAAACCATCCCTCCCCTAACTTTTAGATAATTAGCTTTTTTTTGGCTTTTTAATTTCTGCCTATAAATTGTAAACAAAAACTACAACAAACAGTCTAATACAGACTCACAAATTAACATAAGTTATAAATAGATCATTTAAGCTATAACAAACACCCAAGAGTATATGTGAATTCCATTAATTAGCCAGCAAAGCAAAGTTGAATTTCCATTGGTGTATGTATACAAGTTGATCAACTCCATTTCCCAATCATAATCTATATTCATATATATATTTGACACCAAATGGAGCAAACAAATAGAACTTTTCTCAACTGTCTAGTAAGTAGTCATGTACTCTGTTTGATTATTTTCTTTTTCATGAACTCCCTTGAATTGATTGCCACAAGTTTTGTCCTCAGTAATGAGACACAACAAAGCTCTGCTTGCAATCAAGGATTTTATACCAATAGATCCTCTTGGTTAAGCTCATGCAGGCCCGGCCCTGAGATTTTCAGAGCCCAAAGTTGATAATCAACTAATAAATTTTTGAAGCCTTTACATTTTTTTTTTTCATTGTAAAAAAAAAAAAAAAAAATTGAAAGTAAAGGACAAAAGATTTGTGTCAAAATCACGAAAAATACTTAGCATTACATTACAATAACTAATAAGTATTGCTTGATCCTCACTTTTCTTGTATTTTTAGAAACAAATAAATCAATCATACTTGCATGATCTAATTTTTTTACAAAATCATTTTCAATGAATAACAATGCTAATTATTTTAAATGGGCCTTTCAATTTTTTAATGGATTAATTTATTTTAAGTTAATTTGGGCCTTTCTTAATTTTTTTTGGACTTAAAATATACTTAATATATTAGACTAAACTATAATAAGAGAGATCCCTTTTTGGGTCTATTTTCTAATGGATAACAACGCTAATTTTTTTGAATGGCCTTTCAATTTTTTAATGGGTCAATTTATTTTAAGTTAGTTTAGGCTTTTTTTAATTTTTTTAGACTTAAAATAAACCTAATATATTATACTAAATTATAATATGAGAGGGGCCCTTTTTTGAGTCTATTTTGAGGGGTTCTAAGCCATGGCCTTGTGGCCTATGCCGGCCCTGAGCTCATGGAACAACTCTATCAACTTCTGCCATTGGCAAGGAGTTACGTGCAGTCGTTAATTTGAAAACTTCTAATCCGCCATCTGTCTGTCGGATGGACGGATTGAAAAAATTTAATCTGTATCCATCGCTAAATTGACGGATGCAGATTGAGTGGATTGGTGGATGAATGCGAATCGGTTTGGTAGTTTAAATTTTTACAAATTTCGAACATAATACAACAACTTGTCAACATTTTTTTTTTTATAACAATCTAATTCAACATAACCAAAAGATCATCAAGTAAATTGCCAAATACCAATAATAAATACATATAAAAAAATCATGTATTATCAAAACTGTTTCATTACTATTTTTTATTCAAAAACTATTTAATTTGATTTTTTTTTTTTAAATACAAAATTAAGCCTTATATTTTTCACACGAAAATACCAAATATCAACTCTTGCCATTTAATAAAAGGATTTCCAAATTAAAAACAAATTGAAAACACAACCAAATATCTTAACTTTTTTTTAATTAAAACACAAACATAATATCTAAACAGATTGAAAACACAAAATCTTACAAATTACTAGGGGTGCCACGGTTTGACGGTTTAGTTGCAGCCAAATGAACCTCAAATCCGCCATCCATTCAAAACTAGGCGGATTGGAAAAAAAATAAATCTGCAACCGTACACTCATCATCACGCATCCGTCCAAAATGCGACGGATCGGTTTGGTTCGATTGGTTTGGGTGGATCAGAATATTAGTTGCTCAGCCCTAATTGTGAAGCAATTCAGTCGAGACAAAGTTAAAAACCGCTCCATTTCATTTAATCTTTGAATCATAATTTAAGTTTTGAGTTACGTTTTGAAAATTAGTTTTGAAAAATAAATTTTATTTGGTTATGAGTTTTAAAAATAGTTTTAGATTTTGAGTTGTATTTTTAAATTGTTTTGGATTTATTTTTAAAAAAAATATTTAATTAATGTAATGATTTTTATTTTAAATGATTTTTTTTTAAATTCCTGATATTAAGATTTTATAAGATAAATGACACATAATATTTTCATAGTAGTTAAAGTCCCTTAACATTTCTAGGGAGAAAATTTGACTCTGAGAAATTTTGCCCGATTCAGAGAAATTTCGCCTCAACTAAGAGAAATTTCAATTTTCACGAATTTTTTTTCTGATTTCATAGAGAAATTTCTCTCTGTAATCATACCAGAATTTCTCTGGGTCAGAGCTTAAATTTTTCTTATTCAGGTGAAATTTCTCTGAGTCGAGCAAAATTTCTCTTAGTCGAATTTTCTCTGTGAAAATGTTGAGGGTGTCACAACCCGCTCCCCGTATCCAAGAGTTAAGTATCGTGATGGCCAGTAACTGAAGTTACCTTCGACCAATTCTTGAACAAATAAATAAACGTGAGCGGAAATAATATTTAAGTGAGGATACCAAAATAATCATGGGAGCTTATATTTTTGTTACAAAATTTATTGACAAAAAAAGGCCAATATTTATATATAAAAATATCATAAAAGTGTTGCGTGTGTTTATTCCGTAGCCCTATGCCTAAGACTTTCCAAAAGTTATTTCTGAATTGAATTTTTCCTGAAAATTGGTAACAACTATAAGCACATGACAGAGTGAGAAATATTATGTCAAGAGTATAAGGGACACAAAATAACCGTGGATAGTTATGTAACTAAAATATATAAGATAACTTAGTCTGAACAAATAATCATTTAAGTAATAAAACTGAGATTATATAAATAAATAATCATAACCACGGTACTCAACAGAACAAAACAGAGGTCACAGGAGTGACAGTCATAACAGAGGTATGGATTCAATAGATGGCTTGTACGGATTATAGATGTGGCTCCCACAATGGTATAGCACTTATCTCCTCACAGAACAGAGGTCAATAGATCCATAACAATAGAGGGCCACAAAGTGACCAAACAAAAGCCGATGGTTATTTAAGTCCCCCAAGGCGTGGGACTTACAAAACATAATTGTTTATAAGGTTATAGTCAAATATTCTTTAAAATTTAAACAAACATATTCATGTGTTTTATTTAAACAAATAGAGTTCAGAAATTAATTCACGTCACTGAAATATTTATAAAACATAACTTGTATTAATATAACTAATAAAATACAACTTGTATAAAATATATTATGGTAACTCAAAACATTCGTAAAATATATTATGGTGACTCAAGGTATAATATAACTCACCTTAATATTGACCCTTAATCTTACTTTACTATCACAACCTTGCTACTATAAGTTCTTACTACCAGCAACTTACGTGTCTCCCCCCCTCTTTTTTTGCCATTTTCCTTCCACATAGTTGATCACCTCCTCCATATTTATAGGAAGGTAAAAGCCTCCTGAGTGCAACACATGGTAGCTCAAATCTCTTCCCAGATTTGATCATAAATTACATGGATTTATAATTATCTTTAATAAATATTTAAGATAATTACACTTTGGCCTAACTTTCTAATATAACTATATAAATAAATTAATCCCTAATTAAATTACACTCTATCGCATACCAACAGAAAATTAATTATTTATTTTACTACCACCCATTATTATTATTATTATTATTATTATTATTATTATTATTATTATTATTATTATTATTATTATTATTATTATTTATTTACTCTTACTTTTATATTTATTTATTTACTATCTTTAACTTTAACTTGGCCCAACTAGTATTATAATTCTATATTTACATTAATTTATTTAAAATAATAATCCATAATTAATCCCATATTTCATAATCCAATGCCAAATTAGATTTTGTATTTATTATTATTTATTTAATAATATATTATCGTATACAACCATAATATTAGTATAAAATTTAAAGGATAACTTAAATTTTCGAGTTGTTACAGAGAGACCTTAGCTAGTAAATAATAAAAAAAAAAACATATTGGACCTCTCCTACTACACAAAGTTGGAGAGAGATGTTTCACTAATTTTTCCTTTATTTTTTTAGAGTAAATATTTTTTAGGGTGAACCACCAGTAAATTCCAAATTGTGATATTGTGAACTGTTTAATCCTCTATTTTTTTTTATAAATCCAAAGATCCCATTAAAGTGGAAATTACACAAAAGGATAGTCACTTACATATTTGGGTTTAATTTTTTAAGGATAAAAGTAAGTTTTGCCAAATGTGAAATTACACATTTGGGCAATCCGCACTATAGAGGTTTTGAATTTTTCTTTATTTTGGAACAAATTCCACATTACAAATAAGAACGTAACACTCCAATAGTATAACACTCTAATGTAACACACAAAAAAATTTCTTAGTGTACTTTTTCCAAATGTAATAATATAACACTCTAAAAATTTTACAAACGTAACACTCCAATATAATACATAAAAAAACTCCTTAGTGTATTTTCTTCAAACATAACACTCCAATCAATATAATCTCAAACATAACATTCCAATGTAATACGCATAAAACACTAAAAAACTACTTAGTATATTTTTTTTTAAACGTAACACTCACAATTTGAAATTATACATTTACCCAAAGTTTACTAAAGGAATTTTTGTATTTCTTTTGAAATGGTTTGAAAAATTCAACACATTTTTGGAATGGTTTGAAGAATCCCACATCCTTTTTTTGAAATGTTATATTGAAATATTACGTTTGAAAAAATTATACTAAGAAATTTTTTTCTGTCACATTGGAGTATTACACTAAGAAATTTTTTTAAAGTGTTATATTAGAGTGTTACGTGTGAGTGTTACAGATTGAAATTAAACATTTGTTCAAAGCTTACTAAAGAGTTTTTGTATTCCTTTTAAAATATTTGAATAATCTCACATCATTTTGAAATGTTTGAAGAATCCCATATTTCAAGTCATTCAAAATAAAAAAGATTATCATATAAAAATTCATCTCCAATTTGATTATCATAGGTTATGTATATTACCTTTCTAGCACAAAAAAAAAAAAGAAAAAAAGAAAAAAAAAAAGAAATGAGGGTATAACCGTAAATTCAATTTACAAATAAATATATTAAATCTACCTTTCTAAAATCAGGGCCGCCCCTAGCCTAAAGCCAGTAAGGCCTGGGCCATAGGCCCCAAAATTTTGGCCCCAAATTTGGTGAAATATTATGTGTTCAATTTTTTTTTTTTTTTTTGGTTTTAGGATCAATTTAAGGGCCTCAAAATATTTTATTGGATCCATGTATGGTTTAGCCCATATTTATTTATAAGTGTAGTTTTTTTGCTTATATTTATTAAAATGAAATATATATATATATATATAATGTTTGGGCCTAAGAAAAACAATATATACAATACATGGGCCGTTTTTTTTTTTTTTTTTTTTTAACCTTCTTTATCTATTAGATTTTAGTAGAATAAATAATTTTACCCAAATTTTTTTACCTAGGTCTTTATCAGTTTTAATTGAATAATTTTTTCCTAATTTTTTTGTCCTAATTTTATTTCATTAAATTGTTTTGTTTATAATTTTAATGATTATATGTGCAAATAATTTTTTTTATAGTTACAAACAAATAAAAAAGTTATAACTTATCGTTTTATTCATGAATTTTTTTTTTCAATGTAAGAGGGGCTCCCATTCTGAGAGTTCGTTTTAGGTCCCCTAAACCTGAGGGCGGGCCCTGTCTAAAATCAATGAGGCTAATTGGTCTATAAGAAAACTCTTGGGACTAGTCGGATCACTATTCCTCAAGATGGGATTTATAGGAAAATTTTCTTATTTTTTATTATAAATATTTATTTTTTAATATACGTTGTATTTACTACATTTGTGCGCTGTATTTTTTTTAAATATTTAAAATTTTACAAATTTTATTATTTTTATTTTAACTATATAAATTTTATTTTATATTTATTTATTTTATATTTAATTTATTTTGTAAATATTTTTATAAATATTTTAAATATTTTTTAAAAAATTTATAAAAATATTTTTGCATTTTTAAAATTTTTATTTTTGAAAAAAAATTTCTTTTTAAATTTCAAAAAAAAACTTGATCGCCCACACACACACACACACACATATATATATATATGTAAATCATAACAAATTATTTGGCCAATACTTTAAAAAAAATCAAAAATATTTAAAAAATAAAAAATATTTTTCTTCAAAAATAAAAATAAAAATAATATTTTTTCAAAAAAATAAAAAATGAAAAATAATTTTAAAGAACAAAATAAAAAAATATTTTTTTGAATTTGTTTTTTTTTTTTTTTAAATTGAGTTTTGAAAAGAGTTTTTGAATTGAGTTTTGAAAACTTTGTTTGGTTATGAATTGTCAAAAAAGTTTTGAAATTTTTTAATTGAAATCATGATTCCAAAAAAAACAAACACTATATTTCTTTATAGCTAGACTGAAGCAGTTTAATCAAGAATCAAGTTTTTGGTTAACAAGTAAACTCTCAAAGTCCGTTGACTTCGAAATAAACTACTTAATGTCAGTTTAACCAGAGTAAAATGAGAGACAAATATAGGACCGGCCCTGAGATTTAGGGGCCCAAGGTGACCTTCGAAAATTGGGCATTTCTTACATTAAAAAAAAAAAGTTAATGGATAAAACGCTAAGTTACAACAACTTCTTTATTTGTTTGTTGTCAGAAAAAAATTTACTTACAACTTCTTCATCAACCAAACATGAACTTTCTATTTATTTCTTGCTACCAAAAAATTTATCAAGCACTCCCAATTGAGATTGAATAAAATTTTCTAATTTTTGCTTCTTTTTCCTTTTTTCACATCCAAAAATATACTTCCTAAAAGGCATGACTACTCTATATAATCACAAATCCACAAATTTTCTAATTTTCTAATTTTTAGAAATTTTCTAATATACTTCCAGAAATTTTCTAATTTTCTAATGTTTATTTTCTTTCAGTGACCCACGTTCTTAGCCTTAGTGGGTATTATAAATTATAATGTGTTTCTTGTTTTTGGGCCCATGTCAGTTGGGCCTCTAATCTGTCATTATATATTTTGTTTTTTTAGGCCCCATATACAATTGGGCTTATATTATTTGCATTTTATTTTATTTATATCTAAAACATAAAATCATATTTTGGAGCTCTATTTTTAGCCCAAATCTGTGGGCCTAAGGCACAGGCCTCTTTGGCCTGCCCTCAAGACCGGGCCTGAGCAAATATCAAGTGTGTGCATTGACTCTACAAGACACACGCCATTTAAGTCAAGAAGTGTAAGCTGTCAAGACTCAACCCTACATCCAAACCCTACATACAACACTACCCTCCAAAGATAACTGTACCAAACCTCTTGAGTTAAGAAACAAGTTTAAACAGAGTTGAAGGGACTTGTGTGCCTTTATTGACTTTTTTTCGCCATCGTCAGGCAGCAGTTCAAGAAACAAAGTTAAAAGATATACATTCCGTCTCGTTTAGTTTTTGAGAATCAATTTGAAATATAATATTTTAAAAGAATTTATAAAGTTTGAAAATATATTTAGTTGTATGTTTTAAAAATAATTTTAAGATAATTTATATATTTTTTTTTTTTTTTGCAATTGAATAAATGTGTATAAGAGAAAATTAATTGATTGATGGGTAAAATGTGATAGAAGAAGAGAAGAGAGAAAAAAAAAAAACAATTTTGAAGTCAATTTTAACAATAATTTTTGAAAAATTATAAACGAAGTTTTTAAAATTTTTCATTTCAAAAATTAATTCGAAAAGGTAACCAAACACAAATATTTTTTCTTCATAGCAAGACTGAAGTAGTTCATCCAAGAAACAAAGTTCAAACAAAGGTTTTTGGGTGAATAAATTTAACAATCTGCAGACCCCCAGTGAGAGTCGCACTCCCAGTGAAGTGGCGAGCCTCCACTGGCTAAAACTCAAAAAAAAAAAAATAAAATAAAATAATTTTTTTTTATCCAATCACAACGTGTCACATCACTGGAGACTCCCAGTGGGGTCCGAAGCATTTTTCTAAATCTAAACAAAGTTGAAGGGACTTGTGTGCCTTTATTGACTTTAGCCCAGAGTCTTTTCTTTTCTTTTATTTATTTATTGTTCAAAAACAAAAAGCCTAGCCATTGAAATTCTAGTTAGGGTCACGTTATGATCATGTGTCTGTCCATATGAAATTTGAAATTTGGTATGCATATTTTGCGTTGACTTTGCTAATTCAAAATTGTTTATTTTTTAAAATTTATTGAGTAAAATATTTATACAAAATTAAAAATTATCATAAATTAGTAATTATATATTTAAATCGTGTTTATATTATAAAAAATTCATAAATATTATTGAAATTATATTTGTTGTACATATTTTTAATACAAAAATAATTCAAACATATAGGCCAAGTTTGGCAACTCTAATATAATTTATCTTTTTATCACATAACTTCTTTACTTTTCAGCATATTTTTTCGTAAAGAGACAAAAAATACACTTATTAAGGTCATCCCAAATAACTCTATAATTACTAATATCCGTTCATATTTATTTTTTAAATAAATATTATATTTAATAAGTTTTAAAAAGCGAACGGCTGGAAAGACAAAGTTCAATTCCCATTAAACCTAACCCATGATAACATATTTATTTTGATTGAAAACCATGTATACCTGATTGAGCTCAGCAATGAATTTTAGTCAAGGTTGCAATATGAATATAGAAAATGTTTGGTAGTTTAAAATTTTCTGACTCAAATGATTTAAATTTGTCAAAACAACGTCGTTTTACGTCATTTTACACTTAAAATGATGTCGTAGTGATTTGAGTCATTTGAGCCACAAAATTTTGAGTTACCTAAAATTATTGTATTAATATATAATTAAAATAAAAAAATAAAAAAAAGCAAATCAATTCATGCGAGACACATTTCCCTTTCATACCTACTATATAAAATAATCAAATTATATAGCTAATTAATTTTAGGGGTAATTAAAAATAAATAAATTCGCCTTTATAGCAAAATAAGTCATGAATTTTTAATTTTATAAACTTAAATCTTAATTTTTTGATTTGTTTTAATATAAATCATTTAGCTATTTTCGTTAAATAAAATTGACGAAAGAATAGTATTTTAGTCATTAAACTCAATGTAATTTATACACAAAATGTCTAAATACCATTTTTTATTGAGTTTAATGACTAAAGTACTATTTTTATTAAAATTTGGTACGAATATTTTGTGCTGGTTTTGATAATCTAAATCGTTCATTTTTAAAATTTGTTTAGTAAAATATTCATACAAAAAATCAGGATTATCAGACGTCGCTAATTATATATTCAAATCGCGTTTATATTATAAAAAAATTATAGATATTTTTGAAATTATATTTATCATACATATTTTTAATACAAATGTAATTCAAACCTATAACTACTGATATCTGTTTATCTTTATTTTTATCATAAATATTATATTTAACTAGTTTTAAAAAGTGAACTAGTCGAATAACGGAGTTCAATATCAAAATGGGCTCACTAAACGTACCAGCTCTCTCACGTTGAAACCCGTCAAACATGTTTATTTTGATTGAAAACCAGTGTATACGTT
Source organism: Camellia lanceoleosa (assembly GCA_025200525.1). NCBI lineage: Eukaryota > Viridiplantae > Streptophyta > Magnoliopsida > Ericales > Theaceae > Camellia > Camellia lanceoleosa. The sequence continues at coordinate 143,248,632 of CM045769.1, read as the reverse complement.
ATTGAGCTAAGCAAATAATTTTAGTCAAGGTTGCAATATTAGAAAAAAAAAAAAAAAAAACACAAATCAAATCATGCGAGACACAGTTCCCTTTCATACCTACTATATAAAATAATCAAATTAGGAAAATTTATTAGAAAATTCTTTTTTAAGTGTTTGTATCTCAATTAGTCCATAAGGTATTCTTATATTTTAATAAGTCCTATTATTTTGACATTCTACCAAATCCTGATTCTCATATTTAAAGTATTTTATGAACACTTTTACCCTTACAAATATTTTTTGAACGGTTAATAATTTGGTGATGGGAACATTCATATTTTACAATGTGAATATTCACATTGATGGTGTAAACATTCACATTGACATGTTAACATTCATATTGATGGTGTGAACATTCACATCACGAAATATTCACCCTGTAAATGTGAATATTATTAAGGGTATTTTGGTAACTGTGTCACCCATAGAACTTATTGAAACACAAGAAAACAATGTGAACTAAATAGAACATAAGTAGGTGAAAATAAATTTATGAAAAAGTGCCCCATCAAATTATATAGATAATCAATTTTCATGGCAATTAAAAAAAAAAATCTAGAGTTTTGCCTTTTTAACAAAGTAAATCTTAATTTTTTAATTTGTTTCAATATAAACCATTTAATTATTTTCGTTTAGTAAAATTGATGAAAAAAAAAATTTTAGCCATTAAACTCAATGTATATGTATATAAAATGTCTAAATACCATTTTTTATTGAGTTTGATGACTAAAGTACTTTTTTTTTTTATTGAAATTTGGTACGCATATTTTGGACTGATTTTGGTAATTCAAATTGTTCATTTTTTAAAATTTGTTGTTCAAAATATTCATATAAAAAATCAAGATTATCAAACATCGGTAATTATATATTTAAATCGCTTTTATATTATAAAATATTTATAAATATTCTTGAAATTATATTTGTCGCACATATTTTTAATAAAAATGTAATTCAAATATATAACCTACTAATATCTATTCATCTTTATTTTTATTATAAATATTGTACTCAATTAGTCTAAAAAAATGAAAAATTCAAATTACAGAGTTCAATCCCAAAATAAGCCCACTAAACCTACTCTCCCAAGTTGAAATCCGTGATGACATGTTTATTATGATTGAAAACCAGTGTATACGTTATTGAGCTGAGCAATTAATTTTAGTCAAGGTTGCAATATTAAAAAAAAAAAAATCAAATCATGCGAGAGACATTTCCCTTTCATACCTACTATATAAAATAATCAAATTATATAGATAATCAATTTTAGGGGTAGTTAAAAAAAAAAAAATTAGAGTTTGGCTTTTACAACAAAATAAATCTTAGTTTTTGAATTTGTTTCAATATACACCATTTAACTATTTTCGTTAAGTAAACTTGATGAAAAAAATAATATTTTAACCATTAAAATCAATGTAGTTGTACATAAAATGTCTAAATACCATTTTTTATCGAGTTTAATGGCTAAAGTAGACTTTTTTTCTTTTTTTTTGAAATTTGGTATGCATATTTTGGACTGATTTTGGTAATTCAAATCGTTTACTTTTTAAAATTCGTTGAGTAAAATATTCATACAAAAAATCAAGATTATCAGACATTAGTAATTATATATTTAAATCGCGTTTATATTATAACAAATTTATAAATACTCTTGAAATTATATTTGTCGTACATATTTTTAATACAAACGTAATTTAAACATATAGCTACTGATATTCGGTCATCTTTATTTTTATTATAAATATTAAACTTAGTAAATCTTAAAAAGTGAACAATTCGAATCACATAGTTCAATCCCAAAATGAACCCACTAAACCTAACTACTCTCTCAAGTTGAAAACTTATTAAATTATGTCACATCATTAATTAGTACACTAATTAGTACATATAATATTATTCATATGTTATGGAGCTCGACAATTAATTTTAGTCTAGGCTGCTATATTTTATTAAAAAAAAAGAACAAATCAAATCATGTGAGACATTTCCCTTTCATACCTACTATATAAAATGATCAAATTATATAGATAATCAATTTTATGGGTAATTAAAAAATAAATAAAAAAAGTTATGGAGTTTGACCTTTATAACAAAATAAATCTTGAATTTTTAATTTCATCAATTTAAAGTTTAATTTTTTTGATTTGTTTCAATATAAACCATTAATTAAAATTGACGAAAAAAAATAGTATTTTAGCCATTAAACTCAATATAATTATTTCTATTGAGTTTAATGATTAAAATACACTTTTTTCTATTTTAATTAATGAAAATAACTAAATACTTTATATTGAAAACAAATCAAAAGATTAATATTTAAATTGACAAAATTAAAAATTAAAAATTTATTTTACCACAAAAATTTATCACGAACCGGAAGGAATCCAAATCCTATTGTATATATAATATTGATAGTTGGCTTACCGGGTATAATTATAAATCTGTTTAAAAGATTTCAATTCATGTTTGAAATTATATAATAAAAAAAAAATCAAATTATTATTTACATTGACATTATAGAATTTGGGTAAATAAATTTTTTTTTAAAATTAAAATTGAAAAAGTCTTACCTAAGATCGACTAAAAAGAGTTGAATAGGCCATAATACGATTGAAAATGAACGTGTTAAAAACTGAAAAATTATTTTACCTACTGCTAATATATACATACATATATATATATATATATACATATACATATACACTATTATAAAAGTGTGAAGAATTGTCAAGTTTTCTATTTTTTACGTATTTCAAAAATACTCTCACAAACTTATTTAATCAGCAAAATCACAAACAATCATAAATATCTTTTGGAATTTGAATACCTTCAAACATCAAACACCTTAAAACAACCAAACACCTTAAAACATCACAATTTACTATTGATTAGGAAAACAAAAAATTTCAATTGTTTGAAAAGTGAATCTAGAAAATTGAAACCAAACAAAGTGATTGGTACTTTGTGAAGTTGCCAAGTTCTCTCTTTCAGACGCATGACTCATGTTCAATTATATTATTTCTATTAGGGCAAATTACACAAATAGTCCATATAGTTTGGGGCTTGTGTCACTTTAGTCCCTGACTTTTCAATTGTGACACATTTGATTCTGAATTTTAAATCTTGTTCCAAATAAGGACAATTGAAGATATCATCAGATTTTCAAGAGTAAAATTGTCAATTTGATAAAATATAAACTAATTTGACAAAAATAAATGTCAAACAAATATTTTTGAATTTTTAAAATTATTTCTACCTACTAAAAATAAAATTATGTAAAATTGATAAATCTTTTAGACATTTATTTATTTATTTTTACCAAATTAATTTTATTATGTGTTTGGATGATGATTATGTAAAATTAATTTTAAACAATTAATCATGTAATTTTTGTTAATTTCACATAATTTTTTCATTGGTGGATAAAAATAATTTTTTAAAAATTTAAAATATTTTTTTGACATTTATTTTTGTCAAATTAGTTTATATTTTATCAAATTGACGATTTTATCCTTGAAAAATCTAATGATATTTTCAATTGTTCTTATTTTGGAACAAGATTCAAAATTCATGATCAAATGTGTCACAATTGAAAAGTCAGGGACCAAAGTGACACAAGCCCCAAACTATAAAGACTATTAGTGTAATTAAGTATTATAATATGCATCATCAAACATAATAATATCGTCAATATCATCAACTGATTAAATAGGGTCTTACAACACTCAAAGGTATCACCTAAACAGTACAAACCACAATCTATTTGAGTGGGTGATTCTGTTAAAACCACTAATAGTGGGTTGAGTAACCTCAATTTGTTTATTTTTTTCTGTTTGTTTGTTTATTTATTTATTTTGTGAGCTGATTCATTATTTTGAATTATTATAACACCTTAATTCTTTGTTACCCACTCTGTTTCAGATTTTAGAACCAAACAGTCGATTGCATTGTCTCCTAATCAACTCTGTTTGAGAACCCAGTAGTTGTACAAACAGATAAAAACATAGCAGTCCACTCTAATTCGTAGACAAACCACCCACTTATCAAGTTAGGTTTTATACAAGTAGTAGTCTTTTTGTTCCGTTCTTCGTTCATATATGCATAAAGAAAACAAGACGACTCTTGAGTATATTTTGAGTTTTTAATTTTAGATCGACTTAATATATTTATATACTTAAAAAATATATAATTCGTACAAAAAAAATTTAAAACATCATTGAATATAACTGTAATAACCCCGACCCGTAATTAGCTGCTAATCAGTAATTAAGGATGTTAATTAAGTGATTAAGATTGATGATGGGATTAATAGGTAATTTGTAACATAATTGGTCGCCTATCTGTTGACCGTTAAATCATCTGTCAATGCTTAATGGTTTAAATTGTAAAATTGAAGGCCTTATCGACATCCGAAAACGAAATTGGTTACACCAATATGTTAATTGGAATTTTTAGAACCTTATGGTATATTTAATTAAAATGTGATTTGGTATGATTAAATTAGATTAAATAAGCTAATTAAAGAGTTGGACTTATTTACCGTTTTGCCACCTAGTGGCCAAATCCATACAAAACATATTTTAGCCCCCTTTAGCTCATTTTGAGCTCATTTTTCATCTCCTTAGTGGAAAATTCTGAGATAACATCTTAGAGAGAGAGTGTGTGCAATTTTAGAGAGAGGAAGGAGAATTCAAGAGAGATTGAAGGCTAGAGTTTGAATTAAACAAGGATTGTGCTAGAACAAGAGAATTTGAGGGCTCTAGGTAAGAACCTAAGCTATAATGCTTGTAGATTTTATGTTTAATTGTTGAATTCATGAAGATTATAGGTTTAGTCATGTAATGGAGCTTAGAATGAGGAGTTGAGTTTCAAATCATGCATGCATGCATAAATTTCCAAGTTTTGGGTTTGATTTCATAGGTTTCTTCCATGCATGTGTTAACATCTTCTACATTTTGGCCATTCATCTTGTTTTTCTATCAAATCATCAAGTTTCTAGTTATTTCATGGTGTTTGATCATGCTTTAAGAGATTTGAAACAAGAAAAGTCCATGCATGTGGTGTTCTTGAGCATTCATCATGTTTTAAGTTGAAAATGTGAGTTTTGACAAACCTTGGGCCATGATTTTTATAAATTGATCTTTGAACTTTCATATTCTACAAGTTTTCTAGGTTATCTCAAATTTTAGGGCCCAAGAGATGAGTTTTGAAAGGTTGAATGTCGAATTTGAACTTAGAGGTGCAATCTGGAAATTCCAGATTTCCCACCCTCGCTGGAGGGAAGGGGTTCTCGCCCGAGCGACCACCCTGGAATCGTGCACCTCGCTCGAGCGACCAAAAGTCCGCTCGAGCATAAATTTCGAGCTCCCAGAAGTTTGCATCATTTACAGGTCGCTCGGCGAAGGAATGTCGCCGGCGACGATTACATTTTGCATGCCCGCTCGAGCGAGGAAAACTTCGCTCGAGCGAGGACTTAAAATTCTGAAATTTTGCCTAAGTGTTCCAAGGCATGTTTTGACAACCTCATTGCATCTTAGGCATTCCTAAGCCTTAATTAAGTTATAGTAATGAGGTTATGGGCTAGAAACGCACACTAAGATAAAGAATGGCAAGTGTGTATGTGACTTGAGCATTGTAATAAGAATGAATCACACTAAGAGATTGCAAGGGTATGTGTGTTCTAAGCCATGTGTTAAGAATGAACATGAACCAACGTAATGAAAGCTAAGCCGTGTTGGCCAAGTACATGTGTAATCTTTGAGATCGTTGTGTTATGTGCCTTTGTGATTGTAGGTCAGCGTCCAGAAGTGATTGACCATCTCGGAACCCTTGTGAGTAGCGTTATCGTAAAGATCGTTGATATGAAATTATGTTCCAAATGAGATATGATATGCTATGGTTTACGAAATGATATATATTTACGTGAGCGAACATTCTAAGTTTGCAATCTATTATGGCATCCATAGATAGTCCCAAGTCATGGGGGCGGCATGAAAATGCGGTCCATAGCGATTCTGAATCTCGTTAGCCACTTCATTGTGGTGATATGTGTTTAATCGGTGTCCAGGACCGATTACTCTAGTCGGAAGACGTTATGTGATATGTGATATGTTCTATGGAGTATGCCATTATTATATTCTGATATGAGATGACTATGATTATGCTATGATCTGTTTTATACGTATAAAATGTTCAGATTTCGTTCACTAACCCCTTTACCTTAATGTTATTCACTGGGCTTTAGCTCACTGTTTGTATATATATGTATATAGGTGAGCATTCTGGAGTGCAAGCCCGAAGGTTTTGTGGGGAACTGTGTTCTGTTGTCAGCCAACCATTGTGCCTCACGTGGAGGTTCTCGAAGTGTCTTGGGTTATGCATGGGACTTTATTTTGATTATGTTGTCTGTACGGAAAATACTGTAATGTGTGTGGTATAATATAATGTATGGTTGACTTATGGCTATGTAAATAAAGTTTTAAATTATTCTGTTTCATGTAAGTCAACACAGCTCATTGGACAATTATATTTATGTATTTGCTTCCGCTAGCCCCTTGATATTTGTTATTTGGTTCAGAGGCCTTCGGTAATCTATGGATTACTGGCCAGTTACGATGCTAAACCTATAGGGGCGGGTTTGGGTTGTGACAATAACAAAATACTAAAATGTATTAAATTTTTGTATTATTTTGTATTTAATAATTTTTTTCACAATAGTTCAATTATGTAAAAATGAAGGAATAATAGGGGTTTTTTTTTTTTTTTCTATTAAGCTAGTAGGAATAATAGTGTTAGACTCACAAAAATAAAACACATAAAAGTGTTGAATGAATTTATTTTAAGTCTAATTCACATCACACTCAAAATGAATTTTAACTACACAAGACATTTTCTTTATATGTTTTATATTCTATTTTTTTTCACTTAATATTGTCAACAAAAAAAAAAATTGTTAATTTACCAAGTGTCTAGAAAATAAAAAAATAAAAAATAAATAAAAAACTAAAGATTAACTTCACTTCTAAATAATTGGAGATCCATAAATGATCACCAAACCTGTTTGGAAATAAGCTATTTTAGTTGACTATTTGATTTCTTCTGAAAAGGCGTGTAAAAAAATAGAAAGTGATGTGATGAAATATTTTGTTTTGTTGACTATTTTAGCTTTGAGATGGGTAGTCTATCCTAGAGAAATCCATATTTTAACTTATTTCTACCTTAAAGTGATTGTGCCAGCAAAATCAACTACAATTATAGCATTGTAAGCTAAGCACAAAATCACTATATAAAACAGAAGCCCACATTAATATATTAATATAAGATTATCTGATAAAACAATCCAAATAAAAACTCGTGTTTCGTTTATAAATCAATTCATATGCCATGTGCAATGCATGTGCACCTCCCAACTAGTATATCAAAAAGCAAGAAAAAATCAATTTTAAATACATGCACTTTATGTTTGGATTACTTCTCAAAATATTTTTTCTGAATACATATTTTTGCTAAGTTCCATATGAAAATTATATTTTGAAATATATATATATATATTTATTATGATGCAAGTTCAACTTGATAGAGTAGATGTGAATTTCCTCCATTCATTAGCTAGCAAGTAAGTGTTGGACAAACTGTATCCAAGGCTTGGGTATGGAGTCGAATCCTGACAGCTGCACTCTTTGACTTAAATGGTGTGTGCATTGTGGAGTTAGTGCACAGACCTGACATTTATCCCTCGTCCTACTCCGATTAAACTAACATTAGGTAGATAATTCCGAAGTCGGGGAGGATGGGCTTGGAGAGTTTACTCGTTAACCAAAAAGTAACAGCAATTAAGATAATCATAAACTTCATTTGACAACTTCATTTTTAAAATAATTTTTTGGATTTCTAATTTTTTTAATGTTGGGATTTGTTCCATATCTCACCAATGAGAACGGAAACACACCTACGTATACACCAAAGAGAAAAATAATCATGCACAGATTTATGTGGTTTGCCCAAATTGCCTACATTTATAGGAGAGAGAAATTTCACTATAAATAAAATAGAGAATACATGTGTGATGTCAAAAAATGCTCAAAAAGCCCACACTAGTGTCCACAATATTTTTTCTCTCACCCCTTACATCTCCATTTTTTCCCTCACCACTCTCTTAATCTCTTTCTAGGGGTCCACAAATGACTCGCGAACAAAAAACCCGATATTACCCAACTCGGTCCACCCGTCCCATGACCCGTCCCAGTTCGCTTGAGTGCCCAGCCCGTCACAACTCATAAAAGATGATTTAGAATTTGGACAAAAGTTTGCAACCCGAGTCCGCCCATAAACCCGGCCCATAAGAGCCCGTATGGGTAAGTCTAATGTTTTGTTTAGTTTTTTAATTCTCATCTTTAAAGTTTTTATTTTTTTTTCTTTTGGTTTTTTTTCTCTCCACTTGTAGGTAATATATGTTACATAATTGTTTTTTGATTATATGAGATGTAAAAAGGTTTAAAAAAAATCAAAATACTTAAATTATGTTGGAAAGTATCACAAAAATAAAATAAAATAAAGGAAATATTAAAAATATGTGAAAGAAAATTGTGTAACTTAATAATGTAAGTATAATGAAAAATGTGTAACCCTATTTGGTTTAATTTTGGCCAATAAGATTTGGATTTAAGGGTGGGATGTGGTTTTAATTTTTTAAATAGGGCATACCCATACTAGCCCGTTGACTAGTCAAAGCCTGAAAAACTAGTTAAAATATGCAATTTGAATACAATAGTTGCGGGATGAATAGGCCCACGACTATTTATAATAGTTTAGCAATATACACACATATTGGATTTCCTTGTAGATTCCGGACTCTACTATCTTAACTCAAATATATGTTTAAACTAGCCTAATACCTGTACCTGACCCACATATATTGTGGACTAATCTAAACAATTATGAGGTGAACAAAATTAATGTGTTTGGAAAAAAGAAGTAGAATAGATAGTTGAGAGGAAAAATATGATTGATTAATATGACGTTTTGTTATTAAGGTTGAATTTTTTAACTTTTTGGCCATGACCCCTTAATAACACAATAAACTGAGAGCACATAAAATAAAATAAAATAAATAGTCCCAAGTCTTTGGCTCTATAAATACATATGTTTGGCTCTCTATTGGTATATGTAAGTTGATCATCAGCTTTATTTCTCTATCATAATAATATTCTGTTTTTGACACCAAATGGAGCAAGCAAATACCAGAAGTTTTCTCAGCTGTCTATGTTTCATTTTCTTTTTCATCGACTCTCTTGAATTGATTACCACTGCCAAGGGCAACCCGAGTCTTGTTCGCACCAACGAGACCCACCATCAGGCACTGCTTGCAATCATGGATTTGATACAAGGAGATCCACTGGGTGCCTTAAGCTCATGGAATCATTCAATTCACTTTTGCAATTGGCAAGGAGTCTCATGCGGTCGTCGACATCAACGTGCGACAGTCCCAAACCTGTCATCTCTCTCATTGGTGGGCTCTGTGTCTCCTCACATTGGGAACCTCACCTTCCTTAGGCGGATTGATCTCGGTAACAATAGTTTTCATGGCGAAATCCCACCGGAAATTGGCAAGTTGTATCGCCTGCAGGATCTTCTCCTTTTGAATAACTCTTTCCAAGGTGAATTGCCTACCAATTTGGCTCATTGTTCGAACTTGAGAGTAATCCATATGGGTGGTAACAATCTAGTAGGTAAAATTCCTACAGAGCTGGGTTCCTTGTCCAATCTCTCCTACTTGATTCTTGCAGCCAATCATCTTACTGGAGCTATCCCACTTTCAATTGGGAACCTTTCCAATCTACATAAGCTTTCTCTACCGTACAATAATCTAGAGGGAAGCATTCCCACCCAACTTGGGCAGCTTTCCAAGTTGGAGTATCTTCAGTTATCAGTAAACAATTTGTCCGGTATGGTTCCTACTTCTCTTTACAATATCTCATCAATCTATTTCTTCTCTATCAATAAAAACCAATTGCATGGAATTCTACCACCAGATTTAGGCTTGACACTTCCAAATTTACTAGGATTTTATGTCTCATCCAATCAATTCTATGGCCAAATTCCATCGTCAATAGCCAATGCTACGAGACTTGTACAAATTAGTTTTACCAACAATTTGTTTACTGGGCCCATGCCTATGAATCTAGGAACCCTTTATGCTTTAGAATCTTTTGCTGCTTATAACAATTCACTTGGAACAAACCAAGGCAATGAATTAACGAGCTTCCTCACTTCTTTATTCAATTGATCCAGTCTAACACAATTGGATTTGGCTAGGAATCATTTTAAAGGTTTGTTGCCCCATTCTATTGCAAATCTCTACACCAAGATCACTTGGTTGACTCTACATGACAACTACATATCTGGAAGCATACCTCTTGGTATTGGGAACCTTGTAAATTTGCAATACCTCATACTCCATGATAACATGCTTACTGGTAGTATTCCAAATTCCATTGGAAAACTCTCCATGTTGGAAATCCTCTTGCTTTACAAAAATAATATCTCTGGAGAGATTCCATCGTCTATTAGAAACCTGAGTAGGCTTGGTTCACTTGAACTATCAACAAATACGATTGACGGAAGCATTCCTATTTCTTTAGGCAATTGTACCAATCTACAAGAAATTCATTTTGATTACAATCACCTCACAGGACCAATACCTTCTCAAATCTTTGGTTTGTCTTCCCTCGTTTTTCTATCCTTAAGTCAAAATTACTTAACAGGACTACTACCACAAGAAGTGGGTAATTTGAAAAATCTGGGTGGACTATATGTATCAAAAAATAAACTATTTGGAGAAATCCCCGCCACTCTCGAGTTGTGAAGTTTTAGAATTCCTCTACATCGATGGTAACCTTTTGAAGGTACAATTCCAGCGACCTTGAGACAATTGAAAGGTATTCAAGAACTAGATGTTTCTATGAACAACTTGTGTGGACAGATTCCAAGGTTTCTCGGGGAGTTTCGATTCTTTCAATATCTCAATCTTTCCTACAATATGTTTGGTGGTGAAGTTCCAAATGGAGGAGTTTTCACAAACAGTAGTGCCTTCTCAGTTGTTGGAAATAGTAAGCTATGCGGAGGAATTAAACTATTGCAATTGCCTGCATGCCCGATTGAAGTCTTACATGAAAGGAAACGACCTTCCAACCATAGAGTAATAGTTCTAGTAGTTACTCTCACTATTGTTGTATTATCATTGTGCATTCTAGCTATTCTTTACCGGAACAGAAGGTCAAGGCAACAAGTCAATTTAGCCTCACCCTTGAAAAACCAATATCCACAACTCTCTTATGGAGAACTTTTTCAAGCAACCAATGGATTCTCTGCAGCCAACTTAATTGGTGAAGGAGGACATGGTTATGTCTATAAGGGGATTCTCAACTCGGATGAACAAATTGTTGCTGTGAAAGTACTCAACCTACACGAACATGGAGCGAACAAGATTTTTGTAACAGAATGTGAAGCATTGAAGAACATTCGCCACCGGAATCTTGTCAAGATAATTCTGACTTGCTCAAGCATTGATTTTAAAGGCCATGACTTCAAGGCTTTGGACTTGAGTTCATGGAAAATGGGAGCTTAGAAAATTGGTTACACCCAAGTCTTAGAGCAACATGAACCTAAGAACTTGAACTTTGTTCAAAGGCTACACATTGCCATTGATGTGACATGTGCATTGGATTATCTTCATCATCATTGTGAAATGACTTTTAGTCATTGTGATTTAAAGCCAAGTAATATTCTTCTTGGCGGTGATTTGTGTGCCCATGTTGGTGATTTTGGCTTGGCAAAGATTTTTTGCAACCAATGGAATTTCTATTAAATCGACAATCAAGTTCAATTGGGATCGGAGGAACAATTGGCTATGTTGCCCCAAGTAATTGTTTATTGCTTCTTACATTGAAATTGATTAAGAAATATTATTTAGTTACATTATATTATTATCTTCTTGTTGAACTAAAAACCAATTACGAGATTGTATAGAAATTAAGCCATGTTTTAGAGATGACTTTCTTTAACTTTGCCTTATTGTTTGTATAGCTATCACAACAAATGAAATCAACCATTGTCCTACCCCTATGGTATTTGAACATAGATTTTAACCCTTGACATAATTTTATCTTTTGAAATGTTGAACCTTTTTTTTTTTTCAGCAAAAGGAATACAACTTACTAGTTCAACAATTATACCAAAATTAAACATTTTTGGCATTTTTTTCACTATTTCATATTGCAGAGTATGGTATCGGTGAGGAGGTATCAACGCAAGGTGATATGTATAGTTATGGAGTCTTACTACTAGAAATGTTCATAGGAAAAGGACCAACTAGTAACATGTTTACAGGTGATGTAAACCTCCATAGCTATGTAAAAATGTGTCTTCCGGAGCAAGTAATGCAGATCGTTGATCCTCAAATCATATTGGAAATGGAAGAGGAGCCAAGTAGGAGGATGCAAAGTATTACAACCGACATTTCTAAACTAGAGGCTTGCCTAGTACCAGTCTTTCAAATTGGAGTTTCATGTTCTGCTGAAATGCCGAGTGAAAGAATGAGTGTGAAAGATGTTCTCAAAGAACTACAAGATTAGAAATGTATTTCTTGGGGTTGGGGGACAAAGGCATTAGGATGGAAGAAGAAATGATTCTTGACTAAAGCCACATCTGTAGGTTATTTTGATGTTCTAGAATTTTCTTTCCTTCACTTTTCTTCTCCCCCCTCTTTTCTTTTCTGAATCTGTAATTATTGAGCTAGAAAAGGCATGAAAATGGTTGTACTTGTGGCATTGTCATCAAATATTTATAACTAGTCAAGATTTCTATATATTTATATGTATGCCTTCTCTATCTAGTTTTATCATAGTTTCATTTTTTTGGTTTAAGCTCTCAAGTAATTCTATTGTACATAAGAGAGCTTGGCTTAAACCAAAACACTGATGCCATAGAAGCTAAAAGAGAAAAACAAAGACAAACAAAGATTTAGCTCATAATATGCTGGATTATGAAGTTATCATACATCAAATACTAACCAATATCACTCATATAAATTATTGAGCAACGGGAAAAATGTTTCATTCATGTTGATTTCAATCTCAAATAAATATACCCTCTTTTTCTTACCTCTACCCGTTGTTTCTTCCCCAATTTTAGGCGGTTCTCTCTCTCTCTCTCTCTCTCTCTCTCTCTCTCTCTCTCTCTCCAGGGCTCTGTTCTCTCACATTGAAAGGTATAAATCTTTACCTATCTATCTATCTATCTCTCTATATATAAATTACTTGTTAATTTCCACGTAAACTGCTATAAAAGTTCCCAGAATCTTGGAGATAATCATTGTCATTCAAAAATCCAATATGTAAACAAGCACACATGTATATGTATACATGCATGTGTGTATTTTCTTGTAGATTTGTAAGTTATATATGTGTATATGTATGTGTATGAGACCCTATATTTGATTTTTGTGGTTTGAAGGCATATTCTTTGATTTGGGGATTGTTTTAGGTAGGGGTGTATAGGCAATATAATTTTGTTATTCTAATAACAAATGTTTTAAAATACCCCCAAATTGACATATCTTAACCATGATTAAGATTTATATTTTTTAACCCCGTTTACACTTGGGTACACTATTTCAATCTCTTGATACAATTGGTGTTGTAGTTGTTTACTAATATGTGTAGGAAAAATATTTATACTGTTAATTACATTTGACAAAGGATTGTTCAGAAAAGAAATAAAAAATTTCAGCAGTTGAGCCGTCAATTTGGGAAAAAAATAAAAATAAATAAACATCACATATATGGGTTGAAAATCATGAATGAAACCTTGGTAATGGATGAGGCAACCAAAATTGAGGATAAAACCAGTTAATGGTATTGTCTTCTTATTCCTATCAAGCTTATCCTAAAGAATCCCTAAAAAGCTAACTAAGACCTATATAAAGAATGAGCAGAATAAGATATTTTTTAGAGTTAGTCTTCTCTCTGTCTTCCTCCAATGCATATACACTCGAACTTGCGGAATTCAATCTCTCAAGTTGAGTATTCCTTTCTTTGATTCATTCACCCTCGTGATCATCTACTTTCTTCCAGTGGAGAAGGGACAGACCTTCCCTGTCTAGTCGAATAAGTCAAAGTGATTTTCTTGGGAAATTGCAAAGAAAAAAAGAAAAAAAAAAGAAAAAGAAAACTATGGTTTGACTCTTATAACAAAATAAACTGAGTTTTTAATTTTATCAATTCAAATCCTGAACTTTTGATTTATTGTCAATCTAAACCATTTGCCTTTTTTCATCAAGTAAAAGTTTTACTGTAAAACCGACAGAAAAAATGTATTTTAATTATTAAACTCAACGAAAAATGGTATTTTAAACATTTTATATACACTTACATTGAGTTTAATGTCTAAATTGAAACACCATTTTTCAATCGGTTCTACTTAATGAAAATGGTGATGGTTTAGATTGAAAACAAATCCAAAGATTAGGGTTTAAATGGACAAAATTAAAAACTTAAGTTTTATTTTGTTACAAGAATCAAACTCAATTTCTTTGTAATTTCTCCATCTTTCTTTCTTTCTTTCTTTTTTTTCTCCTATGAGTTGATTATAGAAATCATTAGATATCCCCGCTTCAATGTGCTATTATTTACAATTTGGGGTTAATGATGTATCGGTGAGTGATCATGTATTATAATAAAGGTCAAATTGTTAAGTAGATTTAGGCCACGAAGAATTTCAATTGGAATTGAATATGTAATCTACTAATTTATTGTTATTTTGTTTCCTTTTGCACGTCATCCTATGATTTGTGAACAAGGGGACAATAGTTTTCAATACTTATGCAATAATTCAATATCAATTTGGCTTGAATTTGGTCGCTTTTGAGCATGGACCATAGTTTTCAATGTGGAGCTTCTACGAACCGCATCAGGCTGACTAAAGAAAATGGTTTCCGGTTTAATCAATGCCAATCCCATTGTGTATGAAAAAAAGGAGCATCAAACTAGAACTGCACCTGATGATGTCGACGAGTATCTGTGGAGCCCATTGACCAACTACAAATTTTTTATATCCTTTGAGTTTGATTATTACATTTGATGCTCTGTCATATCCACTGTGTTTTGTCAGTTATATATCTCACAAATCGTAGGTTTCTTTGCAAAGCTTGGTGTTGATATTAAAATTCACTTGTATGTAAGTGTATTATAATTTAGAAAGGAATATGTAGTTTGGACATGTTGATCAAATTGAACTACATGGGTGAAGTTCCTATTCAGCAAAGTTTTGCTGCTTGTCCATATCTCTTAGACAGAGAGCAGAAACAATTGTAAGGAAGCATGTGCTGCTATGTGGTTCAAAACTTTTATGAGTATGTAAAACTTCCATAGAAACTTTTGAATATTAATGACATGTTATAGAAATTATCTTTATAGCGACCCCGGTCTCTTTCCATTTGGTGGTTGTATCCGGATTTATGTTCCGTAGATTCTGTTATTACATATTTGTTGTTGTCATCCTTTAATTCCTTATTTTTGAGTTATAGGATGTATTGGGCAGGTTTGTTACAGGTTGGGAGTATTTGGGAGCAATGGGTTGCTGCCCAGATTTTTGGTCCTTCGCTCGAGCGAGCAGTTTGTCGCTCGAGCGAGCTATCTGTTTTTGGTCCTTCACTCGATCCAGGGTTTATTCGCTCAAGCGAGAAATTGCGTCTAGTATAGACCTGAGAGCTGTATTTGTTGGCTCGAGCGAGCTTTCCTTCGCTCGAGCGAGTTTCGAGTTCTTCGCTCGAGCGAGAATTCTGTCGCTCGAGCGTGCTTCTGGGTTGCAAACCTGAAACATCGTATTGTTAGCTCGAGCGAGCTTTCCTTCGCTCGAGCGAGTATTCTTTAATGTCAGTCGCTCAAGCGACCACTTCTTCGCTTCGGCGAGCTTTGTTTTTATTTAAATAAGCAGCGGTTTTTAAAACACTTTTTCATCTTCTTTTTTATTTCAGAACCCTAGGGCCGAGGTCTCTCTCCCTCCACTCATCTTCTCTCTTAGGTTTCATCTATTTTTAGGGTGTTTCTACCCTAGGCTCTTTATTAAAAAGATAGAGAGGGTTGAGGGCTTCTTTTTAATCTGAACGTTTGGCGGTTTGGAGCACTTTGCATCTTGGTCATCCTCTCCATTCGAGTTCTTCACTTCGAGGTAGAGATTTCCTACTCCATATTATAGGTTTTGTCCTAAGTTTTGGTATTTTAATATGTTGGGGTTTGTCTGGTAATTTTGGGAAAAACCCTAGTGGTTGAAATAAATTAATTTGTATAATTAATTTAGGGAAAAATGTGGAATTGAGTTTAATTTATGGAATCGGGGAATTTAGTGATTTAATGGTGTAGTTGGTTAGTTTGATTAATCGTCTATGAAAATGTTAAATTTACATTTGTTGATACATTTATTTCCTGTTTAGAAATAACTGTTTTGGGCTATCGGTGGAGGATAGTCGTGATTGTTGTAGACATTGCATGTGGATTAGGGAAAACTGAAACTAATCACATTGAATTAAGTCATTGAACATGACGGTTGAATTAATACAGAATATACGTGTATTGATTGAATATTGTATATTGCAAGTGTTTGATACATTGTATATGCATTTGATTTGGGAGGAGATAGGGGATGTATTCCATGGTTTGAGGGAAGATAGGGGATGGACTCTCAAACCAGTTTAGGAGGAGAAAGGGGATGGACTCTATTAGTACCACTAATATGTGTGCTTATTGATTTATGGAAGTGTTTTTACATGTTATTGATATAGCACTAAAATGTGTATCAATCAGGAAGTATGGAAATGTTTTGGTATGAGCCTTAGTCTCATTAAATTTGTTGATATTGAAAATAATGTTAATGTGAGATGTAGTCTCACTGTTGTAGTTTGGCCAGGTTCTGAGCCATATTGGTATAAATGGAAAGTGAAACGTGTCATGGACTTTAGTGTCATGAAACTGTATGATAATGAAATCGGTATTTCGTGTTAACCATCTATTAAATGCTATTGTTTTATTCAATGCCTATATTTGGTTTAGTATATTTCTCTTTGGTGTGGCTCACCCTATCTGAGAATATCATTTTCAGGTCCAGGTGATATACTACCTCCAAGGACTTAGCTTGGAAGGATTTGAATTTGAAGACTAGTTTTTAGTTAGTTGTTTTCTTTTGGATATTACATGTAAACTCAAGCCGAGGGCTTAATTTGTAGTTGAGTTAGTACTCATATTTTGTGTCCAAGTGTTAGCTTGGAAAGATGTAATCAATAGGCGTTTGTTTTCAATATTACGTGTAATGTCTTTTATTAATAATACTCGATGAATGGAATAAAGATTTGTTTTCTTTTATAAATGCATGTCATTGTTATATATGTTATGGGTTTAATTTTGAGGCGTGACAATCTTGAAATGCATCTTAAATTTGATATAAAATTTAATAAATGTGTGGTGACTATCTCACCATAACTAACATTCTTGATCAATATCGTACATTTGATTGTGTCTATATACAAAAAGTAAAAAGAATGACAATACTTTTCTTTGTTAAGGAATTGAAAATTTTGTCTAAGTGGAGGAGGAAAGTACAAAGGGAAGATATAGTTCAATATTCCTTTGGGTAAAAGAAGGCTCTTTAAAATAAATAAATAAATAAATAAATAAATAAAAATCAAGCACAAGAAAATAAAAGCTATACATTTGTCAAAGAATTAATGGAGAATTTCTAGGAAGATGCTACTCTCTTTGGAAGCAAAACTATCATGTTCTTCTCATCAAACAAGTGTATCTTTTAGATTTGGAAGCAAAACTATATTTTTTATGGCAACTAGTTATTCTTGCTCTTCATATCGTTTTGTTTTGAACTTATTTATTGAATAAAATTAGATACTAATTCTTAACATTAAAGTATAGCGAGATATAGTTTCATAGCAAATTACACAAGGGAGCTAAGTAGTTTTGGAAACTCATGCTTCTCTTAACATTCTTACATCATCTTAGAGACATAAAAGATCCTGAGCATCCTATTCCTTGGAAGAGTTGAAAGTTATATCGAAGATGCAATTGAAGTAGATGACAAGCATAAGCTGTGTGAGGTAGAGACAAATCCTCCTGTATTAGTGGAATTTTCAGTTCGTATAAATTAAATATGTTTTTTTTTTTTTTTAATTTATTCAGGGTGACATTCACTCCAACAGTTGGACATTGCAGTATGGCAACGGTGATTGGCCTTTGCTTGCGAGTAAAACTCATGCGCAGCCTGCCTATGTGGTATAAGGTATGAGCTTTTGTTTTGTGATGGTACCTCTTTGTTTACAAATTACATATTCTGTATGAGTCCCATCATAGAGGATTGGAAGTTCATATAGTTGTGGTATGTTTCATTAATGTTTGTAGTGGATCCTATTGTGGATAAAATAGTATATCTTCAATGGTTTCTTTAGTCACGTCTGATATAAAAAATGGATGCAGATTTAAGCAAAAGTAGAAATTAAGAAATCGTAGCTACCTAAAATTTCAGTGCGACCATAAAGCATATCTAGGTTAATAATTCTAAACCATGGTCCTGAGAACTTCCCTCTTATATTGATAATATTAAGGAATGGTCTTCATTATAACTATGGTTCTGAACTTCTACTGATCTCATCAAGGTTGATGTCATTTTGAGATGAGTAATAAAGATATAATGGGGAAGTTTTGGAAATGTTACTTCTAAACATGATTGTTGAAGCCACTTTGAATTCCTTTTTTGTGAAGTGTTGGCTTTGTCTCCCCGGATGTCAAGCTAATAATTGGTTTTAAAAAACTGTTTCCTGTTTATAATTGGTTGTATATCATCAATTACATTTATAATCTGGTCACACATCTCTCATTGATTTAATCTGGAAGCACACTTCTACTTGAGGGGGCTGAATTGAATTTAGTTTACTTGTGCTTTACTTCAATTGAAATATCCAACAATTGCTATTGGTTTTGATTTAATTTTGTTGTCTTTCTATTTCTTGTCACCTCTTGTTATTCTTACAGTGGATATCGAGTGGCGCTGGAACTCATGCAAGCAATTTGTATGGATTTGATAATGAACCACGGTGCTGCTGAGGTTAGGATTTCATCTTTCTTTAAAATTTATTATTGTGACAATTCCAATTGTGTCGGTTTCTTAATAATGACTATCAAGTCAGGCAAGAAAAAGAAGAGTGCTGTAGAATTAGCACTGCTTGTTGAAAATGTTATGGCTGAGCTTGAAGTGGTGGCTGAAGAAAATGCAGAATTGATTAGGCGATCAAAACTTGCTATAAATAAACTCAAAAGGCCTCTCCTTTTGGAGGATCTTCTCCCAAAGTAAGATGATTTTCTCTCTGTAGTTTCATTGACATCATGTTTCTATTTTATTCTTTATGGTTCTTATCTTGTTTCCTACAACAACTGTTGATTGGTGAAGTAAACAACGTCATCATGGTGTATTAACTCTCCTGAAAACCTAGCTCGAACCCCCTCGAGATGGAAGCTTACGAATATAAACATCCGTAGGGCAATATTGAGGATCTTAAGCGATGTACAAAAGCGTTTTCTCCATTTCTTTTAGTGAGATGTATGAAAATTATGTGTCTTGATTATGTCTTGCACTTCATGCAGTTTCCCATTGATTTAGAGCATTATGATAGGAGAGAGCAACTGAAGAAGAGTGGTCTTGGGAAGGTCAGGATTCTCCTTATGAGGTGACACTGACACATGAATAATGGTTATGGCTTGGCGGTGGAAGGAACAACTCTGCATATTAATTTTTTGTGTTACGCAGGATATTATGTTTTTGTTGAAGTCTGATGAGGAAACCACAGCCAACAGAAGAATGGCAAAGACTTGGTTGATAAATTGGTAATGGTACACATTTTTTTGACTTTTGGCACTCATACATGTATTGATCACTCTTCATGGTTCCCCTTTGTACTTGGATAAATTTTATGGTATTTGTTTGCTAGAACATATAGTGTGAAAGTGCATGTGGTGGATAGACTTCTTTCTTGCTCAATGATCAACCCAAGATCTATTCTCCAAGATGTTGATGAAATTGTCATGAAAATCCCGAGCCATTCCTGTTTCATTTTATTTTGTACTGAGCTATCTTCGCATGATGTTTGGTCATGGGGGATCTATTTTCATTGAGTAAATTTGTGAGTTTTGAAGATGTGCTCTCTGATATTGTTTTGTTCTCCCCTTCTAATATTGTTTGATTAGTATGTGAACCCTTGTATATAGGTATTGTTTGGAACCTCGGGAGTTTTTTAATAACTGATGTGGGTACATGGTTTCTACTCGTTCATATTAATATTTCCTTATCATTTAAAAATTTGAAAATAAAATCTGACGAGATGACCAATATTCAATAAGATCACACGGTTTGAGGACATGAGAAACTTTGATGATGAGAAGGTTCCCTTCGGAGGCCATCTGTGAAAAAGTATATATTATCTTTGTTCAATTTGCTTACACATGTATTTTGTCTTGATTTAGCCATCTTGATCTTGTTTCCATTTATATCTAATCTTACTCATGCAATGTCTTGTTTATTTTTCAATAGGCCAATGAATAAAGCTTCATGAATGGAATCTAGAAATAGCGATCTTGATTTGCTTGAATTTTCACGAGGATGTTGTATGCAATTAATCCATTGGGTCCTAGTCGGTCGATCGTCAATTTGGATTTTATTAAATGGGTGATTTGCACCATGTTTTGAATGTATATATTGAACACTTCAAATTTATGAGGATGTGCGGGGAATGGAAATGCGGCGATCATCTTCCATGCGTCTTACTTTAAGGCCTGAAGCAATGCCAATGGATTTTCTGGTTCAGCCCCAATCCAAGATTGATCCAGATGAGGTTAGGGCCTGTGCTAAACAGGTTGTGCAAGATCAACACCGTCTGTAGGTTGGTCTTCCTCTCTTGGACACTTAAATGAAATAGATTAGGATAACTATGACAAACTCTTAAATTTAACCATCTACTATTGCAATTAGTTTCTTTCTTTCATAATATATAAATATTATATATGTATTGAGAGGGTAATTTATGTTCATAAATTGGGCCGAGCTAGGTGTTGGGCCGAGGTAGGCTCACGAATGGAAGGCACCTTGGTAAGGAGAAGTATGGGCGATTCGGTTTGCGAGCGGGCATCCGTATCGGTTGTGGCAAATATTGAGATAGTCCGGTCCTAGTTGGTAGGCCGTCGTAGTCATACGGTTCTTGTATGTTAGATCGGTCGTATATTGGCGCCGGTCCGGACTTGTTAGTTCGGCTTGGTCACATCCTAGTCCGATTAGTCTCTCTTATGGTTAGCTCGGTTGTGGCATGGGAAAGCGAGGTAAGAGAAATAGAATTGGAGTCAGGACTATTGGTTACTTGCCGGTTGTAAAGGAGTTACGCCATAGCAAAGCCATCTCACTTGGCTTAGCGGTGAGGAGGGTGTTAGAGGATGGGCATTATCTTCTCGAGTTTGAATCCTAGGAGGACTCTCGCTAGGAGGAGTAATCCTAGAAGGACTCTACACATGGAGGAGTAAGAGTCCTACGAGGCGTGCCACTTGAAACCTATATAAGCTCACCAATATCACCTTTGGAGAGGTAATACAATTTTGCTCACTGAATACATTGAGCTTTTGCCTTCTTGTCTTGCTTCTTGACTTAGGCATCGGAGAGGTTTCGGCACACACCCGCCGGCTCACGTTTGTGTTTTCGGTGTGGAGCAACGGCGTATTAAGGAACGCAGACTTGATCAACAGGATTATCTGAGAAGGAGAAATTCTTTCCGTACATGTATAAATGTATGTATGTATGTATGTGTGTGTGTATGTGTGTATATGTACATAGTAGCGAAGAGTGCTGAAATGTCTCAGGATACATGTTCAAAATATGGCTTCTATCGTCGAAAGTCTTATTGATTTGAAGTTGATTTTTTCAATCCATTTAAACTCAAAGGATGCCAATTTAATTTTCATTCAAACATGAGAAAGCTGAGAAGTGGAAGTATATGGAATTTAATTTAAATCATGTAAATGACCTTGATAAAATTTAAACTGTTGTGAAATTTCAATTTTTATCTAATAATAATGATAAACAGAAATTTTTTTGATAGAGGCCTTTTCTCAAGCTTGCGGTAAAAGATTTTCAAATGTGCACAAGCTTTGTTGATTTTGTTCGACCTATTATTTTGGGGACATGACTCCCCTAGGGTCAGAGTGCATATTTTTTTATAAACCCCATAAGGTCAGATCTCATGTCAACATGCAACTGCAATATGGTATGTACAGCCTTTTCTCTCTTGTGGATCAAAAAAATAAACTAGAAGATAGTGTTTGATTCACTGGAATGAAATTGAATGGTTATTCGATCAAAATATTCATTCTCATCTTTGGTTAATGGAAAAAATAATGAAAAATGCAATGCAAATGAAATTGTCATTTACCATTGTAAGGGAATGATCACTTCACAGGCAAATCTAAAGAATGATCATTTCATTACATCTCATTTCAATAGAACCAAATAAGAGCAAAAGTGTCCTAGGCCTATTTTAGAAAGGAGGAGACCAAAGAGGAAAGAAAAGAGAGAAAGTAGTTTTTTTCCCCGTTCTGGCCTGAATAAGCTGATGCACTGTCACTCTGTTCAAGCCCACAAAGCTTGTGATAAGATGGTGTTTCATTGAATAAGCGAGAACCTTACATTGAATTCCGTTTCACAGTAGTAGCTGATTACTTACCTATACAACTAAGAGATTATAGTAATTAGTCTGGCTAGCAGCCTTTATTTATTTCTGGTACTGTATATTTGAACACCAAGTCATATACTCGTATTTATCCTCCCCCCCCCAAAAAAAAAAAAAAGAGGTCATACTTGTACTCATAATTTTACTTGATCATTATGTTATTTTGTTATTAAAACAAAATAGTTATCATACCATGTCCACTGCATTTTAACCTGTTTTTGGCAGTGTGTTTTTGCTGCGTCTATAACTAAGCAGCACAGATATTTCCTATGGAGCAGACACGGACACATGTAGTTAACGTCTGGCCATGTCTTAATATATATATATATTTTTTAATTCTTTTCACTGGCCACATTATGGATATGTCAGACACGTGTCCTATTTTCGGACACCCACCTGAAATGGAGGGTCAGACAGTATCTTTGAAAAGTTTTAACGAGGGGACAAATTCGAGAAAGGAAACCTTTTCACCTTTTAGAAGAAATAACTTCTTTTGGCCACTTTCTCCTCCCCATCATTTTCCCCCCTTCAAATTATTAGTGAAGCCGGTTTGAAACTTGGGTCAAACCTGAGCCATGCCCATTTACCTGCTGAAGCAGAAGATGTCTTCTTGTAATAACTTCGGCTGTGTTAGGTAGACTCACATTGGCTTGTTTTTCGTGGGTCATGCTTGCTGTGGCTCTGTACGCATGTTTGTGTGTTTAGATGTCGTGTGTGTGTGTGCATGCGCGCGCATGCATGCATATTTTGGAGGTATTATTATTATTTTTTCTAGACAACCTCTGAGCAGTGCACTTGCTTCCTCTGTTTGTTGACAGATGCAAAAGAAGTTGCAACAGTTGAAAGCTCCAAAAAAGAAGCAGCTTCAAGCCACAAAACTTAGCGTGGAGGGTCGTGGCATGGGCTTTATTTCTATGGAGGAGTGAGGGTTGATATTCGATGCCCGAGATGTTTGGAGGAAGAAGAATCTGTGGAACATCTTTGTTTTCAATGCCCTTTTGCCAAGCACATTTGGAGGGGTTCACGGTTGGGTCTGGATTTTGAATCTGCACAAAGTTTATTGGTTCAGGAATGAATTGAGTGGTGGTTTCGAAATGCACCAAATGAGGCTATAGTGGAAGCAATTAAGGTTTTATAGAATGTGGATCCACAGGAACAAGGCTGTATTTCAAAGGATATTGAGCATCAATTCGGACTATTGGTGGATTAATCACCTGGATTTACCTTCAAATAGACAACTTTATACTAAATTGACGGTGATTAATTCTGTCCAAAACAGGGGGATGTTTCTTTTATTATTACTAACAATGCTAGTTGGTGTCCAGATTCTATTGTGCACAGAATATTGATCGATGCAGCATGGAGGCAACAATCATCTCAAGCTGGGGCTACATGGGTTGCGCTGGACTACAACGGAAATCCAATCATAGAGCAGCAATTTTCTTTTACAGCATCTTCAGCACTAGTGGCGGAGGCAAGGGCATGTTTGGAGGTGCTCAAATGGTGCTCACAGCACCAAATTATGTCAGCCAATATTCTTACAGATTGTCAAATGCTGGTGTCAGCAAAAATTCTGTTTAGACCCAATCGACAGTCATTGATCAGCAGACTTAAATAGATTTTATAAACATAAAAGATCAGACTTTGTGGTTAAGTTCTATATCTTAAACCAATTAAAGACTTTCCTGGGGGAAATTAAGTAAAGAAGGAATGGAACAGACAAAATATGTATTTATTTGACTAAATTGTCACTTGTTACTAATTACAAGAACTTAAATGAGAGCAAAGAAATAAAAAATATAGCAATCGACAGAAGAAAAGAAATGAGGTTTGGAAAATTACTTAATCTACTCCTAAAATGGCTAACTTAAGATGCTCCTCAATAATTTTTCACAATTTTGTGAGTGGTGGTTGATTGATCAATCTCTCTTTATATCTCTCTTGGTTTATTTATAGGCTAAGCCACATGAGAGAAAGAGATAGCCTAAGTTCACGATTTTCTCAACAAGTCTATAATTTCCTCAATATTATCAATATCCCATGTTTGATAGAAACTATTTTGTAGATTTGGTGCTTCATTTGATCTTAGCTCCTTGATCTCAGCAACTAACTTTCAAATTGCTGCAATTGTTAATTTTCTGGCCCTCTATTTAACATGTCATCATGCTACGTGCTTAATACATCTGTCATGTCACGTTAGCATGCCTATTGACAAAAATAATAACAATAAAAACAAATGTGATCAATGTTACTCTTTGAAAATAGTTTATGATTTCAATCGACAGACCATAATTAAACTTGGTCATAATTAATAGACCACAATCAACAGAAAAATAAAAATGTGGTGCAAATAATGCCCCCTCATTTAAATGGATTGAAGAATGAAATCTAATTAAATGATTTATAAGGTGGTTTACAACAATCGATAGAAATTTTTTGGGGTACTTACGTATAGGTCCTAATAGGTGGACTTATTATCTAATAGGTCTTATGGGAAAATTTTGTCATAAAAAAACGTCACTAATTGAGTTTTAGCGACAATTTATAAAAATTATGACTAAAAAAAAGTCACTAATTATCAAATTTTAGCGACTTATATAAAAAAATATCACAAATTTTTTTTTAGTGACAATTTTATCAAGACTTATTTTCAATAGGACTTTATGAGAATTATGAGAATTAAGTCTAACTATTAGGACCTATTGGTAGTTTATCCAAATTTTTTTATGTTGCAAATAATTCAAATTCTTATATTACACCCATAATAATTTTAATCTATTCTTTGTTGATTGGCAAATACTAGGTCTTTGGCTCGGTCGAGTGACATAACAAAAGAGCCATATCCCTTATTTTTAAAATTAAAACAATTCATTTATTGGCCACATTTTGGCTAATTAAATCCTTATTTTTAAATAAAACAATTCTCTGTAGCCACATTTTGGCTAATTAAATTCACTACATATAGCATTTTTCAACCTTTGTTGTTTTTCAAACCATGTCATGAAAATTAATTTTTGGTGTGATCCACAAAACCAAAGTGGATGTTGGATCCCAAAACTCACACAATTAAATTTTATGAAAAATTCATAAATTTTGACACTTTGAACAATGCCAAAAAATTCACATTCAATAAACGTGAGTTCATAATTTTCAGCCATCTTTGGCTTAAAATCATGTCCCCCAAGTGAATTTTTACCATCATTTTGTGATGATTTTTTAATATTTTTTTGAGAGAATGGTTGTTGTTCTTTTTAGCCTTTAATGGCTTATCACTTTTTGCCATGTTTGGCAAGACATCATGCCCCTAGGTGAACCTTTATCATCAGAGTTCTCAATATTTTTTTAGAAAATTGGTTTTTTTTTTTTTATTTTTTTTTTATTTTTTTTTTTAGACATTAATGGCCTATGAAAATTCTCCAAAGTCATATTGTTTTCACGACTTGATGTGCTAACCCTTCAAACCACATATTTTGGCTCTTCATGGATGATTGGCTTTTCAAAAATGTGTTTAATCGCATGAGCCACATTTTTTTCATATCTTAATTTTGTTAGAAAAGTCAAGGAGTTGTCCTAGTCTTTAGGAAGTTTGTTTACTGCTGTTCCTAGTTAGTTCTTTGTACATGGCCTACTTTGGCTTAGTTTTAGGAGTAAGTTGAGCTTTGTTATGCGATCCTGTGATTCTAATTTCATGCTTTAGTAGTTCTGTTTTCTTGCTACTATCGGTTCATTTACTTGCCTATATAATGGCTGTTTGGTTTTATCAATAAAGTAGAGCAGATTAATATACTCTTTCCGGCTCTTATTGTGTGTGAAAGCATATCTCTTCTTCATTTTGTAACAGTGGTATCGAGCCTCGGTGAAAAAAGTGAGATAGAGAGTGATATAGCGTGATTTTTATTTCTCTATCACCTTTTTCTTTTGCGATGGCAGAACAAGATCGATGGCTTGAAAATTTTGTGCAACCATCCATTCCTCGCTTTGATGGTCACTATGATCATTGGAGCATGCTAATTGAGAACTTCTTGCGATCCAAGAATCTTGGCGGTGGTTGTTTACGGAATACGAGAACCGGCCGAAGGTGTTGTCTTTGACAGATGCGAAGTCAGACTTGAAGCACTAAAGGTGAAAGATCTCAAGGCAAAGAATTATCTTTTCCAAGCTATTGATCGCTCCATCTTGAAACAATTCTTTGCAAGGATACCTCAAGCATATTTGGGATTCCATGAAGAAAAAGTATCGAGGACAACAAGGCGAAGAAGCGTGACTTCAAGCATTTCATTGAGTTTGAAATGCTTGAATGAAATTAGGAGAGTCGGTGTGATTATTTTGCAAGAACGATGGCAATCGTCAACAAGATGCGGATCTATGGAGACAAAATGGAGGATGTCACCATTGTTGAAAAGATTCTTGATCCATGACACCAAAATTTAATTTTGTTGTATGCATTCTATAGAAGAATCTAATGATGTTGATGAACTTTCAATTGATGAATTGCAAGCTCTTTGTTGGTTCATGAGCAAAAATTAACCAACAGGAGAAAGAGGAACATGCATTGAAGGTCTCATCGAAAATCACTCTACACCAACTAGACTTGTTAAAGGTCGTGGAAGAGCTAGAGGTAGCGGTAGAGGAGGTTGAGACGACAATGATGCGTGAAATCAACAACAAAACCATCACCAAGAGAATCAATTTCAAGGAAGAAAGAAGAGGGCGTGGAGGCCATCAATCAACTAGACCAAAGTCAGACAAGTCCAATGTTGAATACTCAGATGTCATAAAGTATGGCCATTATCAGTCGGATTGTCAAACAAATTCGAATAGAGATAGAGGAGAAAGAACAAACTTTGGAGAAAATGAAGAAGAGGTGTCTCTTTTGATGGTGTGCCACGTGAAAGGAAACCCACAAGAATTGGTACTTAGACAGATTGCGGCAACCATATGTGTGGAGAGAAGTCTGCATTCTCTGAGGTTGGGCCAGAAGCCTTTCGTGATGTTGTGAAGTTTGGTGATGATTCTAAAGTCTACATTATGGGAAAAGGAAAGGTAGCAATTCAAACCAACAAAAATTCTATTCAAACTATCTCTAATGTTCTCTTTGTTCGATTTGAGAACAAATTTACTCGATGTTGGTCAACTTCAAGAAAAGGGATATGGAATCTCTATCAAAAGCAGTCTGCGAGAATTGTAGATGAAAAATTGGGCTTAGTGGCTCAAGTAAACATGATGACCAACGAATGTTTCCATTGTATCTCAACAACACTACTCTCATGCTTCTCGGCAAAATTGAGGGATCTTGACATAGCTATAGCATTTTTCGCTATGACCACCTAAACTTTAATTGGACTGAAGGCGCTCAATGAGAAAAGATATGGTGATTGGTCTTCCTCAAATCACAGCTCCCTCTGAGAGTTTGTGAAGAATGTGTTGTTAGCAAACAACATAGTGTCCCGATTTTCACAAAGGAAATCATGGAAGCGAAGAAGGCATTGGAGCTTGTTCATTCCGACATTTGCAGGCCAATAACTCCATGTTCCAATGGAGTAAAAGATACATAATTACCTTCATTGATGATTATAGCGAGAAGATATGGGTCTATTTGTTGCGGGAAAAATCAAGCTTTTGCAACCTTTAAAAAGCTTCAAAGCTCTAGTTGAGAAAGAGGTTGGACAGCTCATAAAGTTCTTACGACGAGTGGTGGAGAATATAACTCACATGAATTTGCAAATTTCTGTGAGACCCATAGAATCGAGCAACTTCTGCAACTCATGACAAAATGGCGTTTGTGAGAGAAAAAAATCGCACTATTATGAATATGGTGCAAAAGCCTTTGTTAAGAAGTGAGTTCAAAAAGCTTTTGGCTTTGAAGCGATAAATTGAGTATTCATATTTTGAACAAAGTCCCTCTTCTTGTGTTCAAAATATAACACGGAGGAAGCATGAAATGGACGAAGACCGTGATGGAATCACTTGAGAATTTTTGGGTGTGTTGCATATGCCCATATTCCAAGCGAGAAGAGGAGAAAGCTAGATGATAAGGAGAAAAAATTATAGCGATCCGTATTCCCTTACTGATGTTGTCGTATACGGACCTTGGTTCCGTGGGTTAGTAGTTGTATCCATCTTATTGTCATCTTTGATTCCTTTTATTTGAATTTTAGTATGTGTTGGGCATGTTTGACGAGGGTTGAGCCTTGGACAAATTTCTTGTTGCTCAGTTTTTGGTCTTTACAATCGGCGACGTTCCTCGCTCGGCGAGATTCACATCATTCAGCATCTCGCGTCCTGCAAAACCTCTGCGGTGTGATTCTTCTTCCGGCGGGTTCCGCCTCAGCTCGGCCAGGTCGCTCAAAAGCGGGATTGTTGGCGCTCGAGCGGGAAGTGTATTTTTTGGTGTGAGTTGGGAGAAACTTCGCTCAGCGGGTGGTTTTCACGCTTCGGCGAAGGTGCTTTTATTCGTGTGTGTTGGCGCAAGCGTACCTTCTTAGCGCTCGGCGGACCATGTCTTTATTCTTTATACTTTCGGCGCTCTGTTTCAGCTAGCTGTTTTCTATATCGCGACTTTGAGGCGACTTTACAATCACTTTTCACTTTCCTTTCTCTCTCTTACTTTCTAAAAGTTATTTTTGAGAGCTCCTCTCTCTAAAACTCCCTTCTCTCTAGGGTTTGATCTGGTTAGAGGTGTTCTATTTACCTTTGGCCTTTGCCAAAAGGTTGTTGATTATCGAGGAAGCGTCGTTTGATCCAAAAAGTTTGGAGTTTGGAACACGTTGGGTTTTGGCCTTCACCCCGTTGGAGCTCTAACTTTGGGGTAGGGATAACCTACTCCATCTTATGAGCTTTGTCTTTGAATTTTAGCATTTTGATATGTTGGGGTTGTGGGGTAATTTTGGAGAAAGTTTGGGCCTTTGTGCAATTTTACAAAGTTAGGATTTTAATTATAAACCTATATGCAAGTTAGGCATAGAAATGAGGTTGAAGTTAGAACATTGATGGATATGGAACCTTAGGGTTCTTTTGTGAATTATAGTAAGATTGCCCTAATTGGTTTAATTAATTAATGTATGTGACTAATTAAAGAAAATGAGAATTGAATTGAGGCTGTCGTAAGTGGGAATGTATGGGACTAAAGGGTGTAGTCAAATCATTTATTACTCACCCTAGTTGAAATGTTGATATATTATCCATTTATGCATTTATTTCTGTTTAAAAATAATTGCTTTGGGCTCTTGGTGGAGGGTAGTGTTGATTATTTGTAGACAATGCATGATGATTAGGCAAACTAAAACTAATCAATTGGATGTATCATAGAGTATGACGGTTGATAGAATACATTAACTTTATGTATTGGTTGGTTGTGCATATGACTTATATGTTTATGTGCATTATGTATGAGGCGGTTGATAGAATACATTAACTTTATGTATTGATTAATTGTGTATATGATTACGTGTTTATATGCATTGCTTGTGTATGGGGAGGAGATGGGAATGTGCTCCACGGTTTAGGGAAGATGGGATGTACCTCTAAACTTCGGTTAATGGACTTATGGGAAGATGGGGATGGACCCGAGGATGCGGCCTCATAGGCTCTCCACTGCCATTGTAGTCCCCCAGCTCATCACGGCTCCTTATGCTCGGTTGAAGTGTTGATATAGCTCATCGCAGCTTATCTATTGGAATGTTGATCATAGCTCGTATGCTTATCTATTGTAGTAGTGATATAGCTCATATGTATCGATTGAAAAGTTTGTTTGATATAAGCTCATATGTATACGATTGAAAAGTTTGTTTGATTTGATATAGCACTAAAATGTATATCATCATCGTTGGTGAAGTATGGAAGTGGTTTATGTACTATTGAGTACACAACACCAAAATGTGTATCGCCATGGAGTTTCAGATGTGTTCTAATAATGAACTATAATTTCATCAAAGGTTTTGGCGTTGATCTTGAGCCTTGTTTTTCCAAACTCAATATTGAATAAGAAATGGAAAGTGAATTATAACAGAGACTACGATTGTCATGGAATTGTAATAAGATGTAAATGGATGTGTGAGTATTGACCATGTATCAATTGCTAATCTTTTAGTCATTATTCATAGTTGGTTTAGTGTATTTCTACTCTTTGGGCTGTGGCTCACCTATATGGGACACCATTTTTTCCGGAGTCTGAGTATGCCACCTCCAAGGACATCGGCTTGGGAGGCTAGAGGCGAGACAGATGTTTGTCCGTTTTAGTTATCTATGGTTGTATTACATGTAATTTCAAGCCAAGGGCTTAATGTGAATTTAGTTAGTATTCTCCTAACTTTGTGACCAAGTGTTAGCTTGGAAAATTTTGCTAAAGCCCATAGGAGAAAAGCATTTGATTACCTGTTATTAATATGTGAAAAATGTCTCTTGTGAAGAAATTACTCAGGTACGGAATAGAATGATGTTGCGTCTCTTATATCGATGCATGTCTAAATTGATGGATTTAATCTAATGTTCCATTATTTTTGAGGCGTGAGGCAAAAATGCATTTTTCTTGGTGTTAGTGATCAGTCAAAAGCTTACTAAGCTATACAATCCCAGCACCAAAGAAAAATCATTATCGATCGAGATGTTGTTTTTGATGGAAAGAAGAAGTTACGTACATGGAACAAATGATGGTGTTCCTTAGCAATTCTTCTTTGTTTTTGATGGAAGGAGAAAATGAAAATGGAAAGCGTGTTTGGTGGAAAATGAGCAGCGTAATTCGTGACTCTGAAGAAGGCGACCTCAACGTGCCGAGAAGACGGCGTGGATGTGCGGACTGGTAACGGAATTGATCAATCGACGCGCTCCTTTCGCACTATTTTGGATGTGATCCCTACGGTTTGAAAATCTTGTCAATCAAGAAATGAAGCGAGAAGAGCTATGGATAAAAATTAAACCATAAGGAAAAATGATACATAAGTTATCGATCTTCCAGAAAGGGCACAAAACAATTGGTGTAAGTGGGTTTACAAGACAAAGCTGAAGGAAGATAGTGAGATTGACAAGTATAGCCGCTTGGTGGCTAAAAAACACAAAGCAAAAGAAGTTTGGTGTTGATTACAAAAGTCTTTGCTCGGTTGCCAAGGCATAAGCCACAATCAGTTGGTAATTGCATTGTGGCATCAAAACTCTTAGCCTATTTTCCTAATTGGGCGTGAAATAAACATTCACTCCGGAATTTGAAAAAGGTATTCATTGATC